>OU015749.1:92927933-92979226 GCA_907169655.1 Acomys percivali
ACACACACACACACACACACACCCTTCAGTACTCCCTTCTGCAGCTAGTCAGATGGCCCCAGGGCACCCAGAGAAGGCACTGGAAACTCAGCAGTGGAGACAGCAGCTTCCCCCAGCAGAGTCAGTAAGGCTGACTTGAAGACCGCATCTCCTTTCAGCGCTCTGGGAGCTATTACCACCTGTCCATCAGCGGCACCGAGGAGCCAGGAGTGATGACCTGGACAGTCCAGGCTGTGGGAAGAGGTTCCCCGCTTTGATGTGAGCCACAAGGTCAGGGAGGGAGCAGGAGGTGAGGCGGGGCGCTTCTGAACACAATCTCCCCTTCCACCCCAGGCTTCTGTGGAAGACGCCAGTCTGTCTTCATGACCCCTTTCATCTCCTGATTCTCTGTGACCAGATGCCTCCTCCTCGGCCTCGGGTTTGCCGTGTGAGGCTCCTGATCCTAAATCCCCAGCCAGTGCATAGCGGCCAGACCCACCTGCCTGGTTCACATACATTAAGTGGGCATTAAGTGGTACGTGGTATACAGGAAACACTTAAAACCAGAGAAGGCAACTTCTCCTGGGAAGTTCAGGCTCCCAGTGCATGGAGAGGGTGCTCTTTTGCCTTGGGCACTGGGATCCTTGACCTCTGCTTCTAATAGGCACCTAGTAGGCCTGATCTCACACCAGCAGTTATAAGGACCTCACCAACTAAAGAGGACTACACCTTCACTGGTAAAGAAAGAAGAGGAGTAGGGAGGAAGATGGGAGGACAGATAGGGAGGGGGGACGACTGGGAGTCTGGCCCTTCCTCTGAGATTATGGAAATTTCCCTGATTTTTTTTTTTTTTAAGATTTATTTTTATTTTTCTGTTTGTGTGTGTGGATTCAAGTATATGTTGTCACATGTGTGTGTGTGTGTGTGTGCGCGTGCGTGCCCCTGGAGGGGAGGTGTTAGAGGCCCTGGAGCTGGAGTTCACAGGCAGTTGTGAACTGCTTGACCAGGGTACTAGGGACCTAACTTGAGTTTTCTAGAAGAGCAGAGAGTGCTTTTAACTGCTGAGCCAACTCTCTAGTACCTCCCTGCCCCCACCTTGAGTGTAAACCAAGTTTTCCCTGTCCCCCTCCTTCTATGTCCCAGGAAGAGAAGCCAAGAAGGGAAGAAAACTTATAGGGCCCATGGTCACAGTGAAGCGTGGCCTCCCATGCTTGCCAAGTCCTGAAACGTTAACAGAAATGAGATTTCAGAATTTGGCATACAGTCCTCGTTCGGTACATCCTAAATGTATTAGCTTACTAAAAGCTCTCAATAATAGCCATGCAAGGATTATACTATTTCATTGAGGGGAAGCACAAAGCCCAAGGGGGGGGGCAGCAAATGGTGTCTTAAAACCATGTCTGTATGCTGCAGAACTAGACTTGGGCTCATGTTGGAATTCTTCTTCTCTACCTGTGTTGCCTTGATGATCCAAGTGTCTTAGGGACTAACAAAGAGTTCTTATGTCTTTCTCACCTTTCCAGATCCCATCTTGGGGCTGGGTAGGGAGAGCCCTGAGCAAAGATGGAGGTGTGTGACTAGAGCAGGGAGGAGAATCACATCTATCATGGCCACAAGCCAGTTGGGTCTTGGTATCCATTCTGCTGCTAGCTGGCTCTGTCAAGGTCTCTCCTGGCCTCAAGGTCCTTGTCCATCAAATGGGAGGCAGAGATGGAGGCTATGACCCACGTCTCTGGGTAATGTAATCCCTCAGGTCCTTCTGTTTCCAGGACTCAGCACCCTGAGTTCACACTGTGGATGACACTTGGGGCTATTACAACAAAGGACCATGTGTGCCGTATCTGTGCGATGCCGTTAAATCTTCATAGTTCAAGAAAGAGAAATCTTGGAGGCGGGGAAACCAAGTCAGGCACATTGTCCTCTGGCTTTCATCTAGGAAGTGAAGAGGATGTGATAGGGGCTTGTGTATCAAGGGACCTTATTGTCACCCATCTTGAGAGGTGTTCTAAGATTTCCACCAACTCTTCTAGGGAGGACACAGGTATCAGGGTTAGGTTCTCTGGGGTGGGTCGGTCTTCTGTTTGTCTAGAGTTTTGGGGAGAATGCAGAGCAGCCCTAATGGTTTGGGGAGGAATCAGAAGAAACACAAAGGAAAAGGAAGGGGCTCTGCACCCTGCCCCTAGTGAGGGTGGAGCTTAGGATTCAAGGCAGCATGCAATGTCCTTGGTTTGGGACCATATGTGATATGCATCCAAGCTAGCCTGGGAGGTGGCCCTGAGATGAGATTAGGGTTCATCCACCAAAGATGGAACTGAGGAAGCAAAGGGCCTAGGTGACAGATACCTGGCTGATGCCTTCACTCTGGAAGCAGACAATGTAATGAAGTACCCAGGGTCCCCAACTGTCCTGAGGTTCCTTGAGATGTGTATTTGGGGGCAGGGAGGTAATTTGAAACCTCTACACAGAGAAAGCACTCTGGTCCTGCCTTTATATTCAGAGCCCAGAATACTTGGGCTGAGCAATCCCCTACCCTGAGACTTGACATTAGTGTTTCCCCTTTTCTCTGAGTGGTGGGATGGAGGAGGATTGAGGTTGCTATGTCAAACGTGTGATTTTTTTTTTTTCCCATCCTCCTAAGCACCTAGCATCACTCATCCCCAGACAATTTAGCTGTTATCGGTACCTATTTGGAAGAGGGAAGAAAGAGTCACAGTAAGAAGGAGAGCAGAGGGGACACCAGGGCCTTTGTTCCCCATGCAGGGAGGGACAGAGGTCAGCTTGGCCTCACCATATCTGGCAGGCAGCCCTATGTCTGAGCCACAGAATTAAGCTGTCCTCCCCTCTTCAAAATGACTAAAGCCAGGGCGGGCTGTGACAAGAGCTGTCAATGCTGGTATCTTGTCCCAGGAATCACTGAAAAAGCCATACATACAGCTCAACATGCCTGGAGAGGACCAGTGGGAGGAGGGGTAGATAGGAACACAGCCACCTTTGTGCACCTCTTCAGGAAGGGGCTCCATCATTATGCTGCCTGCCCTGTGTGCAGCTGTGAGACTCCAGGCCGGCACCACACTCGGCTGCACAGTATTACCTCCCCACCCACCACCCACCCCCAGTGTTCATCGGAGCCAGACCCTGAGCTTCTATGGAAAGCTCACCCTGGAGAAGATTTGGAGGTCTTTCTTCTTCCACTGAAGGCTGCCATCAGAGATGACAGAAGCAAGCTTCAAGGTTAAGCAGGTGACCGCAAATGTCTAAGACTTGTAGCCAGTGAGATGGTTCACTGGGTAAAAGCTCTTGGTATCAAGCCTGATGACCTGACCTACAGGTGCATGCACGTGCAAGTGCACACACAAATAAATAACTGCAACAAGTGTCTGAGCATTGGATTGGGCAGGACACTTGCTACCTTTTCCTGCTGAGCCCCAGCTGGACAGGAACATGAGCCCTGCTTCCATTTGCTTCTGTGCCATATACCTGACAGCCTTCATGAAGCAGGACCCATCTTAAGTTTCCTTTTCCTTCTGCCCACCCAGAAAGTTCTGGGCACTGGGAGCTCTAAGTCCCATGCCTTAGCCCAGTTGTTTCCTAAACCTTCTGGCCAGGTACCTACCCCAGGGTGGGACCAAGGGGATGGCCAGGAAGCTGGAGGCAGCCCTCACCCCAGAGTAGGGACCTAATAGCCGAGGGATGCACTGCTCCACTCAGGCAGAAAACCCCATACCTGCAAAAGCTTTGGCTCATGTCTCCTCTAATGGCCTCATTATTTTCAGAAAAGTTCCCCATCATCACCTTTCCAGTTTTATCTCTTTCCTCTGCCTGTTCTGAAATCCTACTAGGCTCCAGGCCAGACTCTGGGGTTTTAGGAAAGGGTTGGGGGCATGTCTCCAGTTGTGCAGTCCCTAGAACAGGTGGAAGTCCCAACAGACCTGGCACTTCCCCATGCCTGGAGCTCAGGGTCCTCAGAGTATCTAAAGAATTCATGGGGCTGGGCGGTGGTGGCGCACACCTTTAATCCCAGCACTTGGGAGGCAGAGGCAGGTGGATCGCTGTGAGTTCAAGGCAAGAGTCTATAGAGTGAGTTCCAGGTCAGCCAAGGCTACACAGAGAAACCCTATCGAACCCCTCCCCCCAAATTCATGGGGGTACCTTGAGTGCCACACAACTTTGACCCCTCTGCAGTAGTTATCTGAATGGAAAGAGACAAGAGAAGTAGCACCATCATTCCTGTATCTCAGGGACTTGCAGTTCATTTGAAAAAACAGAAACCGAAGTGGAGAATTAACCAGTGAGGTGTGGCTTATTGTCTTACTGGTTAACCCTCCATTGAAGTTACCCAGGGCCCAAGCTCTGTGTGGGCTATGTTGGGTGTCCTCTAGGAAAGAGCAGTTTGGTGTGCAGTGTGGGAGGGGAGAATTCATGGTTTTCTATGTAGAGATAAGGGAAGGGCACCCCAGAAAAAGGAGCAGCACGGTGGGTCTGCCTGCACATGGTTTGATGTTACTACAGTGTGGAGTCTGGGCAGGAATGGACTGCTGGAGAGGAAGCTAAAGTGACCCTTTTGGGTATAAGGGTCCCCCTCATCCCAGCTACGTCCCATGCAATCCTGAAAGGAACTTAGGAGAGTCTGTCTGGCAGCTCTTGGGGCTCTTCTTAAAATTTTCAGGGAGCCTCATTTATAGCATCCCACTGGCAGCCCTCTGTCCTATGAGGCTGGCTCTTTGGGGGCCCCTCCCAGCCCTGTGATCCAGCCAGCCTATGTCAAGGGTTATTTGTCTGTACTCAGAACCTCAGAAAAAGCGGGCAAGGCTTGGAGCTGTTCTGGGGCTCCAGTTGGGAGAGTGGGAAAGGAGGCACACTCCTCTTTTCTGATCCCAGGGTCCACAGCTGTCAAGGCTGATCACAGCAGGATGGGCTCGAAAACCTGCTAGTGACAGAACTTCTGTTTATGTTCATTTGCCTCTTATATTTTCATTCTTTCCCTCTCTCCCCTTCCTCCAGTCCTCCCTTCTCCTCCTCTCCCTCTTCTGTTCTTTCCCGTCCCCAAGCTCCCCTCCCTTCACTTCTGTCTGGAAATGTAGTGGTGTTCTTCCTTCCCACGTCCGCTACTCCAGCATCTCCCTCCGACTGAGTGCTCTTCCCTTCCTATGTACAGCTTTCTCCTCTTCGTCTTTCCCTCCTGTCTTGGGCAAGCACTTCCTGCTGTTAATGCTAGTACCCTCCCCTCCTCTGGGGGGAGGCAGCTCTAGCCCCCCCCCCCCCCAGCCTCCTCTTTACCAGGGAGAGCCCATCTTAGGAGAGGTTCCACTGTAGCCTTCTTGGCATAGGGCTGCTGAGGAGGTGGCCCACAGTGTCTACAGAACCTGTATGGGTGCTGTGTGGTGTGGCTGAGATTTGGGCAGGGACTCTAAGAGAATCGTTTGCTCTACTGGCCAGCCTAAAAAAAGAAAAAAAAAAATTACCCTTTGCCGAAATTATGGTGGGGAATGGCCCCATCTTCTCCAGAATGCTGAAGTTGCATTCTATGGAGGTTGGGTGCACTGATATATCCCGCCTTCCCCAAACCAACAAACTCTAAGGACAGACTGAATGGGGCCTTCAGCTCAGCAGCCCCTCAGCTGAGGCCCCCTGCACGCAAGTATTCATTCACTAGCTCTCTCCAGCTTGTCATCCTGTACTGAGCCCCAGGAGGTAGAGCTGAGATGGTGATCTGCTGTGGTGTGGAAGGCTTTGGAGGAGAGAGCATTTCTTTACTCAAGGATCAGGGGAGTGTTTCTACAAGTAGGGCTGATATGGAGTTCTTGATTGGTTCATGAATTGTTATGGAGACTAAACGGGGTGGTAGGAGAGGACCCATTTGTGCCATCACCCCACCTAATGTACGTCCGCAGCTTCTTCTGCACCCTAACTACAACCTGCAGTTCTTCCTTAGGTCCCGGAGGGGCTATGTGCATCTAGCTGTGCTCTCTTGGAGTTCCTCTGGTCCAGATGCAGTCACTCATCTGTCACTCACAGGTCTGCCTTCCCCAAGCCCACACAGGGCATGCCACCCAAGGCCTCACTAATGGCTTCTTTGCACCAACCCTGCCGTCGCCTCACCTGGCTAACATCCTTCCTTCTGGGCTCAATTCAGTCCTCTCTGGCTTCGTGTGCCACAGGGGCCTCCATGCAGGCCCGGAACTGAAGCCCACTCTATCCCCATCAAATGCTAGGAATAAAGGGGAACAGACTTCTCCCTAGCTACAGTGTTTCATCCTAAGCTGGATTCTTTCTTGTGAGCTATTTCTTTTGCTCATCATAGCACTTTTCCTTCATAGACCAAAACGGTCAAAGAAATGAAAAGTCAACATGAGTACATAGCAGGTGATCAGGGTCTGGCCCCCTCCAGATGTGTGTGTCTCTCTTGCTCTACAGGACTCTTTGCCCAGGTCCAAGCTGTGCCATGGCTGCCATAGTGCAATTTGTATGCATTCATAAATAGTTGAGTTTAATAAACATCTGCTGAGTGCATTCTCTATACCAGATGTTGGGAATGTTTGGAGGTGGGGACGAGCTTGCCATAGAAAATGTGGGCAGGTGCCTCCATGAATTCTGCCTGCCTCTGGGCCCCAGAATATCTAATCCAATTCTGTATTGCTGCCCGAGCCCAGCTGAGGAAGGAGGGGCCCGGGTGGGGGGTGTGAATGGTGGGCGATGGGGTGAGGGTGGGTGGGGTGAAGGGAGACCCAGTTTAATGAGGTGACTGCCACTTGTAAATGAACTAGAAGGCGGTGCAGCTTGTGTGAACTTCGACCCCTCCTGTCAGTCTTGCCTTTCATTAAGAGCGGTGGCTCCCTCAGAAGAGACCCACCGCAGCCTGGGCCAGAATGCTAGGGCTGGAGTGGAGAGCAGGAGTGTGGGGAGGAGGTGTGGACTAGCAGTTGGTGGATCTGCTGCCCCTCCGTTGTCCCTCACAGGACTTTTAGTAGATAAATGCTGCTCTGGACTTATGAGGAGGTACTTGCGGAACACAAACCTGGAGATCGCCCCAAAACAGATTCTCAGGCCTGTTGTCAATAGTTGGGGTTGAGTCTCAGAAATTTATTTATTTTTAGCTGTGTGAGTGTGGTGTGTGTGTGTGTGTGTGTGTGTGTGTGTGTGTGTTTGTGATGGATACATGTATGTGCCCGTGGAGACCAGAGGTCGATGTCTGCTGTCCTCATCTAGTGCCCTCCACCTTGTCTGACACAGTGTCTCTCACTGAACCCTGAGCTCATCAGTTGGCTGGATGAGCTGGCCAGCAAACCTCTGGGGGCGTCTTGTCTTTCTGCCCCCCCCAGCAGAGACTACAGGTGTATCCTGCCATGCCATTTTTCATGTAGGTGATGGGGATCTGAACTTTGGTTCCCCATGCTTATGCACCAAGCACCGTACCCACTGAGCCAGCTAAGAGTTTTGTTTGTTTGTTTGTTTTAAAGATTTAGATATTTATTATGTATATAGTGCTCTACCTGCATGTACACCCACATGCCAGAAGAGGTCATCGGATCATATTATAGATGGTTGTGAGCCACCATGTGGTTGCTGGGAATTGCTGGGAATTGAACTCAGGACCATTGGAAGAGCAGTCAGTGCCTTTAACCTCTGAGCCATCTCTCTAGCCCCAAAGTTTTGGTTTTTGTTTTCAAAAGCTCCCATGGTGATTCTTCAATCAGGTCTTGGGTCTGAAAGTAAGACCAACTAGCCTCAGGCTAACTGGTGAACTGGGGATGCAGAAAGCCAGCCCTGGCCTCCTGAATGATCTGGTGCCTGATTTGACACTACATGTCCCCATGAGACCCTCCAAATAATCCTGAGTGACAACAGCATTATCAGTATTGCAAAACGAGATGGAGAGCAAACAGTATGCCAAGAAGAAACAGAACTGAGATGTGGAAACATTTCCAAGTGACTCTGAAAGTTTTCCTGCCAAACAGTGTCATAGTTCTCCACCACCACCCCTACACACACACACACACACACACACACACACACAGACACACACAGACAGACACACACATGACACACACACAGACACACACACACAGACAGACACACACATAACACACACACAGACACACACACACAGAGACACACGACACATACACACAGACACACACACACACATAGACACACACACACACACAGTAGCCATTAACATTCCAGGGTTCCAGTGTTTGTGAACCAAGAAATCATTGTCTCATTCTATTCTAACCGTGGTCCTGGGGCCAGCCATGGACGTTATGATTAAGGACAACGCTCCATGACTGGAGACACCTGGAGTGTTCACAGTGACAAGTGACAGACAAGCAGCTCTGAGAATAGAAAGTGATGTCCCTTTGCAAGTTCTTGCCTGGCCTTCCGTGGAGGTTTCAGTGAGGTCTGCCCACCAAGGCCTCCTTCTAAAGAGAAGGTGGCTTCAAGCTGCCCACACCAGAGGTCCAAGCTCTGCAGGATTTGTGGTCTTGTACAATAAGTTGGCACCTTTATTTTAACCATGCCAGGGTTTCATTTATGTAAAAATTACTTACTGGAAAGACTTCTTAGCTGGACATGGCAGTGGGCCTTTAATCTAAAAATTGGGAGGTAGAGGCAAGAAGATCATCACAAGTTCAAGGTTAACCTGGTCTGCATCTCAAGTTTCAGGCTAGGCATGGCTACACAGCAAGACCTTGTTTTGAAAACATAAGGAAAAACCAAAAAAAAAAAAAAAAAAAAAAAAACCAAGCAAGGCCACCCACCCACTCTTTACCAGACACTAGAAATATAAAATAGAATTTTTTCTTTTCCTTTTTTCAGGAATTGTGTATTTTTGAGATAAGGTTTTACTCTGTAGTCCATACTAGCAAGCTTGCACTGATCGCCTTACCTCAACCTCCTGAGTGTTGGGATTACTGTTACTATGTTAAAGGTGTGATTTGAGATCTCGTCTTAAGGAGAGAGGCCTTATGGAGGGTAGAGGAAAAAAAAGTGTTGAGGATTTGGGCAGGATTTTTCAGTCCCTGGGAAAGAAGACTAAGGGTTGCTGGGACTATTGAGAAATATTAACTTTGTCTTTAAATAGAATTGCATTGCTTAGTGGGAGCCTGAGGACCCTATTCTCTGAGGATTTTTTAAAATTAATTAATTTTTTTGGTATATACATTTATATTATTACACATAAATAAAATAAACTATATACAACAAGAAGAACCACAAAACAATCAGGAATTATATGTTACATTCATGGTGTTCTGGCTAAATATATTTGGCAAGAAGAAAGCATCTTTCCTATCTTGATGAGTCTGAAATTCCGAATGTAAATCAATATCTATCATATCTCATCTCTATCAACTTAAAATATATATCTAGACCTAAAAAGTCTTATCCCCTAAACAAGTAAGCTTAGTTAAAAAGACTAAACTATCTGGTCTTCTACCTCATCAGAGACTTAAGAAGGAATAAAACATAATTACCTGAGTAAACCGAAGTGCAGGTTAGCAGCTTCCAAAATGAAAAAAATGACAGAGACAGTTCACCGCCTGAACAGTCACCCTGAAACTCTCTGTATGTTGGAGCATCATCATCAGCCTTCTGGCCCAACATAACTGACAGACATATTTGTGAGGCAGGAACCACCAAGGACTTTCTCAACTCTGTCTTTTTGTTTGTTTGATTTTGGTTTTTGGTTTTTGAGACAGGGTTTCTCTGTGTAGCATTGGCTATCCCGGACTCAGTTTGTAGGCCAGGCTGGCCTCGAACTCACAGCGATCCGCCTGCCTCTGCCTCCCAAGTGCTGGTATTAAAGGCGTGTGCCACCACCGCCTGGCGGGCTTTCTCACTGTGTGTTGTCAGAGCTTGACCATCGACTCTGCCTGCATCCAAGCTTGCCCACCTTTAGGCAGAATTCTGTCAGTAGGAGAAATGAGGGCAACTTTGCTTTTAATATTTTAGAGATTCTTGGACAACAAGACAGGTTAACCCCTGGCAACCCCCAGCCTACATCAAAGAAGATGATGAGCATCAAAGAACCTCCTTATGGAGATGGCTCTCTGAGGGCCTTTAATGAGGTGGGAAGTGAGGCCCAGAGAGAAGCTCAGTCCTACTGGTGTTCACAAGAGAATGAAGCCAGTCACAGAGAAAGGTGAGTACGTCAAGGGACAGCCGAGAGCTGCTTGCTCCCAGGCTGCCTTGACCATTCTCCTTCGGTTGAGGAGACAGTTAAATGAACCTTACACTTCATGTGTTGTTTTGTTTTTTAGAATGAAGGCTGAACTCCTCAGTCATGCTAAGATAGCAGCCTTAAAAACAAGTCTGTCTGGCCCTGACCAAACCTCTGACCTTATGTGTGGGTCACTCCAACATTGGAGTGCAGGGTCCTAGTGCCAGCTGTTTACACTCTGGAAAGAGAACAGTGATGCATTTCCGGGGAATATGGCAGGCAGCTCTAGGCAGGCACTTCTGGGAGATAGCTGAGTGGCAGAGTGTCACAGAGCGGAAGGGGCTGGGAAGAGCAAAGGCCTAGGGGCTCTGGGTTGTGTTTGGAACAGCTGTTGGCTAACCCAACACCACACATCTGAGTGGAGATTAAACAAACAGACGAGAAATGAAATCTGACCTGGAAGAGGAGGAGGGAGGAAGCCTGCCCCTCTCATTGTAAGCCAGGAGGGAAATTCAAAGCACCTTCCTCAGAGAGGTTCCACTAATCCTCAGAGTCCCTCCAGCCCCACCTGAAGGCAAGATTTTGTCTCTGTGGTTTGACTCTCTGGAAAATGTGAGGAAAGATGCTGTCATAAAAAGAAAACAAACAAACAACTGCTCAAATACTCTTATGTGCTGCTTTTAGTGGGTTCAGGTTCCCAAATTAATTATTACTATTCTAGGAAAAAAAGCCTGCCCCTTTCTCTTTCTTTTTCCTCTGGGGGAAAAAAACCTTGTGGATTTTAGTATATCCGCAAAATTATGCAACCATCACCTTTAACCCTCAATTTTCTTCAGGTTTTTTTTTTTTTTTTTTTTTTTTTGATGCCTAAAGATGAGCCTATTTTAGAAACGTCACACAAACAGGATCATCTGCTTTTATTTAGCATGATGTTAGAGCACCTGTAAGTATTTCATTTCTTTGGAGTCGTTGCCCACTGGATGGGCAGAAAACGACCAGTGGTTGGAAAGGCTCTACTTTGGGGCCTTCATGAGCAATGTGGCTCTGAACAGTGGTGTGCACATAGCTGTGTGGACCAAGGCTTTCCTGTCTTGGGTCTAAGACTGAATCAATGGGTCACATAAGAAATTGCTTTGCTTTTGGAAAACTGCCTGGTTCTTCCAGAGAAGCTGAACCATTTTATATCCTGATTGTTATCCCCTGGCTCTTATCTTCCCGTTTCCACCCTCCCTCCCTCCCTCCCTTCCCCCCATCCCTCCCTCCCTCCCCCCCTCCCTCCCTCCCTCTCTTTTCTGCCCTATACTCCTCCCCTAGACCTCTGATGGGGGGGCCCTCTTTCCCCATTGTCTGGCCATAGCCTATTATATCCCATAAAGATAGTCCGCATCCCCTTCCTTTGTGTGCCCTCAGGGCTGTCTTTCCAAGGGGCAATGATCAAATTGTGGGCAAAGAGTGCATGTCAGAGGTTGAGCAGAAGTTCTCCCTCCCCCCACCCCCTCGTGGAGAATCAGCTGTCCATCAGCTACATCTGAGCAGGGGGGCTTGGTTCTCTGCACGCATTGTCTTTGGTTGGTGCATCAGTTTGTGCAGGCCTCCCTGTGTCCAGATCTGTAGGGCTTGATGGTCTTTTCATGGTTGCCAGTGATGCTGAGAATCTTTGGGTGTACTTGCTGGCCATGTATTCATCCTCTGTAGAAATCTTCATGTGATCTTTAGTTCATTTGTAAATTGTATCATTTATTTTTTTATTATTGTGTCATAAAGATATGCAAGTCCCATAGATACATGAATTGTAAACGTTTTTCCCATTATGCTACTTGGGTTTTCCAGATCTTTGGTGCACAAACATTATTATTATTATCATCATCATCATCACCATTACTTGTTGTTGTTGTTTTGTTTTGTTTTGTTTTGTTTTGTTTTGTTTTTCAGGCAGGACATGGCTATGTCACCCTGGCCTAAAACTCAAAATCTTCCTGCTTCAAGTGTCTAAGTGCTGGGTCTATAAGCATGTACTGCCATAGGCAACCAAAGGGTTAAGTGTTCATGAAGCTCAGTTTATCTGAGCTTCCTCTTGTTGGTGCTCTCAGTGCTTAAGAAAATGTTGAGTTCAGAATCACGAAGTGACTGAGAGTATAGTCAGAGACACAGTGCTCACCTAGCACGAGTGAGGCCCTGGCTTCCATCTTACCATGAGAGAAAGCCCCACAAAAATTCCTGTTCCCCTCTAAGGACTGTTTCATTGGAGGGTCATGTAGGCCTAGCTGTTGCATTTAGGACTTCGGTTCTTGTATGTGGCATAAAATAGGAAGCAATGTCGTATGTCTGCCAGTGGATATTCAGTTGTCCCAGCACCATTTGTTGGAAAACACTTTTTCTCTTCACACCTTCTTTCTCTCTTCTTATCCCCACTCCAAAGCATTGCCTAAGCCATGTAACTTTGGCCAAGTTAACTATGTCTCAGACTCTTCAGTTTTCATTGTAAATATAAGACAGGCATATCTACAGCTGCTGTATGATAGGACATTCTGTGAAGAATAAACACTCCAGATGATGGAGGAGACCATGGATAAACATGTACGTGCTCCTTGTTCGCATACCCATTCACTTGGTGCGGTCTCTGTAATTCTTCCCCTCGGCATTTGCTGTGCACACCATTGGAGGTGCACGCCCTTCCATTGGAACTCTTTTGGACTCTTCTTTTGCAAAACAGCTCCCTTTTATATTTTGAGTCCTGTGAGGGTAGGCAGCTGTTTGCTTTTGTTTGTTTGTTTTTTAAGCATCTCCCATATTGGGAGCACTCTAGGCTCAAGGGCTTTTTTGGTGGGCTAAGACATACTTTGTGGGAATGAGAAGTTTGCACTTGATGCTGAGGTTTCTTTTCCCAGATAACTCTAGCTTGTGCTTAGAGAGAGAGAGAGAGAGAGAGAGAGAGAGAGAGAGAGAGAGAGAGAGAGAGAGAAAAGAAGAAGAAGAGGAGGAGAGGAGAGGAGAAGGGAAGGGAAGAGAAGAGAAGAGAAGAGAAGAGAAGAGAAGAGAAGAGAAGAGAAAAGGAGATGTTCACTGTGGATCTCAAGTGTACCACACATACCCAATTCAACCTGGCATGGGACATTTGTCCCTATGGCGCTTGCCTGTGCCATTCTTTGGAGGCTCAATGGATACTTCTGGATACTTCTGTTTCCTCTCTTGGGGCAGACAGCCTCTAATGTGACCCATCAGTGGTCCCCATTTGCTGGTATTCACATTTGCACGATTGCCTTCTTGAGTATGGGTAAGGTCCCAGACCTCACTTTTATCAAAGATGATGGACTGTCATTCCTTTGCTTACATGATGTGGTGGTTTGAATAAAAATGACCCCCATAGACCCATAGGGAGTGGCACTATTAGGAAGTGTGGCCTTATTGGAGTAGGTGTGGTCATGTTGGAGGAAGTGTGTCACAGGGGCAGGCTTGCAGGTCTCAGATGCTCAAGATGTCTCACTCTCTGCCTGCTGCCTGACAATTTGGATGTAGAACTCTCAGCTATTTCTCCAGCACCATGTCTGCCTACATGCCACTGTGCTTTCCGCCATGACAGTAATGGACTAAACCTCTGAACTGGAAACCAGTCCCATTTAAATGTTTTCCTTCATAAGAGTTGCCATGGTTATGGTGTCACTTTGCAGCAATAGAAGCCTGAACTAAGACACAAGTCAGTACCAGGAGTGGGGTATTGCCGTGATAGGCCAGATCATGCTTTTGTTTGGAGGAATATGGACTTTGAGACTTTAGGTTAAGAAAGCAGTGGAATGTTTTTAAGTACTGAAGGTGATTTGAACTGTGGGGCCCAGCTCAAGATGTTTCAGAAGAAAAGAACATTTGAATGTGGCTAGAGATATTCTGATATTTTAGCGAAGAACATGGCTGCTTTCTGTTCCCCCTGCCCCCTTCCACCCCACCCCCCTCCCCAAAAAAACCCAAAACAAAAAACTCTGCTTGAGGCTAAATTGAAGAATTAGGAATAAACATCTTTGGCAGAGGACATGTCAAAACAATTTAGCATTGACTGTTGTGTGGCTAACAGTGGCCAGTCTTATGCAGATCTATAATGAAGAGGAGCAAGCTAAGCAAGGAAAAATAAAAAATGTACAGTTTCAGGGGAAAAGGAGCACCAGGAAGTGCAAACAGATTAAAGAAAAGCCTGATGCTAAAGTGGAGGTGGGGAGTGGTGACCTCAGAGAAAAACCCTACCCAGCTAAACTCCCAGCTTGTGAAAAGGAATTAAAGAAAAACAAGAGGTAAAATACAGAAAGCTTAGGGGCAGATGTGGTGCTGTACACATTTAATCCCAGTACTGGGAAGGCAGAGGCTGGCAGATCTCTGAGTTCAAGGGCAACCTGGTCTACAGAGTGAGTTTCCGAATAGCCAATATTAGTCAGGGAAAGAAGGCATCAAAACCAGAAAGCTAATGAAAACATAATTGAATAAGGGGCCCATGTTCCAGCCCCAGCAAGCAACAGAACTTGGCAGCTTTGGCCATTTGGCTCTGGCTTTAGAGTCAAAGATAAAAGAAAGGGGCTATGGAATCTCCCTCTGCAACTAAGGGTAGCCATTGAGGCCAGGCATGTTGTCAGGAGTGTTCCTGCATGGAGGCCTAGAGAGGCCATCGTGGGAAGCTGTGAAGGTGAAGCCTGGATTACTTTTGATACTCCAAATGCCAGAGATGCCAGAGCTGTGAGATACCTGCCGAGGAAAGCTGCTAACAGGGTGTGTAACTAGCCCAAGAGAAAGAAGTGTGAAACAGCTAACAAAACTGAAAGGAGTTGGAGATCTGAAGAGCGCTTTGACAGATGTGGAGATGCAGAGTTTGGAGTTTGCCCAGGTGGTTTTTGGTCTTGTTTTGGTCCAGTATTTTTTCACTATGGTCCCATCCCTCCCTTCTGGAACAGTAATATACATTCTGTGCCACTGTATGTTGGAAGTACATGTTCTGCTTTTCAATTTTGATTTCACTGGGGATTATAGTTAAGAAATTGCATGAGTCTCAGAAGAGACTTTGAAGCCGGGCATGGTGGCACATACCTTTAATCCCAGCACTTGGTAGGCTGAGGCAGGTGGATCTCTGTGAGTTCAAGGCCAGCCTGGTCTACAAAGTGAGTCCAGGACAGCCAGGCCTGTTAAACAGATAAACCCTGTCTCGAAAAACCAAAAGAAAAAAGAAAAAAAGAAAGAAAAAAGAAAGAGAGAGAGAGAGAGAGAGAGAGAGAGAGAGAGAGAGAGAGAGAGACTTTGAACTTTAAACAAGGTTCAGGCTGGTAGACATTGGGGACTTTTGAAGTAGGACTGAATGCATTTCTGCATTATGATTATAAGCCTTGTGGGCTAGGGAGTAGAATATGGTGGTTTGAATAAAAATGGCCTCATAGGATCATAGGGAGTGGCATTATTAGGAGGTATGGCCTTGTTTGAAAAAGTGTGTCACTGGATGTGGGCCTTGAGATCTCAGATGCTCAAGCCAGGCCCAGTGTCTCATTATCTCTTGCTGCTGCCTATGGATCCAGATGCAGACATCTCAGCTACCTCTTTAGCACCATATCTGCCTACATGGCACCATGCCTCTTGCCATGACAATAATGTCCTAAATCTCCAAACCGTCAGCCAGCCCCATTTAACTATTTTCCTTTATAACAGTTACAGAGGGGCTGAGCAGTGGCGACACACACCTTTAATCACAGCACTTGGAAGGCAGAGGCAGGCAGATCTCTATGAGTTTGAGTCCATCCTGGTGTACAGTGCAGGTTCCAGCACAGCCAGGGCACTGCTTCATAGAGAAAACCTCTCTGAACAAAACAACAGCAGCAACAGCAAAGATTGCAATGGTCATGGTGTCTCTTCACAGCAGTAGAAATCCTGTGACACATCAGATTGTGGCTTACCTCTTGCTAGCTGACTTTCTATTCTTGGTTTTCACACTTTATGAAGCAAGTGAGCATTTTGGGAAGTCAAACAAGGTATAATGAGGGCTGTCCCAGGCTGCCAGTCCCCAGGGAATGAATCCTGCCAACAATCCTTCTTCACTTGAGCTATAGACAACTCCCTAACTCTAGCCAAAAATTTAACTGTATCCTTGTGAGAAGCCTAAATCAAAGCACCCAACCCTGTTGTGCCTCACCTCCTGACCAAGGTAGGCTGGGACAAGACAAACTTATGTTGCTTTGAGCCACATGTACAACAGTAGATAGCCAGTTACCGTATTAGTCCACATGGCTTGCGCATGTCCCTGAACAATTTCTGTTCTGAAAGCTTGGCCCCTCAGCATGGTGATGTCCCATGTATTGATTCCTGGGATGGTAAGTTCATGACATCATTGTGAGTCTACAAGCAAGGCAGTTTCACCACACAGACTTCAAATCAGGACTCATGTAAGACCCAAGTCATGGTGATATGTTCATTTAAAGCAAAGACTCATGTCTTGTTGTTTGTATCTAAGCATTAAGCCCTCTGTTGAACACTTGTAGATTTGTAATTACTTGTACATGGGTATTCTGTTGCAGCATAATAAAAACAGATTGTAGAGTTCCTCAAAAAAGTGTATATCCTGGCCTAAGGGACATCTGTGAGAGAGTCTTCTACTAGCTGAGCTACAGAACCATTCAGATAAATGGGATCATCTGGACATCCCTGGCATAGGAAGACAGGAGCTGCTCATCTGGTATGGCTTATGGTAACAGGCAAGAGAAAACCATTGGGGCTGGTGAGATGGCTCAGTGGGTTACAGTGCTGGCTGTACCAACATGATGACTGAGCCTGATTTCCCAGAACCCACATCAAGGTGGAAAGAGAACTCACCACCACAAAACTGTTTTCTGACCTCCACGTGCACACCATGGCACACCAACCTACACACACATCATGCATACAAACAAAATAATAGTAATTAAACTTTTATAGTAGAGAAACAAATCATATTTTATATTTCCCTGTATCTTTCTGGACAGTAGAAACCATTTCATATTCTTTGGCGTATAAGCCTGTAGTTAGCAGTCACTTAGCCAGTGTTTGCTGATTCACTGGGTATAATCATCCCTAAGTTAAGATTGGTGCTAATGAAACAGCAGACTCCATAAAGGTGACAGTCACCTATGCTTTAAGGTGGTTTGGCTGAAAGAGTGGATGCAGTGTTGTCTCTGTGGAGAAAATTTGTGCTGAGAACATAGAAGGAGGAGTTCAGTCAAGAAAATCCAGGTAGGACATGCCCCAAACTTGTCATCAAACCCGCAGGGAGACTGCATTTCACATTGACTGGACCCAGAGGCAAACATCAGAATGGTTCTGAAGTGACGTCTTGCTGCCTTCCCTGGGTGGCTGATGTTCTTAGGAAAAGGAAGCCTCATTGGGTTGTCACATGAGCATCTGCTCATAGGTAAACTTCTCTTATTTCCTTCCTCAGAAATCACAATTGGATGCAAAAACCTGTTTAGTCTAGGTCTCATTGCATGGACTAAAAGACAAACCAAACCATTCAAGCAAACAAATAAAACCTCAAGATCCATGGCTGAAGGTATAACAGGAGTGGTAGGTTATGTGTGAGGCTCGTGGTTTGATCTCCAACACCAGGAAAGAAGTAAAAACAAAGAACATAAAGGAGCAGCAACAAAGACAAGTTTCAGAAACTTGGATAGACTCACCCACAATCACAGTCAGTTGGTTGCAAGAAAGACTAGACCGAGTAAGTACCCAGTCCTTACCACTCCCATGCTCTGCCTCTTGACTGAGACAATTTGCAATCACAGGACCCAACGGTTTATAGCTGTGGATGCCATAGCAGCCAGGAACTTCCCACATTCTGGGGGTGAAGCCCAGCTGAGAACAAACATGGGAGTGCCTGGGATACTGGCCCATCTTCCTTAGAGCCTTCCCTCGAGGCTTTAAGAGTTGGGAGTTCATCAACAGCACGAGGCATCTTGTTTCTATTTTCTCAACTGGGCGGTCCTGGCAGAACTCTGCATTTCCTGTAAAGGAATACGTTTTTAATCTCTGAGCTCAAATTCACTTTAGATGGGAGGTAAGAAAACTGAATCCCTCCAAAGAAGATTCCTTCTTCTTCCTATGTGCCTCTGATGTGCCCAGCAATGGAAAACTAGGGGTTCTGTCCCTGTAGCCTTGAACAGCCTTGAGCAGAGATCCAGGGGTCATCAAAAGCCTAGGCCTGAGGTCTTGTCATCACAGCCTTGGGCTCCCGACAAAGACCCTGGTGCTCTTAGTGTAGTACTCCCTGGATCTTAAAAATAAATTTTGCTTACTTCCCTGCTCCCCATATTGGGTCTCATATCAAGCCACCTCTTCTAAGATACCCCTGTGCCTCTCTGCTGGGTTCGGATGTGTCCTCCCAAGTTCATGTGCCCAAAACAGTAATTGCCAAATTCATATGTTAATGTATATGGAGTTGGGGGGCTTTGGAAAATAATTAGATTAGGCCACAAGACTCTGGCCTCCACAATGGCATTAGAGATTGGCAAAACAAACAAATAAACAAGAGAGAAAGAGGGAAGCCTAAAGTGGCATTCTAGTCCTGTCTTCCATGTCATAATGTACAAGAAAGGCCTGCCTAGAAGCAGCTGAAGCTGACCCTATGTTCTTTCACTTCCCAGTTTCTAAAAGCATCACACACACACACACACACACACACACACACACACACAGAGAGAGAGAGAGAGAGAGAGAGAGAGAGAGAGAGACAGAGACAGAGACAGAGAGACAGAGAGAGAGACAGAGAGACAGAGAGAGAGAGAGAGTGTTCATGTGGTTTTTTTTCCCCCTGCATGTATGTTTGTGCACCATGTGCTTGCCTGGTGTCCACTGAGGCTGGAAGAGGGTACTGGATCCCCCGGGACTGCAGTTATAGGCAGTTGTAAGCCACTGTGTTGGTTCTGAGAGTCAAACCTGGGTCCTCTGGAAGAGCAGCCAATGCTCTTAGCTGTTGGACGATTTCTTCAGCTGCCCTACTGTGTTTTGTTTTTGTTTTTTTAAAACAAAATTGTAAATCTTTATAAATTATCCAGTTTCATACATTGTGTTTTAGCATCAGGAAGTTGTTCTGGGTTAGGTGTCCCACGTCACTCTGTGCTCCCCACTCCTAGCCCAGCCACTTGGGCTGTGATTGCTTCCTTGATATGTGTAGGGCTTGAAGCACAGGCCTGACTGACAGACGAGACACCTTGTAAAAAGTGGGGATGGTGGTATTTGGCAGAGGAGAAATAAGTTCCTTTGTGGTTGCAAATATGTTCCTCAAGGCATCCTGAGTTGGGTCTCATTGTGTGACTAGGAGATCAGGCCTCTCTTTTCTTTCACATAGCATGAGGCACCACTTTGGGTAAGGGCATTCCCAGCAAGAGCCAGTATAAGCCACCAACTGAAATTGCCAATAACTGGAAAACGGGACTGCTGCAGGCCACGTAGATAACCACAGCACCCACTGACACCTTGAAGACAGTTTCTTCTTTTTTGCCTTTTTAAAAAACAATTCTTTTTTTTTCTTCTTCTCAGTGCTGGAGAATTGAACCCAGGGCCTGTGCACTCTAAGCAAGCACTCTACCTTAGAGCTATAATCTGAGCCAGAGAGTTTCTGGTTGTCATGGCAACACATCAAACATGACCTGACACTGAGCTGGCATTTCATGAATGTTTCATTTGTAATGAAAGACATCATTTGGAGGGCCTGTTCACAGGGCATTCCTTGTGCAACCTGGCTTTTCTTTGCTGGTCTCCTCCTGCACAGGCTGCTCCTCTTATCTTCCTCTTAAAATGTGACACCCGAACTTAATGCAGTTTTCCTGAGTGATTTGAGTCATGGCTCATAGAAACAACTTCCCTATACATACAGCAGCCTGAGGGTTTAGCAGCTAAAGAAAATAGTAAACTTGTGTGCTTATAATAAAAATCCAGGCTTTTCTCCCAGAAATGCCCCTTTGTTTTCCTTCACCCTGTCTTAAAACTCTGCATGTGCGCACATGCACACACACACACACACACACACACACACACACACACACACACACACAATGTATGTGTGCTCATGTGTGCATACACATGTTTTTGTGAATGAGAATACAAGAGAAAGGGACAATCTACGTACAGGGCCTAGCTCATATTACATTTTATTACATTTCATTTCAACTGACTTGGCCATAGATCCAACCCATTGAGACCAGCAGACCAATGGCGTCTGTAGTTACTCTCATCACCAGGCTGTGTGTTCTATATACTCAACACCCACCAGTGCTGACCTCACCACTTCCCATTCATCTGTCTCTCTTTAATCCTCACCATGTAAGGCAGGCATTTATATGAGCTTTATTATACAGTTAAGGGACAGGATTAGGGATAAATTTTCCCTAGATTAGGAGAGAAGCAGAGATTTGAATTGAAGTCTAGTTCCAATGTACACCGTAACTACTAAAATACATAGCCCCGTGTTTTCATTAGCACCAATAGAAGGATGGGAAGGACAGATCCAGACACTATGCTGGTAAAGAAATAGACATTAAACCTGCAAATGTCAGTCAGGACCTCATTGCGTGACTAACAATATTGTTTTCCTAGATATATCTTGACACGCACTGTAATTTTCAAGGAGCCCAAAAATCCAAGAGATGTGTGTGTGTGTGTGTGTGTGTGTGTGTGTGTGTGTGTGTGTGTGTGTCCATGTCCATATGTGTTACAGCATGTATGTAGAAGTTGGAGAACAACCCACACTAGTTCTTTTCCATCACGTGGGTTCCAGGGATCAAATCAAAGTCAGTATGTCTATTCTGGCAGCAGTTGCCCTTGACTGCTGAGCCATCTCAACATAAAGAAATCTTAGAAAACAAAACAAAATAAACAAAGAAATCTTAGTGAGGAAGCTGGACACACAGTGATCAAGTGTGTGTTACCAGGCCTGGCTCTGCCACAGAAGCTCAGACAGATTTCACCTGCTGCTGCCTAGAGTGGGTGCTTCCTGCCCCAGGCCTTGCTGTTCCAGTCAGTCCTGCTGCGGCTCTGAGGCATCTTTCTCTGCCAAAGCAAGTGGGTGTTGGAAAGGTTTTAAAGCTGTCACCCTGGACTTTCGAGGTGGCTAGGCAGGTAAAGGATCTTGCTGACAAGTCTGATGACCTGAGTTCAAACCCGAGAGTTGACAAGTTAGAAGAAGAGAGTCAACTCCTTCAAGTTGTCCTCCGCCTACCACACATGCACTGTAACACTTGTGTCCCATGACACGCCTATACTTACATACCTACATGTGCGCACACAAGTAAATAGATGTGATAAGCAACTGGAAAGATGTCATCCAGCCCTCAATGACTTTGAAAGTGAGGCCTGGCCTTGGGAAAATGGGGACTGCTGCAGCATTGGGAATAAGTGAATCCTGGGGTCAAAGTTTGTTTCTAGCGCAGGGGTTCCTCCACACAGTACCAAAATCAAGGGCCAAGCGTTCTGGATTCTCCTGTCAGCACACTGAAGCAGTCTCAACCACCCCAAATAGGAGGGACAAAAGAAGCCAGCTCTTGCTTTGTTCCTTGCAGAACATGAAGAGTATGGCTGTGTCCTTCTTCTCTGCCCGTCCCAGAGCCGAGACATTTTGAATGTGTCTCTTGCGTGGGATGCTGTCTAGAGTCCATCTTATTTATCCCCACAAAGATGTCTCTTAGCAGAGACAGAACAAGGCCACCTTGCCAGGAAGGAAACTAAAGCTTATCCGGCTTTGTCAGTGGGAAAACTTGGCCTAGTTCCTGGGCTAGGATCTTTGCCTGCTCCCGTGATCCTTTTGCTTACCCAGTGCCAGGCCTAGAAAGACAGGTCCTACCTCTTCAGGCCTCAAGGTATGGGATTTCCGCTTGAACCCGGATGAAATATGGAGGGCAGCAAAAGAGCCACCCAGGCATGAGACGGACTCGAGGAGCTGGCAGTTTTCTTTTTGTGCCACGTGAAATTTTTTCCAAATACGAGGAGCCATCTGTTGATGATGTGAGAATTGGGCAGCTTCCACTCTCATCACCAGCTTGGCAGCAATGGAAAGTAAGTCCAGAAAGAGCCCTTGTGTATCGTAGAGGAAATTCAAGCCGTATGTTTCTCATTCACATACTCTTAAGTCATCAAAATGTTGGTTTTAAAGAGGCTTTTGATGTCCAATTTGATTTCTGCTCTTTTATGGGGGTTGGGAGGGGGAAGTCACGATTCTTTGGCTGTAAATTATCCAGTTTTGGAAAAGCCGGGAGGTGGTTCTCATACTTCAGATCCCAGAAGTCTAGGGAGAAGTCCAGGTGGGGGTCTGCCTTAGGAACAGAGGCATTTGTTCTCTTTCCACAGAATGTACACCGAGCACCTCATCAGTGCTGAGCAGAGTAACAGGTACCAGGGACCCACATTTCACCTCTGAGGCTCAACGCTAAGCAGCAACCTCATGTGATGAAACTTCACTTTAGAGGAGTTAATAGGCTCAGGGCCACCTATGCAACAGGCACAGTCATGTAGTTAAAAAATCAGAATATGGGCTGTTTTGCTGTGGAGCATGTATTCTTAACTTCTCCTACCTGGATGAGGAGGAGGAAAGGGAGGAGGAAGATGAGGAGGAAGAGGTATGGAAGGAGACTTTGCCTAAGAAGAGAGGAAGGAAAGACATCTGCACAGAGGAAAGGACACATGAGAAAGTTCAAAGAAGGGAAGAAATCATTGCACGTGGCGTATTTCATTTTATGTTTCTATAACAGGATACCTGATGCTGAGCACTTTATCAAGAAAAGGGTTTTATTTAGTTCAAGGTTTTGGAGGGTGTGGTGGTTTGAATGAGAATGGTCCCCAAAAGCTCATATATTTGAACATTGGTATCCAGATAGTGGAACTGTTTAGGACTAGGAGTGTGGCCTTAGTGGAAGAGATAGGTCACTGGGGTGGGTTTTGAGGTTTTAAAAGCCCAAGCCACCTCCTGGTAGCACTTTCTCTTCTTTGCCTTGCAGTTGTCTCAACATGCAAGTTCTCGGCTACTGCACCAGCACTGGGCCGGCCTGCTCCTCGCCACCACGGCCATAACTCTGAGACTGTAAACAAGTCCCCACTAAACTCTTTCTATACGCTGCCTTGGTCATGGTGTCTCTTCACAGAGACAGAAAAGCCACCAATACAGGAACCAAGTCAAAGATTAGCCCTGTGTGCTTGGTCTCCAGCCAGCAGCTTTTCGTTGTATTACAACATGGCAGGTGACATCATGGTGAAAACAATGCTCTCTCTCTGTGTGTGTGTGTTTCTAAGGCTGGCACAGGACTCAAGATCCTCCAACTTTAGCCTCTAACATGCTGGGATTACAGGTGTTTGTCAACACTCCCAGCATGGCTTTGTCTCTAAAGAGTCTGTCTACAAAAACCCAACATTACCACCCTAATACATGAGTTTCCAGTACAAGAACTTTTAGAGGACAGATTCAAACTACATCCAAATCATGTCAGGGACAAAAAGTCAGTGTGGTGGAGGATAAAAAAAAAAAAAAATGAAGCCAGAGGTGAGACTGGAGAGGCCCAGACTGCCAAGGCCCCAAGGTAAAAGAATGTTTTTTGTTTTTTAAAAAAAGATTTATTTATTATTATATATACCTGCATGTACACCTAAAGGCCAGAAGAGGCATCAGATCTCATTATAGGTGGCTGTAAGTCACCATGTGGTTGCTGGGAATTGAACTCAGGACCTTTGGAAGATCAGTCAGTGCTCTTAACCTCTAAGCCATCTCTCCAGCCCTAAAGGAATGGTCTTAATCCAAGAGGAGAGGCAGACATGGTTTAACACCCAGGTGAACATGCTATAAATCCAGAGCTGAGAACCATTGACTAAGGTGGCACAGGGAAATCCGTAGGTTTTAGTTTACAGTAGTGCTTCTCAACCAAGGCCATAACCCCTTTGGAGGCCACATACCAAATATCCTGAATATCAGGTACATGCATTATGACTCAAAACAGTAATGTAATTACAGTTGTTAGGTAGCAATGAAATAACTGTATGGTTGGGAGAGTCTCCATAACATGAGGAACTGTGTTAAAGGGTTGCAGAACTAGGAGGGTTTATAGGTTTGTGGTGCCATTGATTACAGAGTGGATAGGGAGAGGAGAGATGTTCGGGATGCAAGAGCTAAAACTGAGGGATGTCAGTGGAGAAGCCCAGGGGAGACATCCAGCCACCGGCTGCCCAGAGGGACTGCTATGTGAGAGTTCTTATTGCACTTCCACCTGATATGTGAGCTTAGCTGGGCCCTGAAGAGTTGCCAACTTTTTTTTTTTTTTTAAATCCCAGCGGCTTTTCTTCTTATCACCCAAACAGCTTGCTTAGTGTGTTTACATCACAAGTTGACTAGTGTCACCACACTGAAAGAGGGCTGAGTGCCTGCATCTACCAGACAATGTTGAGATACATTCCTGAAGCGAGTTGGGACTTAAAGGATGGATAGAAGATGAAGAGGAATGGTCATCTAAAACTTGTGTGGAGAACCTGCTGAGGCTAAAGAATGGTGGAAAGGGAAGAATGACAGCAACTGAGACATACCAGGGTGGTGGGAATATGGCTGGAGAAAGAGCGGAGCAGGGACTAGCCTAGGAGAGCTGTGAAAACCAAGCCAAAAATCTGGATCTTAAGGGCACCACTCCTCAAGCCTGTGATTTCTCTCTCACAGTATCTGGGCATTGCCCTCTCACACCAAGGCTCTTGGGAGTGTTCTCTAATCCCTTGTCTTAAAAAACTACCATATCTCCAGGTGAGAGTGGTATGGGAGAATGGGGAGATAAAAGGAGGGTCCAGGAACCCTACAAGAAGACCATCAAGTCTGGCAGATCTGGACCCAGGGGGGCCTTCACAAACTGCTGTACCAACCAAGGACAATGCATGCAGAAAACCTAAACCCAATGGAGAGCGCATTCTTCACAGTTGTGTGGAGAGTGGGGACTGCCTCTGACATGAACTCTGGTGCCCCTATTTGACAGTTCCCCTTGGTAGGGAGGTCTGGTGGCACTCAGAGGAAGGGGAAGCAGGCTATCTGGATGAGACTTGATAGGTCATGATCATATGGTGAGGGAGGAGGTCCCCTTCTGTCACAGGTCTAGGAGAGGGGAATAGGGTGAAAGAGGGAGGGAGGGGGGAAAGGAAGATACAAATAAGAGGATAACAATCGGGATGTAATCTGAATAAAATAAATTTTTAGAAAAAGGAAGGTACAAAAAAACCCCACAAAAAACAAACAAAACAAACAAACAAACAAACAAAAACTAAAAAAAAAAAAAACCCAAAAAACAAAAAAACAACCTACCATATCTAAACTGTCCTGGTCACAGTTAAGACTTTACTATGTGTGTTCATATATGAATGTAAGGAAAGCACAAAAGAAGCCCAGTGAAGGATCTGTGGACACATGTTTTTTATTCCAGTATAGGGGAGGCAGAGGCAGATGGAGCCCAAGTTCAAGGACAGCTTTCTCTTTGGTCTGGGAAACGCATTGCTTCTCAGAGAGGACTCATCCCATGGCCCTGCACTTGTTGGTTTCCGTGTCTGTCAGTCTGATAATAGATTAAGCTCCTTGAAAAAAAATCACAAGGGAAAGTGTCCCTTCCCCCTTTGTGTGCATCCCTGAGCCCTTCCTCAGGATCTAGCCCATCCCAGGTGTATGGTAATGTCAGTGAGGTTGACACATGACTAGTAAGATAACGAGTTTCCTTAGACGTTCAAAACACATAGGGATTCCTGTGGGCCGGAGGGGCCCGAAAGTTTGTCAGGGGCAGTGAAATGCTTACATAGATGCTTGGTTTCTTGGGATGTAAGAACCAAAATAATGAGGCTGGAAAGTGGTGAGCTGGGGAGGAGAAAGGACTCTCATAATCAATCCCCGTTAATGGCTTGCAGGTGGCAGCCCACAGCCTTGTTCTCCAATATGAAGCACAATGGATTCTCTAGGACAAACAGACCATGAAAATGTTAAGAATCTGAGACCAGGTGCTGGGATCTGGGGACCTTGGTTCATCCTGGGTGTTCTCTTGGGCACTGGAGGACCAGATGATTCTCTGGTTTTTCTAGAGCTCCCAGGACCTTACTCTCCGTTGGAGCCTGTGCCCCTTCTGAGTCAGTCCTTTCCCTCTCACTCAAATTAAAACAGCTAATTTTAGACACTTCCTGATTACTCCTAGCTGGGTCTCATTAGCAGATTGAAAACGGGTTGGAGCCTCAGCTGGAGGAGAAACAACTTTCGTTGGTCCTGGTCTGTTTTCCATCTTCACATTGCTGTTGATGTTGGCTGCCTTGGAACAAAGCAACATGAACTCCTTCCAAAGGAGAGGGGACCACAGGCTGCTGGCTGAGAGCCTGAGGTGATGGGAAGGGGTGAAGGGACACATGTCCAACAGAGTATGACCACCGTTGGTGGCAGGCACATGTTTTGTTCATACTACATCTTGAAAGTGCATAGGCATTCATTTTTCATTTATATATTCAATCAACTTTTCAACTTAGCATATACCAGGCTCTCAACTGCCCCCGTACTCCACTTACCATATCCCAGGGTATAAATACACAGAAGTGTTCAATGACTACTTGCTACTAACCAAGATCTCACAGTCAGGCAAGTGCAATAGACCAGCACATGACCACCAACTCATGTACTTCAATGTTGATGTTCAAAAGTGGCATGATAGAACAGCAACAACAGCATGGTGGAACAGCAACTGGCTTTCATCTGAGGATCTTGTATTTGCTAGTTCACTCAAGAACCGAGCGAACATAGAACAGGACCCCCCGACTCAGTAGGGAGTGGGAAGCAGGGAGCAGACAGATCAAGATGGGAGGGTCTTTTAGGCAGATGGAATGCTTGTGTGTTAGTCTTTTTTGTCAGCTCAACACAAGCAAGAGTCACCTGCGGAGGGATCTCAGCTGAGGAGCGGCTCTGATCAGACTGACCTGAGGACAAGTCTGTGAGGAACTGTTTTAATTGATGACCGATATGGGAAGGCTCAGTCTGTTGTGGGTGGCACCATCTCTGGGCAGTGGGTCCCGGGCTGGTTGAGAAAACTAGCTGAGCAGAAGCTAAGGGGCAAGGCAGCAAGCAGCGTTCCTCCATTCCTCCGTGATCTCTGCTTCAAGTTCCTCCCCTGAGTTCCTCCCTCTGTTTGCTTCAACAGTAGATTTGGACCTGGAAGTGAAAGCCAAGTAAGCCTTGTCCTTGCCTAAGCATTTATCACAGCAACGAACGCAAACTAGAGCAATGTGTGGAGATGTGAGGGGCAAGCAGAGTGCGGGGATCAATACCTCTCCCCACATTTTTTTTTTCTTGCCACGGAGGAAAAGAGTCGTGTAAATATTTTGTAGTTGGTCATGCCTCTTGATGAGAAGGTGCATTTTCTAATATCTCCAAGGCATCTTAATTGTACTGAAAATGATCTCCAGCAGTTACTCTCATCCTTGGTGGATTTGCATCTTATTCAGTAGGATCACAGATAGGGACCTGTTAAGATCCTTCCTCTAACTGCCCCTCTCTGCGTGTCTCTGTCTTCCCCCCCCAACTTTTCTTGTTTCCATAACTGGATCTCAGCAATGTTTGTTTCTTGTAGGAACCAGGCCTGACTGGGCTGCCTGCCTGTCTTGCTGTTTCATGTCCTGTTTCTAGCAGCTTCCATGTCTGTGTTTATCTTGGTTAGCTAGTCATGTTTACTGCTCTGAGAACGCGTCCCTCCCTTCCTCGAGACTTGTCCTCCTGTGTGCAATCACCTCTTGAGGGATTTCACCTGGGAGGAGGAGTCCTGTCTTGCTGTCTATAAGAAGGCTCTTTGGAGCTCTGAGGAGAATAATAAACCACTGCCGCCGCTGCTGCTCTCTTAGCACGAAGGACCTGCTGTTTTTTGTTTTTTGTTTTTTTTTTTTTTTTTTTTGTGTGTGTGTGTGTGTGTGTGTGTGTGTGTATGAGTTAAATCCGAGGTCTCTTGCCCTCGACTCGGTACCGCGGTGGTGCGGGCACCACAGTTTCTTTTTTAGTCTACTCCAGATCTCCGTTGGCATTGTTTTTCTCCCTCCACTAGCAGCTTGTTTCTTGTTGGGGTAGATAATTTTCATCTTTCTCATCTCTTACCATCCCAGTTATCATGTGACTCCTCCCAAGCAGGATGTGTAATCTAGGACAACTCCAACAAATACAAGGTAAACCGCCCCCATCCTCAACAGTAGCAGCACCCACTGTCACTACCGCCAGCCTCCTCCTCAGTCACAGGAGTAGCATCTATCTGCACTTGACTAAACACCTCATAGAGCACAGTAATCCCTTGTCCCCTTCTGTGTGACAATCAGGTGCCAGAATTGGGATTAGTGAAATACATTAATAGAAGACCTAAATGATACTGAGGGGCATAGGGAAGAAGAGACAACGCTAGCTTAATTTGGGTTATGATGGGCTACTTCTGGAACTAAAAGAGATATGCAAGCAAGCCCCTGAAAAGTTATTAAGGCTCCACCTAGTGACTTCTTCCATCTCTAATCAGCTAGCACAAAAATCACGGCACTCCTGGTTCTTGCTACCACTTTTCAATGACTTGAGCTGCTTTTCAACATCAACAAAACGTGGCCCTTTCTCTTTTTACATCTTTTTCCTTCTCTATATATCCTTTCTCCTAAATCAGGAGCGTAGGAGTTGGGTAGCATGCATCCAGCCCAAGGAGAGAGGACTGCGCCTCCCAAGGAAGCCTACCTACGCGTTGGATTTTGGTGCTATAGAGTGATCCTCTCCAGAGCACTTGAGGCCCAGAGCCCTTCCTTTTTAATGGGAACAAGGGACTCGTAAATACCAATGCCAGACTCCCTTGGAAGCTCCTGGCTCAGCTCTCGCCTCTGGGCTCCCTGCCATAGGAGTGTCTCCCAAACTGCTCCCCTTTCCAGCATCCTCCACAGGCTGACCCCTGGTTGTGCTGGGCGTCCTGGGCCCTAGCCTGCCTGAGTCATCCTCCTGCTTCCGGTGCTGTGCATTGGTATCTCTGAGCTAATGGCAGCACTCAGGTTCTTCTGAGACTTGAGCTCAGAGTTGCTAGCCCAGCGTTTGGAGGAGGGCCTAATAGAGAATTTGGTACAGTCCCAGGGAGCTGTGGCTTTGAGCTGTAAGGTTATGTGAGGAGGAAAACCTGGAGATATTCAGTTGTCATCTTCCTGTGTCACGTTGCCTGAAGTGTATACTCCAACACCAAGGTTCCTCTGTTCCTCTCGGGATGCCAACCCCAACCCCAACCCCATGAATTCAAGCCAGCTTTCCAGGATGCTCTCTCTCTCTCTCTCTCTCTCTCTCTCTCTCTCTCTCTCTCTCTCTCTCTCTCCTCTCTCCTCCTCTAAATGACTAGGCTCCTGACACGCCCCACCCTCACATCTTCCCTTCCTAGTCAGCCTTGTCCACTCTCTATAGATTCTGAACAGAGACCTCCAGGTAAGGTCTGTACTGGGCCAAAGGAATCTACCCCATACTTTGAGGAAGAGCTGTCAAGAGAGCTTTGGGGCTTTTAATTAGGAGAGCCAGATGGCCCCTTGCTTTAGCCTCCTACCCCAACCTCAAACCTGGCTTGCAAGCTGACTTTAAAGATGGAACCAAGAAAAGAGGGGGAGGAAGAAGGAACGGCTAGCTCCTAACCTTCCCCTTGCACCATATCTTCTTCTCTCCTTGGGGTTTGGAGAAGGCTCCTGAGAGTGCAGTGTGACCCCTGGGAGTTGGATGAGGAGAAGTCTTCAGCAGGAGCTGAGCCTGGAGGCCAGAAAACCCCATTCTCCACCTTTGATTTGAAGCAATGGAGTGGGAATAATTGGGGGGCCACAGAGAGCCCTTGGGGTTGATCATGCTCAGCTTGTCTCTTGCAGGGCACCTGGACAAGATTTCCCGCCTTGCAGTTCTTCCCACAGAAATGGGACAATACTGCTTTTCCGGCTGCTCTGAGAAGCAGCTGCAGAAAAGGGGTGCATGGTGGCTAGCAGCACTTCACGTTGAGACAGGAGGGGTCCAGGGTTGGGTGGCTCAGATGGACCTAGTGTACTGACTTAAGGGTAGCAATGCCTGGCGGGTGGGGTGTGGACTTTGCCTTCAGTGAACCCAGGATGATGTGACAGAGATGCTGACTGGAGGAAGTTGCTGTGACAAGGACAAGCAGGTCCTAGCAGCTTCCATGGTCTGATTTTGAGGATTTCTGCCTCAGGCCATTTCAGAGGAGGCCAGCATCAGTGGACTCACAAATGTTAGGAAGTGTTTCCACATTCTTCTGACTGATCTGAAGACCCTCTGGGGGTGTCCTTTTGTGCCTTCTCCCTGTGATGCTGTCTCCAGATGTATCTATACCTCTTGGGTCTCACTGTGTTGAGGACCCAATTATTGGGCCCTCTGAGAAATTTTAATTGAGTAGCTGTATTAAAAGCAGAAACCAGAACCTAGGGCTCTGATTAGGGGAGTGTGTGTGTGTGTGTGTGTGTGTGTGTGTGTGTGTGTGTGTGTGTGTGTGTGTGTACAAGAGAGAGCTCGTGTTTGCTTTTCAGTCAGGATTAGAAACCCTTTAATTGTGCAGGAAGCAGAGGTCCTGGGGAAGTGGGCACAAATAATGAATCCTTCATTTGTTTTCCCACCAGGCTACCCTTCCATGCTTTCAGTTTCCTTGCAGGGAAAAGGCTAGGACAAAGGGGCTTAGAGACCTGCCCCAGCCATAGCCCACTGGGGCTCTGCCTACGTTTCAGTAGTGGGAGGCAGTCTGTAGCCACAACCAGAGGTACACATGGGTGTACTCTGTGTGTATGTGTGTGGGCGGGCACACACACACACACACACACACACACACACACACATATGTATAGATCAGACCATAAGAGCTTGATAATAAGCACCTATATGGAGGGCTCTGGCCAGCTGTGTACCCCTGGGAGAATGTCTTCTGGAAAGTCAGAGATTGCTGAGAGTCCACCTGCTGCCAGGTAGCTAAGCTAGCCATGTGGGTGTGTGATTTCTGAAGCTGGAGGTGTCATCAGTGTCTTTCTAGGAAGGGCACTGTATGTACCACCCATGCTTTGAAGTTGGGTCTGGCCTTCTCCTAGGACAGTGAACAAGGGATTTCTAGGTTCCATATTTGCCCAGAGTAAAAGATGAAGCACTATTGCCCATCACCCTGAGGCCTCATGGAGATTATTGCTTCTCTTTTTTTCCTTCTATATTCTCCTTTGGGGGGCTATTGAGATAGGATCTTGCTAGATAGCCTAGGTTGGCCTTGAACCTGCCATCCTTCTGCTTCCTCCCTGAGCTCTGGGGCTATAGGCATCTACCACCATACCTGGATAATACCACCCTCAATATAAGCAGGATGCCCAGAGGCCATAGCTCTTCTGTGTTGTCCTGAATCACCTGGAGTGGGGAAGTGCACTCTGTTAAGTGTCAGCTGGCAGTCAGGTGCCCTTATGCCCAACGTTCTACTAGGAAGGAGAGGAGCTTTAGCTAGGGATTTTAAAGTGCAGGACGATTAGAACGTGAGTCATTTCAGAGCCACACAAGTATCTGCTTCAGGTACAACTGGTTTTGAACGGAGGTTGGTTTGCCTCCAAAACTGAAGGTTTCCCCCTGGAAAGTGGCATGAAGGCAGCATGAGACGGCAGGGATGGAGGATGAGCAGTGGTGAGGAAAGACTGAAGAGGGCTCTGAGGTCACCCTGGTTGGCCATGGCAGTGTGCAGACTGTATCCACGGAGAGCCCCTGCCCCATTCTGTCAAGATCTCAAAAGCTGCTATTTTTGAGCACCTCATGCATGTCAGACCCATTTAAGCTGCTTCACACAGGGTCAAAAACTTAGAAGAATTGAGATCCTTAAAAAGTTCACTTTTCAAAGTTAAAAATTGTTATTACATATGTATATGTACATTCATATACGTTCCTAAATGTATCCTGCCCAGTCTGGATAATGTTATAAGAAGGAGCATATGGGAGTGTTTGGAGAGAGAGAGAAAGGAAGGGAAAATGATGTAGTTAAATTATGACCTCAAAAATAAACGAAAAATATTTTAAGATAAAAATAAAATTGTAAACCGGGCAGTGGTGGCACACGCCTTTAATCCCAGCACTCGGGAGGCAGAGGCAGGTGGATCGCTGTGAGTTCAAGGCCAGCCTGGTCTACAAAGCAAGTTCAGGACAGTCAAGGCTACACAGAGAGACCCTGTCCTCAAAAACAAAACAAAACAAAACAAAATTAAATAAAATTGTATTTTTTTATTGTGAGTGTGCATATGTGTGTGAGTGTGGGCAAGTGCCTTGGCACTTGTGTGGAGGTCAGAGGACAACTCTCCAGCATCAGTTCTCTCCAGTCAGCTATGAGATCCTGGGATGAGCTCAGGTCAATAGGCCCATGTGCAAGCACCTCTATCAGCTGAGCCATCTCAATACCCAAGGACTGAGTTCTTTATCTCAACTATATGAGGAGACGCTAGCGCACAGCAGTACTAGTTGACTTATCAGCCTCCAGTTCTCAGCACTGCCCTCTGGCCAGTGCATCCCTGAGGGGGGACTGCTCCTGCCTCTGTTTCCCTAACAGGGTCTGGAAAACTTGGGAGGGATCATTAAGGGATAAGACCACATCCTCTGGTCCCACAGACCAGAAGAGATAAGCTTAGTTCTATTGTGTTTGAGACTCACCTTCCTCTTCCAGGCTACCCTGAGACCTGACCGTAGTAAGGTGAGTGGGGTTAGGCATCCCTCAGCACATCACAGCAGGGCTTTAGTTTGGTCTATCCTACTCAAGCAGGGTTGGGGTTTTGCCATTTTGGCCTGGGGTAAGTCATAGCCTGATGGTCTCCTGAGGTCCCTGTCACAACTGCTTGGGTCTAACTCTGTTCTCTCTCCTCTTCCCTCTCTCGTGGGCCACTCTTTGTTGTTGTTGTTTTTCAAGTCAAGGTTTCTCTGTGTATCCTTGGCTGTCCCAGAACTCACTCTGCAGACCCAGCTGACCGCAAACTCACAGAGACCCATCTACTTCTGCCTCCTCGGTGCTGGCATTAAGAGCATGTGCCACCACTGCCCAGGTAGGCCACTCTTCCTTGTGTAGCCTTCCAGGCAGGGGCTCTGTTTCAGTCCATCTACCTTAGGAGAGGCCCCCCTGAGAGCAGAACAAGGAAGTTGGCCCAGATGGGACACGGGAAGGGAAGGGACATGGGAAGGGAAGGGACATGGGAAGGTAAGGGATGTGCGAGGTTTAGTGTATCACTCTTGGTCACTGGGGCCCTAGAGAACCTCTGTTGCAAGTGATTCATCTCTGGCCTGGTCATTTTCAAACTCTGGGTCCCTCTGTGTTTATAATTGGGTCTGATGAGAGACAGTAAGATAGGAGACCCTTCAGTCTAAAGAAGTGAGGACGCCCAGTAGGGTACTGAGTGACAGAGTCTGGAGGTCGGGGCCTGCCTATTCTGTGCAATCTGCACAGACACTCCTTTCCAGCTCTCACAGGAGCCCAGCTTGTACCCACTGCATGCAGGGAGGATGCTGGGCGGGCTCCTTTTGTGTGAACAGTAGTAGGAAAACGCAGCTGGTTGTGTGTAAACTAAAGCTTGTTACCATTCTGGAAGCTTCTGACTCAGGGGCTCACAGGCTGGGAGTGGAGAGCATTGTGAGGAGAAGGATCATGTGTAAGCTGTTACCGCTAGGCCCCAAGCGTTCTGCCCTCTGGCCACCCTCCCTCCACTCTCCAGACCTACCCTGCTGACCTCCCTTCACCCTTGCTGGAGCCCAGACACAGACAGCTGCAGCCACATGGGCCTCTCATTGTGTCCTCTGGGGTTCTGCACAAACACAGCAGGTTGTGGGGCAAGAAGGGGGAGGCAGCGGGCTAGGGTTTAGCTCTTCTCAGGGTGATGTGAAAACACATTAAGGAGACCAGAGGCCACTGGCAGATGTGTCCCTGGGCTGCTTTCCACAGACTGTGCCTGGGCAGGGATAGATCTATTCCCGAAGCAGCGCTATGCTCTGTAGGGCCTGAAGAAGATGGGACAGCCATGAGGAGAAGCTGGATATCAGGGCCACTGCAGTGGGACTGCTGTGTTCATCTCATCCCAGTACTAAGTAGCTATGTAAACAACACACAGATTGGCCCGTTATTGTGTTTTAGTCAATAGCCCAGCATTTTTCATCTTTGACCTGAAACTTTGGTCTCCTTGGATCCCAGTGGGTCACCAGGTGGGAGGGGGGAGTCTGTTAGCCTTAGACAGAGGGTAGGGAGGGGGGGGAGTCATCACTTTCCTCACTCAGGAGCTGTCACAAAGAAGGGGCAGCCGAGGGAGAGTGGCGGCTGATAGACCATGGGGGTCCCTTCCAGCGGACCTAGACAGTTACTATCTCTGTGTGGTGGGGGCAACAGAGGAGGGAGGCTGTGCTGGGCCTGATGGATAGGCCCTGGCTGTAGCTTCAGTTGCCCTGCTGGAGTCCTGGGCCTAGCTCTTTATTGTGAGGTCAGGCAAGGGCCAAAGAGCTCCTGGGAGCTGTGGAGGGGCTAGTGATAGGCTGAGGGTGTCAGCATCTTTCCTGCTGAGGAGCTGTGGGGAGGGGAAGGGAGAACAGGCTCCATGTAGGAGGGGGACACAGAGACCATCTCTTCCTAAAGTGCCCAGTTCCTGTAGTATAGAGTGCAAGTGGAGGGTGGGGACAGGATGTGTTGGGGATATGAAAGCGAAGCACATAGGGCCTATCTTGTCACCATCCTGCACCCCACTCTAAACACAATCATGCACACCTAGTCACCCGTAACTCTCTTACATACCCATATGCACACCTGCCACCTTCATACACTTTCATGTACACACACGAGTTCAGACACACACCACACTCAAACACACCTATATATGCATTCACACTCAAATACACTCAGACATAGAAACAGGTACAAAAAAAAAATGGTAACCTGATTCCACAGAAATTCTGCTATTTGTATCTTGGGTGTGTATGTGTGTTTGTGGGTGTTTGCATGAATTTATATTTCTGAGTATAAGTAATGTGCCTTTTCCCACTTGAAACGGCTTCCTCAATGTGTCAAAATGCAGTGCTTAGATGTCATTCTATTTGGAGCCCTGGAAAGTTCACTCCATGCTCTATGAGTTCCACACCCCTCCCTCTCTCTGTGAACAAAACTTTAGGGAGGAAACAGTATGGGAGAAATAAATCTCCTCATTCGTGCTCTCCTTGGACACAAAACTGGAACCTAGCTTTCTGTCTTTGGAGGCCACTCCCTTAGCTTAGTGAGGGTGCAGTGCTGGGTAACACCTGCATATGGCTGACCTGGAGTGGCAAGTGTGTGGGAGATGGCTTGGACTGTTGGAAAAGTTGTCACTGTCCTCTCTCTTTCCAGCCAGTGTTGTGGTTCTGTGTGCATCATTTCCCAGCAGCCCCTTGGAAAATCTTGCTCCACCAAAGTGGATACTTAAACTAGAGGAGGGAGGCAGAGGCACCAGCGTTGGGGCAGGGGCCAGCTGACAGCCTGTCAAATGGGCTGCCTCCGCACTTCATAAATTCCCAAGCCCCTTCCTTGGATACCTGGAGTTTGACCTCAGCGCAGGGAGCAGAATTCTTTCTTTGTCTCCTAATAAACATCCTGGGCCATTGCTAGCTTCCAGCTGATCTGTCGCCCCTGTCGCCCTGACCCCCCACTCTCCCAAGAAATACTTTCTTTTGGGAGAAGTCTCATTAACCCTAGGCTTGGGGCCAAGGCAGGGCTCTGCTGCTCACCTCTGCCCTTATTAGAGCAATCATCTCTGTCTGGCATGATGGCCACGCTTCTGCTTGGATGCTTGTCTGCACACAGGCCCTCTCCTCCCTCCCACAGGCTGTGGGCCTGGGCTGTTTTGCAGGTCTTTATAAGGCATAATGATGGCAGCTAGTGATGAGTGAGATCCAGGACGGTGAGCGGCTCCATTCTACTTCCTCCTGAAAGGCGGCTCTAGTCCTTAGCGCACAGGCACGCTGCAGGCCATCTGCTCATGGGAGATGCAGGGACTCAGGGTGTCCTGAGCTATTTATGGAGTACAGAGTTCTGTTTAGTACTTTCCTTATCTCACACTCAGTGCCAACTCTGAGCCGGGTGGGGAAATCTCTGAAGAAAGCTGGGAACATTCTTTGCTCCCCGATTTTCTCAGTGTCATGAATGGGAGACTGGGGTTTTAATTGTTTGTTTGTTTAATCTTGTTTTTGTTGTCCAAGACAGGGTTTCTCTGTGTGTCCCTGGATGTTCTGGAACTCACTCTGTAGACCAGACTGCCCTTGAATTCAGAGATTCACCCGCCTCTGCCTCCTGAGTGCTGGAATTAGAGGTGTGTGTCACTACTGCCCAGCCGGGTGGTTGGGTTTTAGGCTTCTTTTTACAGACACCCTCTCCACTCCTCTGTAGACTTTAATCTGTAAAGTTCAGCACATTTTCTACTTTTTTTTCTAGAAACAGTTGTGCGGGGCTTAAGAGTCAGTGATGTGCAGTCAGCGAGTCATAGGTTCAAATCCTGGTGTTGCCTTCTGCTAGCTGGGTAGTGGGAAAAGGGTCTGAACCTCTGAGCTTCTGTTTGTATATGTGGAAAATGGGGATGATGGTCCTGACATTGGCCATACAGTTAGTGAGAACATGTCAAGCCGGGGTGGGGTGCTCATAACACAGTTTTGGCTGTTACTAACTGGAGGCTAAGCATTGCACATTTGTATGTGGAGTTTGAAAAAGGATTTCTCTTTTCTCTATGGGTCAAGAGCTATGTGCCTTTTCCCCTTGCTCTCATGAAGGGAAATTGCAAAACAGCAAAAAAGTTGGTTTCAGTCAGGGAAGGGTCCTTCTTTAAGAAAGCACACAGGAGACTAGGGGTAAAGCTCTTAGCGGGCTGGAAGCCCTAAGTTTGATTCCTCCAGTGCTGCGTAAGTGGGTTGTGGTAGTGCATACTTATAATTCAGGAGGCAGAAGCCAGAAGATCAGAAGTTCAAGGTCACTCTGGAATTAAAGTGAGGACATGACCACTCCAAGGTGTGGTTGAGGAGAAGGTTTTTATTGTAGAGATGAGGGAGAGTCCAGCCAGAGGCATCTGGAAGAGTCCAGACTGAACTGGGCCAGGGGATGAGAGGGGGAGAATGAGAGAGGAGGAGAAGACAGGGCCAGGAGGACCAAGTAAGAGCCAAGAAAGCCAAGAGAAGGAGGAAAAAGAGAGCGTGTGGCGAAATGGCAGGTTTCATAGGAATCAGAAACCAGGGGAAACCAGCCCTTGGGCTGGAGAGGCTTAGGGTAGGGGGCATGGCGAGAAGGCCTGACAGGTGCTACCGGTACCAAGTGAGCCACCGAGTGAGCCTGGCAGCCAGCATGGGCTTTGGTGTGTTACTAGGCACCATAGTTAGCCGTATGCCCTGAGTTTCTTTGGGACCTGACAATCCACAGCTACACAGCAAACTTGATGCCAGCCTGGGTTATGGGGGATCATTGTCTCAAAAACTAAAGCAAAACTAGAAAGTCGTAGAAAAACACATGCAAGACCCTGATGATAATGGGAATATGGAGAACAGAAAGCGAGACTACGTGGCCAGGAGTAGCAATGGGTACAGAGAGGAGAAGAGTATGTCCCTTTGATTTTTAATCTATGCCTATGTCCTAGCAAACCAATTTTAAGGCAGGCATAGTAGTCAGTCTATACATATAACTCTAGCACTCAGGAGCCTAAAGCAAGAGGATTGCACATCAGAGGACAGTATAAACTACACAGTGAGATCTCAAAAAAAAAAATACAATCATGGGGCTAGGAAATGATTACAGTCACTGGCTGGTCTTTCAGAGGACTAGGGTTCAATTGTAGCACCCACATGGCTGCTCAAAACAGGATGTAAGTCTTTGGGGAGGGGGAGTTTAGAGATAGGATTTCTCTATGTTATCTTGGCAGTCCTGGACTTGCTTTGTAGACCAGGCTGGCCTCGAACTCACAGCGATCTGCCTGCCTCTGAGGCCCGAGTGCTGGGATTAAAGGCGTGTGCCACCACACCTGGCTTTAGGCTATAACTCTTATTCCAGGGCACCGTATGTTTTCTTCTGGCCTCTGTGGGCACTGAGTGATTGTGGTGATACACATACAAACAATGAAGGCCAAGCATAAAATGAGAATGCAATAAAACTATTGTTACTATTAATTATTATTATTTTAGTTAATCACATCTCTTTGGGACTTCAGCTGGAAGGGAGCCAATGGCATTGCCACTCATCCTGAATTGGGATTTGTCACACAGCTGCCACATCTACAATGCTGCCCGAGTCTAGCAGCAGTAGGAGCAATGTCATGTGCACACCTGAGCTGCCCCAGTGGTGAGGTTGGTGCTACATTTTCCCTGGCCTCAAAATTAGTTCTGGGACTGTCTCCAAATTCAGAGCAGGTAGATCCTGAAAACTTCTGCCTCTGTATTCATCATGGAAGGCAAACAGAGACAGAAAGCTATCACACACAGTGACAACATCTCTCAGCAAGATTGTCAACATTGTTCTATGAATACAACAGCCAGATTTTAGCCAGAGAACTTTCTGGAACCATTAAAGAAATGCCAGGTTCTGCAACTGCTGGACTACCATGTTGGTTACTCCACTCTTGTGACATCACAGATGACCTCAGCAGTGGCACAGTGGGACACCCAGATGACTGTGTACAGAGGAAAAATGTTCTAATGAAGTATTACCATCTCAGAAACAAAAATAATAAAGATTTTTAAAACCCTAAAGTTAGGAGAGTAATGAAGTTCCCCAAGCTTAATGGTAAACCTCATGGTGCTTGATGACAAAAGACTGATTGATTGTAGGTGGGTCCCAAAAGAGAAAAGGTAGGCTACCGGGGACTCCAGGGCCCAAGCCCGTGTGTGTGTGTGTGTGTGTGTGTGTGTGTGTGTGTGTGTGTGTCCTGTGTATCTCATTGCACTCATTTCTGCCTATGGCTATGTTCTGTCTTATCTCGCTGACTATCCTGTGGTCCAGACCCAAGCCACCACCAACTGTGTGCTGTAAGTATGGCAGGCAAGTGTGACCTCTGCTCTGCGGCCACCTACGATGGAGCCCTCAGGCTGCTATTGCTTTTCCAGCTGGCATTTCTCACTTGTTTTTTTTTTTGTTTGTTTGTTTGTTTTTTTTGTTTTGTTTTTGTTTTTTGTTTTTGTTTTCTGGGCATGGAAATCTCAGCACCCAGGAGACAGAGACAGGAGAATTGTGAGTCAGGCCTTAAACTTAAACACAGACACACACACCCAAAAATAGGAAAAAAAAATCTGTCTTTTCCTCAAGGTGCCACTCACCTCCCACCCATCTGCGAGCCTCTCCAGTTCCTACACTGATGAGAACTCACCCTCTCACTCAGCTGTCTGCTCACATAATTTGGCCATTCTCCCACTCCACGTCTTTCCTCTTCCATGCTCTATATTATCTCTTTTTGTTTAGATGCCATTTCCTACTTTAGCTCTGAAGAACTAGGGCCAGGCCAGCTGTTCATAAACATCTGCATATGCTGGAACCCTCGCCTAGCACCCAGGCCGTTGTCAAGTGAGGCAGATGCTTTGAGACCTCAGAACCTCCTAGAAAGGAAGTGATATGCCTATTGTTTTAAAATTATCTCTATTATCAGTAGGCCCGGCTAGTGATCAATTAAGACACAGACACTTGTTATATTTTAAAATAGCCTTAGTTAACCTGGGGCAGGGCAGATATCAATCCTCTAAACTACCTCCCATAGTTGGGTAGGCATTGGATCCCTGCCTCAATCCCATGCCATCTGCTTCCAATAACGTCTATCAAGCTACCTTCCATCCATAATCCCAAATACTTGCTAATGTTCTTCTTCTGGGCTGGAGTCTCCATCCATGCCACCGGCCATGTGCTTCTCTTCCAGCTAACCCATGGCGGCCTTCCTCTCCTCTCCTCAGGTCTCTCTCCTTTCTTCTTTCTTGTGGTGGTCTTTTTTCTTCCCAGAATTCCTCTCTCTCCTAGCCCCACCTATCTCCTGCCCTGCCCAGATGGGATGGCTTTTTATTAGGCAAAAGGTGTGTCACACAGACAACAAGCAGTAATTAGCATCAAAATACATCAGACCATCCCCCAACCTATGCCTTGCTCCTTTGAACCTCAGTTTTCCATCTGTAAAATGGGGATTGCAATAACAGAACCCACAATTGGGAGGTCAGCTAGGCTGAGCTAGAAGTTCTTGCTGTGCTGTAAACCCATTCCGGACACATGCCCCACTCCTCTACGGCTGCACCCCAAGGCAAAGGCTCCCTGCACTGGCCATGCCAGTGAACCTCCAGAAAGAAGTGTGTGGAGATGGAGCCCAAGGCAGATAGATGAGGCCTTTGGAGAGCGCCCATTCCTAAGCAGGTTAATGATACTTGCAGTGCTGACCTCATGACTTCCCCTCTGTTGTGGTTCATATGAGAAGTGTTCCCCATAGGTCCTTTTATTTTTGTGAACACTTGGTTCCCAGATGGTGGTGCTGTTCTGGAAGGTCATGGGACCTTTAGGAGGTTGAGCCTCACAAGGAAGGTCGAAGGGCAGGCCCCGAAGTTTTATAGCTCAGCCCCACTTCCTGTCCTCTTGCCGACATAGTGCTAATGCAGTGCGGGCAGGGTGTCCAGTCACTTCCTCTCCTGCCCTATTTCTTCTCAGCTATGATACACTATGGCATGACACTACTCCTCTGATCACTTGCTTCTTGTCTGGTGTCTGATTGCCCCAAGGAGAAAGTACAGTAACTGGCCTTCTGCTGTGCTTTTCTTCAATTTTTCACTTATTCTTCCTTTTCTCCTTCTCAAATTGCCTTGGTGTGAAACTGCAGATGGAGCAGGAGTAGGCAGCTAGATCACCTGGATTCAAGGAACATCTGTTTTCTGCATTGACTCCCCCCACCCACCCCCACCCCCACTGGTCCATTTTCTGGTCTTGTTCTCAGAAGGAGCTCATAGCTTATGCTGCCTGAGAGGGGGCTTCTTTTAATCCCATTAGTCTTTCCTCCTCACCTCGGCCCCCGAACTCAGTTACTGAGACTCACTGGAGTAAGAACGTTTTGTGCAACATATCACATTTACATTTAATGTCTATCTGATCCATTAATTCGACTCCAACACGACTCTGAGTTGTACTTTCTCCAAGGGTTGGGTCATTTCTCTCATAGGATGTTATGGGGCTGGTGATAGCCTTATGGTGTCACTAAGGGTAGAACTAGAGCCATTGCATTGTTCTGCCTTCCTTTCACAGACCGGGAGCAGGCACTAAAAGTAGAGCCACAGTATGGAGGTGGTGGTCACTGATGGGCTGTGGCGCTCAGCACACTGTTCATCTCCATCGGTCCCTGCTTCCGCGTGTCCTGCTCTTATGTGTTCCACAACCCTCAGATCCCGCGGAAGCACCTTCAGATTTATATGGTGCTATTTACTGGCCCTTTGCCAATTAGTGACACTTTGAAATTCCCTTATATGACACACTGCTGCTCTGACAATAAACAAGTCATTAGCTGGGTCGGAGGGCAGCTTCCAGCTGGTTTTGATTCATCGTTTCTGAATGTGGCTCAAGAGGCTCCTTAGGACGCGAGGTCTCCAGCCCAGCCACCAAAGCTCGAGGCAGATAGGAGTCTCTGTGCACCTAGGGGCTGCATCTCTGCATCTGCTAGCTGGGGGAAATATAGATTAGCCACCTGGCCCTTATTGCTGTCTCTGAAGACAGGCTCACAAGACCTTAACAGACTGCACACACAGAGCAGTGAGGAGCAGGGACCAAGGCCAGGTAGAAGGGAGAGGCAAAGGGGGAAGCAAAGGTGACAGAGAAAGGACAAGGGAGAGCAAGAAACTTTTGTTGGTGGTTTGGATTGAGAAAAGATGGCAGACACCCGAGTCAGAGGGTCTGGCTAATTATATCCACTTTATGATCTTGAGTAGCAGCACCAAAGGCTGTTTGACTTGGAAGAGACCTTGGCTATGCACGGGCCAGCTCTGCCTCCATTTTATAGATGCATCATCTGATGCCTGAGAAAAGTGATTTCTTTTCCAAGCTCACCCGGCTCTCCTGAGATCAGACTAGAGGCAGTTATAGCTCTCAGCCCAGACGTTTCCTATAACCTGCAACAAGCCCCTTGGATCCTAAGAGATCGCGATGTGGAAAAGACCATGGAAGCTACCCTTTGGTCAAGAGTTTGCTGGTCCTATTCCGCCTCTCCCGTCCCTGGATTGTAGATTCTGCAGATATTCGAGGGTTATCATGGGTATCTATGGATGCTTTGTGTTTGAGCAGATAGATAAGGTGGCCAGTGACACAGAACTCTGGTCAGCACTACAAGAGAGTAAAAGACTTAGGCAGGTGCTTTGATCTGTGTTTCCAAGCACGTGAGCTAGAATTTAAAGCACGATGAAGTGAAAGCATGGAGCTGGAAGATTAAAGGTTTGGCTACACAGTTGAAGCCATGGGGACGGTCCGCTGGGAATGTCAGATTGACTGTAGCCTAGCTCCTAGGGCCTATGGGGAGGGTCCATGATCTCCAGCCCATAAAAAGCAAATGGCTGGTTTTAAGATGTTTGCAAAAGGGATATGTCTTCTGAGAAACCAGCACTGGGAGCGACTAACACTCACAAATGTAGCCTGGTATCCTTACTAGGACTTTGAGTAGAAACAATGTCTTCTGTGAGAAATGGAGGCTCCAGGCTTGAAACACATGTGACCGTAATGCCTGTTCCGAGCTGAGAAATCAATGTAAAAATAGATTCCAGACCAGTAAGACTCGGAGAGTATCAAGAGAAGGAAATGTAAAACTCTACAGAAGGAATGTGCCCTAGAACAACAGCATTTTCACAGTAAAAATAATCCCCTTTGAAGTTGCTCTAATAACAAAGAAATTACAAACTACAAGGCAATGGCATGCTGCTAGGAAAAGTCAGCAAGCATATCAGACTAGCTTAATATTCCAATGACATAAAATAATAACCATAGGGTAACTAAAATCACTTTAAAATAATTTAAAAGATCAGAAAAGAAACACTGGAGAAAGGGTATTTTTTTTTAAAAGATGTATTTATTTATTGTTATGTATACAGTGCTCTGCCTGCGTGTACACCTGCAAGCCAGAAGAGGGCACCAGATCACATCATAGGTGTTTGGGAGCCACCATGTGGTTGCTGGGAATTGAACTCAGGACCTCTGGAACAGCAGTCAGGGCTCTTAACCTCTGAACCATCTCTCCAGCCCCTAAGATTTTTTTTTTTTTTAATTTATTATTATGCATACAGTGTTCTGCCTGCATGTACACCTGCATGCCAGAAGAGGGCACCAGATCTCATTATAGATGGTTATGAGCCACCACGTGGTTGCTGGGAATTGAACTCAGGACCTTTGGAAGAGCAGGCGGTGCTCTTAACCACTGAGCCATCTCTCCAGCCCGAGAAAGGGTATTTTGAAAGATAGAGTATATATTTGCAAAAAAAAAAGTAAACGAAAGTCAAATAGAACTTTCTAGAAATTAACATGATAATCACTGAAATAAATTCTACTTAGTGGATGCTTCAGAGAGCAACACTGGAACTTTCTGGGGAAAAAAAAAAACCTAACAACATAAAAGCTCACTGGGTGTATCAGACCAGGATACAGATTAGAAGATTAGATAAAGTTGAGCAGAGAATTAGTGAACTGAAAGATAGAGCAGAAGAAATTACATCTATTTCAGCACAGAAAAACAAAGAGAGAACATGTGAAAGAGAAGCTAACAGGATTTTAGATGACAAAGAGGGTCCAAGTTACATTTGCAAATAACTGCAGAAGGAAAATAATATAGAGAGTAGTGGAATAGTCGTTTTATTTTCCAGGACTGATGGAAAAAATTTATCCTTAGGTTAAAAACAATTAAACAAGCAAACAAACAAAAACATTAGAGGTTTTGTGGTGGGTACATAAAAATACATCTGGAATAAAATATGGATTTAAAGAGACAGAACCAGTTATTCTAAGGGATCAAAGCAAAAGGAGAGATTAATTTTGTCCAGGAATATCCTGGAAATTCATAGAAAACAGACTTGAAAGTGAAGTAAAAATTTAAGAGTCAGAGAGTATGGTAAAGCAACTGGAATGCCTAAGAAATATAAGGTTCCAGTCTGAACTGGTTTTAATTACGTTACCTCAACTCTAGATGCCTGTGTGTTAATAAATGTTTGGGGGACCCACTCCTGACCTGCATCTTTACTTCATGCAGGCTCCTTTTGCTGTTCATATTTGGACCCTCTGGCTGCTCATGACTGCAAGGTACAAGCCAGCTAGCCGATCCTGAGACCACTCATATAAATCCATCCACAAGTACACTTTGGAGCCACACTCTCCCAGGAGCCAAGATGAAACTGGCCTACTCAATCTTGCTTTTTCTCTACCTATAGTCTTTTAGGGCAAAGAAACCCCAGCTCAGCAGTGACTATCAAGGGCCTGCTTTACAGCATTTGCATCTTGTTAGCGGTGTCAGTGGCTCAGAAGGACAGAGAAACCTGGGCATGATAATTGGCTCATGAAAGCTGTAAGTTGCTGGAGGGGGCAGGAGGGTCTAGAGAGCAGAAGGCTTAATGGGAAGCAAATGCTTTAGAAGGGTCTGTGGGTACCCTCCCCCACTCATGCCGTTAGCATTCTTCAGACACCTGTAGGCACTTGGCTGGCCATGGGATGGACTCGCTCCTCCCTGCTGTAGAACAGAAAGGCAAAATTTGGTTCTAATTAAGGGGGCAGGGAGCAGGGGGTGGGTGTGAGACAGGAACAGTTTCTTGAATCTTTTAAGAGCACATAATTCTTTTTTGGGGGGGAAGGAGGCACAGTTTTCAAAAAACGTGCTTCACCTTATGATTGTGGCATAGGGAAAACAGCACTGGACTTAGAATCTGATGAGCTTGTGGCTGAATGCTAGAGTAGCTAGCTTTGTAGCTATAGAAAAGGCACCAGGGGAGCGGAGAAGATGGTTCAACGGGTAAGAGAGTTGCTGTGTGAGCACAAGGACCTCAGTTCAGGTCTCCCATGTCCACTTAAAGAACTGGACATGGCCTCTGTACATGTAATCTCAGTGCTGAGGGCAGGGGCAGAGATAGGAAGATCACTGAGGTTTGCTGGCCACTAATCTAGATGAAGAACAGCAAGCAACAGGTTATGTGAACAATCCTGTCTCATAGTAATAAGGCAAGACCAATAGAGGTAGTCATCTAATGTCCTCTGGCCTTCAGACAGACAGACAGACAGACAGGCAGATACACACACATACACGCACACACACATGTACACATGTAAATGAGCATGCACACACATACACACAGAGACAGAGACAGAGACAGAGAGATAGACAGGGACATAGAGACAGAGACAGACACAGAGGGTCACACAAAGAAACAAAGAAAAAGCAGCAAAATTTCCTCTTCTTTCTAATCTGGAAGAACAAACAGGGAATAATTCTTACTGAGCAGGGTTCATGTGAGTAATATGTAAGGTAGACAGCTTAAAGACACAGTTGAGCAGAGCGTTTAAGTGGGGGGAAAGAAAGGTATCTTGCTCATCTTTGTGATCCTAGAGGAGTCCGTTGCAGTGCCTGACACTTGAAGTAAACTATTGGTAGATGAGCCCCGAGGCATTGAGCTTTACTGCCTGTCCTGCTGGTAGCAAACATGATCAGACCAGAAGCTGGCATGGCACGAAAGAAGACTGAGTCCCTGGAGAGTCATTGATATGGTCACAGTCAGGAGCCGTTGGCCAACCAAAGAAGAGACAGTGATGAGTAAGGAAGGCCCTTTGAAGAGCTTCATCCAGCACTCAGATGCCCTCTTGTAAGTGTCAGTCTGCACAGACTCTCAGTCCCAGCCTTATCCAGGGAGAGCATTTCCACAACCCCATTTGTACAGGTGTCGCCCACGGAAGTGGGACTGGCTTGCTTGAGGTCTATGTGGCTTTCTGGCTGAGGTCCTTGTCCACCTGCTCTCCAGCTGCCGCTGGTGGAGTCTTGGCGGGTTCTGGCATCTTCCACACATCTTTACTCTGTCTTCACTCCGTAAAACATCTGTAGAGCGCTCTACTGCCGTTTGTTTTCTGTTTGTCTTGGGGATGACACAATCTCCATTCTTCACTTTAATGACTCTTTCTCTTTATTATTATCGCCTCAGCCACTCTGTTTATTTGCTTTTTCTGAACCCCAACCACTTTCCCCTCGGCTTCTCTGAGCCAGCCAGGGCCTGTGCCAGTGCCCTCTACTTCCCTCCCTCAGGAAGGGGGCCAGTCCAAGACCCTGTGCTCCCTGCTGGGAGACTCACTCAAACCAGATGTGCCTTCTTCTTCCTCTCAACCACCCCCCCTCAGTTGCCCAGGGCTGCAGGGGGTGAGGGAGAGGAGAGGCCCTCCACCCACATCCTGTTCTTTCCCTCTGTTTCCCTGCCCAGCCCTTGCTACCCTCTCCAAGGAGTGAGGGACGGCAGTGCATGGCAGAGCATCTATTTAGTGTCCTCAATCGGGTGATACTGGATGGAAAACATATTCCCCCAAAGCCTGGTGGGTAGAGGTACTGTCCCTGTTCTACAGCACAGCTGCCTTGGAAGGCCTTGATGTGGTCCATGCATGACCCTTGACACTAGGCAGCTCAGACTCTGACCTTGTCTGTGTCAAGCTGCCTCTGCCTCCGTAATGCCCAACTAGCAACATCTTAAACTGTGCCTTGACACTCGCTTTCATTACTGTCCAGGAAAACTGCATTGTCTCTTTGTGGCAGAGGGGCTGGAGGCTTCCTCAGAAGGCCAAGGAAAGAGCTGAAGCCAAATCTCATTTGATGTGAAGAATAATTAGCTTTAAATTGGGGCCTGGCTTTGTCCCTGACTAGTCTGATCTACAGTCTGACACCTGGGAACTAACCTCTTCCCAAATAGAGGTTTTGTCCGTATCAGGCAGTGTGGGGCACACTGTGGTTCTGGAACTAGCTATACCACTGGCCACAGCAGGTCACTGACATTTGGTCTCGTTGTGAGAGCTAATGCCACTGCTGGCGCTATGCAAATATCTGACTGTGCAAGGGATGGGGAATGTAGGAGAAACCAAAGAGCAGCCCAGCCTTAGAGATGCTCACGGGTGACAAAGGGCTCCAACTCTGTGACATATCACCTTTGCACCTGTCCAGGATTTGGAACTTGAGCTCTTCCAGTATGGTGGAGGAAGTGGGAAGTGACTAGGAATATACATTAGATAAAGGGATCCACTGTCTGAGCCTGAAGTTGCCAGGACCAATATCACGGACTTGATAGGAGTTGCACAGGTTCCAGGAGCTTCCTGTATGACCCACCCGAGAAAGGAGTTAAAGCAGCTTTGAACTGAGCACACAGGCAGACTGCCAGTTATGGCTGTACTCTGGGAACGACTAAGAGAGCCGTTCTCAGTTATCAGGCGGCCTAATTCCCACCTGGTATTCAGGTTGTGCATTACCCACAGAAATCTTGGCTGACAGTCTGGGAGGAGAATCTGAGTCCACATGCTTGAGAAGTCCAGCAGAGGGTTCTGCTATAGGACACCAGGAGACTACTAACTAACCTGTAGGGTGGCCCTGCCTGGGCATGGCGCTCTCAGGCCCAGCTGGGTCTGCTTCTTAGCTAGTCCCAGTTACCATCCTTCGCCTTGCCACTGTGACTCAGTTTTCTCTGAGGAGTAACAATATCGCTGGGGAAAGCAGGGCAGAGCAGTTAGGTGGTATGGGGGTGTATGTGCATAACTGAGCTTCCTTTAAGCAGTTTTCAAGACAACTGGGTAGCTCAGCCTCTGACAGGTGAAAGACCCATGGCCCTGGAGTGAGGTCTTCTTGGTCACTGGCCAGGGCACCTTTAATTGCTGACAGGTGGCTCGGAGGGGCCCATAACTCCTTTCTGGAATGCCCACGGAATGGCACTCAAAGCATTTGGGGGGGGGCTCCTTAGATGAAAAGTCACCATCAAAAGATCGCAGTGTCAAAGATGGGCTCTCAGTAAGTAGGCGCATCGTCCCTATCTCAGTCTGGACTTGGTTTGCTTTGGCCATTGTAGTGTAAACATGGGGATAACTGCCACTTGCTGGTTAATTAGCTTCCTTGCTCAGGAGTCTCTGCTGAGGACCTATGAGAGTGGCCCTGGAGAGACCAGAGATAGGAAAAATAGACACTGTCTCCTCACTACCCTGCTGGGGGAGAGCAGACAACAGAGTACCAGCAGTCATGATGGGGGAAACAGAGCTCCCTTAACTGAAGAAGCGTACGGTTATCGTCCATGTCAGGGGACACTACTGCGCATGCTCCCGGTCAGCGTCCCTTCTCCTCCATGCATCTGACCAGGCCTGGAGAGCCCTCTGTGGAGGAAGCCAGAGCCCAGCTTCTGGCTAAGAGAGGGACAAAGTGCTCAGAATCCAGAGGAGAGGAATGTTGGGCTGAGCTATACACCCCAGGAAAGCACTGCACACATTGAGGTACAGCGGGAAAGCAGCCAGCTCTGGAGAGCCCGGATGGACACTCACTCTGCACATTTCACAGGGAGAAAGGGCACAGTGGGGAAAGAAGGGAGGGAGGACGGGAGGGAGGACGGGAGGATAAAGGAGACAGAAGGTAGGAGAAAAGGAGGAGGAAAGAGGGCGGATGGAAGGACAGGAAGAAGAGAGGGAAGGAAAGAAGGGAAGGAGGGAGGAGTAGACCCTTTCTGCCGGTCAGGCGTTAGATTGTCAGGTGGGCCAGCAAGCCAGTGGAAGGAGCGTGGGGCTGGGAGGGAAGCGGCCAGAGGAGAGCCCAACCCCCTGAAAGCTGCTATTGTTTGAGTCTCTGCTCAGAGAAACCCTGAGTAAAAAGAGCTTGTTAGTGAGGCCCAGGCTGGAGACAAGCTGCTCTCAGAGAGCCAGTGAACCGTGCGAAATGACTTAAACTAACATCCCTGACTGCACTGGGCTGGGACCCAGGAGTCAGGGCCTTGTGCTCATCAGAAATTCATAGAAGGTGCCCTGCGGCTCAGCTTGCTCTGGCCTCCTTGTTCATTGAGCGGTTTTTTTTTTTTTTCTTTCCAGTCCTGCGGCTCTGAAAGGGAGACAGGAGCTGCCTGATGGGGAAGATCAAGTGGCCTTTGAAAACCCCTCTTAGAGTTTATTAAACCCTGGGGCTAGGGCAGGCCAACCTGGAGGCCTAGCCAGGCCGGGCTCCACCCCCCACCCCCATGGGCTTCCCAGAGGGGACCTGGCCTGTTCTCTTGTCCTAACTTGGCAGGCCTGTGCTGGGGGGTGGGGGATGAGGGGGATCCCCAAACCATCATCTTTTTCAAGGAGGCTTGAGCAGAGACTGGCCATTTCCACAAATGATTAGGTGACTGGACCACTCAAGACATCTCCATTTCCTGCAGGAACTCTGATAATTCGCCCTCTCAAGAGTTTGCTCAAGACACAGAGAGGGGAATGGAAGGGAAGCCACCGAGGGTCTCTAGGTTAGATTGCAGCTCAATGACCATAAGGGCAAGGATGAAGCTGAGGAGGGCAAGTCTTGGATTTCTAGGCTGTGGAAGGCCCTGGGGGATGGACAGAACAAGATGGCATGCTCCATGTCAGTCCCCCCACCCACCCACCCACCCACCCATCCCTCACCCCATCCAACTCTTGGCAGCACCGTTCCTATCCTTTGAGGGTAAGTCTGGGCTGTCCCCCACCAGCAGTGGGCTAAACATGGCCGCTCAGCACAGGAGCATGCTTGCAAACCCTGAGGCTTGGAGTCAGCATAGTTGTACTCTCCATCTTCCACAAATATTTGCTAGGACACTCTGTGTGTCAGGACACCAACCCACACACTGGACAGACAGCAGTTAGTCAAGCAGCGGAGCCATGTTGTTAACGGCAGGTTGTGGAGACCTGCAGGTGTGACTGCTCTGTGCTCAACACAGGGTAGCTCCACAACAGTAGCTCTATACCCTGAGGAGCTTCCTCCTTGCCGGGTGCCTGGGGCCTGGGGAGGAGGGAGTGGCAGAGCCCAGGGAGAGTCAGCTGCTTCCATTTGATGACTGTATGTCCTGAGATGCTGAGGACAATTTCTTTTCAAAACATAATTCTGTTTGTTTAAAAAGTTAAAAGCTCCGGTGAGATGGCTCGGTGAGTCAGGATGCTTTGCATGTCTGACAACCTGAGTTTGATCCCTGGAGGTCAAGTGAAGGTAGAAACAGGAACTCAGCTCCACAAAGCTTTCCTTGAACCTCCACAGGTGCGTCATGGCACATGTGAGCACACACAACTCTCTCTCTCTCTCTCTCTCTCTCTCTCTCTCTCTCTCTCTCTCTCTCTCTCTCTTTCTCTCTCTCTCTCTCTCACAGACACACAGATACATATACACATACACCACTCAGAGATACAAACACACACACAGATACAAATACAACACACACACACACACACACACACACCTCCAAGGCTACCCCATTGGACACCTCCAGGAGAGGGTGCTGCTGCTTCTTCTGTCAGCCCTGGATTTGGAATGCAGATCAATCCCCGCCCCCTTTTATGCATCCCCTTTTAAACAAGTTCAAAGCCCTTTACAGCTTTCCTGAAGAGTCTTGTTCTCTACAACTGTAGAGAATAAACAGATGGGAACTGGCTGAAGATATAAAGCTGGAGTTCAAAGCTCTATACGTCAACAGTTTCCAAACTTTGAATAGACTGCGAGGTGTGGGAAATGGCCATATTGTCTCTGGCCTACAGACCTCTTCCTCCAGTTAAAGAGGAAGCTGATGTCTTTTAAAGGCCGGGCCCTACCTGGCTGCTGAAAGTTGGCTCTGCTGTCCAAGGGCCCTGGAAGGATATAGGGTGGATGGTGAAGGGTTTTATTTTCAGAGATAACTATAGAAATCTGGTTCCTACAGCTGTGATGAGGTTTTAGTTCGTGTACCAATGCTCTCCATTTGTGGGGAGCTGTGTGCTCTGTTTCGAAAGATCCTGAGACTGTGTGACTGGCATTTGTTATCTATTATTTCAAGTGTTATGACTGACTCATGGTGCCAGCTGTGGGCCTCGCCCTAGGGAAAGGGATCTGCACTATCTGTGCTGTTTTTCCCATTCCTGAACCAAATGAGAAGAAGAACAACAAATACTTGTGCTGGTTGTGTGTGTGTGTGTGTGTGTGTGTGTGTGTGTGTGTGTGTGTGTGT
>OU015749.1:92997264-93007756 GCA_907169655.1 Acomys percivali
GAGAGAGAGAGAGAGAGAGAGAGAGAGAGAGAGAGAGAGAGAGAGAGAGAGCGCACGTGCACAGGGAGGAATAGGGGGAGGGGAGCTTTTCTAGAAATATAAACTCAAGACTTAAATGTTCTTCCCCATCTGCAGGACAGCTGTTGTGGAGTCCCATCCAACCCCATAGTTCTAGCATTCGGCTTCAAGGCTCTCTTTCTGGCTCCTATCGTCTTTCCTTTGAGAGGATGTAGCCTTGAGATCAAGGCGTGGAGAGCTGCCAGTTACTGCCACCTGACATGAAGCCGCATTGCCCTGGCCCCTCTCTACCCTTCCCATGGGTCAAGATGTGTGTGGCTTTTTCCTTTTATCTCAGATGATATCATGGAAAGTGAGAGGTGGAAAAGAGACTTCACTCAGGAGATAGATGAAGAGGAGCTGGGGGTTCACAGCTAACCATCCCCTACCCTTATTTTTATTTATTTTTTATTTTTATTTATTTGTTTATTTGCTCAATCCTTTGGCCCCTGGGCCTTTGGTAGACTTCTTCTTCTGTAGGAGATTGCTGTGTGTCTCTTCTCTGAGTTCTAGATAGAGTGGTGGAAAGAAATTGCTGTCAACTAGTGTCTACTTGATGAATTTATGATAGCTTAGAGAACTTCCCAAAGTTTGAGCAAGATCTGGAAGGAAAAGTCAACATCTTAGCTCACCAGTGTCCTCATGTCTTTTGAGAAGAAAGACAAGTATGGGAGATGCCTAAAGGACCTAGACCTAGAGAGGAAGGTCAGAAGAAAAAGTTAGTGGTCCTTAGCCAATCCAAACTTTTAATTTTTCAGCAGATAGCACAGGAAACTTGAGATGATGATTACCTCCTTGACATCACAGAGTCAAATGAAGAACTAACTATCTTGGTTCTGTATTTTTTTTAAATTTTGCTGTTAGTTATGAGCATAAATATGTGTCTGTATGTGGGCTTGAGTAGATGAGTGCTCTTGTCCGTAGAGGCCAGAGGCCTCCTGGAGCTGGGGTTACTTACAGTCATTGTGAGCTGCCTGATGTGGGTGCTGGCAACTGAACTTGGCCTGCAGCAATAGCAGTCAGTACACTTAACTGCTGAGCCATCTCTCTAGACCTCTTGAGTCTTTATTTGTTCCACATATAATGTGGATTCACCTTAAATTCATTAACTTAAAAAAGAGCACCCACTACCTAGCCTTATTTTGGGAACTAAAGAAGCTATCTAAACTTACCTGGAGCCCACTGTCGTTTTGGCATTTTCCTAGTGGCTTCAAGCTGCCCTCTGCTTAAACAGGAAGGGTGATTGAAGATAGCAAAGCCAGCCCTTGCCTTGGGATGGCCCATGAGAACCTGAGCTTGGGTTTTTACCTGGGCACCCATATCTTTCCTCCTAAGAGTGTGTCCCAGTGGTCTGTAGTCTGGACAATTTACACAGCTTTTAGCAGAAGTTTTCAGAACTTGTATGATGACCCAGTGTTGGGAAATTAGCTCGGGTTTTACTCCTTTTATTACAACTTGGGGGATCCTGAATGGGACCCTTCAATCCTAAATCCCAGTCTGGGATTTGCTAATGGAAGGTGCACTTAGGGAAATATTTAATCCACATGTGTCTGACTCACTGATGTCTAAATCATTCTGAAGTTTGATTCTGGGAATGAGTTGATATGTACTCTGGGTTTTTCCTCAACACTTGGATGGCTACGTTAGCCAAGGCTCGATAAATAACAACCCTGAGAGAGAAAATGATGTTTCAAGTAGAGGCATGACCTGCAGGCCCCTCCCTGGGCCTACCTCCAGTCAGGAAGCACGCCAGAACCTACAAATGTAAACCTCTCCCTTCCCCAGGCTCTTCTGCTTTGGGGAGGCTGAACGCTACTGAGGAAAATAACCCTGCCTAGGAGTTGGTGACACCACAGGTTCATGACATCTGATCTTTGTTGGAGTCTCGAGAAGATACAGTGATTCCTGTTTGTCACCCGATGCTATTCTAGACTTTGTTGCTTCCCCAGAGCTTCTGCCTTCTTCTCTATGTTCCCTTCCATGAGGTACCCCCAAGATGGTGGTGCCCTAATAATTCTCATGAAAATCTCAGTGTCTCAGTATTTCCTGGGGGAGCCAAATCTAAGGAATGGCATTTCAGGCAGAGGTAACATGTCATCAAGATCCTGTCTAGGTGGGTGGGAAGGATGGGGGACCTTGCTGTGTTTTTTTTTTTTCTCCAAATTATCAGACTCCATCTCTCCTTAGCATATGCATATATTGACAACTTTTCATTGCTAAAAAACAACATTACATTTCACTCCAGCCAGTTTACTTTTGAGCAAGATTCTCTAAAGAGGATCCTCCATTTTTTTTTTTTTTTTCTTTTCATCTTGTATTCCTCATAGTGGTATGTCATGGGTTGGCACCGTCAACAGATGAAGTCATCAGGGAACAAACGTAGTAGCTTTTTTACGTCTTTTGTAGTTCTTATCAGTGGCATTCAACCCTGTTGGCATCCCTTCCACCCCAGTGGGATACCTTTCTGGATCTTTTTCTTCTACTTTTGGGGATTATGTTCATTCTCCTTGTGCCCCCTGCCTCTACTAGACCCACATACGTGGGCTGGGACTTGTAATAGCTGACCCTGACTTTCCAATACTGTTTTCTCTTCTCAGACAACGCATTCGTCCTTTCTGTCTCAGCTGTCCACTCAAGCCCATAAATCCAGATCTGCACTCTAGTCGGCATCTTTTCTGAATGCCACGTTTAACAGGACTCATGAGGCAAGACCCCTTCTACTGCCTAAACTCACTCATATTACCGTAAATACTTTTACACACTTTCTGTGAAGACCTCATCTGAGAGAAGGTGCCAATTCTTCCTCAGGCTCCCAACATTCAGTCGTTTACCGTGTCTTGCTCATTTCATTACTGAAGCATCCACCTGCTGTGTCTCAGCCCCAGCCCTGCCTCCTTCCTCGGGTCCTTGCTTCTTGCCTTTGTTCCCTTGATTAAAAACTTTCAATGGCTTCTCATCATCACAGGAAAGAGGAAGTTTCTTCAACACAGCAGATAAAAATCTTTGATGACTTGGTCCCCATCTAGAATCTCTACGTGTGATTTTACAGAGTTATGGGTTTTTTTTCTTCCATTTGTTTACAAAAGATGAGAGTAAATAGTCCCACAATGCCCAGTTGCAGAACAGAGAGCCAAGGAAGCTAGTAGCTACTCAAGGCAAGAAGCTGGAAGTCTTAGAACAAGAGTGACCAGTGATACGGTCTGAGGCCAAGGCTGACTGTCTAAAGGGCCTTGGAGAGTCACTGATGTGAGTCCTTGTTCAGACTGAAGGAGTCGCACCTTCACAGAAGTGGCCGTCGCGATAGATGTACTGTCTCACGAAGATTCAAGCTTGCCTATGATGACAGACTTTCTTCTGCTAGTTCACTCAGTCCTGGGACAGCCTATTGTTTGGTTTCTTCCACATTCAGGATGTGTCTTCTACCTCTATGGCTGTCCTGCATCCTGATAGTATCTAGAAGCATCTTCAGAGACACGTCGAGAAGTCTGCTTTGATAACTGCACATCTCTCAAGTCAGTCAAGTTGATAATCACCATTAGCCATTGCACCACCAATTTCTCTCTCCATGCCTGCCTCCCATCAATGCTTCAGTCACTCTGAATGTTATCACCCTGACTACCAACAGGTTCTCATAGCTCTTTCTTTGTTTTGTTCCCTCTCTACTTCTGCTATCCAGAAAAAACTCCATTCCCCCTTCCAGGATTAGCTCATACCTTATATGGTCCTAGAGATAGTTCCTGATTTCTCAATACAAGCTAGTGTAAGCTCTTCTTCCACCTCCCCTGCTGGGCTTAATACTGTGGAAATATTGTAATTTTCTATAGCTGTTCATTTGAAGCAGGAACCTCTGCCCAACCCTTAAGGTCTAACCTCCTTCAGAGCGATGTTCATATCTTTTCATCTCCAACATAAAGGATAGGGTGTGGCGTAGAATAGACAGTCAATTACTGTTTAATTGGTAATAATGCCAAGCTTTTATTGTACACTTTCCATAAGGCCAGGCCAAGTGCTAAGCACCCTAAGGTCTACGGTGTCATTTATTTCACACGACCACAATTACCTTATTATCATTATCCCTGTTTTAAAGATGAGAAAACTGAGGCATGGAAAAGCAAGGTAACACACACACTCTCTCTCTCTCTCCCTAAAACAGTTTTTTTTCTTTTTTTTTCTGTGTTTTCCTGGCTATCCTGGAACCCATTCTATAGACAAGTTGACCTTGAACTCACAATGATCCACCTGCTTCTGCCTCCTGAATGCTGAGAGTGTTTCCCATGGTGTAGAAAGGCTAAAAATTCTTAACTGTGAGGACTTTCAGCTATTTTGTGTCACTTACACTGATGGATTTGGAATAGGGGTTTCTAGGTGGAGGTTGCAGGAGCTGTCTGTCTTGTGCATTGTCTCCACAGCCCACTCCATATAGTGCTCCCATGGACTTTCCTCCATCAACTCGGACCTGGAGGCAGAACTTGGCAAAGTGCTGGAATTCCCAGTTCATCTGATCTTCAGTCCTTTATTAAATACTTTCTGTGCTGCTAGGGTCCCTTAGGTCTTCCTAGCTCTGTGACCTGGTCTCCTGGTCGTGAATTCTGCATGACTGGTTCCTAGCCAGTCAGATTGTTAGCAGCAGCATGCTTGATTTTTTGTACTTGGTGAGCCTGCCGCTGATTGAGCCTCCAGCCCCAGGGAGCAGCCCTGGTCCACACACTCAGCTTGGAAGTGACTTCTCAGGACCCAGTGTCTCAGCATGCCATTATCTTGCTGAGTGCTCCTCACACTGAGTGCACACCCTGCTACCTGCTGACACTAACGGCAGCTCCTAGGACATGCAGCTGGAAATGTCAAGGAAGTAAAGCCACTTCCACAAAGGTCCACAGCATCAGTTAGGAAGGACACAGAGGCTGAGAGTCCAAGCTCATCTGTCCCTCTGCTGTCTCCTCACCCCTGGCCTTTTAGTGGCAAGCCTGATTTCTAATGAAATGTCAAGCTGTTGTTAGTTTTTCATCCCTGCAAAGGTACAATGTAAGTAAAAGTAACACTTTATTGACCCTACCAGGGAGATAGTACTCTGCTACTGTTATACTAAAGATCACCTGTGTTTGAATACAATCCTTTTTGTCCACAGGTTCTGTGTCCAAAACTTCACCAGCTTCAGACGGAAATTGCATCACTACTGAACAAAAACATACTTTTTTTCCCTTCATCACTATTCCCTAAATAATATAGGACAGCAATTATTTATCTAGCATTTGCATCTTATTAAGTAATTAGAAGAAATTTACAAATGATTTAAAGTATATGGGAGGATATGCATAGTTTATATGCAAATACCACTCTAATTTTTTTTAATGACTTGAGCACCTGAAGATTTTGGTATCTGTTTGGGGCCTGGAACCCATTTCTTATGGGTAGTAAGGGTAGCCTATATTATACTCATATGCCATCATTAGTAAATAAGGCTTGGGATGCACAAATATGTAGAGGTCAGATTAATCCAGACAGTAAAACTATTTTAAATGGAAATGCTTCAGTTTTGCAAATTAATTTATCATAATGTACTTTCTTACATACAATCTATTTCAACTTAGAAAATATGTTTTCCCCCTTAAAATAAAAGGTGTGTGTGTGTGTGTGTGTGTGTGTGTGTGTAAATCATGCCATACCTGTCAGTCACTGTAAGGGCAATTGTGCTAGTGCCAAGGACATAATATACCACATTTTACTAATCTTTATAGCAATCACAAATTGGAGACAGAAAAAAAAAAAAAAAAAAAAAAAAAGCAAATTACCAGCGCAGCAGCTAATAACAGAAAATCTGAGCTCTGAAACTAGATACTCCTAGTGTAGAGGCTTGTACACTGCTCTGCCCAGTACTGGCCTGTCTGGTTTGTAAACACTATAAACATTCCACTTGTTTTTCTCTGTGCTCTAAACTCCAACACTGAATTAAACACCACCACCCCACCTCAGTGATGCTGGATTGGTATAGAACCCTGGGTGCAGCCTCCAGTGCCTGTGGGCTACCACGATTGACTTTCTAGTTGCCCCAGAGTGCAGCCTCTATCTGATTCCCATCTGACCTGCTGGTGGGAGCCTACTGGCACTTAGCTGGTGAACTGTATGTCACAAGAAGCCACCCCTTTCCAGGGAGAAGACAAAAGCAGGTCCTGGGAAAGTCCCTGTGCCAGTGAGGACTTGTGGAGAATGTCATTCCAGAGCTAAGTAGAAGACCTCACGCTCTAACTATCATCTCTCAGGGATTTGTCATTTGCAATCAATGGTTGCTGAGAGGGAGGCACCCTCGTCTGGGCATACAGCTGCCAGAAGGTGTGGATAGATAGCCCAGCACCCGTACACATACAAGTAGCACTAGATGGAGCCAGAAAGATATTAATACACAATGAGAAGAGGAAAACATGAAGTTGGGAGGGTGTGGAGACTAGGGGGAACCAGAGGAGGTAATGGTGGATTATACGGTTAAAACATATGAACGTGTGAAATTTTCAAAGAGCTTGTAAAAACATCATAAATATTTTACTTTTTATTTGTGTGGATGTGTGTGTGTGTGTATGTGTGTGTGTGTGTGTGTGTGTGTGTGTGAGTTTATATACAACGCATGTGTGCAGGTGCCAGTGTGTCAGGCTCCCTGGAGCTGAACCTCTGGGAGGTTGTAAACTGCCTGATGTGAGTGCTTGGAATGAAACCTGGGTCCTTTGCAGGAGTAATCATGGCCCTGAACTACTGAGCCATTTCTCCAGCCTTGAAAAATGATGTTATGTAAGGAAAAAAAAAATGTGTCTTCCATCTTTATGAATCATGTCCCCTTTCACTCATCCCAGCCACAAAGAGACTCAGAGAAAACAATCCAAAGACCAGTGAGGAAAAGCCTTTTGTAAAGTGGGAAAGGTTTTACTTGTCTGTAAAGTTTGTCCCTGAGTTCTGTAATGTTGCATGCGCCTACAGTCTTATTTTGGCTGTCCCTTCGGAATGAATGGTTCTTGGAAGAGAGATGCCGTTCTTTAGGCTCGTGGGCTGCGAGAACAAGCCTGGCTCTGAGGCCTGACTCTGCACCTTGAGGTACCAAGATGTCACACCACCCTGGGAGAAGGTGCCAGGCACAGTTTACAGCTTGGAGTCTAGCCTGTTTGAGTCTGGGGCTGTGGGGAGTACCGGGCTGTGCGGAGGGCAGGGAGCAGTCTCCACTTCCAGCTAAGAACATGAGCAAGTGTGTTTTAGTGTGTGTGAGTAAGCGTGCAGGGGCAGTGTTTATTTATTCTGGGAGAGGTTGCTAAGCTGGAGGTGTTTGCCAACAGAGTGCAGCCTGAGTGCTGTTTGTTTATTTAGGGGGACACAGAGAAGGACATAGGGAGAGACAAGTATAGGCTATGGCTGTCTTGTTGGGGGAGGGCACATGCATGAGAGTGGCCAGGGCCACTCCCAGTGTTTGCTCTTGAGGATCTTTAGAGCTCCTGCTGGGCTGCAGTCTCTGGTTCACTTTCTTCACTTACTAACCCGCTCTGTGACTGAGATTCCTCCCCTGGAGGGTGGAATTGCCTACTCTCCGCAGGTGGCTGCTCTGTCTTCCCTTCTGGGGACTTGTCTGGTGGCTGGCTGAGTGTCTCTGGTTTTCACTCACTCAGTGCCTTGCAGTCAACAAGTTACTCACCGGAGCCTCCCTCCCGGTTTCCTAACTACAGGCTGATGTTGCTTTATTAGCGTTTCCTTGGCTACACAGTTTCAAGACAACTCAAAGAGTTGGGGGATAGCTCACTTGGCCTATCATGCCTCAGATGGTAGGTTTAACCTTCAGTACTGGAAGAAAGCAGGGGAAAAAAGGGTGTTTGTAGCTAGATAGCAGCTTCTTTGCACCCCCACAGGACCTGTCAGCACAGATCCAGCTGTCATCTCAGTCCCCTTCCACTCCAGGCCCCAAAGCACTTCCACCCCTTGGCTCAGGCTCAGGCTTTCTAATTGGTGATCTGGTTTTGTTTTCGTAAGACTGAAGCCACTGGCTCTGTAACTTGTCTTCCAGGTTATAGATCAGCCGGATATTCCCTGTCTCCAGGAGAGAGGAGGAGAAAAAGGAGAGAGAGAGAGAGAGAGAGAGAGAGAGAGAGAGAGAGAGAGAGAGACTATATCTCAACAACTATATCTCCCTTCAGCCACAGGGCCAGGGGCTGGGACAGATTGAGTCTCAAAGTCAGCCCATCTCAGCTGGGTGGCCCAGGGACTCCCCCAAAGGTTTCTACTTCCCTCCCCCTTCCCTAGGGCCCCAGCAACACGCCTGTGAGTCTCTGAGGGAGTACTGGCTCCCAGACACAGGCTGGCTGGCAGCCAAGGGTGGTGTTCTGGCTCCAGTACCAGCCAGATGGGGTGGCAGGAGAGCTCTGTTAATCCCTCAAGAGAAAGCTCCTTGGCACACAGAAAAAAAAAAAAAAAAATAGGGCTGCCAGCAGCACTGTGCCCCTACCCTAGAGCCATGGGACACCATACCTTAAAGTCTTCTGGCTTCTGAGCAGGCTTTTTGCCTTTACACTCTGTCTTTACTCTTTAGGGAGCATGGACTAGGGTCCCTACTGGGCACATAGTAGGGTAGAGAGACTTAGTCGGTCTTCTCATGTTACTGTTTTTTACCTTAGCTATTGTCACTTCTTGTTCCTCTCAGAACTAGAGAATTATGAAGCCACGGAGAAGATGGGCATTTTGACCCCTTCAGCCTCCAGACTTCTCTAGCTCTGATTACCTTACAGATGTTTAGAGGAAAAACCTGGGCTCAAGGCTGCCAACTCCTTTTCTTCTTACCCCATCATCTACCTATCCATCCGACCATGAGGGACACATACGTGCGCACACACATATCCGCAGCCAGCCTCCTGCCACCGAGGCTGTCTCTTTTGGTGTCTCATAGAACTAGATGGAATGCTGGAAAAAGTAACCCCAAGGCCAAAGAGAATCTGTGGAAAAACTGGGGAGGAGAGAGCGAAGGCAGATCTAGAGAAGGCGGCCAGCTAGGGAGGCGGTGCTCCACCCTGGAGACCTCCCGCTGGCCTCCTTGGAGCCAGGGATGGCTGAGGGGCTCAGGCCCAGTCTTGGCCTGCGTTTTCTTCCCCTGCATGCCTCCCTGGCATGTCACTCGCAAGGGGCTGCCAGCTCCTCCTTCTCTAGGGGTCCTTACTCTAGTTCCAGGTCTGGTAAATATGATTCCTGACCCCAAGCCAATCCCTCCCCGTGTTTGGCTATCACCCGTGTGAAAGGCATCAAGAATTGAGCCATTTCTTTTTCTTTCTTTCTTTCTTTCTTTCTTTCTTTCTTTCTTTCTTTCTTTCTTTCTTTCTTCTTTTATTCCCTCTTCCTATCCCTGCCTTGCCTTCACCATCATCCATCACTGTGTGGTACCAAAGAAAGGCTTTGAAGTTTTAGATGAGCTGAGGTGTCCTTCACTTTTCCCAACAGCCAAACAAAAAAGCACATCTGCTCTGGCTTGGTAACAGCTTGGTGCTCCTCAGGGAACTGGTGCCATGAACATCATTAGGGCCTCAAGAGTCACTTAAGGTAAGGGTCTCTTCTGTGCATGTGATCCTCTGTTACCCAGAGAGGGTCAGCAATGAGGGTTCGAGGATGCAACCGTCCTGCTGTGTCTCCTTAGGTCACGACTCGGTTCTGATATTCCACAGGGGAATTCTCCAAGCCAGGCAAGGTCCTCTGGGTCCAGGTGGATCAATCCCAAAACCCATTTTTATCACGGATCATTTCACAGAAACTTTCCGAGATGGGAACTCACAGCTGAAGGCGGTTGTTTAGATCGGAAAGTTTGCGTGTAATAGCATCAGTGAGACTGGTCTCCTCACATGAACCTTTGCCTGCAACATCTCCCTGCTTGCTTGGCCTGTCCACTCCTCTCTGCCTGAGTCATGAAAGCAGTCAACAAGTTGGACACACAGCTTTGTGATGTGCCAAGTGCTCCCACATGCACTGTGGCATTTACTCCTCTTAACAGCGTTGCCAGACATGTCATTGTTAGCTCCACCCATCAGAGGCCAGTGCAGAGGCCTCAGGAGGCCACAGGGCCAGATCAGGCAGCCAGGCATCAGGACCTCTAACTTGAGGTCTTCTGTTCTTGCTGTGGAATCTGCCAAAAGGAATGTGAGCGCTGGGATGTCTATCGGGCAGGAAGGCCTTGACTGAACTGGTTCTTAACTGGGCTTTTAGTGGTTACCTTGGGGGTGGGGGTGGGGCAAGGAGCTGGTAGGGTGCCTTCTGAGAACCATGCCTTCTCCTGAGACTCTTTCACCTTCTCAAGTGCAAAGGAGTCACCTCTCTTGGTACATGCCAGGCCAAAGTTTTTTCCTTTTCCCTTTCTCCTCACCTGCCTGAGAGCCTAGCTCTTCCTCTCTTCTCTCTCTCTCTCTCTCTCTCTCTCTCTCTCTCTCTCTCT
>OU015749.1:93012414-93089740 GCA_907169655.1 Acomys percivali
TCTCTCTCTCCCTCTCTCTCTCTCTCTCTCTCTCTCTCTCTCTCTCTCTCTCTCTCGTCTTGCAGACATGAAGACACCCGCTGAGTCTTGCATACATTTAATGTTAACTCAAAACAAACAAACAAACAAACCCCATTAGCAGTGGGCACAGGCCGAGTCCTTCCTATAGAACGAAGCACATAACCGGTGGCTATGCTAAGGAACACTTAGTGTCCAGTCCCTGTGCCCCTGTGGGTTTCATTGTGTCTACCCACAGTCATGCTGTTGATGTGCACACCTAGAAACACTGTAATCTGGGATGTGCACATGAGATAAAACATGTGGGTTTTTTTTTTTTTTTTTTTGTCTTTTTGAGTCTTGAGTTACCTCATTTAATTGCAGTTCTGCTCATTTTTCTGAAAATTTCACTTTTCTTTGTAGCTGAATGAAATTCCATAGAAATGCCTATATTTTTAATTAAAGAAAAGGTATCAGTCAGACAATAGTGAAAATAAAGGTATATGTTTTCCCTGTTCTGACGTCAGAAGGTAGTTGTCCCACGAAGCTGTGTGTGTGGCGGGGGGGTTGGATGGGTGCTTTAGATGCTTTCTTGCTCTGCTGAGGGGATGTGCAAACCATATCCAGGCTGAGACTCAGCCAGCTGGGACCATGCCAGTGACACTGCTTCCAGTTCCAGGCTAGTCTGCCCTGTGACCTCCCAGAAATTTGTTTTTGTGATTTTTGAGATAGAGTTGTGTTAGGCAGCCCATGGTGTTTTCAGATGTTTGCATCTTTCTACCTCAGCCTCCCTAGTGTTGGGATTCCAGGCCACCACACCCAGTTTACTCCTTGGTTTGAAAGCTACGAGAGTCAGCAAATAAAACAGTAAAAATCCCAGTTAAATTTTAATTATAGATTTTCAGTGTCCCCTTGTGACTCAAGACATTGTTTTCCTACTGCAGCAAGACAGGTCACTACAGTAGTTAACACAGACTCCATAGCTTAGACAGCCCTAGGTCAGAAGCTGGTCTATGCTGACTGATCCTGGCTCCTCGTTTGGTTTGCAGGCAGGAATGGTGATGTTAGCAGCACTCTGTATCCCTTTTCACAGGTCTGAGAATATGTCTACTTCTTAGCGTCTTCAAGTTCTTGGGCAAACTCAAGTCCTCATGGCTGTGGGATTGAGGCTTTTGCTTCTGTACTGGCTCTCAGCGAGGGCTGCTCTCAGCTTCTGAGGCCATGCACGGTCCTCACCAAATGTTTCTCCATTTTAAGCCAATGCCTGAATGTGGAACCTTGACTAGGAAGTCCTATTCATGACTGGGGAGGGGGGGGAGATCTATGCCTTTGAAGGGATCCTGAGATTAAATTGCACTCAGCTAGATCTTTCTTTTGTCCCCCAACATAATATAATCACAAAAGCAATGCCAAGATACAGAAGACATGGGGTCACCTTACAGATACTAACCATTTTCTGTGTAGTGTCTCCCAACTGAAGATGGCCAAGAATCCCACGCGATGGTACCCAGAAGATCGCCCACCCCCACCCCTCCCCACTGTGGGCTTTGTTTCATGACCAGGGACAACTCCTGCCTCTTCTCAGCCTTAATTTTCCCCTCAGAGAACGCCGTTCTTTAAAATCCAGAGATTAAGACTGAAACATATGGATGTCAAAGACTGCCTCAGGCACTATGACTCCACAAGTAAATGGGCTTGCTCATTGGCCTGAGTTCAATCCTTGAGACCTGAATGAAGGTGGAACTGACTCTATAACTTATCATCTGACTTCCACACATGTGCGATGGCATGTGTGTTTCTCCCCACCCATCATGTGCACAGATGTACATGATAATAATAAATAAAATTTAAATTAAAAAAAAGTCATAGTGAAGGGTCTCAGGGTGGGAGGGAAACAGATGATCCACATACCAAAGGAGGCAGATTGGCTGGTGCTGGAATGGAGGAGAGATAGTGAGAAAGCTCGTGGGACAGGTAAGCTTGAACAGGCTGTCAAGGACTTGGCTGGGCAAACATTGAGAGGTTTGGATGTAGACAACAGCATCACAAAGGCCTGGGAAAAGCTGAGGTTCACCCCGGGAGCAGCTTGTACAGTGTGGGGAGGACAGGGAGCCCTGTGTAAAGGAGAATGGGAAGAAAGGAAGAAGAAGAACATGGTAGAAGAAAGATGCAGGGGTAGAAAGACCTGGAAGGAGAGAAAGTCCCCAGGGTGTTCCCTGAGGAACAGAGCTGGTTTGGAAGTGATGCGGCACCCATGGCACCAACAGGAAGGAAGGCTGTGACAAGCAATTACTGAGTAGGACTTTGCCAGCCATCCCTGGCAAGTCTCTGGGCCTCAGGACACATCTGGCAGGGTGTCCCAGGTGCCAGTGTGATCTAAGCAGAATAGACAGAAGACAGCAGACCAATAGCCATCCCCACAGGGCCTCAGAGGTCACTGCCAGGACTGCTGTTATTGTAAAGCGAAACACCAGAAGTTGCCTTTTGAGAAGAGAGTGGACAAGATGTGAGTTAAGCACTAAATGGCTGGCTGGGCCTTCTCTGTGCTGGGCAGTGCCTGCAGAATATCAGGGAGCCACAGTGTCAGGTCTCTGCTGGAACGTACTGTGTCCGAGGGGATAAGACAGGTGGAGTAGAGGAGACAGAAGAATCTGGATTCCAGGCTCCTGACACCCCTCCTCAGCCTAGAAGTTTGCCTATGTTCTCAGCCACCTTGGCATTGATGAATTTGCAGATTGAGAAGTTTATGGTGAGGGCTGGCTCACTCTAGAGAGGCGGGCAGACAGGGCACAGTGGGAAATAGTATTTGATGTCATTGTTTAAATAATGTGAATAATAGTGAGTTCCTTTAGGTGTGTGAGTGATAAGTGCTAATGGGGTTGGAGATGCAGGAATTAGGGAGCAAGAGAGACAGGAAGAGGAGGGCATTTGGAAGCCGGGCAATGGCAAGGCTAAGCACAGTGTGTTCTCTACAGTCAGGAGGGTGAGGTCAGCATGAAATCTCAAAAGGAAACCCCAGAAGCCGGAGGGCAGGGAGGGGGAGGCAGGGCATGGGCAGGTGCCGAGCTCAGCTGGTGGGAAGGCCTCATTTTGAAAAGCATGAACATGAATTGTCTAATTGGAGGTGACAGGGAGAGGGAGAGAGACGAGATGGGGTGGGTGGGAGCGTGACAGCCCTGCTTCCCCGGCTAGGCTCTTTCCCATCTCCGATTGGGTAGGGAGAGGGTGGGCTGGGGTGGCCCCAGCAGGTGTCCAGGCACTCAGAAGCCCAGGCCTGCAGGCAGGAGGAGTTAGGCTTGCTTTTCCTGAAACCCAATCTTGCAGGCAGCTGTCCCCCCTCTGCCTGGTGGACCTCAGGACATTCCTTTCCAAGGCACCATTCCCACCAGGCTCTAGCCAAGCTGGCTCTAAGGCTAGATCTGGGGGTGGAGGTGGAGGTGGGAGTGCCATTCATGTCATGGGAGCGCCCCCAGATAGAGAGGGAGTGGTAGGATACAGCCTTCAGTGGGGCTGTGCACCCTTTCTCTTCCTACTTAGGGTCTGGCTGGGAGGGGTGCGGGTGGCAGGCCCTCATACAGAGGGATGTGTAGCCTCTTTGGCCTTTCAGCTAATGATGCATAACTTGGACATACTCAGGCTCTGAGTGTCCACAGAGGTAACCACGACAATTGGAGAAGTACTTTCATATTTATTTTTAAAAGCTCACAGGAACCATGTAATTTTTGCAGTGTACTTTCTTACTGTTATAACAAAGCACCCCACAAAATCCACTGAAGAGGGGAAGGGCATATTTGAGCTGACAGTTTGAGGGTGTAGTCCACTGTGGAGAGGAAGGCCTGGCACTTGCTGCTGGTCCCACTGTGTCCACAATCATAAGCAGAGATGGGTGAATACTAGCACTTTGTTTGTTTTCTCCTTCTTATTCATTCCGGGACCCCAGCTGCCCACACCCAGGGTAGGTCTTTCCATCTCAGCCAAATTATTCTAGAACCCATTCTAGACACACTCACGGTTGTGTTTCCACAGCAATGCTATAAACCTGGTCACTCTATGGTGAAGGCTAAGCATCATAAAGACTGGCTCCCATTCACCCTTGGACTTAAATGCCAGCCATTTAGGACACTTTCCTCCACCTCTTGTGTAAGGCACATTCCCCCTCAAACAGGGCCATGAGGGAGAGTGTAAGACGTAACCAATGATAGGCTGTTGGCAGGATTCACAAACAGAAGCAAGGGGCATGGACAACAGCATCTACAGGGATGGTACATGGACAGGGCAGAGCCCTCCAATCACTATATAGAAAGGGACCGGCCATCTGGTGTTTTACTACAAGGGCACAGCCACAGCAGGCCTGGACCTTTGGTGGCTGTTTTTAGAGGGAGCTGATCGCTTCTTCCTCCTAAGAGTGAATCCTATTATCAAACCCCAAGCAGAAACAAGAGGGCAGAGAAACTCTATTTGTGCTGTCCTCTAGTTCCAAGAATTGGCCTGGGTACCAACTGAGGATAAAGGTACTGGAGAGACAGAGGGAACATCCAGCTCACTCCCAAGGCTTTGTGGGATGCTCTTGGCATGCCTATCCATCCCTACGTTAACTGAATGAATGACATCATCATAACACTGGAAGGGGTTAGTCAGGCTGGAACCCAATCATCTCCACGTGGGAACAGCGTCAGTCTCCTGCAATCAAAACAGCTAAGATCAACAGTTTCATAGGCCCGAGTAGTAAAACACGAAGCAACAGAGTTAATTGGTAATTAAATGAATTTGGTTTGTTTAGTAAACAACAATTCTTACCATGACTCAGGGAGCTGAGAGTGAGAACAATAAAACGGAGTTCCGGGTGCTGAGAGTCTCTGAACCACTCCAGCAGCAGAGAAGAACGGCTCATGCCATGGGGGGTTTTTGGGTATCTTGCTTAACTGAGCCCAGGCCAATGCATGACTGCCAGGCCAACAAGGTACCCGGTATCTCCCATCCCAACTGCTCCTAGGAAGCCAGACTGAGCCAAGCAACGCCTACAGTGTGGACTTGCCCTGTAACCACCATATCTCAGCATCTTTCTTTGCCACCAGACCTCCTTCCATTTCTCTGTCCAATGATTCTACTTCCTGTTGTGCATCTGCTGAAAGGCCCACAACAGCTTCTAATTTCACTTGGCATACAATCCAGGTTCCCCCAGCGGCCTGTACCCCACTTCCACTTTAGACTCTGGACTGTTTTCTTTCTCTTTTGTGTAGATCCTCTAGCACCCTTGTCTCAGCTTAGAAATGCTTTACCCATGGGCACCTTCTTGGGGCTTCCTGTCCTGTTCTCTGGGTGGCTGATGTTTTCTCATCTTGCTCATTGCAACTGGAAAACAAAACCGCTATACCATTAACTAGGGCCCGTGTCCAACCTGGACTGCTTTTCTCCCCCTTCTCTGCCGCTGATCCTCAGTAGCCTGCACAGCCTCTATGGAATACACATTTGTTGAGTGAGTGACAAAATTCAAAGGCCTTTCCTGAAATGCCAACAAGTTTGCAAAGAGACAAAGATTGACATGAAGAACTATTCAGAATAATGAGCAGAGCAGTCTGCTTGGCTCTGATCCTTAAGGCTTGAGGAATTCAGAGAAAGCAGGAAAGGGGGTGTAGGGAGAAGTCTGTTTTAGGCTATGTATTTGGGGAGATGGGAGGGAGCAAAGTAGAAAAAGTAACTTTGATCCCGTAGCCATGACAACCAAGGAACCTATGGCAGAGTACCTTCTAAGAGAGGTCCTCATGGTTATAAGAATTTGGAAACGGATAAACTAAAATCCAGAGAAGTCCATTAAGTCAGCTGAGGTCACACAGAAGAGCCCACAGTCCAACCAGGCAGGTCAGAAGATGTCACTCCTGGGCCAAAAGAGCAGAGGCTTAAATGGGGTGGGAAGGTGCTGAGGTTAGAAAGCATCTTCTCCGTGGCAACACTAAAGCTGCCCTTGTTCTGGCACTGACCTCAGGTCTGAGGATGCCATCGATACCAAACCTATATGCAATTCTGAGCAAGCAGGGAAGTCGGTTTCCCTCAGAGCAGCTGCAAGGCCTTGGAACCAGCCTGAAATTGGACCAGCCTTGGGATCAGGGTCTGGCACGGCTCCTGGCATGTGACTCTGGATGAAGCAGCAGAGCTGTAGCTTATAAATTGTTCTTCCTCTAGAAAGGCCAGCACAGGTAAGGATGGTGGGGTAAGGTAGGGTCAGTGGCTCTGCCTTGGTGAGGTAGGGGGAAGGAAGGGGAGGGGGGTCACTCCTGCCGGGCTGACCTCAGCTGGGTAATGTGATCAGCCTGTCATGGTTCTGAGCCCTGATTTGGGAAGAACAAAGAGGCCAGGGCCCTCGGCCTCCTCTAGCGTAAGAATGCAGCTGAGGGCCAGGCCGTGACCAATCGGGAATGCAGGTTGGGAGCGCAGCGAATGTGGTTTGTTGAGCAAGGCTTTCATGCATTGATGGGAGTCCAGTTCACAAAGCTGGGCTGACATGCCCCCGCACTTCCAACTTTGATATCCCAGCCCCGCCTTGGGGGGAGCCACACATCCCCAAGCTGTCTGCTCTGCACTGCCCTGCTGTGGCCCTTGAGGTAGAGATGGGGTGGGGTGGAGAGCTCAAAGCCCTGCCCCTCCTCAATCCCACGAATACTCTTAGGAGCCGGCATCCCCTGTCTAGCTATCTCTATCCTGGGAAGTCTTAGAACTAGGCAGCCTCCGGGAAAGAAGCGGGCTCCTGCTGAGCCTTGTCTCTATTCTCAGGGCTGGGGGAGATAGATGGATAGACAGGCAGATGCACCACGGGAGAGGCCGCCAGGCTGCAGACAGCCAGTGCTCTGGGTAGGTCAAAGAAACCTCCCGAGGCCACCACCTCCAGGGAGATGAATAATGTTGGGGTTGCGAGGACCCTGACTCCAGGCATGGACATCTGAATCTTGCTGTATTGCAAGCTCCTGGCCTTTCTGCCCTGAGCCCCAGCATCTCTTCCCCTTACTGTGGGGTCCTTAGGGCTTGCCCCTTCAGCCTTCCCAATTACACCACTCCTCCCTCCCCCTGCCTCCTCCCCAATCCTTCTCTGCTCCTCTCTTCCTGACTATTAGTGATGATAGATCTTTACAGGTTAGAAGCCCTGTGAAGTGGGTTCTGTCCTCTCTTCGTATGCAGAAAGGAAGAAGGCAGCATGTGGAGGCTCTGGAGGATGGTGTGTCCCGCATGGAGTGGGATTGGGGAGATGTCACTGATTAAGGGGGTGAAAGAAGTTCACAAAGTGGGCAGCAGTGAGAGGTTGGAAGATCTGCCCATCTTTCCACACCCAGTTTCTAACATGGAGCCTGGGGATGTGGTGGTATTTAAGGAACCTTTGTGGACCACTTATATGTGTCCACTATTCAACTCTTTCTCCTTTCCTTTAGGAATGTTTGCAGCCACAAAACCACCTGGCAGATACAAGGAAATATAGATGGTTCTTCCTGATGCCACTTCTCAAAGAGCTTAGCTCTTAGGCTGCAGGTGCAATTTCAGAGAGAGAGAGAGAGAGAGAGAGAGAGAGAGAGAGAGAGAGAGAGATGAAGAGTGAGGATGGAGGAAAGGGGCTCCCTCATCGAGACCCCTGGTCTTCTGATAGTTCAGGGGTACTGACAGGATTCAGAAAGAAGGGGTTAAATGGTAGAAAGGAATGGGCTCATCCTCTGATTTCTCCTCTCATAGTCAAAGAAAGTTAGAGCAGAAGGCCCTTACCAAGAAGTTACCTTCTGGTTAAAAACAGACTTTGACCAGCTGTGTTGGTACATACCTATAATCCCAGCTTTTGGGGTGAAGATTGCAAGTTATAAGCCAGCCTGAGCTATACAATGAATTCCAGGCCTCCCTGGGCTACATAGTGAGACCCTGTCTCAATAAAACAAAACAAAACAAACAAACAACTGGGCCTGCATGTGGCTTAGTGATAGAGCATTTGCTTAGCATAAATGGGGCTTTGAGTTAGATCATAGCAGCACATAAATAGATACGTGTAAATTAATTAATTAACTTGCTTTAATAAAGATAATGTCCCATCATCAGCTGTTTTCCATGTTGGCTTCATTCTCTTGCCCTCTGTCAGCTCTTGGATTTTTGTTATCCCAGGAGTCTAAGGAGAAAAAATTAATTAGGGTGGTGGGATGTATGATGGCTCACACATGTAACTCCAGCACTCAGGAGGTAAAGGCAGGAGGATTTCATGAGTGCAAAGCCAGCCTGGACTATATAGAGCATTACAGGCTAGCCTGAGCTACAGTGTGAACCCTTCCTTAAAAGAATAAGAAAGGAAGGGAAGGGAAGAAAAGGAAAGGAATGGAAAGGAAAGGGAATTTTTTGTCCTGAATTTGGTGCAAACGTTCCTGGGAAGGATTTTGCATCCCACCCTAAGACCAATCAGAATGATCCTGAAAACAGGGTGACCTAGTGACTATTTGGACTGCAGGTGAAGAAATTCTAAAAGAGGGAAAGTTTCCTCGAGACATTGCCCCAAGAATATTAAGAGCTGGATAATCACCTCAATTTGAGTCTACTACAGAGCCAGTTCACCCCAGTGGGACTTATGTATTAGTTCGCTTTCTATTGCTGTGATGACCACCATGACTAAAACCAATATGGGAGTGAAAGCTTTTTTTTTCTTTTCCTTTTATTGGTTCTTTGTGAATTTCCCATCATACACCCCAATCCCTCTCATCTTCTCCTCCTCTTGTACCCACCCTCCACCCTTGCACCTCCCCCCCACAACAACAGAGGAAAAAAAATCTCATTAAGGAAGGTGTAGTGTGTCACAGTGTGTCCCACAGCATATCCTTTTGGCCACACTTCTTTGCTTGCAAATGTTCTTTGCAATGACTCGTTGGTCTGGGACAAAGCCTCTCCTACTTCTGTGGATTACTGGAACCTCACTGGGACTCATCTCAGATATCTTGTTGTCGTATGTATCATGGAGATCCTGTCATTTTGGATCTGTAGAACCATCCCCTTCATGCATTCCAACCAGTTCATTGATGGAGTAGATGTTAGGGTGGGCCAATTTAAAGCCCTGGATTTAGGCCGGAGAGGTATCTGACCTGGTGGTCAGCCCACCAGCTCTCCTGCTCTCCCACCCTTGGAGCCAGCTCAGAAGCAGCCTGCATAACCAGGGCCAGCTCTACCCTGCTGCTTAGGTGAGTTGCTGTGCCTGCTCTCCTCAGTGTTGTAGCCAGTGAGGAACATGACCAGTTCTCCCCTCTCATAACCCCCCAGAGCCAGCTCTCCTGCCTGCCATAGATGGTGAGGGATGAGGACATCTTTCTCTTGTCAGAAACACCACTAAGCAGACAAGAGGCAGGGCTGGCTCTCCCACACTCATGCTTTCGGGGCCAGCTCAACTGCAAGGCCCATACCCAAGGCCAGCTCTACTCTGCTGCCCAGATGGGGTGCAGGGACAGCTCTCCCGAGTGCTGCAGCATGTGACGGTCAGGGCCAGTTCTCCCACTTTGATGACCTAAGGGGGGGCTCTACTGCTTGCCACTGATGACCCATGTCACTGCAGGTCAGACAAATTGGGGGCCAGATCTCCCACACTTAAGTAGCAGGTCAGCTTTACTGCATTGCCCAGACAAGATGAAAGGTTTTGTATTTATTTTATAACTGCCAACCATTGTCCATCACTGAGGGAAGTCAAGGTAGGAACATAGGGGAGTTAACTGAAGAAGGGACAATGAAGGGACACTGCCTACTGGCTTGTTCCCCTCTAGCTTGCTCAACCTGATTTCTTATTAAAAAAAAAAAATCCAGGACCACTTACCCAGAAGTGGTACTGCCAGTCCCCACTGTGGTCTGTGACCGCCAACATTAAACATTAATCGGGAAAATGTTCCACAGACTTGCCTACTGGCCAACTGATGGAGGTAATTCCTCAGTGAGGTTCCCTCTTCCCAGGCGACTCTAGTTTCTGTCAAAACCTAAGCACCACAGTTTGTAATAATAAACTCGTAGGAAAAAACAAACAAACAAGCCAATCCACATATATATCCATAGGGAAACAGCTGAAAACATTATGATATCGTTTAGGGATCCTGTGTAGCTGTTGAAAAATTAGAGGTACATGTATGTCTGAAAAGAAAATAAAGTATTAAGTTTAAAAAGTGTGATTCTGACCTGAAGGAAACAGAAACTCCACAAGGAGAACAACAGAGCCAACAAATGCAGGCCCAGGGGACCTGCAGAGACTGATGCACCAACCAAGGACCATGCATGGAGAAGACCTAGACGCCCTGCTCAGATATGGTCAGTAGGCAGCACAGTCTCCATGCGAGCCCCATAATATGCAGAGTAGAGGCTCCCTCTGACATGGACCCTGTTGTCCACTCATTGATCACTTCCCCCTCGCGGGGCAGCCATGCCAGCCCACAGAAGAAGAGGATGCAGGCAGTCCTGATGAGACTTGATAGGCTGGGGTCAGGTGGTAGGAGAGGAGGGCCTCCCCTTTCTGCGGACTAGGTGGAAGGGGGAGGGGGAAGAGGAAGGGATGGTGGGACAGTGAGGATACAAAAGAGGGGGCTACCATGGGAATGTAAGGTGAATAAATTAAAAATAAACAAACTTAATATAAAAAAGCGCGCTTCTGAAGTCTACATAGAATAATTTATAGATATCCAAATTTAAAATTCATTTTATAAGTATGAAAGGTTTTATAGTCTTAATAATAATTTTTAAACTTTTTAAGACCAAAAGTATGAACGGGTTGTTTTTCTTTTTCTTTTCTTTCTTTTTTGTTTTGTTTTGTGATAAGGTCTCATTATGAAGTCAAGGTGACCTTGTACTCACATCCTTCTGTCTTGGCCTCCCAAGTGTTGGGATTTGTAGATATATACTGCCATGGCCAGCCATATGTTACTTTTTTATTTAAAAAAAAAAAAGAGTGTAAACAGAAAGGGAATCTCAATATCTGTATTTTGGGTAAAGAACATGCAGTACAAAGAAGCTAAATTAGCAGCATAAGATCACAGGAAAGGATCCATCAGAACCTCCTAATGCCTGGAAAACAGGCTTTCTCTGCGGATATTTTGGTCCAGCTCTAAGCCTGGGGTGGGATGGAAGACCACAGAAGAGTACAGGCCAAGGGGTGGCAGAGGTGTGTCTGTGAGGAAGGAGCAGTGCCTGGAATTGGGGGGACAGATTCAGTGTTAGTTTCCTATGTTTTGCTGATGCCGTGGCCACTTCCCATTACTCTTACCCTGCAAGCATGCGCTGGCTTGGGAACACAGAAATCTGAGGGTCAGGAACAGGTTAACTCAGGCCCTTGGCAGAAGGGAGAGAAGACTTGGTCTCTTGAAACATGAAAGGGGTTCAGTGACTCCGGAAGGTAATGAGAACTGAAGAGGCTCAGGTCAGAACCAATTAGACTCTCTGTCTGAAATAGAAACCAGTGTCTAACCCAATGGCCCCTTTCCTCTTATTCTGGTCCTGCAGTGCCAGAGGAAGAAAAAGAGAACAGGGCAACCTTTAGGTCGTTGTCTTGTGGAGGCCACGACCATTTGCTTTGGAGGTTGGAAAAGGCCCTGGGTAGGGATGCTGGTGGCCTAGTGGAGCTCCGTCTTGCTCTTCGGTTCTGCTGACACTGAGCTCTAAATAGCCAGAATGGCCTGTGCTAACTCCTCTTGGCTCCAGAGCTTTTATTTTTTGCCAGGCACTGTGAGACCGGGAAGGGGGAGATGGTGGCATTGACGGGCCAGATGCTTGGAGGATTATGGATGGAAGTTCCCAAGTGATCAGATGCTTAGAGGCCCCCTCTCCAAGGAAACAATTCAGGGATTTACATCATCCCTCCAGTCGAATGTGGCTCTGCCTCCATAACCACTTTTGCAATTAGACTTTTCCTGGGTCCTGCTGGGCCTCCTTATCATGAGCCTCCCTCATGAGCCCTTGCTGGAATCCTATCACTTTTTGATCTGATCTCAGCCGCTCTGAAACCAGATGTGAAGGAAATTCCAGTTCCCACATTTTCTTGCAGTGACCTTATGGCATTTTTTACAGCAGGTGTCTTAAGAAATCATTCTGGGCTTGAGTTTCCCACCATATAAGAGGGGGCTAGAGAAATGTGTAACTGAAGTAACAGCTACACGCTTCAGCCTGCAGTAGAGCCAAACGTTGGGTCCTTCTCTCCTCTGCTCCTTTAGCCTCATGCCTCAGTTAATGAGGAGAAGGGACCTGCTGAAGGATAAAGCAGTGACTGGGGAGAGATGACCAGAGGGCTGAAATTTGGGGGGGGGGGTTACTGTGAGAGAAAACAGGCATCTGGCTTCTGACAGTCCCAGAGGCAGGCTACGCCAGGAGAGGAAGCCTGAGGTGGGGGTCCATCTCCACAGTTGCCAGGCGGAAGGATACAAGTCACTGAAACAAGAGCACAGGCAAGCCATTGAAGGGGCTAAGTGAGTACACATTGAGCAGGTTAGAGCTGATGTGTCAGGCATTGGGCTCAACATTTGGTCTTAGGTGTTAAGATATGTAGTAAAGGCTTTGAGGCCTTAGATATGGCAGAAACAGGCTTTGGAGTCGGGGAAGGTGGGGTTCTTCCACATATCCATAATAATACTCAGAGAAAGAACTCTGGATTCCCACCCCTCACCCCCCAGAAGGCAATCTGAGGCATGTGTTCCAGCTTCGTGGTCTGAGAATCACACCTTGTTCCTGTACATCTTCATGTAACTCAGGCACATATTAGACTTCTGGTACTAAAAAGTGTTTGGACCCCTGACACCGCTGGAATCCATGAACAAGGTAAAGTGATAGTTCATTCAAGAGAGAGGCCCATGGAGAAGAAAAGGCATCTTGTGAGAATGAGGACAAAAGAGTCAACGGATTGATGATAGAAGGGGCCAAATGGCAGATGACGAGATGATGGAGGAAAATGAGGTCAGGCTAGGTAAAAAGCTCCAACTTAAGTCACCCATTCCGAGCCCTGATTGTAACCACGTGACTTAACATTTGCTTGCTTCTTTCTATGCCTCAGTTTTCTTATTTTCAAAAGGAGGTAAAACTTCTATTCTTGGCCACACTGCGCTGGGACTTAGACCAGTGTCTCATTCAGCCACCCTCAGAGGAGCTTAGATGAGAATTAACAGAGAGACACACACAACTGGGCAGTGTGCAAAGGAGTTAGAAACTTGGAAACACTCACTCCAAAGTGAGATGTAAAAGAGGAGGTGGAAAGGTTGGAAGAGTCAGAAGTGATGTATGACTTCGAGGAAACAGTGTCTTCTAGACAAAACAAGACTGACTCACGTATGGACTCACATGAGACTGTGGCAGCACACACAAGGCCTGCACAGGTTCAAGCTAGTCAGGGTCCCAGCACTGAGAGTGGTACGTGGACACTCACCCAGGACATGCAGATTACTTTTTGTGAGGAGGGTCGTCCGTGCTCTTGATCCTAGCCCAAGCCCCGTTTGCTACCTGGCTGCTCACCATCTGTTACACTGAGAGCTCTGTTATGCATTTGATTACATAGACTACACAAAGTCCCGAAAAGCAAGAGACATGGTTTAGTGGTTGCTTCTTATGCAGCTAGATCCTCAGCTAATAAGGGCAAAGTCAAAATTAGATCTTGGCTAGGAGTGTGGTCTGTTGCAGGCTCTCCCACAGACAACATTTTCTGCTGGTGTTTAATGTACGAGTGCCTGTGTAGCACACACAAGCTCCTGGGTTTGATTCTTAGCCCTGAAAAATAAATGCCCCAGTGTCATTAAACATACATACCCCTTCAGGCTTCCCTGAGACAGGGGAAGGTTCCAAATGGGCCACCAAAGCTTTCACAGTAAACCATCCGCCTGGCATAAGGTTAGTACCCGTGTATTTAAAATAGTGTCCAATAGATCATAACAGCTTCACAATTGTTTATCAGCAGCATATTATTGTGTGGGTCTGCTTCTTGGGAGGCGATATGAAAATGTGCAAGTTCAAGCACTGGTTGGAACTTCTGGCCAAAGGTCGCCAAGTGCAAATGCCCTTTAACTTCCTGAAACCTCATTAAAACAAAACAAAAAGGAACTTTAAAAGAGACAGCAGTCACAAACTCTGGCAGCTAGGAAAGCATGCTTAATAAGAACCATATTAACAAGTGCGAACTGACCCAGCGGGCCTGAGAATGTTAAGTCCAAAACTCAGACACGAAGAGCCTGTATTAGGATCTCAGAAGCTCTGAAGACTCAAGAAGCAGTGAGACAGATGCTTTTAGGAGGGGAAGGGGGAAATTACCACCAAACCCAAGATTGGTTGAATGTTTTCTCAAAATGCAAGTGGACATCAGGTCCTTTCCAATCCTCCATGTTTCTAAACCTAGAAAAATCTAGACACCCCCCCTCCTTCTCTAGAGACCATTAAACAGGTCATTTCAGACAACAGACTAGAAGGCACACTGGAGGTATGGGGCGTAGAGAAAATATGGAACTTAATGCAAATTTAAACAGCCAATGCTGAGACTGTGAGCCTTCTACCTCCGAACGGTAGGGGCTACATTTATAATCTACAAGCAGTGGCTAGATAAGGTTTTGATACAGATTAGACTTGATAAAATGGCTGTATCAATTTCCTTCAAGAATTTCCTGATAGACCACAGTTCGGTGAAAGTAATAGCTGACAAGATCCGTCCTGGTCAATAGCATAGCTTTGTTGGTATTCTGTCTATAAGCACTTGGCCAAGAAACACCAGACATTTGAAAATACCTATAACATAAAAACAAGTTCCTGTCAGAAGGTAAAGGCATCTTGGAGAAAACAGAGATTATGCATGAAGAATAATAAAGCTTATATACATGTGCTGGCTACTTTTGGTCAACTTGACACTAGCTAGAGGGAGCCTCAATTGAGAACATGCCTCTGTCAGGTTGGCCCGTAGGTGAATGTGTAGAGGACGTTTTCTTTATTAATGATTGATGTAGGTTTATTGTGGGTTGTGCGAATCCTGGGCAGGTGGTCCTGGGTTGTTTTAAAAAGTAAACTGAAAGAGTCCAGAAGAGCAAGCCAGGGATCATCACTCCTTCACAGTCTCTGTTCAGTTCCTGCCTTAGCTTCCCTTGACAATGGACTGTAAGATGGAACATCCATTCCCTTTCCTCTCTAAGTCACTTTTGGTCATGGTCACGTCAATAAAAAGCAATTAATACAATATACTTAGAAAAATGTGATATTATTGAGCTAGTGAGATGGATTGGCAGGTAGAGTAAACCTGATGACCAGACGTGGATCCTAGGAACTCATGATAAAAGGAGAGAATTGACTCCTGAATAATCATCCTTGGACCTCCACACATGTGTTATGTATGGCATGTGTGCACATGCACTGGGACACACACACACACAAAACAATAAGAAAGTTAAATGTTAAGGAAAGATGATGTATCTAAAAGACAATAGTGAAACGATATTTTAAAATTTCTCAGGGAAGAAAAGAACAGCATTTGTAAATCAAATATGATAGGAGAGAAAAACTTAAATCAGAATTGAAAACTAAGGTGAGGAAAATTACTCAAGATAAAGGGAAGAGGGCAGGCATGGCACCAGGAGAAAGAAGCAAGAGGATCAAGAGTTCGAGGCCAGCCTGGGCTACAGTGTAAAAGTGTGTGTATAAGGTGTATATGTGTGTGTGTGTGTGTGTGTGTGTGTACACAAGAGAGCATCCAATTTACAGGAATTCAAAAATAATAGAGAAGAGAGATATTAAACATAATCCAATGTATAATCCAAGGAAATTCTCCCATTCTTAAGCAAATGAGTTCCCAAGCTAAAAAGGCCCATTGAATGCCCAGCATAATTGACGAAGAAAACAAATTCTGTAGAAACAAAGGTTTACTACTATGGTATTTTAGTAGTAGTAGTGAAGGGAAGATATACAAGATTACAAAGAAAATAATTAGGTTTTTATACAAAGGAATGAGAAGAGCAGAGGACGCTTTCAACACCACTGAAGACGAGACTGGCCACCTATGTCCAAGTTAGGAGTACCTGTTCACCTGAACTCTCTGTTCAATGTGAGCACAGAATGGAGATGTCTTCAGAGATAAACAGTCTTAAAGTTTGTCTTTCTGGGCCTCTGTCTCAGGAACCTACTGTGACAACATCACATATTCAATCAAAAAAGAAGAAGGCATGGTCCCTGAGGAAGAAGACCCCACACAAGAAGGGAGAGATAGTTCCTGGAAAATAAGGCTCCATACAAGAGGGGAGGCAGCTCCAGTCAGGTGGCAGAAGTGATCTCAAGCCAGCAACTGTCCAGCTGGTCTCTGGAGCATCCATCCAAACTGGCCCAGCCATGGATCCGGGAACTGTCTCCTCAAGAAAATAAAATGGCCAGAATACCAAAGGCATCTCAGCACTTCAGAGACTTAAGAGCATGTTGCACGCTCAATCTAGGGAGATTTTTAGGAATAGATTAGTGTCAAGTATACAGGAAGCTAAGCAAATAAACAAAACCAAAATGATTTTGAACCCTAGGAAGAAAAGTTAGCAAGAAAAATAATTACTTTATACACGTGTGAATTACTTGGCTGTGGAGTATGTTTATGTATTCTTGTTAAGGTAAATACTGTTTGTTGATCTAATGAGAATTATGATCTAATTATACTGGGGAAACTACAGGTTGAGCAGAGGCAGGAGGTGTGTGTGGTGAGGTCCAGAGTTTTGGTGAGGCAGAGATAAATCCTCCTCTTCCATATGGGAAACAAAGGAATTCTAAGAAATCAGAAACACTGGAAAATTAAGAACCAGAAGTCTGCTATATAGCATGTGGGCATTATGATAGACTGTAATCCCAGCACTCAGGAGCTCAGACAAAAGATGGGGAGTTCAGGCCAGCATGTGCCTCCTCAGTGTTAAAGGAGGTGGTAAGGAGGAAGGAAGGAAGGAAGGAAGGAAGGAAGGAAGGAAGGAAGGAAGGAAGGAAGGAAGCCATTAGGAAGGGTTGAGAAGGTCACCCTGAGGATCTCAGGTATAGGAGTTGAGGTGGGAGTTGAAAGGATTGTTGTTTTCCTTATCAAGATCTGCAGAACTTTTAGTGTCCTTAAGTTTCTGATTTAAAAAAAAAAGGGGGTGGGGGCTGGAGAGATGGCTCAGAGGTTAAGGCCACTGACTGCTCCTCCAAAGGTCCTGAGTTCAATTCCGAGCAACCACATGGTGGATCACAACTATCTATAATGTGATCTGATGCCCTCTTCTGACCTACAGGTGTACATGCAGGCAGAACACTGTATACATAATAAATAAATAAATATATATATATATATATATATATATTTTAAAAAAGCAATAAAGGCCAAGCCTGCTATAGTTTGGAACAGTGTCCTCAAAGGGCTAAAAGCTCAGCTTCAAATCCATGGCCACCCTGGGAGGTGGCAGAACCTCTCAAAGATGCAGCCAAGGTGGAAGTCTTCTGGTCATATGGAAGGGGCTCGGAAGGGGCTCCTGGGATCTTAGCGTCTTCGTCTTCCTCTCTCTCCTTCAGACCATAAGATGAGCAGGCTTCCTCTGCCGTGAGCTCCTATAGTCTGTTCTGCCAATTACAGGTATTGAAGCAAAGTGCAAACTGAAAGTGCGCGGAATACTGGTTTATTATATGTTTCACCAAACATGGGTTCACTGTACACACAGCTTATTGAGCACAGGTCCTGGTTTTCTTCTGTTGCTGTGATAAACACCATGACCAAAAGCAACTTGGAAAGGAAAGGACTTATTTCTGCTTACAGGGGACAGTTTGTTAGCAAGGGAAGCCAAGGCAGGAGCCTAAAACAGAAATAGCAGCAGAATCCGTAGAGGGAGACTGCTCTCTTGCTTGCTCGGCCACCTTTCTTATTGCACAGCCAGGGCCCGCTTGCTACTGCCCACAATGGGCCTGGCCCTCACACATCGATTACCAATCGAGAGAATGCTCCACAGACACACACAAAGAAGACAATTCTTTCGACTAAGGGTCCCTCTTCCCAGGCGTGTCACATCAATAGCCAAAATGAGCCGTCACATGCTATAAAGAGACGCTTTAGGTATATACCTGGATAAAACTCAGTGACAGAGTTTCCATCTGGTAGGAACAAGGTCCTGGCTTTGCATCTTAGGGTCCCCTTTGTATCACCAACAACACACACACAAATGTTGATATATAATTACTGATTAATATAGTGTTTTTCATTTAAAATATAATTATATAATGCTTTCTATGTTTTACATACATATACTAAATAAGACCCAGCCCTTGGGAGGCAGAGGCAGGCAGATCGCTGTGAGTTCGAGGCTAGTCTGGTCTACAAAGCAAGTTCAGGACAACCAAGGCTACCCAGAGAAACCCTGTCTTGAAAAACCACATACAAAAAAGAGTCATTTATATATACAAAATAGAATTATATATATTATATATTTATAGAGAGAGAACTATTCTTTTAAAATTTGTGGTGTGTGTGTATATATGAGTGTGTGTGAGTATATGTGTGTATGTGTGTAAAGCTTCATTCACTAAGGGAGGCTAGACACTGATGTTGGGATGCTGCAATTGCTTCTCTGCCTTATTTGTTGAGAGGTCTCATTAAATCTTGGGTTCACTGTTACAGCTAGTCTGGCTGGCTAGTGAGTACTGGTGATCCCCTATCTCCATCCACAAGTGTTGGGGTTATAGGCACCTACTGCTACGCTCATGATTGGTGTAATAGGGACTCTCCCCCTTGAACCATCTCCCCAGCCCGGATAACGGCTCCTTATATGGTATGTTACTACTGTCAAATAAAGGACAAATGTGAACTTGAAAAAGATAGACTTAAAAAAAAAAAAAAAAAAAGACATGTTATTACTGTGTGGCCCTGGCTGGCCTTGAACTCATGGAGATCTTCCTGCCTCTGTCTCCCTATGTTGAGATTAAAAGCATGCCATCTTGCCATGTCAAGATAGATTTTTATACAAAGAGATTGTTGTGAGGTTGGAAAAGGGAAAATGACTATTGTAATAGAGAGTCAGCTCTGACTCTTAAAGCTGCAATTAGCTTAAGTGTTGGGCAAAGGGGCTTTTCTTTTGTGGAGGATCAAGGAGTTGCTAGAAGGAGCTAGAAGGAGGAAGTAGGATGGCTGAAGATGAGTTTAATGAATCTCTATATAAAAGGTTTCATTCCAGCTAGCCTATGCTCTGGGATGCTGTGATCTGGCTTGGACAGAGGGTGGGTCACATTCTGAGGCCTTGAAAACGAAGAAAATCTCAACTGGAATTTGGTTAGGAAATATCCTGTGGGGACAAGAGTGTGAAAACTCATAGGAGGGCTGAAGAGATGGCTCAGAGGTTAAGAGCACTGGCTGCTTTTCCAAAGGTCTTGAGTTCAATTCCCAGCAACCACATGGTGGCTCACAGCCATCTATAATGAGATTTGGTGCCCTCTTCTGACCTGAAGACAGAGCAGTGTATACATAAATAAATAAATCTTAAAAAAACAGAAAGAAAGAAAGAAAGAAAGAAAGAAAGAAAGAAAGAAAGAAAGAAAGAGAGAAAACTCATAGGCAAGGCTAATGTAAGGGGGCTTTGGAGTGTCTGTGTCTGCCCTGTCATGCAGTATCCTGGCTGATCTTATGTCAACTTGGCACAAACTGGAGTCATTTGAAAGGAAGGAAACTCAATTGAGAAAATGCCTCTATGAGATCCAACTATAGGGCATTTTCTTCATTGTTGATTGATGGGGGAGGGCCCAGCCAATTTTGGGTGGTGCCATCCCTGGGCTAGGGTCCTAGGTTTCTGTAAGAAAGCAGGCTGAGCAAGGCCAGCAAATAGCACTCCTCCATGGCCTCTGCATCAGCTCTTACCTCCAGCTTCCTGCTTTGTTTGAATTCCTGTCCTGACTTCCTTCAATGATGAAGGAAGAGTAGGGATATGGAAGTGTAAGCCAAATAAACCTTTTCTTCCGCAAGTTGCTTTGGCCATGGTGTTTCTTCAAAGCAATAGTAACCCTAACTAGGATTTAGGCAGGAATCCTATCTAAATCACCTGGGAAGGATGTAGTAAGTAACTTTTGTTTTGGTTTAATTTTCAACATAAAAAAAAAAAAGCCCACACTTTCCCTTATGTATTTACTGTGATATATATGGCCTCTATTTTAAGTGGGCTCACTTTCAGTGATGATGTTCACTCATCAGTTACCCTCACATAATAGGAACCTCCCAGGTAGCTTACAGGTGATATACCCACCATTAGCACGAGCTTACTTCCTAGTTTCATATCTTGTCTTAAGATCATGTGATAAAGCAACCTCTAAGAGATTGTTTTCACTTTCCCTTGAAGGTCTTTAGTGAAAGGATCACCTTAGAAAAAGCCATTTCTGACCCTTTATATACCCTTCAGCCATGTTAGTGGTGTCCCTTGAGATAACGAACTCCATTTGCAAATGCAGACCATTCAAGAGTGATATGATTTATTTGGGTCTTGATAATGTCCAGAGGGAAAGGCTGCCAGTCAACTGCCACACACAGCCATAGAAAAGAAATCTAAAAAAATTTCCCTGGAGTACCTAGCTCAGAACTATGCTCTGATGACACTAGGAGAGAATTAATTCTAAATGTCTTCTTAATTGCTAAATTGACTAATAACCCTAAGTCTTTTTGAGCATGATTACACATCAGGACCCAGCATCCCCTGAGTGTGCTCCTGGGCTGTGCCAATTAAGGCGACTCACATCTCCATTCAAAGGCCTCCTCACCCAGTAATGAAAACAAGCATTTCTTTCCCCAGGCCCTAAGAATCAAAAACAGGGCCATCTTTCTTTATCCATGCAATAGCACTAGTCCACTGAGTCTGCAAGGTTGTTACTATCCTTCTTTTACAAATGAAAGAAAAGGGCTGGAGAGATGGTTCAGCAGTTAAGAGTACTGTTTGCTCTTTGAGAGGTCCTGAGTTCAATTCCCGGCAACCACATGGTGGCTCACAACCTTCTATGATGTGATCTGATGCCCTCTTCTGGGATGCAGGTGTACATGCAGATAGAGCACTCATATACATTAAATAAATAAATAAATCTTATTTAAAAAAAAAACAAATGAGAGAAAAGATAAGTGACCTACCAAGGCCTCAAAAATCACAAGATGGCGAGACCACCGCAAGGCTCACATCCCTCTCAAGAGTCAGGCTACCTCATCTCATTCTTGGTCATGGATTGCCTTTATAATCCGAGTAACCAGCAGGCTCCTTAGCTCATCATCAAGTCCCACGGTCTTAGCTAACTGTGGAGAACTGGACAATAAGTAGTTCAAGATCCAGCTCTCAAGTTAGTGTCAGGTCTCAGACGTTTTCTTCTAGTTAAAGGAAGACCTACTACTCCCCATAACGTCCAACCCAAACTCTCTATGGTTTTGTTTGTTTGTATTTCTGGTGCAGGGTTTCTCTGTGTAGCCCTGGCTGCCCTGAAACTCACAGAGATCTACCTGCCTCTGCCTCCTGAGTGCTGAAATTAAAGATGTGTGCCGCCACCACCCGGCCCCAAATTCTCTTTGTGCTGAGGGAAACCTTGAACTTTTGGTCTTCCTTATCCTCTACTTCTTCCCTCTGGGATTATAGGTGTGACCCAGCATCCTCCCTTCCCTCTGCTGAGGTTCTAACCTAAGGCTTTGTGAATGGTGACATTCGTATAGGTCCTCTGTCAACTGAGCTGGGTACCCAGCTAAGTAAAACCTTATTCTTTTTATCTAATCTGTTATTTAACTAGCCACAGTGTATACTCACGCTAATTACTACTAATTGGCATTGTCAACCAGCCTGTTCTTTATTTTGTCAGTGCTGGGGATCAAACCCAGGGCCACTCATATATACATAAAATAAATAAATAAATCTTATTAAAAAAAAAAAAAAACAAATGAAGAAAAGATAAGTGACCTACCAAGGCTTCTCTCCAGCTTTCCCCTCACTCATTTTGGGGAACCTCACTGGACAATATGGAGTATCTTCAGAAATTAACTCAAGTAAACTGCATAGAACAAAATTATAATTGTGTCCTCCTAGAGGCCAGTGCTTTTGCCTGGTGAGCAATTAGAACTTTCAAACAGCCCTGGAATTATTGATGCCTTGTTTACTTAGCCAGGATGAGACTGAGGTTTTATTGTTCTTCATTGGCTTTGACTTGATGGATATGAAAACAGTATAGACCCCTAGTTGCTGATGTTCTAGCAACCTGTTTTTTTTGATTAACACCATGGGATTCAATGTTCACAGGATTAGTTTTTGACCAAAGTGACATAAATGTTTAGAATAATTTAGACATCAATATTTAGAACATCATAATTATAACATAATTAAAGGAACATTTAAAGATTCTTTCACTTGTGCTTTTACACTTTTCATGCTCTCCCTGTTTAAATTTTAAACTAAAAAAAAAAAAAAAAAACAAAGAGTAATAACCTGCAATAGTGGTCTATATTTAGACATTCCCACCTTTAGAAATGAAGACACAAGATCAGTTTCTTAGTAAACATTTTCTTTCTCTGAAAGGATTCCCCTAGCTTCTCTCCATGCTGAAGTGCAGTGACCGCTGTACAGCTGAGAACTCTGGTCAGTTACCTGAAAATTGTTAAAATACTGCATGCTCATCTGCTTTCCAAACAGCTATACTTTTTTTTTTTTTTTTAATCAATAAGGGATACCAGTATCCCAGGATCTCTCAATAGAATATAGTATTGAAACATCTGTCTGTTAACATGTATCAAAAGTAACACTTGTGAAAGATTATTTAATGAATGTGGGATTTATTCATTCATACAAGTTTTTAAGTTGTTATAATTTGAAAGGTGGATGCCTAGTTCTGGTCTAATTTGTATTTGCCACTGCAATTTGAGACATTTCAAGACAAACTTGGCACAGTACTGGAGCAAGCCCTGAAATTTGCACAAAGGAGCTGTCACCCTTTAAGGAAATAAACCCAGGTGTGATCACAAAGCATTGTGGGAATGAATATTTCTGAATATGGCAAGGATGCTGTGCAGAATATTCTCTGCGTTTGTTCCCTCCAAAGAAGGAAGAAATGAAGCTTTCGTGTAAAAATCAAGAGTTGATCATTAAAGTCACAATCAGCTAAACTACCAAAGAATAAATTAAAATATATTTTAAAAAGAATACAATCTTCGCCAGCTGATCAGAGTGGTATGTAACTGTGCTCCAGCTATGCACAGAAGACACTCCCTGGGTTCTTCCTTAGCAGTTTTAGGAAAGAGTTAAGAGTGTGTGGAATGGTATCAGATGTGACCAGAATGGAATAGCTCAGTTGACACTGTCAGTCTCACTGCCTCTCCGTGGTCTGCACTGATTCATAGGATACTAGCTGGCAATGTGGCAGCATGCACCTGTGTCTGTCTTGCCTGGTGGAGTCTGTACTGCCTACATATATGGTGGAATAGAGACATCAGGAAACTAATGCTTCCCAAAGTGGACCTCCATCAAAGACTGATGGGAGCTGGTTAGCTCTCAAGCAAGAGTGGCAGAAAGTGGCATGAAAATGCCTCAGCTTGCTTTCCTGGGTTAACCTTGAATCTGTTCCGCACTCTCAGAATTCCCCAACATGAGTGAGCTCTGGTTCTTCTTAGCACTAAGTAGCCAGATACTGCAGTTATGAGAGACTTGTTTTTCTTCTCCCGCCTTGATTGTTTACTGTTCTATACATGTACTGGAATCAAATCCAAAGCAGACAACTTATGTTTCAACCCTTTTCTCAAGGCCTGCTTTTGGGGGAACCCAAACTAAGATGGGGTGTGCTTGACTGAACTAAAGCAGTGCAAGACTGCTCTTTTAAGCCCTCTTAATTTGTGCCTTCATAAAATACCCCTTTACTGAGTTGCTTTTTAATGTTAACATCTTCAATTTCCCTTCCTAACCCCACAGTAAACCATAGGAGTCTTAATGCTGTAGGTAGTCCTCCAAAGACATAGTCAGTTCTGCTACTCAGTTCATCTAGAATTTTTTCTTCTTAAATTTACCGATGTAAACAAAATGGCCTAGCCCCAAAAGTTAGCTTTTTTTTTTTTTTCTGCATCCAGGTGAAAAGAATTACACAGCCTGGCATCATGGTGCATGCCTATAATCCCAATACTCAGGAGGCAGAGGCAGGTGGATTGATGTGAGTTGGAGGCCAGCCTGATCTGCAAAGCAAATCCAGGACAGCCAAGGCTACACAGAGAAACCCTGTCTTGAAAAACAGAGAGAGAGAGAGAGAGAGAGAGAGAGAGAGAGAGAGAGAGAGAGAGAGAGAGAGAGAGACAGACAGACAGACAGACAGATAGACAGACAGAGAGACAGAGACAGAGACAGAGAGACAGACAGAGAGAAAGAGAGAGCTCCTCCCTTCCCACTCCTCTCTTCCCTCCTACTCTCCCTCTCTCCCCACCTCCCTGGAGATTTGTCTTCTAAAAAGCCCAGAAGCCAAATAGGCATCTAAAAACAAAGACTAAACGTACTTGTCCCTTGCCCGCGTGTGCTTCTCCTTCCTGCACTCAACTCCGTTTCATGTCTGTTTATTCTGGTTTGGTTACTTGTCTCTGTTTCTACCGACCCTGTTTTATTGTACACATCTCTTTGCAAGCTGCTTCAAAGCGTCAGTGGAATTGGTAGGCATACAAATGAGGCGCTCAATAGGCACTCTTTGAGTGATTGAGACTAGGTGCCAAGTCTGAGTGATACAGCGACGACGGAAGATGGAGATGCAGGAACCTTGCCTCTAGAGCATCTTTACATTGATAGGGCGGTGTCTTTTGAACTTTCTGGGTTGTCTAGCTGCTTCTTCAGATGAAGTCTTATAAGGGAGATACAGTGAGCAAATTAAAATACTGCTGCTGCAGCTGAGATGTGTGAGTAAGAGAGAGCACAGGGGACTCTTACCCAGCTCCCCTTCCCACCCACCTTACTCCTTGGTCCTAGTGCCTCAGTCCAATGTCTATAAAAGGGCAGAGGAGAAGTGCTGCTTTAAAAACACCTTCAGAGCCACGTCTTTAGCACATGGCAGCATGGGGGCTACAGCTTGCACAGGGCTGTTCTAAAGAAGGACAGACAGTTCACTTGCAGGCTCCTCATCCCAGGCGTGAACCCACAGGTCAAGAACCAGCCTAGGGGCAGGCTCAGTCCTCAGCCACCTGCTTGGTATTCTTATCTGCCCAGGTTCTCTGTGGCAGAGTGGACTTACTCTCACATTCCCCTTTAAGCTGTGGAAAGAATGGGCCAGAGGAGGTTTGGGACAGCGGTGACAAGCCAAGGCCTCAGTGGTGGTGGCTAAAGAGGCCTCAGGCAATGCATCTTTTCTGGAAGTACCTGTTCTAAACTTCCATGCCCCAGCCTCTAGCCCGGTGCTGTGTGGCTAATAAGGAAATCTTTTTGACCTAGTCAGTTAAAAGTCCCAGCCCTTTGCCTCATTACTGCCAAGCCCAGCACTAAAGAGGTGAACGCTGGCAGCTTTCACTGCCTTCAGCTTGGCAACTGCCCCTCGGGGTCCGTGCCTCAAAGTCCCAGCTCTCAATAGGGCTGTGTTTTCAATCCTGCTTAAACAAAGGGCAGTGGTCTCCCTCCTGGGCTGAGAGCGCTGTTCTCATCTTTCCGTGGGGATTAAGAGCAGCTCTCTTGTTTGGGTGTCACTTTGCCTTTGAACTGCTGGGGCTTCATCTGGTTTCAGGCTCAGCTTCCTGCCAGGAAGTGGATTTACCTGATTTGTTGTTACTCTCTCTGCAGGACGATGAGAGTCCCATTCTCCCCAGTCTCTCTTACTCCCTGCTTTCTCTCCATCCCTCTTTCTGGACAGCCAGAGTTCCCGGCTACCTCCGTTCCTTACTCAGACAAAAGTGAGGAGAGTCACCCTGTCAAGCTCAGCCTGGGAGCACAGAGGCGAGGAAGATAGCTGTGTGTTTGCTAAAGCTGCTGTAGAAAAGGGTACTGGAAAAGGTGGGAGGCTGTGGTTTTCTCTCTCAGGGGTCAGAGGGCCATGAAGCAATTCTTGAAAGCTCCAGAAAATGAAAAAGGGATATTATAAGACGGACCTGAATGCAAGTTTAGGGCCCATCTTACCTTACTGCTTTAAATCTGTGCTTGTATATTTAGTGATAGAAGAATTACAGATACAGCTCTATGTGTGTGTGTGTGTGTGTGTGAGAGAGAGAGAGAGAGAGACTGTGCACGTGTGTGTGAATGTATGCATGTGCCCGTGTGCGAGTGTGCATGTATGAATGTGTGTGAGACTATGCATGTGTGTGTGTGCAAGTGTTTTTGTGTGAGTGTGCATGTGTGTGTGTGTGTGTGTGTGTGTGTGTACAGGAACAGGAAGGAGGCTGAACATCAAGGATTAGGTACACTAACATCCAAGTAGATGGAAGAGACAGGCTGTTGTAGTGAGCGGAGAGAAATACCAAGAGTGTAGGAGGGTGAACGTTGTAACCATGCACAGACGCGCTTGTCCAGTGGTTTCCATGATAACCTACATATCTTTCAAACAACTGGAAAGGATGAGTTCTAGTGAGGAGCCACAGTGGCTTGAAGTTCAGCAAATCCACTCAGGACCTTATCTGTGCAGAGTCGTTCTGGTATGCCTTTGTCGATCTCAGGAAGTGGAGCTACAAGGCTGCCATCTAACCCAAGGAGAGATGCCGTCTTTGGGTCAGAAAGGTGGTGGTGGTGGTGCTGGTAGTGTGTGTACACATGCTGTTCCCACGTTGCTGGGGGGAACAGAAAAGTGAACTGCCCCAAATGGGAAAAAAATCTGAGGTGAGATTAAACCAGATTCAGATGTGTGTGTGTGAGAGAGAGAGGAAGGGTATGAAGGTGAGGATGGGATCAGGCTAAACACTAAACAGAGAAGCTGAAGTGTGGGAGAGAGACCACATGAGTGTGCAGACAGAGGCAAGAGAAAACCCTTGTTAGCTTCAGCTAATGCCACCCTCCAGGGCCTGGCCTTCCTGGCACGTGGGGTTCCTGGGCCCCAAAGGGCACTGGCTGGGGCCCTGTCTGCTGCTCCCCTCACAAAGCCTGGGTTGTGCTCTTGGCCAGGCTGTGCCTCCCCACCATTAAGGTACTGGCTGAGGCCGCTGCCCTGGGAGCCTCCCTTCCCAGCCAGAGGCCCCAGATTTGTACAAGTGCCAATAGCTAATGAGGAGCTCATTTGAATCCATGCAAAGTACCAGGGAGCAAGGAGACATGCTAATTAAAGTGATTGCTGTTCTTTAATTAAGCAATAATTCCCCCAAAGAGGGCATTATCATGCAAATAGAGCCCTCCCGGGTGAGGTAAGGGCTTTGGGCCACAGCTGAGGTCTGTTAATAAGGCCGCTGAGCTTTGGAGGGCAGGGATCCAGAATGCCCCTTTGAGCTGGGTGATGGAGCAGGGGAAACAATGTCCCCCCCCCACACCCCCGCACCATACTGCCTTTTGTCTGGGTCTGGCTGTGGAGATCTGGGAGGCAGGGACCCCACATCCTTTGCTTTCCTCCTTCTCTCTCTACTCTTGGCCTTCTCTCCAAGAGACACTTTCAGAGAGCTGTGTGAGGTAGATTTGGAAGAAAATGTCTAGCTTGGTTGGCCCTTCATATAATCAATGGCCCAATTACCAGAGCATCAGAATGGAGGGCGGGGGTGGGGTGGGGGGGTGTCAAAATGAGATGGGAAAGGTGGCTTGAGGGTCACAAACATTCAAGGTACTGCAGGAAGATGAGCTCCTTTGAGCCGTTGTAGTAGATCATGAGGACAGCGCTACCAATCATCCATAGGGGTGACAATTTGCAGGCTGCTGTCCCTCTCCTCATCTTTAGAACGGACTGTTCATAACTGCTCCCCACTGTTCTGGTGTGGGAAAGTGGGCACCAACACAGTAGGCATTTCAAAGACTCTCAACCTGGGGGTGACATTTTACCCAAGAGGAGGGCAACCATATGAACTACATACATTTCATTTGCTGAGTTCGACAACCTTATCCCAAGAGTAACGTTTAGAGGACTTTTGTCACAACTGGAGGAGTGGGTGCTACTCACGTCTGGTGGGTGGAGGCCAGTGACACTGCTGAACAGACCATACTCCTCACACGCCAGTCTCCTTGATGATAGTGACCAGCTAACAGATTTTTTTTTTTTTTTACTTAAATACTGCTTGATAAATCTGAGTTGGACTTAAAAGGGCCCTCAAGATGGCTTAGTGGGTAAAGACACTTACCACGAAGACTGGTAAAATGTGTTTGATCACTGGGGCATACATATAGAATGAGACTGGACTACCGTAAAGTTGTCTTTGCCCTCTGCCCCACACACATGCATGGGAGCATGCACACCCCGCATACCATACACAGGCCATCAATAGATGCTTGAAAAGACACACAAAGAGGCTATACCTTTTTGTAGCTGGATTACAGTACTGGAGCTCTAAATCCTCTGGCTTTACGGTAATTCTCCTCACTCAAAAACAAGAGTTTAGGTAGTCATTGTGCTTTAATAGCTGAACAAACAGGGGCACAGGAGCTAGTGGGAGCCCCAGCACAGGAAGCGGGACAGAGACAAGCTGGAAGGCTGGGAGGCTGGAAGGCTGGAAGGCTGGCTGGAAGGCTGGAAGGCTGGGAGGCTGGAAGGCTGGAAGGTTGGAAGGCTGGAAGGCGGGAGAGGTGGATCAGCAGTTAGCTGGATATACTGCTCTTGCAGAGGGCCTGAGTTCAATTCCCAGCACCAGTGTCAGGCAACTCACACCCATCTGTCACTTGAATTGACAGGGATCACATGCCTCTGGCCGTTGCAGGCATCTGGACTCACATGTACATACCTACACACAGGCAACACAAAAACACACGTATCAGGGGGAATGCCCAGGTGTGGGTGTGGATGTCTCTCGGCCTGTGGGGTTAAGTGTGCACACATGGAAAAACAACAACAACAACAACAATAACAAAATAAACAAAAGAGGAATGGTCAAGCAGCTAACACTTACATTCTCAAAATAGCCCATGAGGTGGATATTTTTATTAGCCCCATTTCGAGGATAAAGAATTGAGGCTTGCAGGTGGTGGTGCACACCTTTAATCTCAGGACTCAGGAGGCAGAGGAAGGCAGATCCCTGAGTTCAAGGCCAGCCTGGTCTACAGAGAGAGCTCCAGGACAACCAGGGCTACATAGAGAAACCCTGTCTCCAGAAACAAAACAAAACAAAACAAAACAAAAGCGAAGAACTGAGGCACAATGAAGGTTAAGCGATTTGCTCTAGGCCATCTACTGAGTTAGTTCTCCATGGAGGCAATTGGTAGAGCTGGAGAAGCGACACTGGCCCAGTGTCCATAGACTTGATGTGCTGTCTTCACACAGCCCTCAGAGTCAGGCTCTCAGTCAGAGTGCCCCTGTATCTTCCTAGCTGCTCATCAAGTGTCTAAGTTGTATCTGCCTTTGAGGGACAGTTCATCCTGGGCCCTTAGGTTTCTCTACAGACTGCTGGAGGACAAAGGCCGAGAAAGGAGCCACCACCAAGACGGTGGTTGGCTGGGCTTCTTCATTGCCTCTGTAGTTTCCCTAAGGAGGTTTGGCTGGAGTTCCCAGCAGGGACTTGGCCTTCCCAGCAGCCCCACACAAGCATCTATATCAGGTGGAGCTCCTGCTCAGCTCAGGAGGTGACAAAGGCAAAGTCAACAAACCTGGGGGGAAGCCAACCCTCCTGCTCCCAGATTTCTTGTTCCCCCTTCGGTTTTGTGTTCAATTACTACAGAGTAAGTGTTTTGCATTACATGGAGAGGGAGATAGCATCCCACTAGCCTACCTACGACTTAGCACTGCCTCTAACAACCTCTCTGAATTTGGCAGTGGGGGAAGGACCATGCGGGGGAAAAACAGGACCCGGCTCTGTTTGCAGAGCATTTTCATCAGTCAAAAAGCTGCCAGGCTTGTGAATATTAAATAAACCCTGACTCATGGAGACGTATACCTTGCTTGCTTTGCTGATCGGTGGGGCAACGGAGTTACGTTACTTTACAAGTGACAGCTCTAACATTCTGCAGACTTTCTCAAAACTGTTCTGGCTTTTTCTTGAACAAAGAACAATCCACAAAACCGCCCATGGTTTGCAGTGCATAGGAGTCTGTTTACAGGACCACAGACAGCCCTCTCCTCGGTCAAAAGGGACTCGGTGACATCACCCATTTAATTGCCTTCCACCTCCAGGTGGGGCTGAGTGGCCCAAAGGCCTTCCGCCAGAGGGTTTAGAAAGAGTGTGGCTCAAGTCTCCGGCCCTTATAGTGAGTTCCCTAAGGGCTAGCTCCGTTTTTTCCATTGCAGAATTTATAAGTGGGGATTGAAATGAGAGCATGGAGCTGCTTTGCCAGGAACAAAGATTTTCAGTGTGTTGCAGGCACTAACCTAAGACACTATAATATAAGCCAGGCTCCCTTCTCCCCAACTCTAATGGGTCCTGAAATGAAGCAAGTCACCCAAGAACAATAATAGTAAGAGTACAGCCAACACCAGCACAGCAACTGCTTGAAATTGCTAGGTGCAGGGCAGTGTTCTCCAGCTCACAACAACAACAGGGCATGTACAGGGTGAGAATCCCTTACCTGACATTTTTTTTTTTTTGGACCTTTGCATTTGCATATGCATAATGAGGTCTTGCATATACATAATGAGTTATCTTGTCCATGGGACCCAAGTGTAAATATGAAGTTCTTATGTTTTACATACAGCCTGAAGGCAACAACGCTACACAACTTTTAGCGTGTCTGCATTTTGATTGTGACCTGTCGTTAGGATGAGGTGTGGAATTATCCATTCGTAGCCTCACAATGGCAATCAAAAATGTTTAGGGTTTTGGGTCATTTGGCGCTTTTGGATTGGAGACAATTAACCTGTACAGTTGTTACTGACCGTTTGTAGGAAGGAAATGACCTGGTTTCCCCTTTCCTAACACAGGCCCGGTCCACTCCTCAGCTTCTCTTTGTAGGTTGTCCATCCTACCCTGCCTGCGAACGATGTCTCCAAGCAGCACCAAGGATGCCACAGCCTTGAGCAAAAAGAAATGTTTCTGCAAAGACACCCGTTCAGCCATTGGCATTCGTCCTGTCAATTACTGTGGCAAGGTTGTTTCAAGAGCGTTTAAGTGACAGCCCCTGCTTTGCCTTTAAAGCCATTGTCTTCCTTTGCCCTTGGGTTTGCCTTAAGGTGATTTTTACCACAGCATGTCAATCATAAATTGCAACCCCTCTGTGATGCCCAAAATAACTTCTTCAGAGAACCTTCCCGGGCCATTCATCTTAGTGTGAATTTGATCTTGTTTACTTATAACTCTGTGCAATGGAGAGCCTCTTAATTGTTTCACAGTTTGATAGGTTGAATAGCTACATATTAATACATATTGAGTGGCTATGTATGTGAATGCTGGAACTCAACTGCTAGGCTTGAGCCTCGCTCCCCAGCCTAGCTGTGTCCCTATAGATGACTCAGTCAACCTCTCTAAACTTGGGCCTTCTTATTTCTAAAGTAAAAATAACAAGCTGTTTAATTCTCAAAATTCTCAAAAATACAAAGTGTTTGTGAACAATGTCTCTATGCCTGATACTTAGTAGAAACTCTGAAAGTTTTTCCAGTTGTTTGGTTGAGACAGGTTCTTGGTATTTGGTCCAGGCAGGTTTGGAACTCATTATATAGCCCAGACTGGCCTTGAACCTGAAATTTTCCTCTATCTCCTGAGTAGTGGGATTGCAAGTATAAGCCACTACATCTAGCTAGGTATAAAAAATTAAAAAAAAAAAAAAAGATTTAGTTATTATGTATACAGTATTCTGCCTGCATGTACACTTGCATGCCAGAAGAGGGCATCAGATCACATTATAGATGGTTGTGAGCCACCACGTTGTTGTTGGGAACTGAACTCTAGACCACTGGAAGAGCAGTTAGTGCTCTTAACCTCTGAGCCATCTCATCAGCCTGCTAGGTATAGATTTATCTCACCAAAAAGAGTAGGTGTGTCTGTCACAAGAGATGATCTTGTTGCCTTATTAAGGTGTCAAGCTAATGATGAACAGGAAAAATTTGGTATAAATTCTTGTCTGAGAATTTGGCTGCTTAAAAAAAGTGGTGCTGGGAGGGTAATATGTGCTGAACTCTCTTTGAACAGCAAGAAAATATGACATAAACAAAAAGGCTCTAGAAACACTACATTTTGCTTGACAATATCTTGAACATCATAGGTGATTAATAAATGACAATGACTATTATTTTTAATGACTATTTTTTTAAATGCATATGGATGTTTTGCCTACATGTATGTTTGCGTACCATATGTGTGCCTGGTGCCTGTGGAGAACTGTATGTAACTGGAGTTACAGTTGTTTGTAAACTGCTATCCGTGTGCTGGAAAAGGAACCCAGGTCTTCTGTGAAAGCAGCTAGTGCTCTTAACTATTGAGCTACATCTCCAGCTCCATGAATAAATTTTTATACTTAAAATTAGTAGCAATTTGACCAAAATTAAGAACTAATGTTGCCAGAGAAGGCAGGAACAGGCACCCTTCTGGCACCATCTGCCCACAGGCAGGAATTCAAAGGAGGTGACATCCTAAAGAGGCTCTGGGTTAACATGATGATAAAGCCAGACTTCTGGGTCTGGAAAGGACCATCAGAGTTGTGTGCCTGGAGAGACAGACACTAGCCTATGAGCAAGAAGAGGTAAAGCATCCCAGAGTGCAGCCAGTCTCCTCTGAGCCATCCTCATTCACAGAGGCAGGGGACTGGACCCGATGGTCTCCTCAAGACTGTCCTCCAAGCCGCGGCTTCTGATGGTTGGTAAACAATTAAAATCACCTCTCTCTGGAACAAAGCCACATGCCCATACCTTTTGTGTAGGGTTAGCTTCTTTGGAGCTTGGCTCATTACTCCCCTACCTCCATTCCTTCTAAGGTTAGGGCCCCACTGCCTTCCGGGAAGAATGTTAAGCACATTTTCCTCAGGCACAGCCCTTTAATCAAGGTGGAAGCCCTTTGTGAGGGGCCAAATGATGCTTGGCTGCAAGAGGAACGAATTGGCTCAGTGGTGAGCTCCTAACAAATCCATGAAATGAACACCACACAGGAGAGGGACAGAGGTGGGCGAGGCAGGCGGGAGTCTGCGAAGGAAAGAGGAGCACATGGACAGCCCTTCTCGGGGGCCTTCTCTCACCCTTCTCACTCTGGGGCCTTTCACACAGGCAGGGCTGCTCCCTTCTGCCCCTAGAGCACTGCTGCTCCTCAGAGAGGCTTTAGGGAGAGCTGTGGATGTACAGTGTCTTTTAAATATAGGCAGCGCAGAATGCCAACGAGGTGCTGTGTTCTGAAAGGCGGAGAGACAGAAGGGCCCCATCCAGGGATCTGCTACAGTGTGTAGAATTTACTCCTGCAGTGAACATCTCCTCAGATGCAAGGAGTTCAAGTTGTAAAGCCATTAGCAGTTGTGTCACCTCAAGTTCCTTTATGTGAACCGTTTCAGTCAGAAAACAGGCTGAAAATCCTATGGCCAATTCATAGCACTTTCCTGGAGAAATATTGAGAAATCTTGCTCCACGACACTCCCTCATTAAAAAAAAAAAGTAGATCCTGAATGATGCAAGGGGACAAGGAAGGACACCCATCATGAGGAATGGGTTGGAAGAAACAAAGAGGAGGTTCCTCTTAATCCATGCCACCCCTTGTGTCCAGAGTCCATGTGTGCCCATTTATGTACTCTGTGCACATGTGTGTGTATGCACATATAGTCTTCTTACTTAACTTCCCTTCCTCTAGCATGAATGTTAACAGAAAGGATGCATTCCAAACCACTGTAAAACATTAGTTCATTTGAGTTTCTGTAGCACCTGAGACTTGTGACTTGTGTGGTAGCACGTGCCTGTGATCATAGTGCTCAAGAGGGCGAGGGAGGAGGGCTAGGAGTCCAAGACGAGTCTGGACTATGTATAGTAAGATCAAGTCTCAACACACGCATGCACAAAAAGTCAACTTAGAAAGGTCAGTTTTCAGCCGGGAGATGGTGGCACACACCTTTAATCCCAGCAGTCAGGAGGCAGAGGCAGGCAGATCGCTGTGAGTTCGAGGCCAGCCTGGTCTACAAAGTGAGTCCAGGACAGCCAAGGCTACACAGAGAAACCCGTGTCTTGAAAATCAAAAAAACCAAACAAAAACAAAAACAAAAACAAAAAATAGAAAGGTCAGTCTTCAAATCAAAATTTACTCCCTCACAGTCCAAGTCTGGGAGCTCAAAGAATAATATACCAGTTTCAAAGTTGGCACCTTTTATTTCTTCCTTACATGGTGGTAGGACAAAGACAGCTCACTTGAACTTTTCTTTTCTTAAATAAGAGTACTAATCCTGTTCATCCATTCATGAGACAGTAGAAGACACAACTTCCTGAAGGCTCCACCTCAATGCTATTACATTGGTATTAGGTACCAACATGAATTTGAGGGGACACTAACATTCAACTAACACAGAAGGAGACACTGAGTTGGGGAGTCAATAGCTGCCCCGGCGGCTTGGGTCTTCCACCTTTCCCCCGGTGAGAGAGCCTGAAGTTCTCGAAGCATTCCCTCACTGCCCACTCTTTTCATGTGCTCTCACCAGCCTCCAGGAGGGCTGACTGCCAAGAAGGAGGTATGAAGTTAGCAGTGCCACACTTCCATGTCTCCAGAAGAATATGACTCCAAGAAACTCCATGATTGGACTTACAGTCTCTGGAGAGTTGGCAGGAAGTAAGCAAGCTGTTTAAGGACCTGGTCAGAGAAGAGGAAACAACAAAACAGGAATGTGATGCGCAATCTGGAGGGGATGGTACTGGGGAAGACACAGCACCTGGCTTGGGAGGTCTGTTTGCTTTTAAGGCATCTTGATACTGATATTATTTGTAGGTACCACTAGCTCACAGATGAGGAAATACTTGGTTAAGTAATGTAAAATCAAAATGAATGGTAGAGATTCATAAGATGACCTTGTCTTTTTGTATATATGTATGTTCCTTTTGCTTATAAGCACTTACCTAATGCTTACCATGCATCAAGCTTATGCAATCTGCATAACTGCTCTCGAAGTCTATGTCCTCTATGGATTAATATTGCTAAATAGAGCAAACATCCATATTATTAATAAAGACTGTTTTTTTTTTAACGCAAGTGATGATGGTGGTAATGGTGAAGCTCGGGCAGTTTTTATTATCAATTTTAAATGTGTTTGCTTTATTATTGATTGCATCTGGGCAAAGCAGCGCTATGCTTAGTTCTCAGAACAGTTATAGACAGTTGGTTCTATTTCACAGGTGAGCTCAATGAAGCACGAAGCACGTAAGGGGATTTGTTCACAGTGCAGTTTAGTGCTCATGACATTCTTTGCTTCTGAACTAAGAAGTGTTCGCCATGATTAAGAAACTGTGATTGTCCCGACCAAGCAGTGAGTAGCCAGAGCATGTGTCTGGGGTGCCTGCTATACCTGTGTGATACACCTTTCATCCTCAAAGCATGCTGGCAACCTACTGTGGATTTACCCCTGTTTTGCTGACAAGAAACTTGCTTGAGTAAGTACAGTAAATGGTGGGCCCATCAGAAGATATTTGCTACTCCCAGGGCTGGTATGGTCAGAACTGCTTTAGATGGTGGATATCCTGAGGGCCTCTACACTCAAATTCTCTAAGCACGGCGAAGACATCACATCAAAATCCAAAATCACGTTGGCTGAACCTATACTGGGGCCATTGTAACTGTGGAATTTTCTCTGACAATGCCAGACACTTAGAGACCTTGATGTACTGTGGTTCATTTTCCTTTTGGGAGAGGAAAAAAAAAAAAAAGGAAATTCTACCATAGAGACCGAGTTTGGCCCAAGTCCACATGGCAGACAGGAGGATAATGAGGGAGCTGGGAATAAATTATATCAGACAGGTTTCCCAATTCTCAGCTCAATGCTTTTTCTATGAGACCATCCAGCCTCAAGTAACTCATTCGTTAGCTGCCTATCCTTTGCAAATATGCCCAATTCCTTGCCATTCTTTTTCAGACTCTTTGCTTTCTTTCATATTTCAGACAGGGGCTCCTTTGCTGAACACTCTGAGTGACATGGAAGGTGGCATCCATGTCTGTTCGGCCCCAGGCTTGGCTAGGGACCTGTCTTTCTCTTTCCTGTAAAACGATCCGCACATTCTTTGCTAGTGCAGAGGAGATGTGGAAAGTCATTTTCTCCGACCTGGTGTATGGGTAAATTAATCTGGCATTACAAACCCATAACAGCGTTAGGTGAGCTGTGTGTAATAGGTTTAGGCACTGAGTCTCCGGAGCTTAGCCTGTTCAGCATAAAAAAGGCCATAGAAATCCCTCTCTCCGTGAAATCCTCCTGTGCACAGTTCAGGAAATGTACAAGACAGCGAGAATACAGTCAACCTATTGGAATTTCTTTTGAAAAGAAGGAGGAAGAAGAGGAGGAAGAGGAGAAGCCGATGGCAGAAGTGAACAGTTGATTGCCAGCTTGTAGCCTTGTTAGCAGGGTTATCCTGAAGTCAAGATTCTGCAGTCATTAGTCACAGAATTCCAATGGCTGGGGGTGGGGTGGGGGTGGGGTCAGGTCATTTAATAACATGTCAATATTAAGTTACATCATAAATAATCAGAACTTCCTGCATATTTAATAGGAACTTTGTTGTATAAATTTGGAAACTATCCAAATTGGAGACAAGTGACTTCTGTTATTGTTTAGCCCTCTGGGTCCAGCTTACTGTGGGGTTTCGTTGTTGTTTTGAACTTTGGTACTTTCAGCAAAGACTGAAAAAGAAAGGCCATAAACCAATTGACTTATGGTTATTTTCCCTTCCCCCTTTCTAGCTTTAAATTGATTAATGCTTTTTTTTTTTTCTTTATAGAAATAACATCAAGTAAAACCCCAAGTCACGGCCAAGAGCTAAACATGAGAAGTTGTTGTTTACTTTGTATACTGTTAACCGACTGAATCCATCTGGTGATGATCACCTCTGACCACACTCGCTTCAGACAGCTGCCACATTCCCCGCATCATTTTGTGGTCCAGAAATATTCTAAAGGCTCAAGGTATCAATCTGAGTTGGCATCAAATGGCAGACAGTAAGATTTGTACTCCTTGTAGATAAGGGTACAAATAACTCAGGTTTCATAAGCAGCAGGATGCAGCAGGAACGGAAAGATCAATTATTCTGACGAGGACTCCAAGAATACTCCTGTGCTCTTACCCACAATTCAAAGCTCCACCCCTTCTTGCTAACATGTTTTATAACTTCTCCCCCTTTGCTCCAACCACAGGGCCACTCAGAGTCCCTAGCCTTCTCCTCCATCTGTCACACTCCTTGGCTTCTACTTTACTCCCAGCTCTTCTTCGTTGAGAAGTCGCCCCCTTCCCTCCCTGCTTCTTGGTTTAGGCTAAGTTTGCTTTTCTTCTTGTGGCATTCTTCCTCCACTGAAGTCATTTGCCTGAGACTCAGCTGTGCTAGGCATTGGACACACCTACTTCATGTAAGCCTTGAAAGACAGGCTGCTGGAGTTTGGATCTTGAATGCCCAAGGGCTCACGTATTGGAGGCTTAATCACCAGCCAGTTAGCACCATTTGGGACATGCAGGAGTCTTAGGAGGTGGGTATAGTGGAAAGGAGTTAGGTCATCAGGGGCGAGCCCTTAAAAGGGGCATTGGAACCCCTGCCCCTTCCTTCCTGTCTTTCTCTTGTTTCCCTGCTACCACAAGAAAAACCGTATCCCACGCTCTGATGCAGCTGTGCCACCACTGGCCCAAAACAACAGGGCCAACTGACATGCTTCTCTGAAACCCCCAAGACTATGAGGCAGATTCAACAGTTTCTTGTATTAAGGTATTAATACAAAGTATTAATAAAGGTATTTTTCTCTAACATTTCACGTATCTGTTTTCCTGCACTTGGTTTATTTCACTTACTTCATCCACATCGTAAATGACAGAATTCTCTTGGTTTTACAATTCTATTGTGCCAGAGTGGTGGTGTACACCTTTAATCCCAGCCCTCAGGAGGAAGAGATAGGTGGATTTTTGTGAGCTCCAACCCAGCCTGGTCTACACAGTGAGTTCCAGGCCAGCCAGCACAACATATTGAGACCTTTTCTCAAAACAGAGACAACAATCAAAGTCAATAAACTTATATATACATATATGTATATATATAGTATTACATATATTATTGTATTCTGTTATGCCACAGATTTCTTATTCATCTTTGCATTGGTAGATATTTATGTTACTTCCATGTCTCAACTATTTTAAGTAATGTTGAAATAAGCATGGAGTGTAGATACCTGACATACTGATTTTAATCCCGTTGGGTGTGTGTGTGTGTGTGTGTGTCTGTGTGTGTGTGTGAGTGAGTGTGGTCACATGTACATCTCTCTAAAGTAGATTTACTACGTCATCTAACTGGTATAAATTATTTGTACAAAACGATGGCTTTCATTTGACATTTTCATACACCCCTGTAACACTTCTTAACCATACTCACCTCCATTACATCTTTCCCTGGTTCCCCTCTCTAATAACCCCCCTTCCACAGCCATGCCACCTTTTCCTTCCTAGATGCCACAAATGAAAGAAAACATGGTATCTGCCTTTCTGAATTTGGCATAGTTGATTAACATACTATTCTCCAGATCTACCCAATTTTCTGCAAATGACAAAAAAAAAAAAATGTCCATATGGTTTTGTTTAACTTGCATCCTCACCAACAGTGCACAGGCTTTCCTTTTCTTCACATACTTGCCAGCGCCGCCATTTGTCATTTTGATAACAAGCATTCGAACAGCTGTGTTGATATCTCGTTGTGGTTTTATTAGCATTTCCCTGATAAGTAGAGGCATTGAGCTTTAAAAAAAAAAAATCTTTTGGCCACTCTTATCTCCTCTGAGAAATTTCTGTTTAAGTAATTATTTGTTCATATTTTAACCAGATTATTTGATTTCTTGAGTTCTTTGAATTCTCTATCCATTCTGGATATAGCCCTCTGTCAGGTGTATGGCTGCTAAGAATTCCTTCCGACCTGTAGGCCACTGTCTCTTCATTCTGTTTCCTTTGCTGTGCAGCCATTTTTCAGCTTGAGGCCATCCTACGTGTCTATTTTTGCTTTGTTTCCTGTGCTTTTGGAAACCAGGAAATCATCTCACATACCAAGGCCATGCAGTTTTTCCTCAGCTTCATCTTCCTTCCACCTTGGTTGTTATTTATGCTGTGGGCTGAGAGTCCAGGTTCAGTGGAGAGCCACTGTCTGTGACATCACTTGTTGCTGAGTCCTTTTCTAACTGTAAGGTCATGGCACCTTAGATAAAACCTAATTGGTTATGAGCACCTGGACTGTTCCCAGGATTTCCGTCCGGTTCCATCGGTTGATGGTTAGCCGTTATTGCCACTGTTGTGCTCTTTCAATTACAATACCTTTACATGTATTTGGAAATAAGGGTCTATGGTGTCTCTTGTTTTGCTTTTTGCTAATGATTGGTTAGGCTATGTAGGGTCTTTTTAGTTCTGTAAAAATTAAATTTTTGTTCTACTTTTTGAAAAATGAAATTGGAATTTTCACAGGGATTACACTCGATCTGTGGGTCACTTTGGGTACGGTGGACATAGTAATAGTATAGAGCCTTCTACTCTATGAACATGGATATCTTTCCATTTATTGCTCTATAATTGTCTTCATCAAAGTTTTACAATTTTCCCTGACAGACCTTTCATGTTCCTGATTAGATTTACTATAATTTCTTTTTTATGTTATTATGAATGATATTTTCTTGATTTATTTTTCTGAGAATTCATTGTAGGTAAGTAGAAATGCTACCCATCTTTATTTTATTACTTCAATTTATTATTAATACTTTTGTTATTATTATTATCATTATTATTATTATTTGTGTGTGTGGTTTGTATGAGTGTGGTTATGTGTGTACCACAGTATGGATGTGGAGGTTAGAAGAAAACTTTCAGGAATCAGTTCTCAGTTCCCTCCTTCAACAGAGAGATCTGGGATTTGAACTCTGGTCATTAGCTTTGCACAGCAACTGCTTTCATCCCCAGAGACACCTGACTAGTACACTATTAATCTTTTAATATTAATTTTGTAAACTTCAACTTTACTTAATTTGTTTATAAGTTCCAACAGGTCTTTGGAATATATACATAAATTTGGAATATATACATATACATATATATTGCTATTTATGGTGCGAGATAAGAGTCCAATTTTCATTCTTCTGTGTGTGGATAGCCAGAGTCTCTAACATCACTTGCTGTTGAGTAATGTGTCACCAGCAAACGGATAATTTCACGTCTTCCTTTCCTATATGCCATGCCCTGTCCTTAGTTGAGACATCTAATACTATATTGAATAGACATGGTAAGGGTATGCATTATTGTCTTGTTCCTGATCGTAGAAGAAAAAAGGTCAGTCTGTTATCACTGTGTTAGCTGCGAACTTGTCACATATATTGTTTTGGTGGTCCTTCTATACTTACAATTAAATTCACAGGTGAGTGTTGCATTTGTCAAATGCTGGGTTTTTTTTTTTTTGTTGTTTGTGTTTGTTTGTTTTTTGCATCTGTTAAAAAGCTCATGTGGGTTTTGTCCTTTACTTTGCCATTATAATGCTTCATAATTGATTTACATCTATGAAGTCATTCTTGCATCTTTACAATACATTTCACTTGATCAACTGAAGAACCGTGTCCATCAGTTACCTGCAGGCAAGTCTGTGAGGCATTTTCTTGATTGATGATTGACGTGGAAGGCCCAGGCCACTGTGAGTGGAGTCACTTGCGGGCAGGAGCACAGAGCAAGCCATGGGGAGCAAGCCAGTAAGCAACATTTTGCCATGGTCTCTGCTTCAGTTCCTGCCTCTGGGTTTATGTCTTGAGTTCTTTCCCCAACTTCTCTTGATGATGGACTTGACGATGCATGGAAGAGGAAAATCTGTGATATCTTTGTTTCTGAGGTTAGTTTGTTTTGTTTAATACAGTGACGTCCATTTCAATCCAGTTTCCTGAAACCCATGCCTGGAGGAAGAGAGACAGTGTTGTTTCTTCTTATGGCTGAATAACCACCACACCCTGCCCGTGTGTGTCTGTGTGTGTGTGTGTGTGTGTGTGTGTAAGGAGGCCTTGTTTATGCATACATTTGGTATATAGCTATCATGAATAGTGCTACACTCACAGGTGCTGTTTTCTCAGTTGGGTGGGTAGATCGCTTTAGGTATATATCCACTAGTGTATGGCCTGACTGTGTGGTGGTTCTGTTTTAACTCTTCTGAGGAACCTCCACATGTATGTCCCTATCAGCTGAATTTCTACCAGCAGCGTGTATGGGTTCTTTCCCCACCCCCACCCCACTTCCTCACCGGCATTTACTTTCATTTGTTGTCTTAACCAGGATGAGATGAAATTTCAGTGCAGTTTGGATTTGCAACATTTTTTAACAGTCAATGAAAATTTTAATAAAACAATTTGCTTGAGCTGATCTCAGAAACATTCTTACCATTGTGAGACATTAATGTATGGTAGGAGGCCAGCCTCCAGGCTCGGATGCCCTAGGTCTGCATGCCAGCTCTGACACTAACTAGCTGTGCGATCTAGTTAAAGGATCTCCAATCTTTTATAGAGTTAATATTCAAGCTAATATTTGCCAGCTACTAAGACGTACAGAAGCAGCACAATGATTCTATCTCACTTTTGAAGCGGTTGCTGGCATGTTTAGCCTTTATTAGCCAAGTGCTATATTAAGTGCTTTTTGTCTTTCGTCTCAGCTCCCATTAACTCTTAGTATTACCATTGTCCCTGCTTGGCAAACAATGAAATCAAGACTCTGAGAACTCAAGACTCTTTAGCAAAGGCTTTACCAAAGTCAAATGAGGGAGCGAGCATCACTACTGAGCTGGGTAATGCTCACTCACAGTGCTTGAGACCGGAGGGTCATAAGGTCAAGGCTGCCTAGAGTACACAGTGAGACCCTGTTTCAAAACAAAAAAGAAAACAAACAAACAAAGAAATAACAAAACCCAAACTAATGTCCTCGAAAACAAACGAATGAGGTATAATTAGACTTTGATTGTAGTCATTCTTCGATGTCATCTTTGGGGAACCAGTGTTAACGTTTACTTGGTATCAGTCTAGAATTCTTTGCACTCACAATCTTATCGTCTAAAACTCTTCCCACCTATTTGCTCAGCACCATGGCTCTTCTCTCAGACTACATAGTTTGTGTTCTTCTTGGTCTTCTTCGCATTCTCCTATCTCTGGAGCCCCGTGTCCCCTGATGATATCATCAATGTACTTTAATACTTGGCAACCCTCTGCTTGGGAAATGTAAACTCCGATCATAACAAAGACCTTTTGTTTCGTTCTCCCTCCACCCCCAATGCTGTAATAACTGCTTTTTAATGTGAAAGAAATATCTTTCTCTTTAATCTGCCATTTTCTTCCTGTCTTACATTCTTCCTTAACCTTTTCCAGCTCACAGTGTGGATTCTATGATTGATGATTTAATTATTTTCTTGACATTCCTCTTCAATGTTCTCTTCCTAACCTACCCTCCCTCCCCCCCCCCCCCCCAGCTAAACTCTAAATTTGGACTGCTTTGTTTTCTCTGCCCGAATAGTTAAACTTTGATGGAGAAAATTCACACAGCCATACGAACCGTCACTATAAATTCACAGTCCTCAATGGCAGCCATGACTTCAGTATCAGTAGTTAGTTTTGTGATTGGTTTTCAGATTTCATGTTCCAACTCTTATTGTAATGAATATTCTGAGCTTTTGACACCTTCCTCAAGCATTATTCCCACAGCTTGAGTGCATCAAACAACCTTTACTTTAAGTTCATTAGGGGGTTTTACTTACTGGAGGCTAAATGATCTATCACCAGCTAGAACTTTCTAGAACTCTATATTACTCCTGAGTGGTCTCTTAAACTTTTGTGAGGTAAATGCTATTTTATCCTTGCTGTAGACTGGCTATAGAATATCCTTCAAAGAATGATAGTAGCATCTTAAAATAGAGATAGGAAAAGAGAGAGAGAGAGAGAGAGAGAGAGAGAGAGAGAGAGACAGAGACAGAGACAGAGACAGAGACAGAGAGACAGAGAGAGACAGAGAGAGAGACAGAGACAGAGACAGAGATAGGGACAGAGACAGAGACAGAGACAGAGACAGAGAGAGAATGAGAGCGCCCGGTGGCAGGTTTTTGGTCACTGGAGCAAACCTTTAAAGAGACCTCTGGAACCCCAGTGTCTTCACTTTCCAATTATGCTTCTTGGCCTATGAAGTATGCTACCTTGGCACAAGTCCAAAACCATGATGCCAGTCAATCATTGGTTGTAACCTCCTGTTGTTGTTACTTTTCTATTGTGACAAAACATCGTGGTCAAGGCAACTTAAAGAAATAAAATGCTTATAATTTCAGCGGTTTAGAGACCACGATGGCAGCATGAACAAGAGAGAGCTCACATCTTGATCCACAAACAGGTGGCAGCAAGAAGCATACTTTTTGAATCCTCAAAGCCCAGTGAAGTACCTCTTCCAACAAGACCACACCTTCTAATCTTTCCCAAGCAGTTCCACCAGCTGAGGACCAAGAATTCAAACATATAAGCCTATGGGGCCCTTCCCATTCAAACCATCCTGGGAACCAAATAAACTTTCTTCCCTTTTAAAGTTGATTAATTAAGGTATATAATATAGTAACGGAAAGCTGCCTAACACATACTTATCACTTCACTTTTATCTGCAGCTTGGATTTAGCCACCCAGTAGAAACTTGTGCTTGGGGGATCCCCAGTGCTACAATTTGAATGTTAAATGTGTTCCACAGGGTCTTATGTTTGAACCCTGGATCCCTGGGTGGTAGCACTATTTTTCGGAGGTTGGGGAATCCGCTGGGACACTGGCCTAGCTGTCAGAGGTGGACGGAGGTTATGTCTACCTCTGGTTCAGACTCAAGCCTGCGGCCTCTGGATTTGCTAACAGGGCCACTCTGCTATGCCTTTCACTTTGCTGTCCCCCCCCCCCCGCCCCTATAACAAACTAAAATCACTTTATATCTTGAGCCACAATAAATTCTTCTTTTCTTAAGTATTCTGTCAAGTATTTTGTCACAACAAGGGTAGTAACTAATAGGTTACCCCAAATGCAAAAGGTTAAACATTGAACCTGTTGTTGTTTTCATAGCATCTGTGACCTTTTGTGTGCCTGTTTATGATGATGCTTGGGATTGAACCCAGGGACTTGTGCATGCTAGGTGAGTACAATTTCTAGCCAAAAACCTGTCCTTTTGCAGCTGTTGCTTTCTTCCTAGGTAGTCCTCTGTTAGGGAATGTGACCGCCATCCACTGAAGCTAGCAGAGCATTGTCATCTTTGGGTTTTCAGTTCCCAGTGGTCCAAGTAAAATTTTATCTTGCTCTTGGAATGTGTTCCCACTCCGATTCCCTTATTATTTCAGTCCTAGTTCAGTTTGGATTTGCAACATTTTTTAATAGTCAATGAAAATGTAATAAAACAATTCATTTGAGCTGATCTCAAAAACATTCTTACCATGGTCCATAGCTGTTTTTATTAACAAGGAACCACAGCCTGGGTCTTTTGGCTCATGGTTCTGGAGGGTGAGGTCTCAGGGTTTCATCAGGTCCTGAGGTGGCACAAGGGATCGTGTAGTCAGACAGGAATGTATGTAAAGTATGTGTCTCTTTCTTTCTGGTCTCTCCCTGCTGTTAGAGTTACTAGGATAGTATCCAATCCTCACCACCCTGTAAAACCCTCACCTGCAAATACCAGCTGTAATACATTTTCAGCCTTATACCTCACCAAGGGTATTATTGAATCACAACACACAAACCCTTGGGGTACACTCATACCATAGCAGGGAGCTTCCAGAGTCCCTCAAACCTACTGTTGTATTGAGGTTAGATGGTTGCTCTGAATACATTCTGGTCATCTCTCTCTCTCTCTCCACTCCAATCCCTGCATTGACTCCTTAATGCTTGGAAGTCAGTCCTGTATCCCCGGTAGCTCAGCTTGTGCTTCTTTCTGCATGGCCTTTGCCAAGTCTTGCCTGGCTCCTTAAGCTTTAGGATAAAAGAGAGCTTGAACTTCCTTCGCGTTGTATTTGGTTTTCTGTTTTCATTTTGTTTTGTTTTGCTTTTGCCTTCTCCCCTTTAACACCCTGCTCCCTGTCCAGACCATCTTTTATCACTCTTAACTGGCTAATTCCTTCTCCCCTTTAAAGGCTAGGCCCAAGAGACACTTCTTTTGGGATTACTTTTTATTTTTATTTTTATTTTAAAAGAGCCACACTTCCAAACTCTACATGGAGCTGGCTACAATGCCCTTATATGCCATAGCTCATTGCATAGAAGACGCCCCGGTGCACTTGTCTGCTTATGAGATTTTGAGTTCTCCGAAGCTTGAGACATGCAATATTTTTCTATGTACTCCTGTACGGATTGGTGGCATGGAGTAAGTACTTAGTAATGTTAGCATACATGGTGAGAAATGAATAAGTGGTTCATTAATGAAAAACCATTTTGTGTCTGAGATGACTTGTTCAGTTGACAAATAGGCAGTGGAGGAGGAATCCAGTCTAGGAGCTCGTGGCTGCCTCTCAAGTTTGACTGTGAGTTACAATGGGCAGAGATATATTTGAACAGCACTGTTAGATTTAGAGGTAGGAGGTGCCTAAAGCCAACTGAGTCCCCGAAGAAGCTGGAAGTGTTTGTAGTAGGGTTAGCGTCTAGGGGACACCGAGGATTCTTTAGAATGTCACCAGACCTCTACTCCGTGTGCACAACCTTTATTTCAGTTAAGTCTATAGGAAGGTGTCTTTGCTGAATAAATATATTTTTCTATACCTTTCCTGAGTAACTTAAAAATACTGAACAAAGAAGAAAGACAAATATTTAAAGCTATTTGTTTTTTCCTTTCTTATACTGATTTTCTTTCAGAAAGACCCTGCACCCCAACTAAAGCAAAAAGGTAAGAGTGAATTCTTTTGAAGCTCAGTACAGAGTAGCTGTGATCATTATTACTAAAGCTCCCTTAGAACTTAAACTAATAGTAGTGGCCATGGGATTAAAAAAAAAAAAAGTAGTAATTATTAGTTAAAAGTTACAATCCCAGGATATGCAATGAGTAGCAGGTACTTCTCACAGAATATCAATAATCACCCTTTTCATACCAACCTCCTATGAATAGGAATTGTTTTCCCCTTTTCTCTTTGAACAACTAATGTTCATTAAGCTCAAATAACTTGGGGAAAGGTCCAGTGGATGAGTTGGGAAGAATTCAGGGTCAAAAGGCAAGATGCTTGCATCAGGCGACACTAAGCTTTTCCTGATGGCTGATCTCTCAGAATTTTGTCACCTACCCCAGAGATGGTAGAGTGGGTGAGCTGGGGAGTCAAAGGAAGCTCCCTAAGGAACTAAACCTTGCGAGTTGTGAAAAGGCAAAGTGACTTGGGTGGGAGCTGGAATTGCAACCGCAGGGTCACCAGGGAAGAGCTATACTGACTGGGTAGCTTCTCAAAAGGTAGGCAGGCGGGGCGGGGCATGGGCGGGATCCCGGGAACGTGCAGCGGGGTGCACCGGCCAGGAATGCCGCCTCTCCGGGTCGAGCGAAGGTAAGGGGAGAGTAAGTGCAGACCCGACGGGCGCCTCTGTGTCTCGCCGAGGCAGCTCGTCCTCACCAGGTGTGTAGCCCGTAGGCTGCCGCCGCATTAGCCCGCGGGGGTGTCGATGCCGAGCAGGCGGACAGGTGGCGCGCGGGCGCCAGCGCGCGGAGCGCTCCCCCTCCCCTCGGCGCAGTGGTACAGCCCTGCCCGCCGCTGATCTGGCAGGCTGCGCGCGCACCCCGCGGCGGGGCGCGGGCTAGGGAGCCCTGGCCTCGGCGGGCCCGCCTCCGTCTCCGCCGGTGCCCTCCTCCCTCGGCTTTGGTGCCGTGCGTCCGCGCGCTCCGCGGGGAGGAGCGCGGCCGCGGGGGCGCGCCCCGGGACTCCGCCCCCCCAGCTCCCTTCCCGGAGCTCGGGTCCCCGGCTCGCGCCGCTCGGTACGAGACCGGGACCTCGCGCCGCCCCAGCGCCCCCGCCCCGCGTGAGAGGCGCCGCGCCCTCCGGCCGCTCTGCCCGGTGCATGGAGGGGCCCGTTCGGATCGCAGCCGCAGCAGCCGCCGCCGCCAGCGCTCAGGGGGATGACCTGGGGGTGGCTCTTGGAGCCGGCTGCAGCTCAGGAGGTCTGGGGGCTTAGCCAGCGCTGCGGAGAGGTGCGGAGGTCCCGAGGCAGGGTCCCCGAGGGTGGCCCGGGGTCGTGAGCTTAGGGCCGCGCGGCTCGGGAGCGGGAGGTCCTGGGGAAGCGGGGATCCGCTTGCCCGCAGAGCCATGGGGTCTGGGGTGGTTGGGCAGCTGAGGGATGCGCGGCAGCCGGCGCACCGCCGGGTCTTTGGGCTAACAGAGCCACCTCGCAGGAGGAGGCGGGGTGAGGTGTCAGTGACACGCTGAGATCTTCTTCGGAGATCTGTCGGGGCAGGTGGGATGCCGCGTAGCAGGGAGCAGGGGGCGCCGGCGCTTTTCCCTAGGGAGCCTACTCTGTCGTCCCTCTCAATCTCCACAGAGTGCCGAGGAGAGACAGTGATTTATGTGTAGGGAGAAGCAAGAGAAATTTCCTGCACAATGTATCTTTCTCCGCCTTCACAGACTCAGTGACTTCCCAGCCCCAGGGAGTGTATTTTTCCTTCTCTTCTGTAAAGCTTTCTGTGGCTCGCATTATCATTTACTAAATACTTTAAATACATCGCTATTTATTTCAGCCTGCAGCTTCAGACCTTTATTGCTTTCTCTCCACTTTTAGGAATTCCAGTAATAAATCACCGAGGGGGATAGATAGACTCCCCTGCTCCTCGCTTTTATTGTGCTCCCTAACCCCACCAAATCAGGTGGAAGGCCCTCGAGAAAGGAACTCTCCACGAATGCCTGCCTTTCCCCAAGGGGACCACAGAGGGTGGCAGGTGTTTTAAGGGCCGGCTGTTCCCCAGTTGGACCGTCGAATGTCGGGAACCTCATTAACAGAAAGCCAGCCTTTGTGTCCTAAATCAGACACCTTGGGAAACAGGAGGTTGGGCTAAAAGGTAACGTGAGATTTTTGTCTCAGGCCAATGCCAGGAATGATGAAAGAGGCTAAATGAGTTAATTCAGAGTCCATGCATCGCTGATACCATAGCCCTCGGATTCCCAATGGACATTTGGCATAGCTCAAGAACTGTCGCCAGAAGTGAGTAGGGGGCTGGAGAAGAGATGCCTTAATTTCAATATAATTTAGACATTCTGTTACTTTAAAAAAAAACAAACAACCCACTCTAACCTACCAGTCTATTTTTAGATGAAAATGTGGGATATAGTTAGTTTAACTTTTAGGCTAAGAGGAGAGAAAATCTTCAGACCATTTCTGGAAGTTTTAAATTAGTGTTAAACTCGAAAGAATTCTTAGAAACTCAGGCACTGAAAACTGTAGTCTCTGTTCCGCACATGTTGAAGTAAGCTGCCACATACGTCAAGTTAGATGAGAAGGGTGGAGAAAACCTGTTTCATTTTCTAAAGACGTGCCTTGGGTGTGTGTTTGGCAGCGTGCAAAGGAGAAACGTTTATGTTCCTATAAAACACACAAATGTATATTGTTTCACTTTCTTGCAAAAACTCGGATACAGTATTTGGGAAGGCTTTTCTTTGAGTAGTTTAATCACCTAGCAAAATCAGTTTCTAGAGGTGCTGTTTTATTGTTTGTGTAGTCACTCACTTGGGATGCTTTGATTGACTGCTGTGGTTTCCATCAGCCTCTCCTGTGCAAAGTACTTAAACAGCACTGACTTTCAAGGGGGTGGGGGGTGGGAGTACAAAGAGCCTGAGGACTTGACGTCCACTGATCTAACTTATGGAGGTTGCTTCCTGCGTCTCCCTTACTTCTCGTGGGTTTTGCAGGTGGCTTGACTTTTTGTGGAAGGCGTTCACTTCACTTTAAGATAGGACCCTCCCCCATCATCAAGGCATATATAGAAGAGTGCCCAGGAATAGGCACTTGTGTCATACATAGGGCGCTGTTCTACAAGGGTCAGGTAAAATTTAATATCTGGTTCTTATGCTTTCCTCTTGTTTCCCCACTTTGTGTGTGTACTCTCAGGCTCTCTAGACAGCTTCTTCCGTTCTTTCTTTTCTTTTCTTTTCTATTGCAGTAGGATTTTTCTTCTCTGGAGATGTTCTTTTGTGAACCTGTGGACTAAAGTTTGAGGAACGTTTCTAAGTAAAATACTAGGGAAGTGATTTCAGGGATGGAACACTATCTTTGTGAAATCAGAACTATAAAAGATAATGAATTGGAAAATTTGTTGTTGTAATGCATGTTATTCGTTAACATCATGTGATCAGCATTCTGCTGTGTAGAGGTATAGCCAGAACGGTACAGTTGCCTATGAGATAGGCTTTCTTCCGCTTAATAGTCTTAATGCTTAATACAAACTAATTAAAATAGGAATTTGGAGTCTGGTTGCTAACTGTACTGCTTTGAAAGTTGTTTTTTTATTTAACAATGGGCTATTTTATTTGTTTATTTATGACTGGTGCTTTTTTCCAGAGGGTTTTTTTTTTTTTACTCATCTAGATTGAATTAGAAAATGTTACATTATTATTTACAGTTTTATATTGTATCCAAAGACTCCACATGATACGTTTTTGTTGGTAGGTGACATGCACCCACTATGCACCGGGAGGGGAGGGCTGTATTTACTGTTAAAATTAAAAGATACTACACAAGAAAATACTTAATACTGCTTTTTAAATACTGAGTTACTTGAAATGAAAAGCTGTGGGTTTTTTTTCCCCTTAAAAAAAATCCTTCAAGTTTTCTGTCATTGTTTGTGCACTTTCCCTCCATTGTCAGACTTAAAACATACAGTATCATTGTCGTCTGTCCCCTGAATAATGGTCCTGAGGTGATATTATTAATGTGGCTTTTTAAAATCAAACTAATTATACTTGCCTAAAAGAGCCACATGTGTGTGATTCTAGCTGCCTGGTGCCTTTTGAGAGCCCTGGAGACAAGCTAGTGAATAGAGCTGAAAATTCATTCTGTATTTGATTAAATGGAACAGACTCGCTGCTCCTTACCCCAGCAGGGGCTGTGAGATCTCTTGATCCCCGAAGCGGCTCCTAGACCCTGGGAATTCCATTAGCGAGCACCTGAGGAATTTCTGCCCTGCAGTGCCTTTTTTGTATGTGTGTATGTGTATGTGTGGAGAGGGAGTGGAGCTGAGTAGCCATGGGGAGGGCAAGTAGAGGGGGCGGAGAGCAGGCTGCATTAGAAGGCTCCATATGTTAGCTGATCTAAAATCAAGGCATGACTTAACAGCTTATCTTGTAAGAGAAAAGCCCAACCCAAAGGCAGCCTGCTAGTGGGGACTTTATTACAGGCAGGGCTGTGGTGGTGTGCTTTTAGCACTGATCTAACCCTAGTGTAAGTACTGAGAAGTGCTGCTCTGCTCTCCCTCTGCACACAAGCGTGTACACGTTTGCACCCTTGGTAAGTTTTCTTTGAATGATCTTTGGATAAATATGTGAAATTGTATCACCATGTGCTCTTGCCTCTAAGGGGTGGTGAACTGAGAGCAAAGGCAGGCTTTTATGGCAAGTCAATTGCCTGGACAGAAATGAAATGCTTGTCTGAATAGGCATATTTTAGTTTATAGCTTTATTTCCATGTGCTCTTGTTATGTTTCTTCTTATTATAGAATTTAAATTCGTTTCGTCTCTTCTTCCTGTTAACATTTTAAAGAATTCTGTTGGCTTTCTAGTATGTTGAACCATTGCTCTTCCAACTTGCCAGCAGCCCCAAGTAAATGAAAATGCAATTTCCAAAGACATTCTGTACAATCTGTGGAACAGATTTGTGGAGGAGCATTGGCCTATTCCTTCTGCCCCCTCTTCTTCTACCCTCGGTGTATTTTGGAAACAACTTTTTTTTTTTTTTTCAAGAGCACTAACCCAGTTCACTTCTTGTGCACTTCTCACAGCGGATGGGTTGGGGTTTGTGGGTGGTATCCTTAATTGATTTTCATCTTCTGGGAATGTGAGTCACATTCTGAACAGTTTTCAGCTCATGTAGAACGCGGGGGGCATGCTCGATGGCTGCTGTGATATAATTTATTGCTAACTAAAATCATGTAGATAGTGCAGTTCTTTTCTGCCCCCACTCCCATGGAGTCCTGTACCGGGGATCTCCCAGTACAGCACGTGTAGAATATAAAGGGCCCCCTTTAAGACTGTGTTTACTCATTTTCCTCCTTCCCCCTGGACATGCCTTCGAAAAAGTAGATTCAGCTGTGACGTCAGTGCCTATTTGACTTCACGGTTTAGTTGCTGCATAATGTTTTGATGGCCAGAGATAATTAAAAAACAAACAAACAAACAAAAAACCCCTTTATAGAACACCTTGTCCCGCTGTATGTGAGTTGGAGTGTGGAATAGAAGCTTCAATTCTTGAATGCAAAGTATGTGCCTTTTAATATTCTGCTCATGTTTTCTTGCTTGAAGCTGTTTGGTTGATTTTATTTTTATGTTACTGTAATAGAATGTGCATTAAAGGGTTGACACAGAACTGGCTTTTCAGCTACCCCTATTGTTGTTTGTGTGAACTTGCGCAATGATCTTGACCTAGCCTTGGATCCTTTCTCTGTAAAATGGTGATTAAATGGGTAGGATATCTTCCCGCTATGGGATCCAATGAGTTAATGAAAGTAAAACATTTGGGAGATAGTAAAGCTTCTATAAATGTTAGCTGCTGTTATTTTTATTGACTCTGCCTGTGCCTGTTAGTGTGTTACTTTAGGGCAAAGTGGTTCCTTTTAAGTTCTAAATAAGGAGGAAGTCTTGGAAGTTCGTAACAATGTGTCCCATGTAATTGCTACAACTTGATCTGTTAAAATTTTCTTAAATTTCCATTTGAAACTTAGAAAGCATTTGGAAATAATGTGTGGAGTCTTTTCCCACCTAGGCAACGGTGTGCACAAAAGTACACTCCTGTCTCTACACAGTGAGCAGCCAAGTGAATGGTCAGGTAAGCATTTACCTGTGCAATCACCAGAAATCCAGTTATGTTCCCTTTGCCTAGGCAGGCTCCCTGGTGCTTCTCCTCAGCCTTACTTTCCCCACGCAGGCAACATCTGTGCTGATCAGTTTTGCCATAGAACAATTGCGCCTATTCTTGAACTAGCTGAAATGGAGTCATACAGTGGCTGCATTCCTGCACAACTCCTTATGCCTGGGCAGTTTACCCATGCTATTGTGTGCAGTACTTACTCATGATTTTAGAGTTGTTACAGAGTCTTTTGTGTGTTTTGAAGTTTATTTTATTGGCATGTGGGGTATATGGCCATTGGCAGGAAAAAAAGTCTTTATGTATTATTAGAGAACCAGATCCTAGTGGCTATTTAGAAAAAATAACCATGACATTTTTTAAAAATGTAAAACTGAGTTGGAGGTCACTTGGTTACCTTTGTTTCCAAGACCTCTGATAATATATTGATTTTCTGTTTATTTGTTTTTTTAGGAGGTAAAGGAAGGGGCTTCAAGATAGAGAGAAAGGAGTGTATGAGATAGCTTATCGTCCTCACGTTCCAGACTAAGCGCCCTGATCAATGATTAGAATTGGCAGAAATAACCACCAGCTCAACTATAGTGTCCTGCTCATGGAGTTGCAGGTGTAACTGCCGAATGTTGACGCACACATACATGTGTTTTTCTGTGCAGATACTGTTTTCTGATGAAAGAAAAAAAACTATCAAAAATTGAGGGGAGTAGGGACTGGAGAAATGGCTCAGAGGTTAAGAGCACTGTCTGCTCTTCCAGAGGTCCTGAGTTCAATTCCCAGCAACCACATGGTGGCTCTCAACCATCTGTAATGTGATCTGGTGCCCTCTTGTGGCCTGCAGGTAGAGAACTGTATACATATTAATAAAGAAATAAATCTTTTAAAAAATTTGAGGGGGAGTAGAGCTAAACTGTTACAGTCTAAGGAGACTTTGAGGAACAAGGCCACGTAGTTCTGTTGTGGAAAGGGGTTTTTGCCCACTGTCTGAATAGTCACTGTACATGGAGACTCTGTTTATTCTCTTTGAAATTCCTTAATATGGGGAATGAAATTTATCTCACAAGCAGTAAAACAAACAAACAAACAAACAAACAAACAAACAACTCCGAAGTGATAGCGATGGATAGGAAATTTTTCTTTCTCAAAATCTGTAGGGGACTGTAGTTGAGATGAATAGCTTGTCCTATGTTATAAGAAATGTTGATTGAGGGTTTTCTGGATGTTTTGCTTGGACATTAGCCATTTTTCCCCCTCAGGAGACGTTGTCTCTTTCAGCATTTGTACGCTTATTAAATCTTTCTATTCATAGCTCCTTGACATAGATCATTTTTCATAGATAGCGATGGGTAGAAAAGGATCCCCCTTTCTCCCAAGGAGCCTGTGATGACAGGACGAGATGTCTTTAGATGCTGGGGATAGCTGTAGTGGCTATGTGTGATTTTTTTTTTTTTTTTTTTTTTGGAGACAGGGTTTCTCTGTGTAGCCTTGGCTGTCCTGGACTCACTTTGTAGACCAGGCTGGCCATGAACTCACAGTGATCCGCCTGCCTCTGCCTCCCAAGTGCTGGGATTAAAGGCATGCGCTACCACCGGCCCTCATTTTTAAACAATTATATTTTAGGGTTATGAGCAATTTGCTTGCATGTATGTATGTCCCCTCAGAAGAGGTTTTCAGGTCTTCTGCATCGGAGTTACCATTGGCTATGAACTACCATGTGGGTGTTGGGGACAAACCCAGGTCCTCTGCAAGAGCAACAAGTGCGCTTACTATGGCTCTCAGCCGTCTCCAGCCTGGACCTTTTGTTCATGTAGGTGTAGATTATGTTCCAAAGAAAAGAGCTGTCCAGCAAATAGAGCCACCTCATGCACGGTCGTGCAGTTCGAAAGGCTGTGGATCTTTCTGGATTGTTCTAATAGTATTTGCCAAGGATGATGTGTAAAGATTCTCATCTGTGGGTGAGAGACTGGACCGGTGACCCCTAAGGAATTGTGCGTGTGCCAAGGTTCCATTAAATAGATTTTCATGGTGTAGCTAGGCCACATACCTGTCATAGCATAATTCCAGAGGAGGAAAATGTACCTTGTTTTCAAATCAATACATTTTTCCCAAACTAACCCTGGCTTGAAATTGGAGACTATGTCTATTTGGCCTGCTCTTTACCTTTTAAGTATGATTCCTAATTTATTAGTCACTGTTATATCAATTATCCTTTCTGTATTTTTTCTTTTTTAATTTTATTGTAAGGGAGAATAGGGAGCCAAATATGGTGGTGTACTCTGTAAGTCAGCCTAGGCTACACAATGAAACACTGTCTTTAAAGACCAAACAAAAAGCTGGCCAGTGGTGTTAAACACCTTTAATCCCAGCACTCAGGGAGGCAGAGGCAGGCGGATCTCTGTGAGTTCGAGGCCAGCCTGGTCTACAAAGCCAGACCAGTACAGCCAAGGCTTCACAGAGAAACCCTGTCTGGAAAAACCAAAACCAAAACTAACCAAACAAAAAAGTCGCACCAAACAAAAATAGGGATTTTTAAATTTTTTTTTTCTAATTTTTGTACTTACCAGTATAAGAAATGATGGTACTTGATAAATAAAATATTTGGGTATTTCTGTCAGTCTAGTTATTATTCATTTCTTAATTAATAGTCTACAAATTAGGTGTAAAGAGTATCAAATACTCCTCTTGTTTTTTTATCATCTAAATTCAATTTCAAGTGAGAGAAAAACTCAGAGCGGGGGCGAAAAAGCCAGCCCTAGCGATGCAACTACAATAAAACTATCTGGGATTAGTGTGGGATCATACATAGTTACTCTTAGCTGTGTGCATAACGTCTTCTAAAAAATGGTATTTTGTATTAATAATTGGTGTTTAGAATAGTTGCTGATATTGTGTAGTCCTGAATCATCAAGGTAATTTTTTTTCTGTTAAAAACAAGAAAAGTAAAAGTATATTTAGTTCTTACCACTTTTAATTTAGTTTGTTATTATCATTTGTGTGTGTGTGTGTGTGTGTGTGTGTGTGTGTGTGTGTGGGTGTGGTGTGTGCAGCAATAAATTCTGGGATGGAAATTTGCTCTCCAGGCTTTAACTGCCAGCTGTTTGACCCGCTGGGCCAACTCCAGCCCAAGAATGTACTGTTCCATACTTATGTGTGCACATAGCCACCCTCCCTCTTCTGTCCCTGGCAGCAAGTCTTGCTCGTTTCTCATTGTCTTTTCTCTATGGTGGTTACCTTATCTTTTCAGCCTCCATTTAAAAAACTAGGAGGGGGGTATAAGAAATGTGAGGAGACCCCCCCTAAAATAAAACCTCCAAAGAAATAAACTTTATAATTCTTTCCTAAGCAGCTACTAACTCACCCCCATGCTCCTGTCTTCCTTGACCCCTGAGTAAGGATGTTTCTCAACCCTAAATATGATCATGTGCTGTTCCCCTTAAAGTCTCTGACATGTTGAAAAGTTTTGCTTTTATTTTAATCCTGTGTCTTATTTCGATTATGACTGGGTATACAGATGTGAGTGCAAGCAGGCAGAAGGGAACATCAGGTCTCCTGGAGCTGGGGTTACAGGTGGTTGTGAGCTGCCTGCCAAGAGCTCTGCAAGAGCAGTGAGTTCCCTTTCCTGGTGACCATCTCTTCAGCTCCTAAAATTTCTATTTGTTGTACTAGGAATTGAACCATGCCCTCCTCCCCTACCAGTCGAATATTCTACCACTGAGCTGTGTCCCAGTGCTCAGACCTCTTTTGGGGGTGTGCAGGGTCAGTTGCATAGTCGCTGCTTTGGCTGTTGCCAGGTTTGCATTCTGTGACTGCATCGTGCGTCAGTCTCTCCTCTTCCTCCTCCTGCTCCTGCTCCTCCTCCTCCTCCTCCTCCTGTGTTTGAGCCAGGGTCTCTTGTGTCCTAGGCTAGCTTCAGACTCACCAATTTCTGATTTTCCTCCCTCTACCTACCCTCAAGTAGTAGAGCTCCAGGCATGTGCTCTTATGCCTGGCCTATGGGGTTCCAGGAATAGAACTTAGGGCTGTGTGTGCACTAGGCAAGCAGTCTACCAACTGAGCTACCTTCTCAGCTTGAGGTTTCTTTGAGGCTGGGAGCACGACTTTCTTAACATTTTTGTCACGTCATAATCGTGCCCATCTCTGCCAAACTCATGCTGTAAGGACGGCGTAGATTCTCCCCACCACTCCCCATCCTCCCCCCACCCGTTATCTAACCCTAAAATGCCTGGAGAACCCTGATGTACATTTGAATTCTTGAGAGGATAGTTGCTAAGACAGGTGCAGGTCGAGATTTTCCCATTCTAACATGCATCCTCGTGCTATGGTTGGGATATAAAGTGTGCCCTCCACCCTAAACTCATGTGTTGAAGGTTGGATTGAATCGTGAGGAAGCCAACTTTATCAGTGGGTTAATTCATTAATGAGTTCCTATAGAATGGGCTGAGAGGAGGCAGGGCCTCACTGGAGGAATGTAGGTCACTGAGTCATGCCTTTGAGAATGTGGCTTTGGGCCTCTACTTTTCTCTCTCAGCTGCCTCCTGGCTGCGTTGAGGCCAGCATCCTCCTGTGCCACAGGCATCCACTGCTCTGTTCTGCCTCATGTCAGGCCTATGGAGGTGGAGCTGGCTACCATGGGCTGAAACCTCTGAAGTCAGGCACCAAAGTGAATCTTCCCCCATTCTTTTCTGAGGCGTTTCGTCTCGGAGGTGAGGAGCACAGTGTTGAGTTTGGTGGAGCATAAGGAATTGTGGGACACTAGGCTCTTTCCTCTAGATCCTTGAGCGATCTCAACAGACAGTTTTGTAAAAATCATGGATTTTTCAATGTCAAGTTCAAGGAAAGGTCACCCAGCTCCCAATCATGAAGATTGAAGAATGTTTCAGAAAATACTAAAATACAGGTAAATGTTAAGAGAATAACTACTGGCGCTCTGATGTGTGTCAGTTGTTTTGAGCAGTTTAACAGTTTTGTGTATTTAAAGTGTTTTGCTCTGTGTAACATCATTAGTGCCTGGGAGCTGAGGTCATGTTTTGCTTGTGTTTTAACTGGGTATTATTACAGGAGTTCCCTTGGGTGTATAACTAGAAAAGAAAAAAATACATCCTGGCTTCTGTCTGTTTGCCAGAGAAATTTCTGACAGTTACTGGGCTTTTGTGGTATCAGAGCAGCAGTAATTAGTATTCTCTGTTTTATAATAATTTGGTATCTGTCCAGTGAGTAATGTACACACCGGCTGGCCGGAGGTAAAATTGGCAAGGGAAACAAATGTTGAGTGGATAAAAGACTACTTTTATCAGGCCACAAGATTACTCTAGTGACATCAGAACTTGACAGCTCCTTTTTAGTCCAATAAAGAGAAAAAACATCATGATCTGGGGAAGACATTTCCCCTTGCCCATTTCTTTTGGCTGCTTTTCCTGATGTTTGGCCTCAGGGAGTGAGTGCGCATAACAGAACAACAACACGGTGAGTCCGGGTAGTAAGAACTGTGGGGTGAGCAGCTTTTCCTTGAACACAAGTACTTATCACTCACCCATGCCACAGCACCCATATTCCTGTCATGGTAGAGACTTGGAGGCAGGAGAGTAGCCTTGAGGAACTGTCAGTCATAAAAAGGGGTTCCCTCTCCTGGCTCAACATTATGTACATAGATCACGATTTGGAAACACTTGTTGAGTGTGTGTGAGGATGAGGAGAAGGTGAGGGCTGAGCACAGTGGTGGACAAGATCTTCGGTTGTTGGTGTCCTAATCTGAACATTGGTTCCAGTTGACTAGAAAATCTCAAGAACGAACTCCTTAATAGATTTAACAACTCATGTGGAACGAACGCCTCTGTAGACTTCCTACCGTGCTGGGCCCATGACTCACCGCATAGGTACATCCTACTGGGTTATTGCTATTCTATTAGTCTATTATCACAGTATTTTGTGTGTATGCCTCACCCCCACCCCTGCCCCCCTCTCTCTGCAGGCAGGCATGCAGAAACAGTGTCTGGCATGCATGGAGGCAGAGGGCAATTCTTAGGAGTCTATTATCTCCTAATTTTTGGGAGTCCTTCCTTGTGAAATCTAGGATTGGACTCAGGTCTTTAGGCTGCATACAAGAACCTCTTGAGGCTGAACTAGTTATTTTTGGGACAGGCTCTGCTCTACAGCCAGGCTAGCCTTTGCCTGGTGGCCGTTCTCCCGCCTTCTCCCGGGTGGTAGGGTTCCTGGGGCTCTGGGGTTCCATTTTAAAGGAGTTATTCTAGTCTTCCTTTAAGCCTGGATGCTCAGGCAGAGGGAAGAGCACCTTGTTCTCTGCTGAGAAGAGCACATTTCTGCAGGGGTGGTGCGGAGAGGGTAGGGTAAGTGTTTTCCTAACTCAGCTCTCTGTATGTACATCTCTTTAACATATTTTTCAAGCTACATTCTGATTGGATTAGCTCCAGTTTTTAAATTGGTGTAGTTTTATTTACAGTTATTGAAAATAGCACTTTAAAAAGACGACATAAGTCCCCTTTGAGGTTATAACAAAAATAAATAGACCCGTTTTCTCCCCAGTCCTGATTCCAAGCCCCAGTTACCATAATTTATTTTGTATTTTAGTTAGATTTTGCCCTTAAAATAAATTGTATTAGTCTTGCTTTGACTGTCATTGTCTATAGGTCTTTCATATAAATTTCATCATGTATTTGAGCTAAATTATTTTTTCTTAATCTCCTAGCTAGCTGAAGTTAATTTCGAATCATTGTAACACTGGTTGTTAGCTATGGTCTCCTATTAAGCTAGCAAACACAATTGTCATGATTTGTTATTTCTTTTGTGTTTGAGGATGTTTTTTAAAAAGAACTATTGTCACAGTGGTTAGGCCTTAGAATAATTTCACATTTGTTGCTATGACAGCGGCCACAGTGGGATTTTAAATTATACAATGCAGCTTGCGGAGGTTTGCTATCAGGCCTTTGTGGCATCAAATGAATTTTAGCTCAGGGATTTGACTATGTGCACATTACTAACGTTAATGGGAATATTTTAGTTAACTCCCAAAGTAGGCTTCCTAAATGTGAACTTTGTGGACGGCCAGACAAATGTGTCCTCCTTGGAAATGATCATAAAAGTAGTTTAAAGGGCCTTCTCTGTGTATTATTTCTTAGTTTGAGATTTTTTTTCTTCCCAATATAGTAGATTACTAGGGAAAAGATAAAGGAATAGTTAGCCCGTAAGCAGAAACGGTAACATTTGGTTAGGTTCTTGTTTTCTTAGCTAGCTGTGTCTGTGTACATACACACACACACACACACACACACACACACACGCACACGCACACGCACACGCACATACACACACAAACACACACATGTACACACACATTCATACACACACACATGTGCATGCACACATATGCACACATACACACTGGAGAGAGCATATATCATTAGTAGGAATTATAGAGCTTAGCAAGCATGGAATCAAACCAGGAGGTGCCACATATAAAATTCTATAGTTCTTCAACAACCCAGAGTGAGAAACTGTTTTGAGCAGTTTTTGTACAACTATAGTTCTTTTTTCTCTTTGGGTTGAAATGTGAGATTTTTCTTTGGTGTGTGGGTGGGGGGGGATTTTAACATTTAGTAGGCAAACAAAGTCCCCATTTGCTTGTAAAGGTTCTTTCTAATTCACTGAGAAATACTAGCGTCTTTTGTGTCTTAATTCACCTAGAGTGAATGCTGCCTGTGCACTTGGGGAATCTAACAATAAATAATGCAGTGACAAAAGAGTGAAGTATTGCTTTTGCAGAGCAAGGCTCTTGTCTTTTGGGGTGCCCTGCAGACTTCTAAGAATGGTGCCTCTAGGAGACTGAGAAAGAGAGGTAGTGATCTAGTCTAGTCCTGGCATGCACAGACAGGCCTAGGAGGAGCCACAGACACCCTGTCCTCAGGCCCCTGCTGAGCAATTACAAACTCTTGTTTTGTGGTTCTTTTTATTCCTTATATAGAATACATTTCTCCTTCCCTGCGTTTCTGATGCTGATCACTTCTTAAGTGACCTCTGCAGAGCCCTTTCCACTCTGCCCAGCATTTCACAGCTGTCTTTTTTTCCTTTCTCTTTACTTATAAGAGCTGTATGAGATAGTAAAGAGCCCGTGAGCAAGGGACTCATGAATGCCATCCACTAGCATGGTGTTAGATGCTAAGGTTGGTAAATGTCGTTCAAAGTCAGGTGGCCTTTCAAAGTCTCCCTGTTGAGTGCGGAAAAGTGTTATTTAATCTAATTTTAGGTCACAAGTGCACCTTTGTATGTAGTTAGCAGTAGATTCTGAGTTTTTCTTTTGTCTTTGATAATTCTAAACCACAATTTCTACATTTTGGAGTCAATTGGTCTAATAGAAAACACTGAAGTAAATTTTGCTAAGCTAAAGTTGACTCCCTGGTGTCTTGTATTTCATTTCCCCGCCTAGTTACTGGATCCTGGCTTTCTAACCTTTTCCTTTGGAGCAGGGAAAATACTTGGACATTCTTTTACAGCATTATCTTGGCCAAATTTGAAACTTGAAAGACTTTTTCAGTTATAGTAAAAGCAAAAACAAAGGGGACATTTTAGAAGCCAAGTTCATTTTTGTCCTTATATCAAAAATGTGACTGGTGATATAGGGACCAAATTTTTCTTTTTATTTCTTGGCTATGTGAGGGTGGGGTTTTAAGCTTTGTGTGTTTTGGGTTTTTTGTTTTGTTTTGTTTTGTTTGTTTGTTTTTTTAATGACTTTGGTCAGTTAACAATTTTTCTTTTGTCTTCTAGCCCAGTAATGCTGGCTAGACAGAAGTCAGTGTTGAAGCGTTTCGCCATGTCTACTTTGTGTTATTTTGATGTAGGTCATCAAAATGCCCATTAACTACTTAGTGACATGGTTTAAAATGGATGGTGGCCAGATTGAGGAGAAAGGGGAACGTAGGTATCCTTAGGGCTGGAAGCCGCCCCTCCTCCTCCATTGGAGAAAGCTGAGTCGTAATCACAGCCCGGTACAGCTCCCCAGCGAGGTGTGAGGCTGTTTATTTTCACTCTGGAGATGTATATACTGCAGAAGGAAAGCTCTGGCCCAGCTTAACCTAAGCAAAGTCATTACTTATCTGCGATCTGGCAGGCAATTTGATTAAGGCTGACAGAGCTCATATAATATCAGAACCAGACCCTCCTGGTGATTGATGACGCTGCTCTGTGAATTTTTAGTTTTTTGTTTTTGTTTCGTTTTGTTTTTTTAATTTGAAAAGGAAAAAAAAAAAAAAAAACCAAAAACCCAAGCAAGAATAAATACTAATCCTGATTTGTATTTGTAGAAACTGTATAATATAATTTTATATAGTAACATGTATTAACATATATCCTATATTTTAAGTGACAGTTAAAAGGTTTTAGAGCAGTGGTGTCTTGTTTTCTGTCTGCAGGCAGTTTGACTTTATCCTGTTTCTGGTGCTGGGGTAGGCATGTGCCTTGTGTACGGTCCATTTGTATTCTCCACTCCATGTATCCTTAGCCCTTTACCTGTGGTCCTGGTTCCTAGTATAACATCTTTAACATGGGTTGCTTTGATATTAGATATTCCTTAGTACCATTGCATTAATCTTTTAAAAAAGACTAATCAAATCAATTTGGAAATGTTTGGCTTTTACGGCGTTTTCAACCCCTTGCTTTCTGAGTACAAGAAACCAACTTGACCTTTGTAAAAGCCTATCTGGGCCGCGGAGTGTATGTAGTTGGTGTCTTCCGAGTTGGCTTATGGGTTCCGTGTCTCATTTTCATTGATATAGTGTGACTAGAGTTTGCGAAAAGCTCTACCTGTGGTTTTGGGTGCAGAGTGTTGGGTCCAGCTACCCCCCCTACCCCTGCCACCACCACACACACAGACACTCGGCTTGCAGGCTTGCAGGGAAGCACAGTAATTTTTGTAGTGGTATTGAACTTGTACTCTGGAGAAAGCACTGTACCACAATTCTACCAATGTACAGGCTTTAAGCCACCCATTTGGGGCCTATAAAAGGGAGGATAAAACTTGTCTATATTGCATTTATAGAGTTTCTATAGGGTGGCAGCCTTGTGGCTTTGGAGTTGGGTAGCATTTACAAGATTATTTTAGCTTTTATAATCTCGGGAATGCATATTTTGTATTTTTGAAAATATAGTTCTTGCTTCATCTCCTAACATCATTCTCAACCTGAATTTGTGAAGATGTGTGTGGTAGCCTATGTCCTCCATCAATAACCCACAGTTACCACTGGGAAGGTGCCATTAAAAACTGACCAAGAAGTACTGACCAAAACAGTTGAGTCTTTCTCTTTTAGCTCTGATCTAAATACAGCATTTTAAAATCCCAGTTTCATACCTACTAATGAAGATGGAGTTTATTTATGTAAATAAATCAACAAATCGATGTTCCTTGTGCTGACAGGAAGTAACTAAATCCTCACTTGTAAGTCAGATTGGCATTGTGACAGATTGTTTAATAAGTATGCTTGGTTTCCCTTAGAGATTTGCCATGTTCAAGACTGAAAAGCAGTTGTTGGCAAGAAGCAGACGGGCCGAACTGATGATTTTAGGATTTACTGTGGTTGGAATTTTGTGCACTGAGTCTCCTTCTCCGTGTGTCCTATCTTCCCAGCCGCAGAGACCCTTGGCTTACGAGCTCTTGCTGCTTTGTTCCTTTGACTAAAGTTCATGTCTTACCGGAAACCTGGCCATCGTGTGCTGTTTAGCCTGTACTGATGACCCCTGCCACACCTGTGTGTATAAAGGTAGTCACACATGCACCAGCTACAAGGCCTATGAGCAGCCCTGCTGCTGTTGAGCTTTCCTTGTATCCATGGTGGTTCCCCAAAGCCTCCTGGTAACTGTTCTGTCAATCAGTGCAGTTCATGTTCTCTCTGTGTCTCTTCTTTGGGCTTAAAAGGGCCTCTTGATGACAGTTCCTCTTTAGCCTGTTTTTACTGTGGCCTCTGCATTTTCTTGAGTGCCATATCATATGCTTTGCTAATCGGTTCTCTTGGCATCTGTCTTAAAGTATATGTAATGAAAATGCTGGCTGTGCGTTTTTAACGATTGCTATAGCATAGGTAAGTGAACAGTAGCATAAACATAAGTAATGAAGAAAATATACATCCTCACTAGAAGACACAGGTCAGTGGTCAGGTCACAGAACATTAATGCAGGGGGCGGGTGTCTAAAACAGCTCTCTGATAGTGTTTTTACCATTTCTTGTTGGCTTTACAGAGTTGTTGTTGTTGTTGTTTTGACATAGGAAACCAGTAGTTTTTCAATTGGAAAACACTGCTGGGGTTCTTGCAGCGTAAGTTTGTTCATTTATCAAATGTACGAAGACGTGCTTGGTCATAGCTTCTCCTGGGTTTTGGACTTACATCAGTCGGTAAAACTGAAGGGTGGTTAATTGGGCCCACTAGAAAATGTTTTTTTTTTTTTAAAGCTTTTCGTTATTAGGACTGGTTCATGGATAGGTGAGTGGAAGGAGTAAGGAGTTCTCACATACTGTCATCCCCAAATAGTCCAGCCTAGGTTCTTCACTTCCTTTGCAGAATAACAGGGTAGGTGAAGCTGGGACCCGCACTTTTCCTTTTGTCACTTTTGTTCAGCTACAGTTATTACACATGGGAAGTCAGATTCAAATGAAAGTCAAGGCCACTGTTGAGGAATGAAGGTTGAAAAACCTGAAATTTTAGAGCAGTGTGTACAGAGATTAGGTGGGTGGGTGGGGGCTTATGTGAGTTTAATGCAGGGTTGGGTGTGGTCGGTGTACTGCCTTTGACCCTTCAGCTGCCCGAAGGGTCTAAATGTTTGGCCTCTTTGCTGGGAAAGATAATCTTGAAGGTCCAGGATGGGCTTCTGTATGGCTGGTTCTTTGTGAGTGGCAGAGACCTGTTGTCCCGAGGAAAGCAGTGATGCTGATGTGGGGATGAAGGCATGAGTGTCTAGGAGGAAATGGCCACCTGTTTCATAAAGCATGGTATCAGGCTGTTAGAATATACTGCTTTAAGTCAGTGAAAGCCCAGGTCGTTAGTTGTTTCTTAACATTGATCTTCGAAGCCAGCTTGGTTTTTAGTGATAAGCTTGTACTGACTGGAACAAAATGAGAAACAAAACAAATAGCCAAAACATAAAGTGATTGCTTCTGAAGCTACACTCGTCATGAAATTACTTCCCATTTGCTTTTTTGTCTTGTTTGGGTGAAACAATCGTAACAGATAACAGTCCTTAGTTTGAAAAATTAATATTTGGCATCGATACGTAGGACACTCAGATGGTTTAAGCGCTGCCTCCTCCCTCCTCACTGTCATCATCTTCTGCAGTGCTGAGGATTGAACCCACGGCCATGTTCACGTTAGGCAGCTGTCCTAAGACATCCCGGTATCTCCTTTTTAAATTTGGTTATCAACATCCCAAAGCCTGGGAGGTGCTGGCTGTAGTGTAAACCCAGCAAGTCATCAGCATAGTTGCTGATGGTAGGGTGTGGCTTCTCTGCTATTCTGTAGGTTGGGTGTTTGTCCACATACGAGATGCCCATCAAGTTGGTATGGTGCCTCAGTGTCACGTTTGATTCTGCCTGGCCCCAGGTTTAAGTTGCCTTTTCTCCTTCTCCAGCAGGAACTGGGATACCTCAGCTAGTTTTAATGGTAAGCTGGCGGTTCTGTGTCTGGAGGTTAGGAGGCAAGCTCCTTAAAAAAGCCGCTCTCTATAAAATAGTTGCTTTTTAGATGTTTTATTAGTACTGCTGCTGGTTATTTTAATTAGCAGTATGTTTTATTTGCACCCTCAGGTCGTTTGAGCCAAGATTGTAATTCAGATAAACAAAACAATATCTGATTTTCTGGAACACCCACACCTGCCATCTGGGCTTCGGCTCTGAGCTGCTTGTGTTGGCAGTGAAGCCGCAAGGATGTGTGTGTGTGTGTGTGTGTGTGTGTGTGTGTGTGTGTGTGATCATGTGATGTGATGAGCCACCTCAAACGTAGATTCCTGGAGAGCTTGGTACCTGTGAGTGCTTTTCTCCCCCACCCCCCCTTAATTTTGAAAACGAATGTCACTTGTTTTGATTTCTTTTATTAGCATGTATTAGTCGCATATACTGATGTGGTTCTGGGTGGTATTTCCATATATGCATGTGGCATGCATGAATCAAATCCAGCTTGCTTTCTCCTACTCTAGTAGTTTTCAAATTAGTAATATTCTATCATTCGGTAATTTTCTTTTTAAAGATAAGTCCTAAGTCACGAGAAGAACTTTGTTTTCACTATGTACACATTTCTGACAGTGTTTGCAGAATTCCATGGATGCCTCGTTGATGGTTTGGCCCTGAGGTGGTGGGCAGCACTTACAGAACAAGGGTTTACTAGGCAAATTTCTACAAGATTTTTTGTTCTGTTTTTTTTAGTATAAATTGAAGGTGTTCCTTTCACTTAAGTTCTTACAGTGAAACCATGAACTTCATGTCTCTTACTTAAAAAGTATTCATTGTTTGTTTCATGAATAGACACATACACTCTGTCTTGTTCATGGAGGCCCTGTGCTTCAGTGTTAGGGCTAAGGCTTTCATGTCTGTGCCTTCTTTCCCGTTTCTCTTTGTCAATGCAATGATTAATTAGCATTTGCCAAGGATGAGGTGAGATATGCGAGAGGTGACAGGTACATGCAGATTTCTGTGTTCTCTCTCTCTTTTTTTTAAGTGGAGCAGTTATAGAATGTTAGTTATAGAATTCTAAGGCTGGAAAAATTGTGGAATTTTTTCCCCCTCTGCAGAGAGAACACACATCACACTGTTAGGGAATGCTCCCTCTGAACATTTTTTTTTTAAAAAGTAAATTTAAATCATTTATGTCTGTAGGTGATGTGTGCACATGAATGTGCATGCTATGGCGTGTGTGTGTCATGAGGTTAGAGGACAGCTGTGTGGTTGGTTGTCTCCTTCCACCCTCACGAAGGTTCCAGGAGTTGAATACAGGTTGCCCGGCTGTGTAGCAACGACCATTATCCACTGAGCTAGGTTACAGTTCCCTGCCTGGACATTCTTTTGTTGTCTTGTTTAATAATTTATTTAATTACTTTTATTATTTATTTATCAGCCTTGGGTGTAGAATGTGTCCTAAGGAGAGACAGGTTGTCAGGCTTGGTGGCAGGCGCCTTTCCCCTCTGAGCCATCTTGCCAATCCCTGCCTCAACATAATTAAGGAAAGGGAAAATAAATATATCAGCTTAGACTACTGACCAATAATTTTGTTTTAGAATATTTACAAATGAGATTTTTTGTCTCTTTGATTTTTTTTTTAAATAATAAAAACATCTGAAATTGCACAGATTATATAAAGGTGTTACTGTGAGAGACGCTGCATTTCAGGAAACAAGGATCTCCGTTACCTTCTGTGTTACTGCCCCTTCCCTTCCCCATCCTTTATTTCTGATGTCCCTTGACTATAGACACTTGATGTGATTAAATGTATGCTCAGAGTAGCATTGGTGGGCTCTCTGATGGGTGGTTAGATAGTGTGGAGGCTCTGCCCTCATGAATGCGCTAATGCCACCAGGTGTGAGTTATCCTGGCCTCTGATGGTGATACCCCTTGCATCTGTTGCTCCCTTGCTTGTCTTTTTTTTTTCTTTGGCGGACGAGGGGTCACAGAGTGATACAGCACAAAGACCCCACCAGATACCACATTGATCTCTTCATCACTGCAAGAACCAAATAGATCCCGTGCTCCTTATAGATTACCCAGTCCCGGGTATTTTGTTATCACAGCAGAAACAGCCTTTTTGCTGTAAAAATTACTGAAAATTTGTTTTGTTTTGTTTTTTTTTTTTTTTAAGAACTAAAAATTTTGAAATGTATTATTTGTGTGTATGCACATATGATGTGTTCATGCTGGGCCACATATGTCATGGTGTACATGCGGAGGTCAGAGAACAACTTTGTGTGGTCTCTTCTCTCCTTGGACCTTTATGTGGGTTCCAGGGACAGATCAAGCTTAAGTTGTCTCTCCTACTCTGGCCCTCTCTGTGGTGCTTAGTCTACAAATTGCAACCCATTGATACTTGTCCTTAAAATAATGGTTTGCATCAAGAGATGTTGGACAAGTTAAATTATCAATCAAATCTATAGCTTTCTGGCTATTCAAAAACAAAACAAAACTTCGTAAGTTAAAAAAAAATACCCTCACTACAAAAACCCTTCATGTTATACATGTAAGTCAATGATGACGAAGTGTCAGAACCCACAAGAGTGCTATGTATATGGACATATGAAAGCATATTCTACAGATGTAAGGCAGCCTGACCCAGTAAAATGTATTAGTAGTGGATGGCAATTTTAGAATTATACTTACTCATATTGCTGTTAACTATTCCAAGAAACTTGGAGTTTGTCATGTACTGTTATAGTATGTTGAAACTTTTTATATTCTTGATTGTTTTTGAAATATTCATAAATGAAACTATTGGAACATGATATTGAACTTGAAACTCTATGGGGTTAAACAGAGGTATAATAATGAGAAATATTTTTATACCTCATTTATACATTGAAGCTGAAAACAACTAATAGAGAATTTTGAGAAAAGTTTTGCACTGAATAGCATCATTGGAATGTTTGTCCGCCATGTTGGCTCCTGTATCTGTGTGTGTCTGTGTGTATGTCTTGTCTCTGTGTCCAGGCTTATTTCCTTTGGCTACCTAGTTTATTGGCACCCAGTGTAATGTTACAATGCACTAATAGCCTCTGGTTGGTTTAACTTGAACCTAAAAAAGTTGTCCAGCAAATTATGCCTCATTCCTTGTAGATACGCTGGTCCTGTGTCATTGGTAAATTCTCAGGCTTTTCTGGTTGGACACATGTTTCATGCTCTGAAGTGCCATGCTTACAAAGACACTGCAAACTTAATTCACCAGTTTTCCTACTTTCTTGTTCACCAGGGCATTGTAGCCTGGTCATTATTTTGTTTTTAACTGCCTGTGATGATGTAAGGTTTCTCTGATGTGCAGGATCTCCTGCTATGGACCACTGTGGGCTTCTACTTCTGTTTTGACCTATCAGTCATGTTGGGCCCGTTATGTATCCTGGCTAGGTGGTAACCTGTGATTGACTTGTGTGTCAGCTTTTGAATGGGCCTGGAGAGCCCCATTATCAGTGCACAGCTGCTCATCCATGGTAGAATAGCAGGTTTGATGAAGCTGTGTCTGACCTAATTCTCATCACTAAATGAAGCAAAGAAATCTAGGCTTCTTCAGTTCTTCTGTATAGTTAAGTTTAAAGATGAAATTGAAAACCTGAAACTAAGATCAATATGTTCTAGATTCTAGAAAACTTATAACTCAACTGTAGAGAGGGTGTAAAAGTTACCACGACAGATCTGTTATTCCTAAACACTGACCCAAGTTTATTTGCAGCAAAGGTACTTTTCTGATTTTCCCCATCATGTGCTCTCTCATCAGCACTTGACTCTGTGTGTGTGTGTGTGTGTGCGCGCGCACGCATTAGTATATACTTGATGGAAATTAGTTTCTCTGTAAGCCCCCTCCCCACATTATTAAAACAAAATCTAAACCCAGTGAGGGTCGTGTTTTTTAACTGCCAGGGAAATTCTTGGCTCAGGGCATCATTTGGTCTAAGTAAAACTCTGGGCTTTTAAACAACAATATTAATAATATTACCTAACCATTTCTTTTTCAACTCTTTCCGAGTTCCTCCTTCTCCTCCCCCATCAAAGAAGGCTAGCCAAGTGCCTCATGGCATCATTACAACACCAGTCTGTTCTAGTTTAGCTAGTTCTTAGCAAACTTAAAAAACGTCTCTTTGCGCATTTGTTTTGTGGTTACCATAATTCTGTTATTTTTTCCCACGACGCCAGTGCCAACAATAAACTTAAAAATCCACTGAGCGGTGCATTTGTGGCAAGTGTTGACTCTGTAGCATTGCACAGTAATTCCTTGAAATTTGCTGCATTTTATCTTTTCAGTGATCTTTCCCAAGTTGCTCTTTAGCATTTCACCATTTGTATGCAGCTATGCTCTTAAATATTCATAACCCTCCCTTACAGTTCATGGTGGGTGCCAGAATTATCTGGTCCCCACAATTCTGGTTTCCTATGCTCAAGAGCAGGAAGAAGTCATCCATTAGAAAGAGTGGAAAAGGGACTCTTGTGTCTTTACACACACACACACACACACACACACACACACACAGATATTGTGAACCGAGCCTACCCCTGCACTCAGAGCTTCTTTTGGAGTCTAATTAGGACCACATTGATGCCTGTTGCAGCTGGCTGCCCCTGACTGTTGCCTTTTTTTGTACTGTGACCCTTGATCCCTGTGACCTTTCCTGGGGTTAGTCCTAGGCCCTTTCCATTGTGGCAGTGCTGGAGTGGCTCATGTGGAGTCGATTATTTCTTTGCTCATTTGGCCTTTTCGGTGCCACCACTCCCACATCACTTCCATTTTCTCTCTCTTCTCTTGTTGGCGCTCAGTGAAAGGAAACACTTTTGCGGGCAGCAGGGTCGCTTGTATGTTTGGCTGGCCCAGCTGAGACACAGGAGAGGTAGGGGAAAGACTGTGAGATCTGTGCCCCCCGCCCCCCTCTCCCCGGCCTTGAAGCTTGACCTGAGTGGTAGCAAGGTCGTCAGTAAGTGCATGAATGCCACTGTCTGTGCACTCATGAGGGAGCTTGCCTCGGTCCTTTGAGGATGACAGGTTCCTCCTCGCACCTCCAGGTTGCGCAGCTGGTCACAGCACAAGCACGTCATTGCTGGTTGCACATGGCCCCTTCACCGGAGGCTTCAGTTTGTAAGTGCACTTACTCCCCGCCACCCTCCAGGATGACAGATGATTAGGTAGCATATTTGTTGTGGCTAAAATGATGGTACTTTCTTTGCTTATCCTTCCCTCCCCCCCCCCAGTCCCTCTTGTAAAATCACTGAAAGATGAATGCCAGCTGTTCTCTGACGTTGGGAGACCTCTTGTACGTAGAGGAGACTCACCAAGCAAAGCCTTTAGTAATTATGAAGGAGTGACAGTTTGGGCATGTGGGACACGCTTGATAACCTAGGTCACAGCATCTTTTAAAGGTACGTGAGAGGTGGTGTGGGGATGAGGGATTGAGTTTCATTTAGTGACATCTGAGGACCAATTTTACAGCAAGCCTCCCTGGATAATCAGTCTGCCTCCCCTTTGTGAGTTCCTCTGGCAACAGCTTTTGCTGGGAGCCTTAGTCTTGAATGAGAAGCTCCTGCTTCTTCAGATGGGGTGCCTTCCTCTATTTGGGCCAGCTGTTTGCTGTTGGCCCTCAAATTTCTACCTTGCTCCACAAATCCCTGTTGTGTTAGGCCATCAGCTCTGATAGATCCTCACTTACATCCTCCTCAGCATCTCCACAGGTGTACCCCGTCCCCTGCAACACCTTCCAGACTGTAAGCACAAAGGCTCTGCTGTTTCTCATGGACTTCCTGTCTGAGAAAATGCAGACCATCTACACAGTCACTTGTCTAAGTCAGAGATGTGGGCCGTCTCTTCAGTTTCTCCTTTTTTTTGTCAAAGCAGCCAGGAAACAGGAAGTGGATAGACAAATGGGTTCTGGTGAAGTCTAAGAGGAGCATTCTTTCCCAGACCTCGTCCTGTCAGTTTTACCTTTTATATCATTTAAGTATGTTCAGGTCTTAGGGACTTTTAAGTCTGTAACGTTTCAGACAATTTCTCTAGTAAGAGTCTCTCTCTCTTTGACACCAGCCTCCTAACCTGTCTTCAGCCATTTGCCACATTGCAGTATGAATGGCTTTTCAGAGGTGCAGGTCTGAGCATGCCCTCTCCTGTAGAAAATGATGAAAGCCAAATACCTTAATATGATTTATTATCTATATATTTCTTATGCTCTAGTTTCTATGTACCTGTGTAACTTCCCCCTCTGACTATAATAACCCCAGGCTCCAGCCCATATATTTTCTTACACTCTGTGTGTAGATCCTGAGCACACACTGTCTATCCTTTCTGCTTAGCATCTGTTCCTTCCCCACTTCCCCATTCCTCCCAGGTCCAGGTGAGGTGAGTCTTCTGCCCTTCCTCCGTCACCTGTGCAGGTGATACTGATTCCGTTGCTCATTGCATCTCTTCACTGCTCCCTACCCTGGAAACCCATCCACTCAGCGCAAGAGGTCGTAATGCTGTGTTAGGCTCCATTTCAATAAAAGGCAGCTCTCATGGACAGGAACAAAACATGTGTTGGCCGCTGAAAACAGACTTGTAGAGACCATGGACAACAGGGGTGATGAAAGAGTTCTTTCGTTCGTTTGTTGTTTTTTGTGATGACTTTTAGCTGTCTTGCATTCAAAGTTCACTTAAAGTTCCAGCAAGAAAAGAGACTCCACTGAAAAATAAAAACGAAACAGGCAGGCGGATCTTTGTGAGTTCAAAGCCAGCCTGGTCTACAAAGTGAGTCCAGGACAGCCAAGACTACACAGAGAAACCCTGCCTCAAAAAACAAAAACAAAAACAAAAACAAAAACAAAAAACAAAACAAAATAAGAAGACAAAATACGACTGTTTCATGACCCTTAAAAATGGGACAAAGCCTCTAGACAGATTAGGAGAACACTCTTACTGCCTTCCTACTTGGCACTGTCTACAAAGACCTCTATTTTGGGGGAATATGTAGTCAACATGCAATTCAGAGTTTTAATAGGATGTTTCTGACTAAATAAGTCATAAGCTGTTGTGTCTTTAAAGGTGTAATGCCAAGACATGACTTTTGGAGGGTTTAGCCTTAGCCTCTGAAAAGATAATATTGCATAGAAACGAGCTATCCACAAAGTGGGGGTGCTGTTCAACAGCCACTTTGACCAAAATCTGCTATCTGAACCTTTGATCCCAGCACTCAGGAGACAGAGGAAGGCGAATCTCTGGTCGACAAATTAAGTCCAGGACAGCAAAGGCAACACAGAGAAACCCTGTCCGGTGGTGGTGGTGGGGTTGCAATCTAACCAGTGGCTGTTCGAGAAGTCTGCATTATAATTGCTTCTGCACCCATCATCTGTCACGTGACATAATAAGCCCACAATGGTAGACACCATATTTTTCTTGATGGCCCAGTGCCTGGTATACATCAAGAAGTGTGCTTCAAGAATCTACTGAATGAAAAATACCTTCGTGTGCTTTGAACTCATAAATACCTTTTACTTTGTTGTTGTGTGTACAACCTTTTTGTTCTGGTGTCACGTTCATGCTCCTTTTTCAGTCGAGGTGCACCTGCCTTCTGTTCAGGACTCACTCATCCCTCATCTTTGTACTTCTCACAGTCTCACAGTATCCCACCCGAAGACGTCCTGTGCGTTGACTAACCAATGAAAAGGATGCTGCTACAGAAGAAGGATTCTGTGAAACGTTTATGTAGAAAATGATACTAGCTTCCTCTCTAAATTATTTAAACATTCTGAATGAAGACATATTTGACAGGAGACTCAAAGTTGTACATGATCGCTGTGCAGGTGGTTAAATGTGGTCTTTTTGTTCACTTTTGTTTTTTTTTTTTTTAAATGTCTTGTGTTTGAATTCCCTGTTTGTAACTGTCCTGGATTAATCTGCCAACACTTACCCAAAATTTCACCCTAAGTGTATTCTAGATTTTAGTTACTGCAGAAAAAAACTTTTTTCTCAACAGTTGTTAAATGGCACAGTTTGAAATTGATTTGAAAATAGGAATCAGTTCTCTCTTTATTTAAGATCACATTTCATGAAGAATAAGATTCCTTTAAAATGTAAACTAACTTAAAGAATTTTCTATTTTGAAGAACTACACTGATCCCAAAGCTAAGTTTTTGTTCACAGTTAAGAAAAGAGACGGAAGGAGGGTTGGGGAGGGGTTAGTTCAGAAAGACAGCCTTGATCAGCCTTGGGGGAGTTGGGGGTGCTGGGGAGCGGGGGTAACTTGGAAAGAGCCTTGATCAGCCTTAGGAAAGCAGAAGCGATGCTTCAAAAACAAAGTAATCAAATCGAAAAACTCAGGAAGGGCTTTCCCCAAAGGGCTGCTCTGGCAGCATGTTGAAGGGGGTTACAAAAGCAGTAAGTTCACAACCTGAACAATGAGTTAAGCAAACATTAGGGAAGTATTTCCTTTCTCAGCTAAGATGAGGCATACCTTTAGCCTCCCGCTGCCAGCAGACCGTCCGCCGAGCCCCAGCATGGCACAGGAACTATGGCTGTTGTACACGCAAATTGCCTGGGTGGAAGGAAGGGCAAGGCTTAGGACACAGCAGCTCTTCTCTGAACCTCCAGATTGAAGGAGCAGAACCCTGCTTGGTGACGCTGCGCCTTTCTTCAGTGTGGAGCAAAGAGTGGACCTGATTTGTAGCTTCTTGTAGCTGCTGTCCTTTTTGGTACTCTGCAGTCTGTGGAGTACGCTTAACTACCAGAGCCTTTCCTGGGAGCACAGCGATTATGAAGCATCTTTTCAGAACTGCAGTGGAAGGGTGTGATCATGTTGGGGTGAACTCCATCTGGACAAACGAAAGTGACAGAAGGATTTTCTCATGGGTGGCCAGTTCCTTCTGAGACGATGAGTTAGAGAAGCCTTAACAGGTTTTGTGTGTGTGTGTGTGTGTGTGTGTGTGTGTGTGTGTGTGATGGGAAAGGGAGAAGGAGAGGGGGGAGAGAGAATAATAACTCAAATAGTAGTAAGGGTATTGTTTTTGACAAAGATGATAGTTTTCAAAATGATTGTGTGTGTGTGTGTGTGTTTTTTTTCTGTGTTGCTCATGGGTCTTCTCTGATTTGTACTGGTCCCACCTTCTGTATGGTGAGTGATGTGTAGGGATGAGGTTGTAAGTGGGGTTCCATTGCTACTCCATTCAAGTCACCTGACCCATAGGTGACATTATCCTCTAACTGGGCTGTGCACAGACAGAAGTCAAGCCCACATAAGTTTACTAAGTGCCTCTTATGGACATAGTTTTTCTCTAACTTCCAAAATCACCTGAGATCATGTTAAAAGTAACCAAATAGCCAGGCCTGATGGGCCAAGCCTGTAATCCAAGCATCAAAGGAGTAGAGGCAGGAGGATCATTTCAAGTTTGAGGCTACCCAGTGAAACCTTGTTTAAAAGTGTGAAAGAAGCGCCCAGTAGGCTTTATCGAGAGGCTTCTGTGCGATCGCATTGAGGTAGAAATAATGAGCTATGACCCGTTAAGAGCAGCTGTAAATTAGGTCATGTGTGAGGGTTAAAGTTCACTGTAAAATCCATGTCATTGCCTTTTAATAAATAAATAGTCGAAGAAAGATTTGGCAAAAGGAAGAAACAGTCCTCCATGTCCACATTTTCTCAGAAAGTGTCTCCTGTTAACAAGTCATGCGAATGTTTACTTTGCCTTCACCGCTGCTGTTTCTGCCCTTACCCTTAAACTAGGAGAATTCAAATAAACCAAAAGGGTTTTCACACAGCTGACCCCTTCTGCCAGTGTATATGCCGATACATCTGCTCCCACTTCTTAAAGAGGTCACCAGGGGAAAATGGAAAGCCCGTCAGTGGTCTAGATAGCTGGAGTTTGTAAGCTTTCAGGCTGGAGTCTGAGGCGCTGGTGAGCAGATCCCAAGGCACTGGCTTGCAAGGACCCGCTGCTTTGTTTTGTGTTTGTGCCCAGTGTTAAACGTGGTGAATAGAACCCATATTTGTGTAGATGACTGTGTGGATAAACTTATCGTTTCTAACATGTCCTTACTATAGCCAGGCACTCTGTTTTGTTGTATTCCATAATCAGAGAGTCTGATCTCCATCCCTGGCCAAGCAGGAGCTCTGGGCAGGATCTGCACAGGTTCTGGACAACCGTGGCCAGTATCATGCCTAGCACAGAGGAAAGGGTTTAGTACACTTTCGCTGATTTTAAAAAGTAGACACATGAGTGAATAAATGAATGAAGGAACAAATGGTGTAGCTAAAATATACTTAGTTCAGATGTCAGTTTTTATTAAATATGATTGCACACATGGAAATTACATTATATTAAAGTAGTCCTTTTGTTTTAAGGGATATCATAGAATGCTTTCTTCTAGAAAGTAGAATTTAACAACATTGATTTTAGGGAGGATACACCATGTCACCAGATAAGTTACATGGAAGAGTCAGAGCAAAGCAGAGCGGTATCTAGGGGTTAGAAGGCAGTTGGCCATATGCGGAAGATACACAGGCATTGTTAAAATTACTCATTTTATTATCTTGTTCATTGTCCATCTATTCCACTAAAACATATGGGTTAAACTTATGTCTGTATTATTTATTTCTACTTTTGTAATAGAAATTGCTCCATATCTAGCTCCTAGGATGGTATCTAGTATATTATGAATGTGGAAAAATATTTGTTTCATGAATATATGATTTTGACATATGTTTCTAAATTGTCCTCCAAAAGAACTCACTGGTCCTATCTCCACCTATCAAATATGTGGTGAGTTATCTCCATGTGTTTGCCAGTCCTGGGATTTATGGACTTCTTAAAAGTTTTTAAAATGAGCTGTGCGGTGGTGGTGCACAGCTTTAATCCCAGCACTCGGGAGGCAGAGGCAGGTGGATTGCTGTGAGTTCGAGGACAGCCTGGTCTACAAAGTGAGTTTAGGACAACCAAGGCTACAGAGAAAAACCCTGTCTTGATAAACCAAAAAAAAAGTTTTCTAAATGTATTGTACTGTCTCTAGCTTAAAACAGCAACAAAAGCAATGAGAAAAACAGCTATTTCCTCAGGTGACATCTGTCAGAGCCGTTCATCTGTCTGTTGGCATTTTCTCCCAGTTTTCCTGCTACATGACAAAGTTCTGGAAGTCTTTATCCTTTCTCCCATTGTTGCCTGCCCTGTACACTCCCCCCTTCTGAACTGGTCTTGTCGACGTCATCAGCCGTCCGCACTGTGCCTTTTGGATAGCAGCTAGCCTTGCTCGGCTGCTCACCCGGTTTGAGACAGCCGACTGCTGCTAGGGAGATCTCTTTCCTGGATTGCACCCCATTTGCTCCTTCTTTCTTTGCATCCCCCTTACCCTTCTCTGTTCAGTCTTTAAAGGGTCTTGTTTTCCAAACATATTTTACACAGAAAAGGCTGAGATGGTGCCTGACTTTCTTCCATCTGAAATCTACATTTCCAGCTCTGACTTCTCCCTCTGACTCATGTAAGCAACTTTGGATCTCGTGGTAGCAGCAGGATGTCCAGTAGATACCTTGAATGTTTCTCAGGCACACAGATCTGCTCACCCACTCTCCCCTTCTTCACTTTGTATCCTCTCCCCGCCCTCTGGAATTTTCTACTTTACTAAACAGGCATTCTTTACTCTCTTACACCCAAGACCAAGAGTTACCCTTGACCTGTCTCTGCATCTCATGCTTCATCCCCCAGACTCTAATTTCTTTGATTCTGCCTTTAGATGGTGTCCTGAATACAATTATATTTCATTGTCACCTACCATGCCCTCCTCTGTCTCTCAAGGGTTCAGTGTCTCCTGATGGCTCATCCTTTTCCAATCTTTCTTTCTTTCTTTAAGATTTATTTATTTATTTTATGTATGAGTAGTCTATCTGTATGTACACCTGCACATCAGAAGAGGGCATCAGATCCCAATATAAATGGTTGTGAGCCATCATGTGGTTACTGGGAATTGAACTCAGGACCTCCGGAAGAGTAGACAGTGCTCTTATTCCCTGCGCCATCTCTCCAGCCCCTCCTCTTCCATTTTTGATCCACTCCAGTGTGCTCTCCATCAGCTCTGGGTAGTTCTCCAGTAAAGAGTATCCTTGTCCCCTGGAAGAAGGAATAACGCTGCTAACCCCGGCTTAGTGTCTAGTCTAGGTGTGGATTGAGAGGGTAGGGGTCATGAGGAGCCTAAGATAAGGTGTTCAGTTTAAAGATGTCAGTGGCTCTTATAGTTTATGTTTTCTTTATTTTTTAAATGTTTTCTAGTGAGCTGAGGCCTGGGCTTTCTCTGCAAGTCTTCCCTGCTTACTTGTGTAATTGGGCGCTATGCATCCAGACCTCGGACCCTTATGGACACTGTTATATGTTCTTGTGATTCTGTGTTCTTCTGTGAGTTCAGGTAAGAGGAGAATATTGATGGGATTTGGGCTGAAGCCCAAGCTCATCTTAATATTTTTGCTTTATACTTATGTGAATGTGGATATATATATATATATATATATATATATATATATATATAT
>OU015749.1:93089750-93100390 GCA_907169655.1 Acomys percivali
ATATATATATATATATATATATATATATATATATATATATGTATTCATTGTATAGCATTTATTACCTGTTAAAAATACTATAGGGGCCTAGCTGCCTCCTCTCACTTGGGAGGCAGAGGCAGGAGGGTCTGTGAGTTTGAGACCTTTAAAGATAGATCTATGAATTTGTTATGAGCATTAAGAAGTACCACATACAGACACAAGAGACTGCCTCAGTTATGGATGCAGATGAAATGTATTTAATATACCTTTTCTCTGCTTTCTGCCCCTTTCTTTTCTTTTTTTCTTTTTTCTTTTTGCCCATGGGAAATGTTCTCTTGTAGACTTGGCGCCTTATTTCATTTCTGAGCCACTCTCTGCTGTCCAGAAGCTTGGTAGACCCGTGGTCCTCCATTGTTCTGCTAAACCTGTTACTGCCCGCATCTCATGGTTGCATAATGGAAAACGATTGGACAGAAGCATGGAACAGATTAAGATTCATCAGGGGACTTTGACTATTCTGTCTCTTAACCCTTCCCTTTCTGGTTGCTACCAGTGCATTGCCAACAATAGCATTGGTGCCATCCTGAGTAGCCCTGCAACAGTGTCAACTGCAGGTGAGTACTTTGAATCTTGTTATCTGATGTTTTTCTTGAGATCTATAGGTTTTCCATTCCTTCTTGCATTTTTTAATAGTGGGAAAAGCTTGGGCACTGATATGGGACATGTAGGAGTCTGAGGAGTTCTTATCCTAACCGTGCTTTGGCTGCAGGTAGCTGGGGAAAGATACGGAACCTCTGTACCCCAGCCTAGCAGCGTAGTCTCTAGCCATAGTGTGGAAGTTGTTGTTCCTCCTCCTCCTCTTCTTCTCCCTCCTCTTCCTCCTTCTCCTCCTCTTCCTCCTCCTCCTCTTCTTCTTCTTCATTAGCATGGGACAGTTTTCTAGTGTGAGTTCTGGGCAATATCTTTGCTATCTTTTAAAGTTGTTAATACCAGTACAGACAAAAAAAAATTGGCTATTGACACTCATTTATTTTATGTAGCCTTTATCTTTCTTTTCCATCTAATTGTTTTATATCCCTCTATTACCAGGGGGCTTTAATTTATGTAATTTAAACCAGGCTGAAGAAGCAGGGGGGGAAAAACTGACTGTAAAGAATGGAATGCGAAGAATTGAACTTATGGAAAATCTGGAATGTGTGGTTTTTCTTAGTGAGTTTGAGCCATCTGCCTTTCAAATGGCGATGGCTTCCAGTAATGGAAAACGGCTTTGCGAGGGCACCCCTATTTACAGAACAAATCTAGATTCCCCTGGAGTAGTGAGTTTGTCATAACTGAGAAGAGTAAATGTTTTTGTAGAGCTGTGACCCGTGCACAGCTCCAAGACACACACTTGGGTTGATTTCCTGGAGGCAGGCAGCTGGCTTCTTTGGATGGCGGAGATAATAAGGAGCCCGCTCAGTCCTCAGCGAACTGTTTTAACGGAAAGGGATCAGTACCAGTTCAGTGTACCCAGGCTCAGTGGGCTGTTGTGTTTTCTAATGCCCTGGGTTCATTCTGAGAAGCTGTTTCATTGCAGGGAAAGTGAGTTTGAGGAAGACCCCTCTGGCTGGAAAAGAATTTATCTTGACGGAATGGAAATAATTATGCTTCTCAGTCTCTCTGGTGTTTTGGAGCAGTTTGTTTCCCTTGGTTCGGCGAGCAGTGACTTCCGAAAATTGTGTGCCCTGACTTAGCTGTCAGCCCTCAACTACACACCTCTGCTCCAGCGGCTTTCTCAAATGAAAAAGCTTTATTGCTGGCTGTGGTGTTGCACACTTGTAATCCTAGCAGGTGGGCAGCTGAGGTCGGAGGATCACAAGTTCAAGGCTAGCTTGAGCTACATAATGTTATGCATGAAACCTGTCCAAAGCAAACAGAAAAACAAAAGAAAACAAAAAGATCCTGTCATCCCGGGGGCCAGGATCAGCTGCCACAAAAAGCCGTTCTACGTGTTTCCAACCTTTAAAGTTGCTTTGCATGGTTTTGCACTCACTTGTTTACTTGTTTGTTTCAGCGCTTGGTGATTTCGATTCATCAACAATGCATGTTATTACTGCAGAAGAGAGAAACACCGGTTTCATTGGCTGCAGGGTACCGGAGAGTAACCCCAAAGCTGAGGTGCGCTATAAGATCCGGGGAAAGTGGCTGAAATATTCCACAGGTGAGTCCTGCTTGGGATGTGTTCTCCAGGCAGGTGGAGGAAGCTGAGACAGGTGGTTACATTAGACAACTTAATCCAAAAAGTGTGCTCATCAATTTGTCAGTGCCATATTTAAATACCACCTCTTAGAGAGGATGACCCATAGGGATGTGTGTAAATAAGACAATCTGTCCTTTTCTTCCCTTTATTTCCTAGAAGGTGTCACACCGGATGTGTGTCATATATATTTTTGTTTGTTAGCCATCCCCCCCTTTATTTTTAAGATTTATTTATTTATCTTTTATAGTGTTCTGCCTGCATGTGTGCCTGCAGGCCAGAAGAGGTCACCAGATCTCATCATAGATGGTTATAAGCCACTATGTGGTAGCTAGGAATTGAACTCAGGACCTCTGGAAGAGCAACCAGTGCTCTTAACCTTTGAGCCATTTCTCCAGCACCTGTTAGGCACCCCCTTATCTGCCTCCTCATCCTCTACACTGTAGTGTTAAGTGCATTAGTGTGGGGCCTTTGTCTGCCTTCTGCATTGCCATGCCATATGTGCCCAGCCCATGACTGGCTACCCCGTGCGTATTCATTGAGAAACGTGGTGAGTAGCCAGTGACTGAACACCACTGCTGCGTCTGTAGGCTGAGATGCATCCAGATGGTTCTGTGCTCATTGTGTCTTTGTCCAAATAAGGCTTTTGTGCTTTCTGACTGTGACCATCGCTCAAGGCATGTTTTGCTATATGAGCGTGACTGGGCGTGGCTTTGCTTTCTCTTGTGTAGTAAAGCTTCTTTGGCTGCACATTTGCTGCTAGCCTTAATGTTGTATAGATCTCAAGTCTCTGTTAGTACTAGTTGAGTTGTGGGGGTCTGCAGGAAGGGGGAGCCTGAAGTTCTGTAGGGGAAGATGACTTTGACCTTCTGACCCTCTTTCTTCTCCCTCTCACATGCCACCACACCCTGGTTTCATGTGGTGGATGTGGGGGCTGAACCCAGGGCCTTGGGCTAGGCAAGGATTCCATCAACTGACTCCAGACCCTGACTCTAACTCTCTACCTTTCCCAGGGAACTACATAATCCTTCCCTCAGGGAATCTTCAGATTCTGAATGTATCCTCAAAGGATAAGGGGTCATACAAATGTGCTGCTTATAATCCTGTCACCAGTGAACTGAAAGTTGAACCCACTGGCCAGAAGCTCCTTGTGAGTCGTAAGTATTTGGGAGGATGATGGTGGCCAGTGAAGGGAGAGCCCTCACAAGTCTGGCTCTCGAAGCCTTGGCAAAGGAGAGTTCAGTATGTTTTTCGGTCCTGGTTTTATTTTGTTATGTTTTAACATTAAATTTATTATTATTATTTTATGTGTATGAGTATTTGCCTCCATGTATGTCTGTGCGCCGTGTGCACACCTGGTGTGGGCCTTCATGTGAGTGCTCAGAATAGAGTCTGAGTCCTTGGAAAAGCAGCTGGAGCCCTTAACACAGAGTCATTTGTCCATCAGTGTGCTATTGGGTAGTCCTGTACCTGTTTTTATTTTAGTTTTCAAAGACATTTGTTTTATGTGTATAAGGGTTTTGCTTGCATATATGTGTATACACCATGTGTGTGCCTGGTTCCTAAGGAGCGTATCAGATCCACTGGCACTGCATTTATGGATAAGTCACCAAGTGGGTGCTGGGAGCTGAACTGGGGTCCTCTGCAAAAGCAGCAGGTGCTCTTAACTGCTCAGCCCATCTCTTCAGCACCCATTTTTTAAAAAATATTTTTAGACATAACAATTTTACAACAGTGGTAAGCAAATTGGTGGTTAACTGTGGAATATGAAATCAAGAGATAATGTACTTTCTATCAGATATGACAAAAATCAGGGCTGATTTTGGATTATGGCTGTTGAGCTGAAGTAGAATATAGTAAAAGGGTGGCTTTAGGCTTAAAGACTCTGTTTCCACAATTTAGAAAATCTCCAAAAAAATATCACAAGGTATATTTATTTTGACTTTCGTAGAGAAGTGGGGCCTGCTCCCCGTAGTGTACACAGCTCAGCTAAGGGAGGAGGTGGAAGTGAACCATTTTCTAATACCATTTTGTGTTTCCTTCCTCTTCCAGGCCCTTCCTCGGATGGTTTTCACATTCTTCATCCTGCTTTTTCTCAGGCATTAGCTGTCCTCCTTCACAGCGCCGTTACCTTGGAGTGTGTGGTGAGTGGGGTCCCAGCCTCACAAGTGCATTGGCTGAAGGATGGACAGGATGCTCTGTCAGGAAGCAGCTGGAGAAGGCTGTACTCTCACCTTGTCACAAGCAGCATCGGCACAGCAGACTCTGGCAACTATTCCTGTGTGGTGGGCAACAAGTCCGGAGATGTGAAACATGTCACTTACACGCTTAATGTGCTGGGTAAGGCCTTACTTACTCATTTCAAATCGAGCCATTCTCCCGGCCTAACTGATGTTTGAAGGACATTTGTGAGCTAAAAGCAAGACACAGGATATCAAGAAATATCCACAACAGTAGCCAGAACAGGGTTCATTTCTGTAAAGGCATGCTGTGTGCACCATATCTCTGGGTGGCAAAGAACATTTGGCATAGCATGTTCTTGGGCGCCTCATCCTCACTACATGCCAAGCAGGGAGAGTTTAATGTGTGCGTGCATGTGTATTCATAGGTGTTTGGGTATAAAGTGTGTGGATCAACACAAAAAATGAGATTCTAACCAATAGCTACATATTTATTCTGTAGGTTTCTTGATGGTCACAACAAATGGAAGGCTGTAAATAAAGAGTAGAGTTTTCACTGCTCAGTGTTAGAGACAGAGTCTCCATAACTTGTGCATAGTTACATCCACCTGCTTTATTTTCAGAGCCTGCATCGATTTCTAAAGGACTGCACGATCAGAAGGTGTCCTTGGGGGCCACTGTACATTTTTCCTGTGATGTTCATGGGAACCCAGCTCCCAACTGCACCTGGTTTCACAACGCACAGCCTATTCACGCGTCCTCACGACATCTAACTGAAGGGAACAGACTGAAGATCACTGGGGTTACCATGGAAGATTCCGGCCTGTATCAGTGTATAGCAGACAATGGGATCGGATTTATGCAATCTACTGGAAGACTTCAAATTGAACAAGGTGTGCTTTCAGGGCATGTAATCACAGGAAGTTTTACTTCATGGGTAGGCTTTTTCAGTAATTAGAAATTAATTCATGTTTATTGAAAGAAAATACTCCAATCACCATAGAAGAACAGTGTTTGTTTTCCGTGACCCTTTGTAGTGACAGACTGGCATTTCCACGATGGTGCCACGATGGTGCCATTATTTAATCAGGCTCATTTTAAAAATTGTTTTGGGATAGAGAGATGGCCTAGTGGTCCACAGCCCCTGCTGCTCTTCCACCCGGGCTCAATTCTCAGCACCTGTATGCCAGCTCGCAGCTATCTGTAACTCAGCCTCGGGGGATCTAATGCCCTCTTTGGGCTCTGTAAGCACCAGGCACAGAAGTGGCTCAGAGACATACATGCAGACAAAACACCCAAAAACATAACAAAATTTCAATTAGAAGGTTGCTTCTAGGTTGACAGTATAGCACAAGTGGAATAGCATGTGTGATTTCCTGGGTGCCTCTAACTAGGCCCTAAGTAATAAACTATTGCAAAACATGCATTTTAAACCGTTGCTACGTAGCTTATACAGTCTCTCTTCCCTCCCCATCCCTATCACCACCCAACAGCCGGCCAAGTCTTTTCCTTAGAACGGACAGGTTTTTATCAGTTTCTTGAATAAACTTTTATGTACATATACAAGCAGTTATGCACTAAGTGTGCATGTGTATATATGTGTTTTTATTGTCTTTTAAGAACACAAATGGTGGTAGAATTCTTTCCTTTAAGATTTTTACTTAGCCTATAGTTTGGATTTCTTCTCATGTATTCTGCTGCTTGCTGTTCCATTTTATAGTTGCAGTGATTTGACCAGCATCTGGCTGACAGCTGTTTGAGGTGTGATGAACACCTCAATTATTCCTCATACAATCTCTAAATATAATCCTGCATATAATCTTTAGTGAGTATCTCTCAAAGAAATTCCTAAAAAGTGAGCTTGCAGAATAGACCTACATTTGTATAGACATTTTAGTAAATATGGTTGAATTTCTCTTCATAATTATCATCAATTCATACTTGGTTGAGCATTTTATATTTTGTATTTCCCCTGCACTCACACAAAGACAGAGAGAGCAGTAGAGTCAATCTGTGTGCGCTCACATGTACACACGGAAGTCCAGAGGTTTAAGTGGGTGTCTTCCTGAATTCCTTTGTTTTGAATCTGACTCTCATTGATTGGGCTAAGCTGGCTGGCCAGTGACCTTTGGGGACCTGCTTCCCTGCCCCTCTCCCTGCACTGGGCTTGCATACTTGAATACCCAGCTTTTACATCGGTGGTAGAATCCGAACTCAAGCTTGTACCACAAGCACTTTAGCAACTGAGCATCTCCCAACCCACCCTTTGTTTTTGTTTTTGTTTTGTTTTGTTTTTTCCTTCCAGTCTTTGAAATCCTGTGGGGTGGGGTGGGGTGGGGATAGTTTTTAGTCTGTATCTTTTCCTATGCCTGTGAGACATTTAGATGTACTTCTTTACATGTTGACTGTCTCTTGCCCACTTGAACATTTAACTTTGGGGTATTTTCCTTATTGATTTTTAATAGGGAAACTGTTTATAATATGTTATAAAGCTTTCAAAGTTCAGGGCATCAGTGTGAAACAGAACACTTTTTTGACCTTGGTATGACAAATTTAGAAGCTAACAGTAAGCATTTTAAAGAAAATTACCATGCATTTGGAAACATTAAACAATACTTTGAAGTCATAGTGGAAGTTTAATATACTTTAATCTGAGTGGCAGTGAAGATGTCAAAGGTCAACGTCTTAGGGTTACTGTTGCTGTGATGAAGCACCATGGGCAAAAGCCAGTAGGGGAGGAAAGGGTTTCTTTCACTCACAGTTCCATATTAACATTTCATCAAAGGCCAGGAACTCAGGCAGAGCAGGAACCTGGAGGCAGGAGCTGATGCAGAGGCCATGAGGGGTGAGGTTTACCGGATTGCTCAGCCTGCCCTCTTAGAGAACTCAGGACCACCAGCCCAGGTGGTGCCACCCACAGTTGTCTGGATCCCCTCCCCCCCATCACTACTTAAGCTGCATCTTATGGAGGCATTTTCTCAATTGACGTTCCCCACTTTCAGATGAGTCTAGTTTGTGTCAAGTTGACATAAGAGCAGCCAGCACAATCAGTCATGTCCTATGGGAAGATGGCCAGCATGGAATTTAGGACTTTCATAGCTTTATGTACTTACCAAAGAAAATGAGTAGGGCCAAAAATTACCGAGTAAGTCAAAGGAACGTTAGAGCAGATTTGACGAAAGCTGAAGACAAAACAGAGCTCAAAGCAGAAAACATCTGAGGAAAGAAAGGAAAAGCACAAATCTGTTCTTTGTAAAGTCTAATAAAGTGAACCAATCTTTGGCAAAATAAACTCTAGGTAAAAAAATCAGGTATAAATGGACAATATTGAGGGGGGAAGGAAGTTGTAAGTCTCTAAAAGTAATAAAGTAACTGATGGGACAGTAAATTACAAATATAAACAGAGCTGTGGTGTTAGCCTCCTGCCACTGTGACAGGATCCGCGAGACAATCCGCCGAACAGGAAAAAGGCTGTATTTTAGCTCATAGCTGCAGACATGATCACTTGGGCCTGTTGCTTTGGGCTTATGGCAGGCAGCACAGTGAGAGCACCATGGCTGGAGGTAAGTCCGGAAGAGATCTGCTTACCTCATGGCTTGGACGCAGAGAGACAGAGGGGCAGGTTCCCAGTCTCTCCTCAAAGGATGCAACGCCAGGGACCTCACTTCTTTTCTACTAAGCCCCATCTTGTTGAAATTTCATCATTATTTGTTAGCATGGCAGGCTGGTGACCAGGCTTTCAACTAACAGACTTTTGTTGTGGGGACTCCAGATTCACACTACAACATGAGCAAATTCTAAGGGAAAGTAGAACCTAGCAAGGTTGACTTAAAGTAAATAAAAACCGGAACAGGTTTTTTTTCCCCTCCTACGGCTATAGCAGAAATTGAATTAGGAGTTAAGCTTTTCCCACAAAGAAAACACTAGGCCAGTTGGTTTTGTAGATTCTACTAAATTGGTGAGTAATAGACCTTTACAGATATTATACAGATTTTCTCCCAGAGAAAAGCGGAAAGGGAAACTCCAGTCAGTATAATCTTGAGTCCAAAATCACAGAAGGATAGGATAAGAAATTAAGCTAAAGGCAGGTCTTATTTGTGAACATAGGTTTAAGAATCGAAGTATCAGCAATCCATAACTTTGCCATAAAATGTGGTGTTTACCCTATTTACTGTATAAAGGAAAAAAATGATTATTTCATTATAAGTAGGAAGAATTAGATAAACTATGCAGGACAGTCAGAAAAATAAAAGTAGAACTTAATAAAAGATATCTAACAAGGACTTAGATGAAGCACCTCTTACCATGAAATTGTAAAACCACTCTCTTTAAAAATCTGTATCCTTGTATGAGAGACTCCAGTCCACACAGAAAGACACAAAAGAAATTAGAAGAAAATAATCCAAATAGTTGTTATGAATTTATAACCAGTATTGCTATTGTACAATATCCAAAGTGCTTGCTAGCCCTTGTTTATCATATATTTTCTTATTAAAATACTAATATTTATCAAGAAGCTAGGTGAAAACCTAAATAAGCACAAATACTTTGCTTTCATATATTCCAGCAACAAACAGAAAATATTACTTGAAAGTCACTTTTTAATATTAGTAACAAAGTTATATAGAAAGACATTCTAGGTCATGGGTAGCTAAATTTGGAATTATACATTGATCTGGACTTTTCAACTCCAGTTGAAATCTTATCAGAACATTTTAAAGACCTTAACCGGGCTTTAATGGCACCTGCCTATGACACCAGTCCTTGGAGGGTGGTGGCAGAGGGATCAGGAGTTTAGGGTCATCCTTTGCTGTAAGTAATTTGAGTCCAGCCTGGACTTAAGAAAACGATCATAAAATGTATAAAGATAATCAGAGGCTTAAGAATAACTAGAGCACTCTAAAGATATGAGGCACTTGCTGTAAGCATAAAAAGCCAGTAATAATGTCACAAGTGTTACATGACAGAGACTGACAAAAATATATTTACATGAAAGGACCTGATTCAGTGGGTATTGTACACCCCACAGGGAGGACAGCTGTTTCAAGTTTTGACGTGAGATAATTATCAAAATGAAAAAGAAAGGAAAATTGAATCTCTAACTCACATGGTACATAAAGATAAATTCACAAGGGAAAGTATTTGAGAAATATACGGGGGTATTTCTATGATCTGTGAGCCAAATGTCTTAGCAAGTCATGTAAGGCATTTATGAATGGCACATAAACCTGCCAGCAGATGCCCAACTCCGGGAGTCCACAGGGACAAGCATGTTATGGCTAGTGAGAGCATTTATACTCATTCACTTGGCAAAAGTTCAGAAATCTGTGAAGATTGAATATCCTTGGTTTTATCAGACATGATAAATAGGTCTGAGAGAAAGAAATATGCTCGAAGAAGTATCTTCTATGCTGATCAATATTTTATTGTGGCTTCACTTAAAATCCCTCCAGAAAAATACCAGAACCAGAAGAAAAGTCTTGGTGCCATTTTGATTTAGAAATGAAACTGGTATTCCTATCCATGGTCAGAAATACTATGTCAGAGTTCACTTAAAATAGATTGTTTTTTTTCTCCCCCAGCTGGGCATGGTGGCACACACCTTTAATCTCAGCACTCGGGGAGGCAGAGACAGGTAGATCTCTGTGAGTTAGAGGCTAACCTGGTCTACAAATCAAATCCTGGACAGCCAAGGCTACACAGAGAAACCCTGTCTCAAAAAAAACAAAAAAAAAAAAAAAAAGAAAAAAGAAATGTTTTTTCTCTCTCTCAAGCTTTCTCTAATCATATTTCACTAGATCTGAACGTGTTCTTGAAGGAATATTATCTAGTTTTATACTTCATTACCTTTTTCCTGTTTTGGTCTGAGGTTCTCCTTGACCTATTCTGTATTTACAGCAGTTGAGTAGGCATTGAAAACCTAATGGAGTCTCAGTATATTTGTGTGTGTGTGTGTGTGTGTGTGTGTGTGTGTGTGTATTCCTTTCAGGAGGACAAGAAGTCTAAGTGGCACTCAGAGGAAGGACAGCAGGTCACTGAGAAGAGACTTGATACCCTATGAGCATAAACAGGGGGAGGTAATCCCCCTTAGGCACAGTCATAGGGGAGGGGAATAAGGGGAAAATGGGAGGGATGGGAGAATGGGAGGATACAAGGGATGGGATAACCATAGAGATGTAACAAGAATAAAATAATAATAATAATAATAATAATAATAATAATAATAATAATAATAATAATAA
>OU015749.1:93101199-93130715 GCA_907169655.1 Acomys percivali
TGTGTGTGTGTGTGTGTGTGTGTGTGTGTGTGTGTGTGTGTGTGTGTGTACACGTACATACATGCGTGGAGGTTAGAGGACAACTTATGGAAATTAGTTTTCTTTCAACCATGTGGGATGCAGGGATGGACCCCATGTTGTCAGGCTTGGTGGCAAGTGCCTCGTTTGGCTCTGAAACATCCTGCTTTTTTGTTGTCAGTTTTACAGGGTGAAAAAGTTGAGAAGTGAGCTAATCAGAAAAGGGTTATCTTTGCAGCAGCATTTCTGCATTAGGATGAAATTATTTTTCAGGGCAGATGCTATCATATTCCTAGTTTTGATTGTTTGATTTATGTCTTTAATAGACAGTGGACAGAAGCCAGTTATAATCACTGCACCAGTAAATGTAGAGGTGATGGACGGAGACTTGGTGACTTTGTCATGCAATGCCACGGGAGTTCCTGTCCCAGTCATCCATTGGTACGGCCGCCATGGACTGATAACCAGCCATCCGTCTCAGGTCCTTAGATCCAAATCCCGAAAGTCCCACCTGTTGCGAGCTGGGGACGTGGACCTGGAGCCCGTCTACCTCATCATGTCCCGAGCTGGCTCAAGCTCTCTGTCTATACAGTCAGTCACTCAGGAGCATGCTGGGAAATACACTTGTGAAGCTACAAACAAACATGGCACCACCCAGTCAGAAGTGCTCCTCACAGTTGGTGAGTTGCTTTTGGCATTTTTTCCCCCTCAGGGGAGGAAAAGATGATTTGAAACGTCATTTTAATGGGTGTATGTTTTTCCTGTGGCAGTGAAATATTGGGCTGTGTTTGGGGGCACTTTGCTGTATAGGAACCAGATGGTCCTTGCTCTCTATTTCTCGTTTAACTCTTCTTGGAAATGAACTCAAAATATCATCTGTTTTTGTGATTAATGGCTTTGGGTTTTGAAGAGGCTATTTCCCCGGAGAGGTAATTTCAGAGGGGAGCTTGAGAAATGAGATTCAAAGTTTGAAGGGTTGGCTTGTATTGAGAAAGTATACTTAGGGGCCTATCAAGTACCCGTATGTGGCTATATGTTATTATTATTTTTTGTTTTGTTTTGTTTTTTGAGACAGGGTTTCTCTATGTAGCCTTGGCTGTCCTGGACTTGCTTTGTAGACCAGGCTGGACTTGAACTCACAGTGATCCTCCTGCCTCTGCCTCTCTGAGTACTGAGATTAAAGGCGTGCTCCACCACACCCAGCTATGTTATTTTTCTAATGATATATAGAATAGCATTTGTATCCTGCCATGGTGACGGCTTAGCAGTTTCATATGATTTTTGAAGTACTCCCATTCAGACCTTACACCAGTGGCCATGTAGAGCAGCATTCCCCAATGGTAAGTCAGTAGATTGTATAGAGTGGTTTGTTAAACTGGTTGGTTATCCATTAGTTGGTTGTCAGTCAGCTGAGTAGATTGTTGCGGTGTTTGTCTTCTGAGATACAGGGTACCCAGGACTGCTTTAGCATGGGGACACTGAGGGTACTGCTCTAGGCACTCTTTATAGGGCGTCATGTGACCTTTTTTCTGCCCAGATCCTCCAGTGTCTCTTTTGGCCACAGAGTCCATGGATTAAGGTCAGTGTTTATGCTGGAGTTCAAGGTCTTCTCTGCTGTAATCGTTCCCAGTCCAGGTTTTCATGGGTGTCCTTGCCTGCGCTGTCCTCCATAGATACCCTTAAAGCAGAGGAGGAGCCTTGGGTGGTCTTGGCAGGAGAGTGCTGGTGCTGGAGTTTGGCTGTTAGCATCGCTGTTTGTTTTCTCTCGTTAAACAAGGAGTCTCTAGCTGTGGGTAAAGCTGGAGGCCAGAAAGAGAGGTGTGGAAAAGGCTGTTCTCTCTCTCTCTCTCTCTCTCTCTCTCTCTCTCTCTCTCTCTCTCTCACATGTGCTGTTCGATGCCTGTTAGAGGTGGCGCAGTGTGTGGCTATGTAGTCTAAAGGCTGTGCTGAAGTAATGCTCAATGTGGCAACCAGAGGCCAGTTGCTGAACTCCGCTTGCTCCTGGTCTGTGTCACTAATGTTCTGTTCATAGGATTCATATGCAAGGCTAAGAAGCCAGGGCAGGAAAACTATTACAATGCTGTCTGGTAATAGAAAACATTCCATAAATATAATGTATTAGGTTATGATGATTGCTGGCTAATCATTGGTAAATTATAGCTACTTGTTGTGGTGATGTTTGTGGCAGGAAGAGGTATTTCTGACTTTAATAACCTTAAGAGTTTCAAATAGAAGCAGTTGAGTTTTAGATGAATTTAGATATATGAATATGTATGCACACATATGTGTATGCATTTATGTATACATATTCTACTACGCAGAGTAAGAGTGGCACGGTTTAGAATTATTAGCCTGCTAGCAGGTCTGTAGGAGCTGCTTGGGTAGAATTCAGCAGGCATGATTATTTTATGCAAATGTACAGTAGTACAAGGAGATGTGGATGTTATGGTTATAGCTGACGGAATAAGATGCTTTTTTCTTTTGCATTCTAAGTATGAGAAATCTGAAACATTTAAATTTCATAATCCAACTTGCTTAGATGAGATCTTCAACATTCTCTTCCGTTTCAGAATCCTGTCCCGATAAATGCCGTTTCCTGTCAGCTGCATCTTAGCCACTCGGGCTTTTTTCTATGTCCCGGAAGAATTATTGAGACCCAGCTGAGTTTAGTAAAGCCTCAGGCAGTACGTCGTAGGACAGTTCTTTGCGTAGAGACCCGAGTCTCTCTAGCCTCATGACCTGTCATTTACTGTGTTTATTAGGAAGAGGGCTAGCCAGGTCTGAAATCACGGTGCCCCCACCCTCTCCTTTCTTCCTGGAGACCCTGAGCTTTTGAGGTCTTGGATGCACAGTGTTACAGAGTGAGTTGTATCTGTTCCAGACTCTAGTGGGGGCTGGCCCATGTGGTGTAGGTGTGAGTGGCCGCCTTGTACAGGTATAGTTTGTGTTTCGTGTTTCATTTAGTTTCTGCCCAGACTCATTAGATTTGTTGACATTGCTATTCCCCCTCCCCAATTCAAAAGTGGTCTATCTTTAGGCTGGGAGAGGGGGTTAGTGCTTATAAGCAACAGTTGGGAGACTGACGTAGGAGAATTGTTGCAAGGTCAAGGCTAGCCCAGACTGTGCAGTAAGAACCTGTCTCAAAGAAGCAAAGCAAAACAAATCTTCCCTTAAAAAATAAAAAGAAGAAGACGTGAAGTTGGGTGAGAGGCTGGGGTGGAGGCACTAAGGAGAACTGGAGGGTGGTAGTGATAGACCAGTGTGATCTAAACACAGTGTATAAATGTGTGAAACTTACAAAGAATAAACATTATTTTTAAGATAGAGAAATCAAATTCTACCCACCTAATAGAGTTGTTTTAAAGGTAAACTGAGATAGAGATACCATCCATGAACATTTTCTAAAATCTAGACAGCCCTTAATTTAAGATGATTTTACTTTACATTTAGGTTTTATAATTTAAAACAGTGGTATGAAAGCGATACATACTCAGCAGGAACAACACTTTGAACTTTGGCCTTTTCCTGGGCTGGTGAGAAGAGCTGTGGTACTCTGACCCCGTGCAGAAGCAGTGAGCTGCTCCTCCCAGCCAGCCATTCCAGGGGAGGGGACATGGATGCTGCAGTGTGCTGTTGCTAAGCAGTGGCATCTGATGGAAATTAAATGTACTTTCCAACTTAATATTTTTAATTTATGATGAGTTTATGGTCTATGTAGCTAAGATCTTTAAATAGTATCTCGTATAATTTTGTAATCACCCGAAGTGTATTACTTGTGACAGCAGAGATTACTTAGTACCCCCATTTTAAAAGTTGTGGCAAGCTGCAGGGCACCTGGAGTAACAGAATAGAATTGCGATGCTCTTCCGGTGGGCTGGCTCCAGAATAGCATTTTTCCTACACTTCTGTATAAACTGAGGCACGTGATATGGAAACTCTCTTGTGGCCAGATGCCACTTTCCCAGTGGTCAGCTGCCCAGAGGATCCAGGAACTAAGGAAACAAGAGCCCTCCTCCATCAGCCAAGCCACAGCTATCCCTTTGGTTGGAGCCCAGTTTTCAGCAGGACCACCATATCCACCCTGAGTGTGCACTGGGCTCTGACTCACTAGGTAAACATGCTCCTTCCAGGAGCAATATTTTCAAGTTGTCTCAGTGAACTTAGTTTTCTTCTGCACTATTTCACACTAGCTTCTTATTTTCTTTGATGGAGGATGATTCTAGGACATTCTTTCTTATACTAACAAGGACCTGACCTTACACTTTAGTCTGGGTCTTGTTGGTTTTTCATCGATTTCTGACACTTTCCCATTCTTCTCACAGCTCCCCACTAACATTCTTCTACAGCTGTGGTCTTAAGAGTTTTGTAACTCCATCTCCTCATCTGTAAAGCAGGAAGCATCTCCTCTCCACCAGAGAATTAAATGAGATGATCCATGTTAAATATCTTACATAATTCCTGGACCCCCCCCAAAAATGTGCTCAGTAGTTTTGGATAAATGAGCCTTTTTTTAAAAAAATGAAAATGTATTATTTTTACTTTCTATATTCTAATTGTATTCTAAATGCTATTAATAGTTGGTTTTTAAGACTTGCTATTTTCTTTTCGTTTCTTTTTCTTTCTTTCTTTCTTTTTTTTTTTTTTTTTTAAGCTATGGTTTCTCTGTGTAGCCTTGGCTGTCCTGGATTTGCTTTGTAGACTAGGCAGGCTGGGCTCGAACTCACAGAGATCTGCCCGCCCCTACCTCCATGATTGAAGACTTGCTATCTTTAGAGAGGCAATGTTTTAAGATATTTTAATTCCTTGAGGACTTTATACTATTTATTTTGAACATATTTACCCTTCCTTCTCCAGCTATTCGTAATGATCCTCTACCTTCCCACCACTTCCCACCCAACCCTGAAGGTTTTTTTTTTTTTTTTTCCTTTTTTTCCTATCTAGTCCAGTTTGTGTTGCCCAGCTAGTTTTGGGAGTGGGCCTGCCCTGATTGACCTACCAGAGACTATATCACTAAAGAAAACTGAATTTTCCTCTCACAGCAGCTACCATGGCTGTAGCTCCTTAGCTAGTGATGGGATTTTGTGCCCACCTTACTTCCTCTGTGCTGCAATTTTCTGCTGACGTTATGTCTGCAGTGAACAAACAGAGGGAGAGGAACTCTAGTGCCCAGCTGACATTCACCTTTTCCTTTTTTCAAAATTGAAAAAAAAATTATTTATTTAATCACTTCACAGCTTGATCCCAGCCCCCTCCCTCCTTTCTCCCGGTCCCACCCTCATGCCCCTCCCCTCATTCTTTTCTCTCCTTCTCACAGAAGGGGAGGCCCTAAGGAATAAGCACATCCTCTCCCACTGAGGCCAGGCTAGGCCGCTCAGCTAGCAGAAAGGGATCTAAAGGCAAGAAACAGACTCAGAGACAGCCCCTATTCCCATTGTTAGGGGATACACCCGATGACCAAGCTGCACATCTGCTGTATATGTGTAGGGGGTCTACATCCAGCCTACGCTCTTTTGATTGGCGGTTCAGTCTCTGTGAGCCCCTATGGGCCTAGGTTAGTTGACTCTGTAGATCTTCTTGTGGTGTCTTTGACCCCTCTAAATGCCTCAACCCTTCCTCCCGCTCTTCCAAGGAACTTCCCATGATCAGCCTATTGTTTGGCTCTGGGTCTCTGCATCTGTTTCCATCAGCTGCTGGATGAAGCCTCTCAGAAGACAGTTATGTTAGGCTCGTGTCTGCACGCATAACAGAGTGTCATTAGTAGTGTCAGGGGTAGGCTCTCTCCAGCCCATGGAACGGTGTTACTCATTTCCAGCATGGGTCTTCCCACTTCAGTTAAACCAGTCTAGAAGAAACTGCCTCATGAACATGCTCAGAGGTTCTAATCTGTGGAGATTAGAAACCCATCAAGGCGACCCATCACAAGTGGGGTGCCTGTTGATGAGTACCTACTGCCCCAAAGATTAGTGACACAGCCCCTTGGCTGTTTCATCCCATTCTACCCTGTTCTGCTGGCTACATGTAGCCGGGCTGTTCCTTCTTTTGGCTTGCTTGCTTGGGGTCAGTAATTTGTAACTTGGCCATAATCAGAGGACACAGCCAAAGTTGCTTCGCTCTCCTGCGGACTTTTGTGAAAGTGGAATCTCATCTGTCTGGGCAATCTCTGCACAAGACCAGCTGGCACCTGCCTGCTGGGCGACCAAAGCCTAAGAGCCAAAGTGCAAGCAGAAGAACAAAGGCTTCCTGAGGCATAGGCTGAGATTCAGGCCTAGAGGGCACTGTGTAACTGGGAATTCTGGGAAGTCACGTTGGGAACCCAGAGGGTGAGAGAACAATGCTGACCGTTAGAACCAAAACCAAACCGAAAAACCACATTTATTTATCGTGCATCTGGGGAGGGGGCATGCACCATGGTGCGCATGTGGAGGTCAGAGGCAGCTTGTAAGAGTTGGTTTGAGCCTACACTCTGTGGGTTCTAGAGCTGGAACCCGGGTTGTCAGGTTGGCCACAGCTGCCTTTGTCCACCGAACCATCTCGCTGTCTCTCATGTTCTTCTCTGTCACTTTGTTCACAGCAGAATGCATTATCCATTGTGTTAAACTAACCAAGTCTCTCTAAATTGAGTTAGTAAGTTGTTAATGCAAGAACTGAATATTAATACGTAGCTAAGTAAAAATAAAAGTCTTTCACTGGTCCTCAACTATTATGTCATGCTACTGGTTTTCCAAACAACCCTGTTGCTCACCAATGGGCAGACAGATTGAAAATAGAAGTCAAATGTCACTCTGAACCTAACAGTGAATGATGCTTGGTTTAACATCTTGCATTCAAGCTGTGCTTATAATGTCAGCATGGACACTGAAATTAACAGGACAGAAGATTCTGGAAAAGTAGTCTTCAAGCAGTCTCCCCTTATTCCTCTCTCCCCTTTATGCAGTTCCTTTTGAGACAAACACAAAAGCAGAGTCAGTCACACCTTCTGAAGCGACTCAGAATGATGAACGAGACCCAAGAAATGGTCCAGAGTCAGGCTTGCTGAGCTTGTTTCCAGTGAGGGTGCACCCCGGTGGAATGGGATTGCCAGCGGAGAAAAACGTCTCTGTCCCCGATGCTCCTAACATACTGAGCCCCCCACAGACCCACATGCCAGACACATACCACCTGGTATGGAGGCCAGGGAGGGATGGTGGGCTGCCCATCAATGCCTACTTCGTGAAGTACCGAAAGGTAACGCCTTCCAGTTCATTTTCCCATTCTTTCCTTAACCCTGTGTATGTGTGAGACATTTGCTTATGTGAGGGTAGAAACTGAGAGTGTTCCAGAACATGTTTGTCATGGGTATCCTCACCAGGCATGCTGGATTGACAGATCTTAGGAAACTAGTAAAAGTAATGTATAAATAAATTTTTCCCAAGTTGAAGTCTGAATCCAAAGTAACCATAACATTCTCCCTCCCCTCCATCTGTCCCTCCTCCCTCCCTCTCTCCCTCCTTCTCTTTCCACATCTGTCCCTCCTCCCTCCCTTCTTTCCTCCTTCCCACACTGAGCTGGGGTATAGAACACAAGGCTTTAAGCTAGGCTAGTGACTACCTGTAGCTCCCATCACTTACCATTTTCTATCAAACCTCATGTTTTAACCCACTGGGCATTAAACTCCACAAACTACTTTGAAAACTGTTATTCTGCCCTTTGATAAGGTTGTAGCATACTCAGCCAATAAAGAGTGCCTGCTGGGGCGGGGGGTGCCCTCTGGTACCCTCTGTGGCCATTACACTGTAGCCCGACCTCTCACTAGTACTAGAATCTTAAACAGTGTGGTCATTTATTTTGGTCATGCTTGGACCTATATGTGTTGATTCTTTGGGTGATATTGTTCCTTTGCAGGCTTGTATTCAAGTACAATTTAAAAGCCCCTCTCATTTAATAAGCGTAATATATTTCATAAGATGAAAGGCATTATATCTCTTTCTCACGATATTAGATCACTTCCGCAGCCTTCTCTAGAATTAGTCGAATGCAAGTTTTTGTGTCACTTCCTGCCCTTCGTCTCTCATTATTCGGGCTTTCTCTTGAGCAGCTGGATGATGGGTCAGGCGCAGCGGGCAGCTGGCACACCGTCCGTGTCCCAGGGAGTGAGAATGAGCTGCATCTAACTGAGCTGGAGCCGTCAAGTCTGTATGAAGTTCTGATGGTGGCTAGAAGCGCAGTTGGTGAAGGGCAGCCTGCCATGCTTACCTTCAGGACCAGCAAAGGTGAGTGTCGTCCTCCGTCAAAGAGAGCTGGCTGCTCCATGCCAAGTATTAGTGCTATCCTCGTGGATAGTAGAAATCCTAAGATGTAAATCCACTATACATGCATACTGTGCTGCCTTTCCACAACGAGCAGCATTGAAATGGCTGAGGCAGGTAAATCAGAGACATTCAGGCTGAGCTGCAGCTCAGTGGAGCATATACTCTGATGAGGAAGATAAGATGCACACTCAAAGAACAACTCCAGACAAAACTCAATTCCGTTCTGCGCTTTATCAAATGCCGACCGTACATTGGGCAGTATAGAAAGTAGACGAAGCTAATCCTCATGGAGCTCATGTTTAGGTGGGAGGAGCATATGCCTAAGGTCTAAGCACATTAGGGGGTGGTGTTAACAAAGAAGTAGTTTCAGGCGTGGACTGGGAAGTGTCTGAGTTGGAGTTATTGTAAGTTGGTGACCAGCAATATGTTCAGTGTTAGCATAGATTTGTAAAGAAGGGGAAGTAGAAAGCACATCAGGGGAAAGCAAGTGCCTAGCAGACAGACTGGTGTGCACCAAGGTGCAGGGTGGTGTGCTTAGTGTGCACACCAGGAACACCAAAGGGGCCATGGTAATGGAACAAAGTGTGAAGACTGTGTGTGTGTGTGTGTGTGTGTGTGTGTGTGTGTGTGTGTGTGTTAGTGTGCCTCCATCATACAATACTCAAGGGAGCTTGCCAAGTCTCTGCAGGTGATGCCCAGTGAGCTAGGAGGGCTCGAGTTCTGGAGTCAGGAAGAGGGTATGGTGGGGAAAGACAGAACAACATGCGCAGTACTTGTGAGGGGAGTCCAGGCAGAAGAGGCTATGCCGGAGTGACCCACATAAAGGGAAAGCCTTCCAGGTTGGAAAGCAGGGGGAACCCTGAAGAAGCGTGTTCGACCCCAGTGCTGGAAGAGAAGTGGCCTCTGTGGATTGAGAAGGATGCATTCTGTGGCTTTGGGAAAAGACTTCCGTCTACCTACTGTCAGGCAGAAATGAGTACTTTCCATTTTAAATGACTCTTCAGTTAAGTTTTCACCACTAGGCCCTAGTTATTTGCAGTCTGACCTGTAACCACTCAATAGCTGTTTCCGTTTAAAAACTAGGAAACAACAACAACAAAAAAAAAATTTCATTTTTGCTTGTGGGAACATTAATATTAGTATAGCATCTTTTTTTTCCTGTAGAACGACCTTAACAAAAGCTCCTTAATTATGAATATTGTGTTGGAATAAATACCTGTGACCAAAAGGAAAATGGGCTAAGCAGAATCTTTGCTCAGTCCCCATTTGGCTGTCCTGCACATGTTGTTGTGTTAGCCAAGGGGCTCGAGAGACTATAACATAGCCACAGACATAGATGCCGTACCCACGGACAGCAGAGACACAGACGTGCAAGGTTCTCTAGAGGAACAGAACCAATGCAAGGACAGAGACAGAGACAGAGACATCGTAGGCAGAGACAGAGAAACCGAGACAACCAGGAAGCGTCCTGAAGAGCTCCTGGTCCTCAGTCAGTCATAGAGACTTGAAACACCAAAAATGAGGAACAGCAGCCAGATGAATCCACTCAGGGAAAAGGGGGAGCCAATCAAACAAATCTGGTCTGCTACCAGGAGTATTTGGGGGTGGGTCTTCAGTTCTTCCTGTGAGGCTCCCTGCTCAGGTGATTTTAACTTTGGCAAACTTACATCAAACCCAACCACCACAGTTGGTTTTTTTCCACATGTCAATTAAAGTAGCACCTCGAAGAAAGTCACATGTAGAGTTCTCTTAATAATACTAGAGAAAGACAAAGCATTTTGTCCTAGTTCCTGACATCAGCTGAGAGTGAGGTGGGTATTGTGTTTAGATACAGACTCATATCTTCATAGCCAGTTTTTGTTTTGCTTTTATTTTATGTATATAAGCTTATTGCTTTTTTAAAAAATACCTTACAGAAAAAATGGCATCATCAAAAAACACCCAGGCATCCTTCCCACCTGTGGGCATCCCTAAGCGGCCTGCTATTTCAGAGACTTCCAACAGCAATTTTGGAGTTGTGCTTCCGGATTCCTCTAGGCATAGTGGAGGTAAAGAATCTTCATCTTGTCTGTTTATGAATGTCACTGTCCTGTTTTCCTTCGGGGAGATAGGATAGAATGGGACATCTTCCCCAATCATGCTCCACTATGTTTTCTGAGTCAGAGTGTCTCACTAGCTTGGAATTGATTCTGGTTAATCTACCTGTCTTACTGGGTGATCCCTGTCTCTGTTTCCTGAGAGCTGAGGTTACAGGGGCTACCACAGCTATCAGGCTCTTCAGTGAGTTTTGGAGTTCCAACACTGGTCCACACTTGCCTATCAAGTGTTTTACCAGTGGAAGCCATGCCCCTCACATGAGCATTGCTCTTTAAGAGCCCATTTCAAGATTAAACATTAGCAGTCCAGTGCCACGACTGCTATTCAACATGATAAAAATGTTCTACTTCTAAGTCTTTAGCTTTCACAAAGGGTTTTTTTTCTTCTCTTTGGCAAGAAAAGAATTTGTATTTTAAATCCTGAAAGTTTGATTCTGTGTGTGTGTGTGTGTATGTGTGTGTGTGTGTGTGTGTGTGTGTGTGAGAGAGAGAGAGAGAGAGAGAGACTAGTTGTCTGAGTGTATATTGTATCTATATCACTGACAGATTATTTTGCTAAAAGATTATAGATCATATTTACTTTTATTGCTATATTTAATTAATCTTATGGAATTTAAATGGGTAGTAAAAATTCTTTGGAATGTTCAAGTTTCACATTTTATCAACTCTAGCCTAATGTGGCGTGTGTGTGTGTGTGTGTGTGTGTGTGTGTGTGTGTGTGTGTGTGTGTGTGTATGTAAAATGTTGGGGAATTAAACCTTGGGCCATGTGCATGCTAGGCAGCTGCTATGCCACTGAGCTACATACCCTGCCGTCAAGCCAGTTTTGTAATTATGATAAGTAAGGCATGTAGGGAACATAACATTTTGCTACTGTGTAAGGAAACGGCTCTTGTTCATTGTCTTAAATGATACACTTAAAAAGGTAATCTTGGCAAGTGAGTAATGACACTTATTGCCTGACAGCTCAAGTTTGGCCTCTGGGATCAATGTGGGGAAAGAAGAGAAATGGCTCTTGTTAATTGTCCTTTGACCTCCACACGTGTCTGTGTCATATGCCTCTCTGCCCACAATGAATAAACAAGCAAGCAAACAAATAAATAAAATACAGTAAGACATTTTTTAAAATGTAATCTTTTCCTGAGAGCTATCAAGAGCCCTAGTACTTAAGCTGCAAGGGAGCTAGCCCAGGACCATGACGGCGGTTTCCCCAGGAGGAGGTTCATTTATTACAGTTAGGTGTATCGACCCCTAGGATTTCCCCAAACGCTGGAAATTCGACGATATAATTTGTTGTAGTGGGGGGACTGCATTCATGCTTACCCCCTCAAAAAAAACCCAAAAGACATAAAGAGGAAGAAGTGCAAAAGATGAGAGAAATATGGAGATGACACCAGTGAGCGAAGGAGAAGGAGGATATAGCTGAGGGTAGAGTGATGGAGTCTGCATTGAATGAGGAGGAGGCGCAGCTCGGGTGTGGGATTATGGATTCAGGTGAAGATTGCAAGTTTGGAATTCTCCAAGCTGAAATACGCATATGAAATTGTTTGTTTGCTGTTTATGAGGAGGAGAACACGTCTACTTTCCAGATAAGGAAACAGGCAAGGTTTCGGTGTCACAGACAGTGAGCTGCTGCCGGAATCCACGTTTTCCCAGCGCAGCCGCTGTTGCTGCAGAGGCTGGCAGCGTCCGTCTCTGTAGACATGCTCTCCTCAGTAACTTTCTTTCCTCTTTGACCTGTGGCTTTTGATGAGTTGGAGTCTTGCAGAGTCACCCTTGAAAAGTCACTTGGTTTTTCTGTAAGGATCTGCATTAACCTTTCTGCTCATTCTGTTTTCACTGCTGTCTAGTGGAAAGGAATATAGTAAGTATCCCCCACAGTTGCCTGCCAACGCCTTCTTCTGCTTACACCTGGAGCCATTTGTTTTGTAAAACACCCTGGCTTTCTGCATCCAAGAACCATGTTCAATGTGACTTCCTTCTTAGGCCTTAGGAGTGAGGTTTGAAGGGATGCTGAAATGAAGCAAGTTGCGTGAGAAGCGCGGCCTCAGGAGAAGCGCACGCTTCCTTCCTTAGTGTCTTCACCAATATCATACCATGGTGGCACAGGTTCCCCCTTCCATGTCCGTTTGAAATCTCAGCTGTCTGCACACCAAAAGACCCACTGGCCTGCTGAGAACCAGGTGCCCACAGGACTCACAAGCAGAATGGCAGTTGACTGGGGTGCAGTGAAACTACTTTGTGAGCCCTCCTTAGTTAGAGGACTCGCGAAGGAAGCCACTAACAACCAGCAGCTTGCTTATTCCGCGAGGAAAGTCAGGCCCCTCATTTAAATGCTAGTGACCTCGCTCTGGAAGTGTCTGCCACAGGGTGTAGTCCTTCTAACCTGTGGCATGGGTCAACACCTGTGCCTCCGCAGTGCTCCCTGCAAGCTGTTGGACATGACTCTTTGACCTACTTTTCTGTGCTTGTGTCATCATCCTGTGGCACTGTTCCTGTCTTCCTTACATCCTTTCCCTCCCTTGTTACCTTGCTAGTGTTGATTGTTATATTGTATGCTCACAGACTGTTTCAAAGAAGCAAGTCCTAAAGCCTTGAGGCATATTAAAAGAGGGTAATAGTAACAGTGTAATAATCAGTAGGTTGTTGGTTTGTTTGATGTAATCTGGAAAACATTTCAAATAAGAAAACATTTGTGAGAATTGTTTATACACCACAACTAAAATCAAATAACTAGCTGGATACTGCTTTAGCCATAAATCTAAAACAGAATAGCAGAAACTGTCATATTCATTACCTTTCATTCTTTGTGAGTTAATTATCATATCTGTAATCATTTGACTTTTCCTTTTTCCTTCCTTCCAGTTTCCTGTATTTTCTTTCTTGTACATTTGATGTCCCATTAGCTTTTAAAGAGAACAGAGAGAGACAAGCAGTAATATTAACATGACAAAAAATTTGATGAGGGACCTTTAGCACAGGGTTTGGGATTTAGCCCTCATAGTGCTTTTAGGTTATTCCTGTCTCTGACACCGAGGCGATAGTAAAAATGAATGTTCCAATTTTCAGTTCCAGAGGCCCCAGATCGGCCTACTATCTCTACGGCATCAGAGACCTCGGTCTATGTCACTTGGATTCCCCGGGCAAATGGTGGCTCTCCAATCACTGCCTTTAAGGTGGAGTATAAACGGATGAGGACCAGTGATTGGCTGGTGGCTGCTGAAGACATCCCTCCTTCCAAACTTTCTGTGGAAGTACGTAGTTTAGAACCAGGTAATGATGCTTTGTTGCTGTTGTTGTTAAGGTACAAATGCTTATTTTGAAAAGAAAATAGGAAGAAGCGAGTAAGTTATCTGAATTATAACCATCCATAGGCAGTGATTATGATTTAGTATTTTTCTTCCTAGTCTTTTTTCCTCTGTGTCTTTAAATGTCCCGGAAGCTGGTCATAAATACAGTTTTGCATCCCTCGTTTTATGTCTAACTTTGGAAGTATACCATACCATGCTTGACTGCTTTGGTTAGAGGTGGTGGTGGAAACCGAGGCCGAGGCCTTGTGCGTGCTAAGCAAGCACTGTGCCACTGAGATGCATCCCCACCCCATAACCATCCTTCATTTCTAGATTTTAAATTGTTTCTCCCCAAATCTCACCCCAAATCTCAAGGCTATTAAAATAATTATCTGTGAAAGAGAAAAAAAAGTATGAATAAACTTAACTCTTGAGCTCATGACCACTTTTGCTCCTGGAATTTTGAATATACAGTGTAGTAGATGCCTGTGTCTAATTTTGTTGAGGGGGGGGGAGCAGCAGTTTTAGATATGGGTATAACCAAGTAGAATTTTCTAGATGGAAAATCTTCTAGTTATCGTATCTGAGTGATAAGGAAACTTGCTGTAGGATTTAATGTATTATTTAATTTAATATTTAGATGCACCATAGCATTGTTACAGGGCTTTTAGAGTTATAAGTGTTTTGTTTTTGCCCCATCCGTCAAGGTTCAACATACAAATTTAGGGTCATTGCTATCAACCATTATGGTGAGAGTTTTCGGAGCTCGGCATCCCGTCCTTACCAGGTAGCTGGCTTTCCAAATCGTTTTTCCAACCGCCCAATAACTGGACCTCACATCGCATACACAGAGGCTGTCAGTGATACTCAGATTATGCTAAAGTGGACGGTACGTGAGTCAACATCTTATTGATGAGATTTGCTGTCAGTAGCGCAATGCTTTTATGATGTGATACTATAAGCTGTTAAGCTTTTAATTGCAGGGAAGTAGAAAGGTCCTGATGTTGGTCTAAAGCACATATTTCAAGAGACAGGATTAAAGTGAAATTATTGTTTCTTCTCTCATTCAAATGTTGTTAACTTAATTAACATTCTGTAATTTGTGGAGGAATCCAGCAACGTGGCTGCTCTAGCAAGGGATCTGGCTGGAATACAGACATACCCATAGTACATACCTTTAACCCCAAACAATGAAAGTAAGATTAGTTTATTGAAGGAGGCAGGCATGTTTGAAAGTAATGTCTAATTGAGGGGCAGACAAAGTAACAAATCAGAGAAAGGTTTGACAGATGAGTCAGAGATAGGATACACACAACTCTCACAAGAACAGAACAGGAAAGAGAGTTGAGTTTGGTGAAGTTCAGTTGAATTCCTGCAGTCAGTGCAGTTCAGAAGCACTTTTTCCAAGCAGAGCAATTCAGTCTGAAGCCAAAAGAAGCCAGATTGAATCAGTTATCTGGGAGAGGCGTTTGAGCCAAAGCAGCTGAGTTGAACCAGCCAGTCAGAGTTCAGGAAGAACTAGAAAGGGTGAGCTTATTTAGCAGTAAGTCTCCAAGGCCGAAAACATCTAGGCCTAGCTTAGCAGACAAGGCTGGAAGCTGACGCCTTCAAGGTGCCAGCATATAGAAGATGAGATTGTACAGAGGTTAGAAACCTCCAGGCCTAGCCCTAGGGGTAGATAGAACAAAGATAGAAATGCTCTTGGTCTTAGCCGAGGCCATGAATTTGTAAAGCTTGGGTCAGGCTTTCGTCTCATCCCCTCATCTGAGGAAATAAAAACAACATTTCCAAATGACTTATTCTTTTTTGAACCAGTGTACATTTATTTTTGAAGCTAATAAAGTATATGCTGTTTTCTTATTGTTTAGTTCTGTAGTAAGCTAAATTCTCATATAACTCTGAATATCTCTGAATTGGGTTAAAAAAAAATAGCCACTATGTATATTGCCAAACAAAGCTAGACAAACATTACATACAGATGAAGAAATCTGAGTATTACTTTTATTTTTTTCCCTTTGACAAGTCTTTGCTTCTTTTTTTCTAGTATATTCCATCAAGTAACAATAATACTCCCATTCAAGGATTTTATATCTATTACCGGCCAACAGATAGTGACAATGACAGTGATTACAAGAGGGATGTTGTTGAAGGTGAGTCTCTTAGCAGGCTGGAACCCCTGCAAAGGTGCTTTTATGGGGTGGGGCTAAGCATCATGAACCCATCATCACAGGCTAAGACCGAGTTAGAAAGGAGCTGGCACATGCTGGTAAGTTTGTTCCGTTGAAACCCAATTCTCCAGCTCCCTCCCTCCCTCCCTCCCTCCCTCCCTCCCTCCATCCCTCCCTCCCTACCTCCCTCCACAGTGCCCTAATTTTTGTTACAGAGGCAGTTATAAAAGTATGCAGAAGATGACTTGTCAGTAATCCATCTGAAAAAGATGCTGACTTTTTTTTTCAAGACAGGGTTTCTCTGTGTAGCCTTGGCTATCCTGGACTCACTTTGTAGACCAGGCTGACCTCAAACTCACAGAGATTCACCTGCCTCTGCCTCTGCCTCCCGAGTGCTGGGATTAAAGGCTTGTGCCACCATGCCCGGCTTGACTTTTTTTTTTTTAAATGACTAGTGACCTGATTGTATAAATCAGTTGTAACTTCTTACTAAAGTCTGGCTCAAGCAGTTTGTAGGCCTCTGTACTGGGTTAGTCACACCTTAAGCATACTGTGCCCTTTTAGAAACATTGAGAAGTTGAGAGTGCTTTGCAGAGGAAGCATACAGCCCAGGTGTGAAGAGTATTAACACTGTTCCTCTGCTGGACTAAAACTACAGGGATGATGGCTGCTGTGACCTACGTGGCTCATCTCCACCCTTATCCCTGCCTTTTGCGTCTTTTCTCATTGGAGATGCTGACAGCAACCTCAGGTCTTTGGTGCAGGGTGGTTCCTGCCACCCACGGACCCCCTTCCCTAACAGTCTGCATGACTTTTCTCACTCTTCTCTGTTGGGACTTTGCACGCCTCTTCCTCAGACCAGATCTTCCCTGGAGCCCTGACCAAAATTAAACCCTTTGGGTTTGTTTCATAGCATTTAATCAAAGTATGGATATATGGGTATTTGAAATTACATGTTTCTCTGACTAAACATTTACTTCCTTGGGCCCGGGATCTCTGTTGCCCCTGCTGTGTTCCCAGACCCTTCAGTGTGAGGCATTGGTACTGGATAAATCAATGGGCTTGTGAATGGAGGCCACCAAAAGAGCCCGCTGATGCCTGGGCTGGAGGCAGGAAGTGGCGTGAGAGTTGTCTTCAAACTGATGGACACTTGTGTGGGCGGGGAGATGCTTCAGGCGGACAGGCTCTGAGGAAACAGCATAGAGAAGAACATTCTGACATGAGTGTCTAGGTTCCCTCACGGGATGATAGATTCTTTGCGTCTGCAAGCGTCAAGTACAAGCCAGATGCCGGTTCTTGGTAGTATCTGGGTGTGGGAGGAAAACTTCTTCCAAGCTTTCTTTTCAGCCCATGAATCCGATCTTTTGAAATAGTGAATGTCTTGGTTGGGTGTATAGTTCGGTGGTAGACCATGTGCTTAGTATATGGCAGGTCCTGAGTTCTAGCTTCCACACACACATATACATTCGTAATACATCCCTGTATATAGAAATACCTATTATAGCAAATCTTGTCAGAAGAGTGCCCCAGGCCTAGGATTTACCGTATGGCTTCCTGCCATTAAATACACACATTTTTAAAAATTTAAGTTAGTATGCTATGTCATATCAAATATTATATCATTTTGGGGGATTTTATTTTTTAATCTTATATGTATGAATATTTTAACTGCATGTGTGTATGTGTATCACATGCATGTCTGGTGCCCACAGAAGTCAGAAGACAACGTGAGATCCTCTGGCACTGAAGTTGTGGGTAGTTGTAAGCTGCCATGTAGATGCCGGAAGCAAACCAGGTCCTCTACAAAGTGAGCAAGTGCTCCTGGTTACTGAGCATCTTTCCAGCCCCTGTAGGATTTCTTTTAGTATTGATTTATTCAGTGGAGTTACATAAAAAAACAAAAAAAACAAATTTAGAGTCTGAGTAGGGCAGCTGCACATGCCAATTTTTTTGAATGAATGATTGGTTCTTTCTCCTTTTCTGTAATTTTCAGTGGCACACTTATTCTGTGCTTTCAGTAGTCAAGGCAGTAGCTGCTGTGAGGGAGGGAAGCTAACACAGGGAGCATCAGGAGACCGTGGGGTGCCAGCAGGGCTCTCTTTGGTGGTCTAGACGGTGGTGCCGTGGCTGTTTGGTTTGTGAACACTTCAGTGTGCCATGCATAGTGTGTGTGTGGTTCTTCACTTTGCATACTTTCTTTCAATCAAAAGGCTGTTAGAAAATTCAGAAAGATAATTATGACTTCTGCGTTTTGTCCTGTCCAAGTCTTTGTTTTAGTTTAGATGATTTAGAAGAATGGGGATATCACATTTTATTTTTAAAACTTTTGACATTGGTTAAACATTTGGCATAAGATGGTTTTAAACAAAACAGATGTGAAGTGACGTGACAAGCTCTGTCTCTCCCTGTTCCTCACCTTCCTGCTCGCACTCTCTAGGAATCCCCCGTGGGTTAACATTTTTTAAACTGTGCTCCTTAGAGGAATCTGTGAACTTTTACAAACCCCCATGAACTGAACATGAGCCTGGGACTCAGAAGAGAGTTGAACGGCACTCCATGCACAGCAGTGCTCGCAGAGGGAGTGTCCCCTGGCAAGCATGTTTATAAATGTATCACACTGAGCAGTTAGATGTTTAAGTGGGATCCACTGTGCTGTGTAATTTGCTTATTCCTTATTTTCAAGTTTATTCATTTGAAATTCTTTCTGTGGTAATTGGAGCTATTGGTCTATTCTCCCCAAAACCAGGGACAAAATGCTCGTTTAAAATGTGTACCTAAATTTTTCCTAAAAGATTCGGCTACTTAATGTGGGTAATTGATGCAGAATTTAGGTTTCTCTCTCTTTTTAATGAATCAATTATAAAGACTACACTAAGAACACGTGCGTTTCTTACATTGTCTGACTCTCTCATTCTTTGCCACATTTAGATAAACTGCAGATATTCCTCACCTGCCAGTGGTTCTGTGTGGAGCATTTTTTGTCTTGTTAGGTGGAGCTCCAGACCGATCAGTGTCTAAAGCTCTTTCTGCTCTGCAGCTCTGAGCTTGAGGCTTAGCAGAGGCTGTATGCTCCTTGGTTGGGTTGAAACCCAGCAGTGCACATGCCTATCTTGCTGATCAAAATATGCCTTACATAACAACAGCCTTCTTCTCTTGGCAGAAAGATTGCTTTTCTTTCAGAAAGATTGGACACAGCAGTGAAATGCAAATCTAAGGTGTATATTATAATTCCTTTCTCCTAAAAGCAGCCAGAAGTTTCACCCCACTGTCACTAGTTCTCCACAGTGAGTGCTCTGGGTCCGACAGAGACGCTATGGGTGGGTGTAGAAGCAGGAAAGCCCAAAAGCTGGAGAGACAGATTTAATGAGATGTTTTTGCATTTTAGAAATAGGCCCATTCTTGTTTCAACTAGTCCTTTAATGAAGGGGGATAAACAAAACAAAACAAAAAACCAAACACCCAAAAAAGTCAAATTGAAAAGGGGGAGGGGGGGTCTTTTTACAAGTATATAAGAAAGTCTAGAAGTCATTCCTGGAGCCTCTCAGAGACACCTGATCTTGGACAAGCAGATTTTCTCCCTTGTAAAATGCCAGTCTGTGTGAACGAGGGGGTTACGCTGGTGACTTGGAAAGGGGCTGGAATGTTCTTGTCTGTGTTGAATTAGAAAGGAGCCTGTGATACTGGTCCTGTCAGCCAAGCAGACTTGACTTACACATGTGGTGCAGTTTCATGTTTTCTTTTTTTTCTGTCCCTTTAATTAATTCTTAAATCGGTCAGTGGTATGCTTGGATTTCTAGGAAACGTTGGAGACGATCTGAAGAGTCATTTGCTAAAAGGGATTAAGAGTACTTAAAGAGTTAATTAAATCTGGCGAAAGTGTCCCTGTTTATGAAAGTTTGTCACAGGTCCATGAAAGTGAAAACGGAGGGTGATTTACACTAGAGTGCTCAGTTTGGGAGTGTTTCTAAATGAAACGTTGGCTGTGTGCCACAGATAACAGAATCCTAATAGAGGAGACACTTGTGTGGTTCTGAGCCTCCGACTCAAAAGAACAGTGGCCTTGCGGGCAGCAGCTGAGGGTTCCTACAGCAGAATTTGCTGTCTGTGGATCCTCGGTGGTTCATTAAAGTGTTTGATTGTCAGCCCGTGGTGTCTCCTTGGCAATGGAAGAAAGTCCTGGGAAAGCCTTTCCTGCAACCGGTCACTTTCTCTGGGTTATGCACTGTTTGCTATCTCATTTGCACTGTGGCTTTTCAGTGGGTGGGCATAGTGGCTGGACTTGCTGTCCTGAACTGAGGATTGGAGATGGTTTCCCTCTGTGTGTGTGTGTGTATTTTTCTTAGACTAGCCACTAATTTTTAATAAAAACCAGTATTGCTACCAAAACATAGATACCTTTTAATTGAGTTTATCTCGTCACCTCTGTTACATACTACTTAGTAGAATTGCTCTTCTTCCATTATTCAGTTAAAAAAAAAATGAACACAAGCTGTATGAAAAGGTCAAGGGATGCTGTAAATCTCAGTCTGCAATTACTAAACGAGCCCATTGGTGTCATCAAAGCTGCATCACTCTACAGCTTGTCTCTCATATGATGTCTTTTCTAGGTTCGAAGCAGTGGCACACAATTGGCCACCTGCAGCCTGAAACCTCTTACGACATTAAGATGCAGTGTTTTAATGAAGGTGGGGAGAGTGAGTTCAGCAACGTCATGATCTGCGAGACTAAAGGTAGGAGAGGCCTGCAAGTTTGTGTTTCTCCCTGGCCAGTTATTAGAACTCCAAACTCCAGGTCACATCTGAGAATTATTGGTATATTTCTGTGTGGAAATTTCAGCTTTGAATGAGTTCCTACGTGCCTGCCTTTAGACTGCACCTATAGAAGTACCTTGTGTTGTCTAGAGCATTTATATATATATAAAAAAATTGTCTACATGAGCTTTAGTGATGCCCATTATTTTCCATGTGACTATACATAAGTCACTTCTTTTTTCTTACTCTCCAGGAAGAGAGTAGAAATACTTGCAAGCTACTTTCCATGAAAATTGAAATATCAATAAAACTATTGAAGACTGTACTACACCTGTGTTACTGTTATGATAATGCCACGTCTGAGACTGGGAACTTTATAAGGAAAGTGGCGGCTGTTAAGCTCACAGCTCTTCAGGTCAAGGGCATGATGCTAGCGTCAGTTCAGCTCTGTGAGGACCTGTGACAGGAGCCATCACAAGGATAGGAATGCATACAAGCGGGGCTCATCAGCTGGCAAGTGAGAGAGCGAGAAAGGCCAGGCCGATGCCACATGTGTTCTCTTACCAGAGCTCTCAAGAGAACTCATGAGAACCTCAGCAGTTCCTTCTGAGTCAGGTCTCCAGCAACGGTCCTCTAGGTTCCGTCTCTTGTCTCACCACCTCTTAACGTGGCCACACTGGGGACTAAACTGCCAGTACATGAAGGCTTTGGGAAATCCACTCAAGCCACGGCAATCTGCTTAAGGTAGTTTCTTGAATGGCAGGTACATGTACTAGCTACACGTTTACGGCTGTGTTGTATTAAGTTTAATATAGCGGTCATAAATTCTGAGTTGTCATTCTCAACTCTGCCTACACACAGAGAATGCCTATAAAAGGATCTTTAAAAGGAGAAAGCACCACATGAGAGTAGAAGAAATGCCTAATCCGGGTGTTTATAAAGCAGAAGTGAGAGACTTTATATCACCTTGAGGCTTTTCTCAACTGTCTCTAACACAAACGTCCCTGCTGGGTATCTCTGTTGTCCCAATGCTTGGTAAGAAGTAGGGAACCCACACTGAAGTCACTTAGGAAGGTCTCTGTCTTCTCTTTCCTCTTTGTCTTCTACTGTGTGTCAGTAGAGCCCTGAATGCAACACTGCTCATAGCGAGCCAGGGATCTGGCTTTATATGTAGTCATGTTGAGATCTGGTGAGGCTTGTTTTTAATTCTTCTTTTTCTCCTCCTCTCTCTTCCTCCTCCTCCTCTTCCTTCTCCTCCTCCTCTTCCTCCTCTTCCCTCCTCCTTTCTCCTCCTCCCTCCTCCTCTCTCCTCCTCTCTCCTCCTCCTCTCTCCTCCTCCTCTCTCCTCCTCCTCTCTCCTCCTCTCTCCTCCTCCTCTCTCCTCCTCTCTTCTCTTCCTCTCTTCTCCTCTTCCCTCCTCCTCCTCTCTTCTCCTTTTCTTTCATCATCATCATCGTCATCGTCGTCGTCGTCGTCATCGCCATCATCCTCATTTTACACAGGGTCTCCTGTGTGCCAGACTAGCCATGCACTCACCATGTAGCTTGGAACTTCCAGTCCTCCTTCCTAAATGCTGAGGTTATAGGCATACCACATCATATTCAGGTTATGTGTTCCTGAGGCTCAAATCCAGGGCTTTGTGTTATGCTCTATCCCCAGGTCTCCTTAATGAGGATCTTTTTAAGAAGGCTTAGCATGGAAGAAGGAAGTTGTTGAGTATTCAGAGCAGCAGCCATCAGTGTCTGCTACAAGTTGGTTTTTGTTTTTGTTTTGAAATTGAGAAAATGAATAAAACAAGGAAACAAAGACTTGACATTGAATTGCAAAGCCAGGCTTAGTTTCCTCTCATAAATTCTCAATCATGTGCCTTTCTGCTGAAAAACTTTCCCATTAAATCCACATTAAACATCTGTTCACCTAAGGCTGATCTTGAATTTCACTGGATTAGCATAGATCCAAATACCTCTCTGAAGCATCCACTGTAATGGACTCAGGAGGATTTCTTGCTTTGTTTCTAGAGTGCTGTGACCTCAGAATAATCAAATGAAATATGTCATTGCTAAACCCAAGACATTAAAAATCTTACCAGGCAGAGCTGGAGAGTGGCTGTTCTTGACGAGCACAGCAATTGGTTCCCGGCACCTACGTTGTGTGAACACACATGCTGTAACTCCAGCTCCACAGGATCACACAATATGAAACAATACTGGTGTAGGGTTGTAGCTCAGAAGGCATCTGCTTAGCATGTAGAAAGTGGAGCATTCTGTTCCTGGCGCTGCAAAGAAGGAAGAGACTGAGTTTTCTAGTCTTACGGCTGACTTCAGAATAGTGTACCTCATTATTAGCTGCAGTTTACAGCTAATTTATTGAGTGGAGGCTGGGAGGTCACAGCATAATGCTAACAGTCTGGCAAGAGTGTCCAGTGCTCTGTCATAGCATGGTGGAAGAGCAAGTGAATGAGGCCAAACAAAACGGGTCCAAATTCAAACCTGTTTTCATATGACTAACCCACCATGTAATAATGACGTTCATCTGTCAGTGGGGATAAAGCCCTTACGGCCTAATCCCCAATTCCACTTCTTAATGTTGTTAGCATGGGGGCTACATTCCTACATGGGTTTGGAGACAGCCAAACAAACCACAGCACTTTTTGTTACAGCCTTATGATGGAGCTCTTTTGTGTCTCCATTTTCTGAACACAGAAACAGGTTCGTGGAGGTGAAAGTGATGCAAATGGTAGGGCCCAGTTTATACCTAGGGTTCCTGGCTTCAGCGAATGCGCTGTCAGCCACCGTACTCTGCTTATGACAGAGTGGGACTTTATCATGACATTTATAGTAGTCAGAACGCGTGACTTGCAGGTGGGAGAATGGGGCTTGTACACACTTGTGGTCACAGTTTCCCCCAATACCCATGAAGTAGCTAGAGGACTGTGGACTCTAGTAGGTGTCATTGGGGATGCTTACAGGACGCATGTGGGCTTTTGGATTATATGGAGTCTCTGTAGTAGTTCAAAGCTGTTTAAAGTTGAGAATTTCTTTTGCACATGGTAGAAAAATAAAACACTAATTCCTAGTCTTACTTGGGGAAACTCTATCACTTAGGATGAGGGTGTTTTGTTTGTTGTTTGTTTGTTTTCTGTCCATAAGTTGAGGTTTTTTATTTCAACACTGGGTGTTTTCTGTAAGCACGGTTCGGCAGATCATCATACAGCTGTTTGGGTCAAACCAATTTGTATGTTTCTTGGCTCGTAGAATTTCTCAAAAATTTGTGGACCAAAACTTTGGCAGATCAGAATTTCACATTTGGATCCCTCTTTGTGACTCATTGGTGGTCAGAGTGTCTCTGTGAGGAGTCTAAACAGACTGGCTTGTGTTCCTAGCCAGACCTCCTTCAGAGAGTCTATTTCGTAAACTCTGCATTCACTCTAACTTAATTTTTTTTAAAAACATATTTCATCCAGTGAAACGTGTTCCTGGAGCTTCAGAGTATCCTGTGAAAGAGCTGAGTACCCCTCCCAGTTCTGCAGGAAATGGAGGGAATGTGGGGCCTGCGAGCAGCCCTGCCAGGAGTGGTGATATGCTGTACCTCATCGTTGGCTGTGTGCTCGGTGTTATGGTCCTCATTCTTATGGTTTTCACCGCGCTGTGTTTGTGGAAAAGTCGCCAACAGAACGCATGCATACAGAGTGAGTCATTTATAAGTATTTCCTTGTATTTTTCTAAAGATGGGTAGAGAAAAATATTGCCAGAATAAATATTGATTCCTAACACTCTCGTGTATTCGTGCCATGGAATGAAATCCGTGAGATATTCTCCACTCAGGGGAGGTGACTTTTCAGCCATTCATGCTGCCAGCCAAAGCAAGTGGAGCATCAAATTAAATTGCCCAGTAGAAGTAAACACCAAAGCCAAAGCTAAGCATGTCTCTGAGTAAACAGCTGTCTTGGTGCTGGGAAAGCCTGGCTTTCGTGGACCACCAAAGAGGATGAGTGCTTGAACATCAGTTCTGGAATCGCTGTAGGAATGTCTTCATGCTGGTACAAGTCTGGTCAACAGGAGGCAGAAGAACTTCCATCTGCCTTGATGGAAAGGAAGGTGGCCACTGCCATTGGGCTTCGTGAGCGGGGATAACATGGTCCCGCCTCTGTAACTGCTGTGCCCAAACAACTCGGAAGTTGCGCACTGTCTCCCAAACACATCAACAAGAGGTGTGATTGTAAGGTCGATGATGGTACTGTTTCAATACTAATAGCCTTCCTTTCCTGACCCCAACTATTTGAAACACCATAACCAAAGCAAGCAGGGATATCATACTTTGGTGAGGATAAGACTCTCCGATTTGGACCAAGAATAAGGATATAAAAGAATGTGAGGTGAAAGGAAACCAATAGTGATGACTAATTCCAGGGACCATTGTCTAATTCTCCTCTTTAAGTTAGTAGCTCATGAATATATGTATGTATGTATGTATGTATGTATGTATGTATACATACACACACATATATACATATATATGTATATATATATTATATATATGTGCATATATATACACTTTCTGGAAGGGACATGAATGGATATAAGGCTGCAGCGTTTGTGCCACTTGATTGAGTCTTATTCTAAATGGTTCTAATGTGTTACTTAAAATTGTGTGTGTGTGTTGGATAGTAAAGCATTGTTCTAGAAGCCCTTTTCTTTTGTGATGATAATATCTTTACAAAATAAAAAGTCATCTTGAGAGTGTTTATTCAGCCATTTATGCCACCAGAGGAACTCGTTGTCTCCTGCTTGTCAGACCCTTTGCTAAACAATGGCGGACAGCTGATGAAATTCTAGGGCCTGCTCTGAAGGAGCATAGATGAGCTAGCACAGGAGGATGTGCACCTGTGGGGAAAGTGCAGGACAAACTTGGAGAGGAGACAGTGAGAGCCATGCATATTGTAGCTTTCCCTAAATGTATCTGGCAGATGTGCCTTTGGAAATCAGAATTTGCTCAGTGCTTTTAACAAATGGAGAATTGCCTTTTTTGCTTTTGGTACCTCACATCCTTGGCATGCATGATGACAGGAGGAGCTATTGACTAGCCAGCAAATGGACGCACATCATCCTAAAAGTGCTGCTTCCTGCTGTTTAGCGCGTTGGTTTTATACTCATGATTCTGACAGTGGTTTTGAGCCCCTGACGTGCGTGGGAGTCTAAGCGCTCCCACTCAACTCTCGCCATTGCTCAGATGCTTTGCGTCTGCACATTTTATTCCCGTGGGAGTGATTTGTCCCTGGTAAACTTTTCCTTCTTTTAGTAGAGTCGGAGTTAACATCCCAAGCTACTGATCTTCACTGTAAAGGCGTAATGGCAACAATTTTACCGAAGCTTTGTGAGGACAGTTCAGCATGGTTTACTTTAGTCTTGTTTGTAGTTTCTTAGTGATTTCGTTAAGAAAAGTTCCCAGCAGGAAGATTTTTTTTCCTTCCTTCAGTAACTGACCTTGCTTTTCCTTCTGGCTTTGTTCTTTTTAACAGAGTACGATCCTCCAGGGTATCTCTACCAGGGGTCGGAGATTAATGGACAGATGCTAGAGTATGCCACTCTCTCAGGAGCAGCCCGGATCAATGGGGGTGTTCACGGAGGCTTCCTCAGCAAAGGCAGCCTCAGCAACGGCTGTTCTCACCTCCACCACCAAGGCCCCAATGGCGTCAGTGGGATCCTGAATGGAAGCATAAACGGAGGGCTTTACTCTGCGCACACAAGCTCGCTAACCAGAACATGTGTGGAGTTTGAGCATGCCCATCATCTGGTGAATGTAAGAGACCTCACTATACACAATTGCTTCTCTGGGTCTCAGTGTGGCAGGGTGAAAGGACTGGTGAGCGTGCTTGACTTCTTTTACTGTAGACACCTGGTAAGCTGTGTACTTGGGCATGCTGTGTGTGCCTGGCAGCTCCAGCTCCACAGGGATCTGCATCAGTTTTCTGTCATCAGTAATAGCTGCATTTCTCAGCTTTTTCTAGCTTTAATTATTTACCACAAAGTGGAATGCAGTAAAGAACACATTGGAAGTTATTCTTAAGACAAAATGGAAATACCACTGAGCAAAGACCAGGCCAGATGGTTCACATTTGATTTATTTGGAGCTGAGTCTGAGAACGCAAATGCTGTTAAGTTTGACAAATGGAGGAACAGATTGCAGCACATTGGGGTGCCCCTGTGGAAGGGGGTGGTAGCTGCCGCTCCCCATTGAAGAAGCAGTTCCAGTGTGGTGCCTGCTCTTGTAGTGCACACCGCAGGCTCTGGTGCTGCTCAGCTTCTGGGCCTTTCAGAACACTTGTAAATATAGATCAAAACCACCAGATGCTAGGATGTTGAATTCAGGTTTTCTATTCTGTGCTGGAGAGAGAACCTGCAGCTTCTCCTATAGGAGGCAAGTGTTCTGCCACTGCACAAGCCCCGCCCCCCCCAGCTTTATAAAGACCACACAGAAGCTCTCCCTCCACAGGCCGCCAGGTTATGACTCCTGGCCCATCATGAGTTGGTTTTGCCCACTATTTTTTTTTAAAACCCTGTAACTTAAAAGCTTTTTACATTTTAGAATATTAGCATTCTTCAGTCACAAGGAGTCTGTCGCAAGCCCTTGAAACTGCCTTTTTTCTGAGACAGACAGCACAGTTTTGTTTTCTGTGATGGGACTAGAATGGCTGACATAGTTTAGATGATGTTGCTTGTGGGGTTCTTGCACAAGGAAGTCTGATTTATTCTTGTCTCCGGCTGGGCATCCATATTACCTTTTAATCAGGTAATTTGTTTAGTTGGTCGCGTTTAAATGTTGGTTTAGTTTTTACTATTATTCTAATTGCAAAGACATTTGCTACAATCTGGAGAAGTTGATTTTTCATCTTCAGTTTAGTAATGATATTGAAATCTTAGAGTTACAAAATCAAATGTAGGTGTACTTTTTTTTTGGCTACCTTATTGGGTTCTTACCTCTACCACCCTTCCAACCCTTATTCTACTCTAATTCCTTCCAACCCTGCAACACTAGGAAGGAGAGAAAAGTTAGAGGGGAAGGCGGTGTAGACCTCTTTAGACTAATTCTTGTTGATTGGGGCCATTGGATTCCTAAGGGCAAGTCCAATCTTCATCGTCAGAATATCCAGCAATCTAGAAAACACAACACCAAATGTAGCATCAGGGGCCAATAAAAAGGGGGTGGCATGGCACAAGGCTTTCCTGGTTATGCCCTCTCCAGAGTCTCTGGAATTAAACTATCTGCAGCCGGCAAAAACCACACCCTTTGTAGAATACAAGACAATCATAGTTAATGGCTATGATCAAACTGAAGCAGCCCCATATTCCACGCCTGGGATTAAAGCAAAAACATATTCACATAACATAACTGGGCTGGAGAGATGGATCAGAGGTTAACAGCACAGGCTGTTCTTCCAGAGGTACTGAGTTCAATTCCCAACAACCACGTGATGACTTACAACCATCTATCATGAGATCTGGTGCCCTCTTCCGGTGTACAGGCACACATGCATGCAGAACACTGTATACATAATAAATAAATCTTTAAAAAACAAAAACAAACAAATAAGAAACCAAAACTCATTGCAACAAAACTTTTAGGTGCATTTGTATCATAAAGCTTAAAAAAAAGGTATAGCTTTTGTGTAACTGAATTTTTGTACATTCCACAAAGTATCATTACCAAAAACCAATAATTTCATTATTTTGTGGAGCAACTCATGGCCTGCCTTCAGACTTTCAAAATGTTTTTGTCACCGATCTTAGTCCACCCCTAGTCCCAGTCAAGGAAGCTGACAGAGAAGGCATTCAACATACAAACTGCTGTTTGTATAAGAAGGAGCCGTAGGATGGATGCTTCCAACACAGAACTCTGGCTTTGCAGAACTGACATGCCCCAGTAGGTGCACAGCTTTAGAAGTTGTCATCTGTGATTCTAAACTTTTTACTTTCTTACTTTTCTGCAAGGGAAGAAATAAAGAAGTTAAAAAATCTTAGTAGTGGCCGCGGAAACGGCTGATTTGGCTTTAACAGGTTCAGCAGCTCTCACAACCAGGATCCTTTTTTCTGAACTTGTGGAGTCCTCCCACATGGACTGAGTGTAGCCTAGGATGTTCTCACTCTGCTTTCCTAACCATTCCCATTGTTAGGTGGATCAGGGTTACCGAGTGGCATTTCTAGTCTTGGTTTGCGTAGGTTCTGGCTGTTGTTATAAGATAAACGAAACGGAAAGTGTTCTAGCAAAAGCAAGTGCCTGAACCTTTGCCAGCCTTGCCGGCCTGCTTGCGGGTTGGGTGCGCTGTCACGGTCCCTCCCGTCCTTCAAGTTCAACTCTGCTGTTTTTCTTCAGAACGCAGAGCTCTGATTCTAAGGCCAGTCAGCCTTTAACTTCCTGTTTGCCATTCAGTATGTCAAGCGAGCATTTTACAGTGAGGTATGTGCTAATCTGGGCATTTTCCTTAATTGCTGAGCAGTTTCCGCCAAAAGCAACACCAGAATATTAATATTCCCCCCAAGTCATTGCTGGCTGAGCGTCTACTCCCATCTGGAAAAATATGACGTTTTCAAACTTCAGTACAGTGAACAGACCTAATAGAAATAATTACAGGGAAATGAAGATGGGTTGATCTTGTGACATCATTCCCCACACACTTCACACCCCGTCCCTCTCTATCTGGCATCGCATAAGCTTTTTCCATGACTGCTAGAAAAGAAAACATGAGTAGTCACTTACAATGTATAATATATTTTAAGGCATAAATTTGAAAGACTAAAAGGAAGTGACTAACCCCCTCCATTTATTTGACTTTTTCCAGCACAGAGGTACTCTGAAGAATGTGGCAGTTCAGCTTTAGGGGTGTAGTGTGACCTCGTGCGGGGCTCACT
>OU015749.1:93130725-93152827 GCA_907169655.1 Acomys percivali
AGCTAAGTAGCTCTCATAGTAGACAGGAAGCAGGAAGAAGCTAATGAACTTCTTTCTCCTTCCCTGTAATGGCAGTCAGGCCTCTTCAGCCTATTGGATGGTGCCCCCCCCCCACCTTTCCCCTTCAGTTGATCCTTTGGCTACACCCTGACAGACACACCAGAGTGAGCTTTAATAGTGCCCTAGGGTGTCTCCATCCAGTCAGATCGACATCAAGGTTGACCACAGTGGTTCCCCAGATCCTTTAAAATGCCAAAATCTTGTCATCAACTGTAATGCTGAGAGATATACAACCAATTGTTTCCTTCTGAAATATGCACAATTCTATAAAATTTACCTCTCTATCCTATCAGTGTTACTAACGGTATGTTTTCATCTCCCAGTCCCTACCGAATACGTAAAGAGAAATGATTTCATCTAAGTTGTATGAGGGTTGTAGGTAGGAGTTGAGTTTGAGCTCTTCAGTCAAAACTCACTTAACTGCACAGTCCAGGCACTGAAATAGGTTCTGAAGTGTCACAAGAATAGTCCAGGAAAGTGAGAGGACAGTGCCTACAAAGAAATAATGGTGTTCTGTAGCGTGCATTGGAATCACCTGGAGTATTTGTGAAATCACAAACAATTAGAGAAATCTGCCCAGGAATTTGCATTTCTGGTGAGTTTCCAAGTGATGCCAGTGCCGGTAGCCTGAAGCCATGGGTGGAGACCCAGCAGCTGACGAAGTGTGACTAGAGAGTAATAAGATTCAAAATTGAAAAGCTGGCCTGAGTTTGTATGAGGGATATAAACTCAGGGTTTACTAGTGTATCTAGTAATTCTTTTCCAAGCATGTAGTATGAACTAGAGGCTGGCCCACAAGGAGAGAGCGCATGCATAGTCTGCAGGCACTGACTCTCAGACAGAGCGAGAAATACAGTGCTACCGTGTGTTTGCAGAAGAAGGGCGGATGGAGGAAAAGAAGAGGCATGTTGGAGTTTACAGTCTTACGTTTAAAAGATCAGGAGCAAGCCTTTGGGTGTGTTGGAGAGGGGAGGCTGTTAGACATTGCCGTAAGCCAGCTTAGTCCTCGTTCCAGGCATGAGGAAGGAGTGAAACGCTAGGGTTGGCACTCTTATGACTCAGCCATGTCTGATAGGGGTCTAAAGAGATTAGGGCTGATGAGATGGTGCCACTGAGTAAGGTGCTTGCCACCCAGCCTGACTACCTGAGCGTGGCAACCAGGATCCACTTGATGGAAGGAGAGAACCGACTCCCACAAGTTCTCCTCTGACCTCCACACATGTGTCATGTCCTGTGTATACACTCACACCAACTAAACAAACAAATAAATGTGTGTGTGTTTTTTTAAACTTTAGTTTAAAAAAGGCAAGCTTGGATGCAGGCAGAGTCGACGGCCAAACTCTGCCAAGACAGGGTAATCAAGTCCTCAATAGTTCCTGCCTCACAAATATGTCTCTCAGATATATTGGGCCAGAAGGCTGAAGAAGATGCTCCAACATTATAGAGAGTTTTGGATGACTATTCAGGTAGAAAACTGTCTCTGTCATCTTTTCATTTGGAAAACTACTAACCTGCTCTCCCGGCATACTCAGATAATCAAGTTTATTCCTTCTCAAGTCTCTGATGGAGTTGAAGACTAAGTAGCTTAGTTTTACAATGAAGCTTAATTGTTTAGGGGTTAAGATGTTCTTAGGTCTAGGTAGATGTTTTAAATTGATAATGACAAGATGTGATGGAGATTGATTTAATTCAGAAATTTAGACACACCAATATAGGACAGATGTCTTCTTCAAGGCTGTCAAATATAAATAGCCAAAACACTAAGAATGTAACATTTATATAATTCCTGATTGTGTCATGGTTCTTCTTGCTATAGGTAATCTATTGTATATATGTGTAATAATATAAATTATATGTAAAAAATAAAATGTAAAAAATCTTTAATTATTTTTTTAAAAAGAAGATTCCAAAGATATAGACATTGTCAAATGTAAAAGACTGTCTTGGTGATTGCCAGTGTGGTGAGATAGAAATAAGCAATCTAATAAAGCAATGCATTGAGGCAAAGTGATGAGTTTGGTTTCAGGTGTTTCAGGTTCTGCTACCAGCTGTTACCAATCAAGGAGACAGGCGAGAATGCTGCTGTTGGGATGCAGATGCTCAGACTGCAAAACAGATACAGGAACATCTGTTTACAAGTTTTCCTAACTGCACCTATAGTTGCAGTCTGATATGTTTAAATTTCAGAGAAGAAAATAGCCTTGGCTGGTTACTTTTACACATTCCTTGAGCTATTGATTTGCTTTTATTTATTTGGAAATTCAATTACTCTTTTTCTAAGCTGTTACTATATTTTTGCTCACTGACTTGATATCTTCAAAGAATAATGGAAATGAGGAAGGGAGAGGAGACAGCAAAAGCAAGTTTGTTCACTCGGCATACATTTGCTGTAGGTCTGTGGCAGCCAGAGGTGCGGGGCGACATAGGACTGACAGGCTTGCCCCTGCCTATACAGAGCTCATGGCTTAGTGTTTTTCAGAACAACATCCTAAAGATGAAAAGATAGTTAAAACTAGATCCACTAAGAGACAAGAAAAGGCAGCCTTAGACTACCCTAAGCAGATAGCATTTTGCTAACTACGAAGAGTTTATAAAATGAGGTGATGGTGGCAAGTTAGGATTGAAGCTTTCCAAGCAGAGGGTTCTATTTATGTGGACTCTGTAAAGCAGGCTGCCCAAATCCCCCCACATAGCTCAAGGGAGGTTGATGGTCCTGGAAAATATTGAAAGAAAGGATCAAGAGGCACAGCAGGTTAGTGAAAGATTGTAAGCAGTTCACTGCCTGCTAGAACTGCAGCCTTCAAGAACGCTGCAGGCACAGTTTGATGATAACTGTGTGCATATGATGGTTTATAAGTTAAGTAAGACACTATAGTTGATGAGGCTGGGGAAAGGGTGAGTCTAGGTCACTAAGTACAACTCTCTCTAGGAAACAGCCCAGGAAATAGGAAACAAAGCACTTCTTGCCCAGCAGTGTGCTGTGGGAGCGGGGGAGGGGGGTCTGGGGTTAGCCCTGGAGATTTCTGTCCCACAGGCCAGGGCCCCGGAGAATCTCCCTTGTAGTCACTCCCCTGCCCTGTTGCTTGCTTCTCCTTTTCCTCTGCCTTCTTGGGTTTAAAACCCAAATGCATTTCTTAGAATGGGGCTTTTTAAGAGACCAATTGTTGCTCACCCTTCATGAATCCTTTCCCAGAGAGTAAGGTTGGCTCTGTTGACCGACATAACTCGAGTACTGATGTCAAAAGACTGGGGACAGATGGGGTGTGGTGACACATGCCTTAATCCCAGCACTCCAGAGACAGAGGCAGGAGGATCTCTGTGAGTTTGAGGCCAGCCTGGTCTACATAGTGAGTCCAGGACAGCCAGGGCTACATAAAGATGCCCTGACTCAAACAAACAAACAAAAAGCAGCAACAACAGCAAAATTGGAACTGAGTAAGAGGGAAGACACCTTTAGCAGTCTGGGGAAGAAATATGACATCCCAGGACATGCAAATGAGTGCCTGCCCTCTTATGTTCTCTTAACTGAAAAGTAAAACCAGTTCAGGATTTTAGTGAGTGGAGAGAGGCCTGTTGAATGCAGCCTTGCAGGGAGCCAGTCCCTTTCACTGAAAATGAAATTGAGAAAACATTGTGCTGGTCAGCACCCCTTCCACTGGAGACACAACTGAGAAAGCATTGTGCTGCTCAACTTTTCAAGAGACAAACAGATTGTAATCAAATAAATCAAATCCTCTGTCTCTCGCTTCTCAATTCAGATGCAATGGAACAGTTCTGGATATGCAATCAAACGTGGTTCGTTAGCTGCTTGGCTAGTTTAATAGGAAGGAATTGACATTAAATTGGGCCTATTTGCCATCAGTCTAGATAATTTGTAAGAGAGAGTAGAGAAGACACTCACTGATGGAATTCACAGATGAGTGAATAGCAGTCCCATCAGGAAAGAATGAGAGATTAACTCTAAGGGTCCTAGAGAGACTGGAAATGGGCAGGAAGTAAAAATCAGCGTGGAAGAATGTCTATAATTCATCTGGGGAAAGAAAAAGAAGCCCAGGCTGAATGGCTGATAATCAAGAGAAAGAAAGCCACTGGGGATAGTGCCTAGAAAATCAGCTATTCCAGGTGGCTGCCAAGTTTTTGTGTAGTGATAATCCTAAATGTCTGTATGTTCTCGGCCTGGGGCTGCCCTTCCACAACTGATGTCAGATGTGCTTGGATGCGAATGGGACACAGACACTGAGCGGGGATATTAAGTTATAATAGGAGTCTCCAGCGAGGGTTTGATGGACCCAGGTGGTGGTTAATTATCTAGCATACTTAAACTCTTCCTCTTAGCAGGCCATTTTTCATAACCCAATCCCTCTCGTATTTCTGACCACTTGGTAACTTCAGAACTACCCATAATGCCAGAGAAAGAAAGCACGAAAGCCCAAGGTTCAGCTCGTCTTTCACCTATGGTCATCTGTCCACTTGGAGCACAATAGAACCAGCCTTATGTTGTTTGTTTGTTTTAGATTTGCTTTTATCATATTTTGTTCATATGTAACATGTTTTTTGTGCCATATGCTTCTCTGGAAGCCAGAAGAGGGTGTTGGATTGCCTGGAGTTACTGGCAGTTGCGAGCCGTCTGATTTGCTGCTGGGAACTGAACAGCACTGAACAGCAACGATGTTCTTCTTTCTCTTCCTCTTCCTCCTTGTCTTCCTCTCATCTTCCTCTTCCTCCTCCTCCTCCTCCTCCTCCTCCTCCTCCTCCTCCTCTTCTTCTTCTTCTTCTTCTTCTTCTTCTAAAGCAGCAATGTTTGCAACCTCTGGGACATCTCTAATTGCTCAAAACCTTCTTTTTCGAAAAGTTGTATGTCTCCCCCAATTTGCCTCTTATTTCTAATATGGAGACTGAGGACCTGTTGTTATGGAGTATTGCTTTTGGTCTTCAAATTATGAGCTGCTTGTGGGTCTGTTTGCCCTATTCACGAATGTACTCCATTATTTATTGTCTCCCAGCACTTATTGTCACCTTTTGTGTAAAAGTAGCTGGTAACTTGAGTTCTAAAGAAAAGTCCCACCGTGACGCTGTGGTTATCACAGAATCGAACAGCGTAAGCAGTGAGAATGTATGAGCAGCACGGCCCTGGAGGAGGGTCATCAGGGTTCTGATGGACAGCAGCTCCTCTGCTCCCACAATCAAGAAGTAGTACAGCAAATAAGAGAGCGAGCAGCAATAAGAGGAAACAGCAAAAATGAACTAAATACAAAGCAAATGTCACCAAGATATTACTGCAGAAGTTTTCAGAGCACATCTGTGAAAATAGATGTTGAATATTCAAGTGACTCATGGATCCTTACTCTTTGCCTTCAAGGATAATTGAGAGAAAGAACCTAGCTGGCTTAGTGGTAGAATATTTGCCTAGCGTTATGAGGTCCTGGGTTCAATCCTCAGTACTGCCAAAAATGTTAGGGAAGTTTATGTAAAACTTGTCCCGTCCTCTGGTCACAGTACCTATCATAATTCTGCTTAATTATATTCAACCATGTAACCAGAAATGAAATTCTTATTTAGAAAACATTTGTATAACTTACAGAAATAACCAAATTATGTTTAATCAACTCTTAACCATCCCTGGCCTCCCCAAATGCATACTTATACTACTGTTGAGTTCTCCCTTTTTATTCCATTTTGCTGTTCAGATTGGTGGCTACAGAGTATTTAATTATTTTGTGATTCCTACAATAGTCATTTTTCTGCCTCACAAATTGACAGATAAAAAGGCTGTCCTTGTAAACTGAGGAGTCCTAGATCACCTGAGCTCCTACAGAATAATCCAGACTTTGTATATGATGGGATGCTCAGAGTTCCAGTTACTTGGTATTGATAAAACTAAGACAAGGAATGTCACTGGGCTGGAGGCAGCTCTATAGGAACATCAACTTTACAGTCTGTCTGTAGACACTTCATCTGATGGTTGTGGAGCCACAGACTTTACAGGTTACTGAATTGTATGAATGGTAAAGTGCCTTCAAAGAGGCTCAGTGACTGTTCTGTTTTCAATCTGTGGAGGTTTGGTCTCCTGATTTACATATTCGCAGATACTCTGTGGTTATGGCCTTGGAAAATGTCTGAGAGCGTTGTCAGTGATGACTCACTTCCTCATGCTGTCCCTGATCACATTGGGAAGAGAGGTCACATCTGGCTATGGACCATATGCTTTTATCTCCACATGCCCGGCCCTAGTCCAAGCTGTTTTCCCACTGACACAGACATCTGGAAGTGCACTAACAGGGAGGCGATGCCATCGCTCACATTTGGTTAGCTAAGTGGTTAATTGCTGATTCTGAGTTAAGACCCAATGTACTAGAAAATTTCAAATCAGTGTGGTTTATCATGGTGAAATCTGGGTCATAGCTACTTTACAAGTGTAAATGATATTACTGTCCACCCGACTCTGGTGAGGGAGAGGGTATGGTTCAGAATGGAGTGTGTGGCTTCCTGGTCTACTTACTTGAAAAACGGATGCTAAAGAATGCGCAGTAGGAAGCTGTACTTGTTTCTGCTAAGAATCTGTCGTTTTTAACTGTCTTTAATATGTGCCTTTGTTGCATTAACCTTTTCTTGCATTAACATCAAAGGCCATGCCTATAGAAGCTGGCCCTTGCTCTTCCGTCTCGCCGATCCCTGGTCCTGCCCCACGAATATAACGTCATGCCGCTCTGGCAGCTGTTGTTTAGAAACCGTGACGTTGAAAAGCCCTTAGACTTCACTCAGAAATCCCATCGACAGCTTGCCTTAAGTTAAAAAACAGCACAGGAGAAGAGAAAACCAAAGCAAGGAAGAAGGCCTCTGCTTTCCGGTGAGTCCTGTCATTTTGTTACTTCAACATGACGAAATCTGTTCACACTTAGCACTGTGAATTAATTTCATTTGTAATGTTTGTATCTACAGGGACCTGCTTTGGTTTTTCCCCCGCCCCCAATTCCGGCAAGTATGCTTCAGCTCAGAAGAATTTTATTTTACTCTGAAGTCAACAGATATTAGAAAAAGTATCTAGCTGACAAGTCAATACTGAGCAAGGACAGATGTGATGCAACCAGCAAAAGAGTAAGTGCACTAGGTCCTCCTGCCCTAATATCCATGTTGTACCTCGTGTTAGGTGTGGACCTAATGTTGTTCTTAATAACTTACTTGCTTGAGAAAAGGTATATACAAAAGCCCAGTTCCCTATGCTAATAATTTTTATTTATTTTATATATTTTTTAAATCCTACTGTACATAATTTACTATGTGTTTGGCACTGGGCATTATGACTAAATCCAGAGTCGAGTATGCATTAGAACTGATAGAAGCCGGGCGTGGTGGCGCACGCCTTTAATCCCAGCACTCGGGAGGCAGAGGCAGGAGGATCGCTGTGAGTTCGAGGCCAGCCTGGTCTATAAAGTGAGTCCAGGACAGTCAAGGCTACACAGAGAGACCCTATCTCGAAAAACCAAAAAATAAAAAAATAAAAAAAATAAAAGAACTGATAGAAGAAATTGGCAAGATAGGCCTAGGAGGTAAAGATGCCTGCCCGGCAGCCTAAGTTCAGTTCCCAGAGTCCACATGGTAGAAGGAGAGAGCCAACTCTAGCAAGTTGTCATTTGACCTCTACATCTGCACACTGTGGTATATGTGTATCCATGTACATACAGAGACACACACACAGACACAACAGACACACACACACACACACACACCCCAAACTAAACAAACAAATACATAAGAATTCATCCTACACAGAGAAACCGTGTCTTGAAAAACCAAAAAAAAAAAAAAAGAATTCATTCTACTTCTCAGATAGCACAAATACTTTAGACCAGTTTCACTCCATTTCTTCTTGTGTTTTATGATCTTTCTATGTTTTTGTTCTAGAATAGTTAAAATTCTCCAAGGCTTCATAATTGAAGCAGAATCTACTCTAAATTTCTACACCAACCTTCTGTTGCTACTTGTTAATGTCTATACTTTCTTTCTTCTGTCTGTTGTCACTCATTTTCCTTCAGCCTGGCGACCTTCACTACCTCAGTACTGTCACTGTCTACCAGAGGTCGGAAAAGGGGTCAGATCTCTCTGAACCGCTGTGAGCCACCATGTGAGTGCTGGGGACTGAACTCTGGTTCTCTGCAAGGGCAACAGATGCTCCTAACTACGGAACCATCTCTCCATCCTCAATTTACTTTCTCTTATTCTTGTTTAATACTTGGTAGTATATTTTTTTTTTCCGTGTAAGTCATATAAACAGAAAGGATTTACTTTTATCTTTAGCCATACAGTTAGATGAGGTCCAAATCACTTGATGCCTAGCTGAAGTTGAACTGATGTGATGCTGAGCTTTAGGCTTTGTAAAAAACTAGTCTACGGGTTGGGAGATGGCTCAGCAAGTAAGAGTGATTTCCACCCAGGCATGAGGACCCGAGTTCAAACCCCTAGCACCCATGTAAAAGCTGGACACATCTTCAAGTGTACTTTGACCCCGGTGCTGTGCAGGGTAGACGCAGGAGGATCATTGTAGTTTGCTGGCTGCCAGTGTAACTCCAGATTCAAGGAGAAGCCTTGTCTCCAAAGAAAAGGTGCAGAGTGGTAGAACAGCTGCCAGGCTTTTGCGTGCACACAGGGCCAGAGGGACCACACAGACACCTGAACACACACACACACACACCATACACTCTCACATAAGACACAATTTTTAAGGGTCTGATGCTGTCTCACTCTTAATTTTATGATGTAGCCCTTTTGAGGATCCCAATTAAAGGCCTATGCGTGTTTCCCAGGTCTCTTTGAACTCCAGTTTTGTCTTTCTAGCCCCAGCGATGCCTCCAGAAGTTCAGCTCAGGTTCTTAGCGTTTCAGTTCTTGATCTTGCAGAATTTCATCTGCACTCGGTTGAGCAGGTGTCTCAGGAGCAAAGGAAGGAGGAGGGTGAGGTTCACGGTCATCCCCCCCCCACACACACACCCTTAGCCTCACAGGTACTTCAGTAACTCCCAGTGCCTTGGATGCACCAGAAGCACAATTCCTCCATCCTTTTAATAGTTCTCAGCAGGGTGCCCAGAAGCCGGGAGCCTGGAGTTTACACTGTAAGAAATAACTTCCCACAAGCCACAGTAGCCTTGCTGATTGCCCTGACTGGAGATATGTCTGAGTTTTTGAGATTCCCCAGTTCCGTTATTGATAGTAATGCCAAGTGCTCAGCTCTGAAGTCAGTGGAGCTTGATACAACCTGGGACGTCCATGCAACAGCAGCAGCGCCTCACACCATGGTCCTCCGCTAAGCCTGGGGTCTTTTGTGCTTCCTCCTGCATCCCAACATTAGGTCGCTACTATTTGTTTGCTTCTTAGTCTCCTCCTCCGCAAGGCTGGGAACAGGGCCTCTGCTGTTTTACCTTGTCATTCCCAGGGCCTCCCACAGACCTTAGCAATTGGAGGGTTCCTCTGCGTGAGAGTATTAATGGAGACCCGTACACTCACTAAATTCTCTCTAATAGAGAGATTTCCTCCCCACTTGACATTACCCATGTTTTACCATATTCAGAGTATGTGGGTGTCATATATTGACTCCACAGAGGGACTCTGGGGTGCACTGAGTATGAGAGTGGGAGCGGCTAACAACATAATGCAATGTGGGAGGGAGACAGTGGTCATGTGAACACTGTTAAAAACATAGTGAAGAGAGCAAGTCAGAATTAATACCTTCCTCCTTTGAGATGTAATGTGTCCAAGCCAGGGGTGGGCTCTGGTTCTGATGTGAGTGTGGTCATGTCTGTATCTGTTGCTCCTTCATTTGGACCTGGCTGAAGACCTGCATGGAAAAACGGGGGTCATAGCCATATATTTTTGCTATATTACCAAAAGTTAAAATTAGATCCCTGGTGTCTGAACTCCATTAACTGCATAGTTAGTGTGTGTGTGTGTGTGTGTGTGTGTGTGTGTGTGTGTGTGTGTGTGTGTGTGTGTGTTTTGAAATAAAAATTGGGCTTGCTCAAGTTGATGGCTGGATTTACTGACAGGTTTCTGGTTTTTTTTCAGACTCGTCTGTGTCTTCTTCCTCACAGTGGTCTTTCCAATGGCTTGAACTGGTAGAAATGGACTCCTTTCCTATTTTTTGTCCCACAATCCTGCCCCCCCCCCCATGTGTAAAAGATGGAAATAAAGAATTTTGCTCTTCATTCTCTCAAATGACTTATTTCTAGCATATACCTGTTGGCATCTGTGTTTTTCCTGCCTGCCTTACATAAAAAACCCAACACTATCATTTTCAAACTTTTCTTAGTCCCAATTAAAAAAAAAAATGTACCAGTAACAAAGGAACAGCTCAGTCTTCAACAGCTGGCAGTGATAAAATGTAGACAATTTAACAATACCAGGGAGTAACCACTGCAGGAAGAAACTAAACTAGAACCCATGCCTTCAAAGGCACTCTGAGTTTTACCTGAAGACTTTCTCTAGTCTTGGGATAGGGCCCAAGAAAGAATATGTCAGAAGACTGAAGTCAAAGGTAGCAAAATCACCCAGAAAACGTGAGGAGAAATCAAGTTTGAAAAAGAATTGCTGTACATCCAAGGAAACAGGAATATGGTACTTCGTGGGGAGATACAGTAAGATGGTAGAAGCCCTGAGATGGCCCAAGCATTATGCTAGCAAATGGTGGCATTAAGCAGATACTATAATTATGTTCAAGGACTTACAGGAAATAAATACTCAGGAAATGAACATATGGATGTTTCAGCTGAGAAAAATCCAAATAGAAACTTCAGGTCTGAAAAAGCACAGTATGTTAAATGGAAAATGTGCAGGGCTAGTGTGACAGCAATTGGAAGAGACAACAGCAAAATCAAAGGACCAGAAGGTGGGTTCAGTTTGAAAAGTTAGCTGGAGGCAGGGAATACAAGTAGAATGGAATTTAAATGAAATGTTCAGTACTGGTGAATTCATTCTACAATGGAAAAAAACAAACTTCAGATTCCTGGCTTCCAGATGGCAAGTCTATACGGTTTCCTGCAGCTCTGAAAGAGAAACCGCCTGCGATGGATAATAGTTCTGTCACGTGACAGGATCTAGAAGCACCTCTGAGCATGGCCTTGAGGGAGTTCTTGGACTAGGCTAACTGAAGTGGAAAACTCACCCTGAATTCGGGATGGAGTCAGTCTCCGACTGAACAAAAAGAAGAAAGCAAATGGAACACCAGCTTGACTAACTGCAGATGCAGTGTGCCCAGCTACCTCCTGCCGCCAAACCGTCCACACCATGGATACCCTTGAACTTGGACCTAGAATAAATCTTTCTTTCCTTAAGTGGCTTTTATTGGGGATTTTGTCATAGCAATGAGTAAAGGAGCCAAAATACCACTTGAATTCACAGCCGTGTGGTTTTTTTTTTTTTTGTTGTTGTTGTTGTTTTTTTTATTGACCATCACGAGGTCAGTTCTCTTGTGTGGCCATGAGTCTATACTTTCTCTTCTTTTTCTCACTCATTTCTTGCAGTAGCTGGTGGTTTTTTTGTTGTTCTTGTTTTGTTTATTTGTTTGTTTGTTTGCTTGCTTCTGTGTGTTGCATTGAGGAACTAGTCAATGAAATGGGAGATGTCTTCTTACAGTGGACTAAAGGGAGGTGTGTGGGTTGGGTTAGCATAGAAGATTCTGTCTTAGTGTGGCTTGCCTTTGCTATATTGTACACTATAACTGTAATTTTCAGAGTCTTGGCATTTCAAATCCTAATGAGTTAATTAGTTATTTTTTAAGCATAATCCTTAAGAGTTAGTGAATATAAAAATATTCATTATATTTAAAACTAAGCTTATTTTAATCCTTGGCTTAAACTCTGCAGGTGTTTCACCAAAGCCAACAGTCCCCTTCCTGTGGTCCCGGTGGTAGCCTCTTATCCTCAGGATGGTCTGGAAATGAGACCCCTCAGTACCATGAAGTTGCCTGTGTGTCCAGCTTCCCCAGTTCCTGATTGTGGCCACATACCTGAGGAGAGCATCAAGGACAGTGTGCTACCAACACCTACCCAGCACACTTGCTGTCAGGACAGTATAAGTGACATCAATTCTGATTCCACAGAAGACACAGCAGAGTTCAACAGAGGTACAGGGAGGCATTTTACTCCTTAAGTTTCTGGTCTTTGGTGGCCTGAGAGTTGTATCATGAAGGTTTCTGTGGTCAGCTCACCGATAGCTTAGGAGACTGGGTAGGAGTGTTGGGTACTTGAAGAAAGAATATGGATGCATAAGAGATTCTTGGAACTTCTGTCATTACATCTTTTGTCCCAGACTGTCTCCCATCCAGATACTAGCCAAAGCTGACCCTGCTTAGCTTCTGAAATCAGATGAGATCTAACAAACTCAGGAAGGTGTAACAGCAGATGGCTCAGGTTGCTAGTTCCAGTGCATTAGGGGAAGTTATCCAAACAGATGTGGGCTCAGTAGTACAGGGCAGAATGCTTCCTGGGACAATGCGTCTTGTGAGCATGTCTCCTCGAGTTGGCTGTAGGGACTACAATCTTTCTTTAATGTGCTTTTTTAGGGGCTCCTAAGAACAGTCATTTTAATCTCCAATTATCAGGAGAGTTTGCTTTTTTAAAATGTGCTTTCTTCCTCAGATACAACCCAAACTTAAGTGGGTCTTATTTCTGTGTTTCTTTATTATTCAACATACTGTTTTCAGAAACAGCTATGTGCAGACCATTTATTAGTCTATAATGTACTCACATCTCCCTGTTTTTCAGGAGATAGCAGCGGCCATTCAGAAGCAGAGGACAAAGTTTTAAGTTGGAATCCCCTTATTTTGTCACCTGTCTTGGAGGACTGCACTGAGAAGACAGCATGGGCTCCCCCTGCTCCTCTAGACGGGCTGTCAGCGGTCCTTCCGCAAGCCCAAGAGACCTGAGGAAGTATGCAGGCCTCTTTATGTTCCCACTGCAAGTCAGCACAGCACAGGCCTGGGGACAAACTGTGTGAAGGACATTAATTCAAATCAGAGAAAAATCATTATTTATTTTTTGTAGTAGTAATGTCATGAATGTATCTTAAGATGTGTGCCCTTTTATATTATTTATGCCTTAAGTTTTCCCTTTTCCATTTCTTCCTCCCCCTCAATAGGAAAAACTCCCTTCCTGTTTTTTAAATAGTTTTCAGTCATCTAGAGAGCAGAGGGGTCATTTGGTATTTCCCAGGACCTTCAACGGCAGTAAAACTTGTGCTGGGTCCCATCTTCTGGCCTATTCAGTTGTGGGGAAGAGAGTTGCCCAAGCCATTTCTAGATGGAAAACTGCCGTGTATCCCATGCTTTCAGACTTTCTAGGAACATTTAGAAATCCAACTGTAGTTGTGATCATATGTTTATAATAGCAAAACCAACTGACAGATTTTATGGCTGCCTTCCAGAACAGTACTCATACTGACTTATTTTCTCTCTGTACCTGAGTACAAATAATAATCAACTAGCCAGTGTTATGAAAATGGAAGCATGTAAGGTTTGGTTAGATTATTGTATTATGTGGAAAGGGAACCAGGTTCAGATACAAAATTAATGCCTTTGTGGCCCACTGCTTTAATTACGTTAATTTACAAGATGGTCACCACGAGTTCTTTGCACTATCTGCAAGGGTATGTACAAAATAAAACTTTCAAGGTGATAGCTTGACGAGAAAGCTATTACGACCCTTGGAAGGAATGGGGGGGCGGCTAAAGGGACCCACTTAAGTGACGTTCTGCATTGGGTTCCATAGTGCTCACGGTGCTGCACCATTTGAAGATAGTAATTTTTGTCACTTCCAACATGAACAATATCCTGGAAGATACAAGTGAGCATGTGGCAGTCAGCCTTCTGCCACCATAGCAAAATAGCTGAGATGGTTAGCGTATCAGGTATCTGGGCTCCCAGGTTTAGAAGTTTTAGTCTGTGGTCGAATGGGCCTATAACTCTGGGCCTGTGTTGAGGGAGCCCATTGTGGTGGGTGTGCATGGTGGAACAAAATAGCGTACACTATAAGCCATAGGCAGGGACAGGAAGAAGAGGAAGAGCAGCCGTACAAGACCCCTCTGAGAGCTTGCCTTCAGCGATCTGAGTGCCTTGCACTCGTCCCTGTTCAAGACCTACCACTTCCTAAACATGCTGCCGTGGGAATCAGGCCTTCAATACACAGGCCTTTGAAAACAGTATCCAAAACTGCAGCAGAGTGTCAGGAAAGCCTTGGTGTGAGGAAAAGGCTCTGGGGGTGTTGTGAACAGTTCTTCTGGCAACCATCATTGTGAACAGTGACTTGGGCTTTGTTCGGCAGGGTCCATGCTCACAGTTAACTTCTGTGCATCTCCTAGCTTGAAACAGGCCCTGATGGATAGCTGCTCTGTTTTTGGATAGTGTATCCGTTGGGGGGGGGGGGCAAAAACAGCAAATTATTCTCTTTATGTGGAATCAGACAATTCTAGGATACATTTTTTGTTTTCGTTTCCCACAAATTACAACGAAAGAGAATAAGATACTCTGCCAACCAACTCTATATAAATTTGTCAGTATTCCCTTATATAATGTCTGTATCTTTTATAAATAGAGCCGTTAGTGGAAATGTGCTATTTCAGCAGGACCATTACACAAGAGTTACTCCTGTAGAATGCAGTGACTAGAATTCCATAGCTGGGTAGCGGGGTGCTGTAGAAGCGAGTTCTATGATCCTGGGGTTCATGTCCGTAATAGAAGAGATCTGCAGTTAGTTTTGGAGGCAGCCAACTGTAGCCTTACATCTGTGACTTGCAAAAGACGAAGTCCTAGCACACACGACATAGAGACATACTATGTGTTCTGCCAGTTGAGTTAGAGCGAAGCTGTCTTGGAGGGGCGTTTAGGAAAGCAGGAAGCAGATGTCTATGGGCACTCGGTCAGTTGTTCACTGTGACTCTTGAAACAAGGGTGTGTTGGGCATGAGCCTTCGGTCAGAACTGCTTTTAAAGATTCAATTTGACATGGGGCTTGCCCATGAGGGAGAGAAAATGACTTTACCTTTAGGGCAATCTCCTCGTGGACTGCTTTATTTATGATTAGTAACGCTGTTTTAAGTGTTATCCCTTTTATTGTATTTTATTTATAAAAATGGCTTTATATATTGAGATATATAAATATAAATATAAATCTATATAATTGCCTTTATATTTAGAAGTTTGAATTCTCCTTACTGTGAGTTTCTCTGAGCTTTCGTGCCCTGCACGGTCACCAGAATGGTCCTGGTGAGTGTCCCTTCCCCAGGAATCGAGGCCATAGGAAAATGTGGGGGCAGCACACACTTGTGGAGGCACTACTGTGTATTAAGTTCCCTGCTCGCTTGTGCTGTCTCATCCAACACTTCCCTCCCCCCACGCCCACCCCCCAACCCCACCCCACTTCCCCCACCCCCAAAACAAATAGAGTAGGCGTGAAATTCCCAGCTTGTGAGTGAGCTAGAGCCTGCACTGGAGCTTCCCCGATCCATCCCCTGTGCCCCCATTTACCTGCCTTGTGGAAGTGTTAAGGTTTGACTCTCCATGGCATCAGTCCACCTCTGCTACGCACACTCTCTGTAAGGCTCTGACTGCAGCTGGCGGGCCTTCCCTCTGCCCACCCTCACCCCAAACTGGCAGAGCTCCTTGGCAAGTACTTCATATTCAGGGGCCTCTCCTTGATACCCCACCCTTACCCTTACCCCACTCCCACCCTCTCCCACCCCCACAGAGGTTTGACCATAGAGGTTTCAGTGACCATGAAGTTGGTAGGGCCTCTTCATGTTTTTGGGTGACTCTTTACTTAGGAGTAAACTTACCCCAGTCCTAGTCAATCACGTCACCTCTCCCTGGCTGTGTTCTTTAATTATGTGCTGACTCTGGTGACAGGTGCTATACAGGGGCTAGGTTAATTGCGGCGCTTTGAACTGTCGAAGTGATCTCATTGTCAAATGGTGTTTGCCGTGTGGGTTCTCTTTGTATAGACTGAGTCTCCGAAGACCAAGGCATCATACCAAGGCTGATCATGTCACTTCTCCCCGCCAGCATCACTGCTGCCAAGAAACTGTGTGGAATTGTCCTTTACCTGTATCGCTTGCTCTTACAGCATTGACCCTGAGGCGCGTGTTCTGTACTATATTGAAAAATATGTTTTATGTTCCTTAAAGTTGTGATATAATGTTTGAAATTGTACATACTCTAAGTGATGTAGTTTTGGCTGGTTTTATTTGGTTGATATGATTTTATATTAAAAGAGAATGCTGCTTTCACACACAGTTGCCTGTGAAAAGGCGTACTCACACACTCCCGGGTGCACAAGGCTTGCATCTAGGGCGTGTAATTGTCCTATTTGGAAACTTTTCAGGATCTCTACTGTGTTGCTCTCCGAGTCCCCGTGAGCACCCAAGGGCCGGGCCATCTCTCCCTTGTTGGGAGGGAGGAGGACCATGGGCAGCTAGCTATCTGCTGGGGGAGTCTAAGGAACCCCAAAGGGAGCTTAGCCTGAGGCAGATGGGAGGATGGGAGAGAAGCAAGGCGAGAGGGGGTTCTTCTTCCTCTCAGGATCCTTGGAGCGTGCTCTCCAGGATGGGGTATGGCACCTCCAAAGAAACTTGCTTTACTGCCTTAAAGAGTGGAAGCCCCTCATCTTCCTTGACCAGAAAAAATAACAGAATCCTGTCTGTTGGGTGTGGCCACTTTGTATTTAATTTCCCATACTTAGACCACTTTTAGCTCTTGGGCCCCCATCCTGAGGACTGTGAGGAAAGCTGAAACCCTTCCTAATAAAGGCTAAGCGTGAGAGAACCAAAGACACTTCTTAGGTTTCTCCCCAGTTTTCTGTCTCCTGTCAGGCGCCACTTTCCGCCCTGCTGGCAGAATCAGCCCTTGGCTCTGTCGCTGTTTGTTCTCATCTGGGTCCTGTGCAAAGCAGCTCTGATCCCTGCTTCTCCCAGTCAGACAAACAAGCACTCGCTTGTGTTTCACCCAGTGACTCACACTGGCAGCTGTCAAAAGTGTGACTTTGGACCAGCCTCTGTTCTCTGTCAGCCAGCTCCCCCAGGCCCGGTGGCTGGAGTGAGTGTTGCCGAATACCTCTGCTGGCACGGATTCCAGGAGGCTGACCAATGCAGGGCCAGCGATGCTCTTAAGCTGCATTTGAACAAAGGAAACTCATACCTAGGCACCCGGTTCTTCCTGCCAATAAAACATGGCCTAAGCAGGCAACCAGCTCACAAGCTGTAATTGAGTAGCTCTGCTAGTCATTAGCTATAATTGGGTTAGGGGTTGCTCAATCCAGTGCCTTTTTTTCTTCTCTCTCTCTTCCCTTCTCTCTCTCCCTCCCTCTCTCTCTCTCTCTCTCTCTCTCTCTCTTTCTCTCTCTCTCTCTGTGATCTCTTGGTTCCTTGGTATCAGAGACATTCCCTTACAATTCCCAGTTGCTCTCAGATATCTTCCATGGTCTCTCCAGTTGTGTATTTTTCCTCTATATGCCACAAACTGGACCAGGGTTTTCTTCTGTCATGTGGGGCACTGCAACTGGACCATTTACCACTTTCACAGCCAAATATTGAATTGGTGTCTGGGTGTTGGATGGGGAAGGGAGAGGTGCCTCCTTGGTTTTAAGACCAAAGTCTGATGGGATTGTTCCACCCTACCTGCCTTCCCTCGGCCGATTGCACCTTCATTGACCTGATGGTGTTGCAGTCACTGTGATGGTAACATTCACTGGAGCATCAGTGGATCCTTGTACAGGCTCTGAATTTGAGGTGGTAGTTGCTGTTTCGGTGCCTAGAAAGAGCACAAGTGGACAGAGGAGCGAGTGGGGACGCCGAGGCTGCTCTCAGGAGGCAAGACAGATCACACAACATGCATGGAAACCAGTAGTAGACTCTACAGTCATTGGCACAGATGGTGCCTACCTGCTGGTACGTCAGTGCTGTCCCTGGAGCCTCTCTCTTGCTGCCCATGCTCCCTGAGGTGAGGAAGGGAGAGAGGGATGTTAGGGGTGTCTGCACCTTCTTTTCCAGTTGTGAAAAGTCTAGACCCCATAAAGATAAGCTGTATACTCACATGGGAGCAAGCAGCCGGCTGATGCCTGTGGAAAGAAATGAAAGAGCATTACTTGACCAGTGCAGAGTGGATCCCAGGAGAATGACCCTCCCCTTCATAATGGTCTCCATTTAGGGTCTCAGGAGCCTGAGGGGAGTGGCCCCAGTGCCTGGGCCTGGTTGGGGTCTTGAGCCTCAAAAGATGACATGACAGCAAAGAAAAAGGTCTAGATTCTCCTTTGGGTAGGTCAATCCTATGGAGTCAAGCAGCCCATCAGTTCAAATCCCCACTCACAGGGGAAAGTGTGTGGGTGCCGGGCAGCATACTGGAACACCAACAGAGAGGCCACCAATGCCACCACCACTCCTGTGCCTGCAGCACCCAGCACAGCTGGGTAGGCATTGAAGGCAGGATCCACTAGGAGGTGAGAGCAAGAACTGTATTAATTAGCCCCATCAATGAACTTTGGCAACACAGGGCAACTTTGCCTCACATGTTATACTCATGGTTCCCAGTGCATCCCAAAGGCTCTGTTGCCTTTTGTGGGGGACCCTAGAGAATGTGAAGTTCAGCACTTTCTCATTGAAAGAGGCGTCCTGGCTCCCTGGTGCTGATGGTTTGCATCTCCAGCCAAATCCTCAGTTCTGGCAGAAGATACATAAGGCTACTACTTATCTTGGCATCTTGGGGCTGAAGGAACTAGGCCATAAAATAAGGAATTCCCAGGACAGAGGGAGCAACAGGAAGCTGACCCCCCCTAATCCTCGAGGGGTGAGACTGAGGCACAGAATGGGCTCCTCTTATACCCTCAGCATTCTATTCTTCTTCCAGTTTCTTCTGATCGAAACTGGGTCAGGGATCTGCTCCTATGCCTGGGGCCTCCTGAGCTGCCCAGGTAGAGCTAGGAAAGAGCAACAGTAAAGGACGGCTGGGATGCATCCATAGATGGGCTAAGGGAACCATCGGATGGAAGCGAAAGAGTGGAGCAGGGTACCCTGTGAAGGGGAGGATGGGCCAGGTTTCAGTTCTTGGGGGAGAGGGGCAGGGGGAGGAGAATTCCTCCCTATTGCCAGCCCAGCACCTGGTGTCTTCACCTCCGAAGGGTATCCTGCAGTATGGTGATTCATAGCCAGGATGCGGAAGGCATAAAGGACCCCTGGGTCCAACCCTCCCAGACGCAGGTCCCTGCTCTCTGGCTCGATGTCACTAGCTGCTACCTCCCAAGCACCAGCTTCAGAGCTCGGGACACTGGCCCTCTGCTGCACCAGAAAGCCCGTCAGGTTCCCAGGGCCATGGGTGGCCCACTGCAGCTGCACCTCTCTCCGCTGTCGCCTGTAGGTCAGGCGGCTGATGGTGACATTGGGAGGGGCCGGATACCCTGGAGGTATGTGAAGATGGGAGACATATTCAGGCATCTGCCTTGCAGTGGCTGCGTGGCTGTCTCCTGTGGCTAGACAGCCTGCAGAGAAGAGAGATAGGATGGTGTATATATCCCTGAGTATCTCTAATCTCCATTTTCTCATTGATCAAATGAGGGAGCATGGAGTTCTATGTTCCTATATTTAAGATTACATCCATATGTTCATACTCCCATCCGAGCCATGCTCTAGAAGCTGCCCAAATTTTGGAGAAGGTAAGTTTTAGAGCTTTCTGCAAAGCCCTGTGCAGCCATTGGCCATCTATGTCCCTTGCCACTGGAGCACACACATCTTTTACACTCACTCAGGATCTCCAGCAGCACACTCCTGCTGCTACTGCCTAAGGCGTTGCGGGCCACACATTGATAGGTGCCCCTGTGGTGTGCTGGGTCGGCGTCTCGGACTTGAAGGTGCAGGTGGGTTCCCTCAGAGTGGAGCACAATTCCGTAAGTATTTCCTCCCAACTGCTGTTGCTGGGGTCCCAGCCAGAGGAGCTGAGCAGGTGGCGTGCCCCGCTGGAGAGCACAACCCAGCCAGGCCTCTTCTCCCTCCAGCACTGACACTCGGGGTGCAGCCACTGCCAGCTGTGGGGCTTCTGCAGAGAGAGAAGATGGAGGCTGAGTAAGCAGCTGTCCCAGCTGTCAGGAAGGTGGTGGCCCGAGCGAACAGACCCCTCCAGGGTCTGCCGGTCATTGCAGTGTTCCTGGATGTTCCTTCCACCTTCCCATCCTAGCCTCTGCTACTCCGAGCAGAGATTGGGCTTGTTATATGTAATAACTAAAGGCAGTAAGATATAAGGTGATAAGATATAAGAAGGTACCTGGCAACAGATATTATGTTGTAGAGGAGTTTATTAAGTGAGTATGGGGGAAGAAGGAAAGGGGTACGGAAGGAGGAGAGAGAGAGAGAGAGAGAGAGAGAGAGAGAGAGAGAGAGAGAGAGAGAGAGCAAGAGCATGTGTGTGAAGGGTCTGTGCTTTTATATGCCCTGGGCAGGGGTCACACCCCCATGGCAGGTAAGCAACGACATCACAAGTAGGCAGACTGAAGCAGAATCCTAATATTCCTACCTTTTCCTATAATTAAAAACTGAGGAACATTGGGTTGTTTTTTATATAAGGTAAGTTAAAGTATATAAATGTAGATGAGGGAGAAAAGAGAGAAAAAAAGCAATAGCAACAAAATGTCCAAATTATATGGTGAAGAAGAAGGAAAAGTTTTGTCCTGAAAGTTCAAGGTAGAGGGCAGGCTATGTCAGCCATGAGCTGCAGTAGACAGGGACTGAGGAGTGCTGGGAGAACCTGGAGCTGTTTGTCCCGGGCCTGGAGCACAGCATTTCAGCCTTTTGCAAATGGATAAGGGATGAAGTAATCGTCTTAACTACTTCCTGCTGACAGTAGGCCAGTGATAGGGGGTTTAAACGGCTGAAATGTTGGCCAGGTTCCAGAAGGCCAGGCTATTGCATTTGTTGTCTAGGATCTGAACATCTGCAGCTGGGAAGGGCAATGCAGGTCCAGCTAGGAGGAACAGTGCAGGTCCAGTACCTAGCAAGGGGCTCTGCTTCAACAAATCTCTTACAACGGAAATTCTGAAACTGAGTAAAATACTTTAAGCCGAGGGCCTCCTTAAAGCCCGCCAAAGCATGCTTGTCTCAGACTTTGGAAGGTAAGTGGGAAATCATTTTTGTGAGACTTGTTACACATGCTAGCTCCTGTTCTCTTTCCAGACATCCCAGATCTTTCACTATTGAAAATTTTTTTCACTTGTTCATAGACTGGGAAGGGGGAGAGTGAAGACAAAAGGAGGAACCAAACTGTAGATAAATCAAGGGACACAGGTAGAGATATCTTTGATACTTGAATCATTGAAAGGCAAGAATATGGTCAGGCACCTCCCTTATGTAAATACAAATTGAGAAAAGTATTGTCCCCATACCATTCAATACTGCCCAATGATGTCCAATGCCAACCATAGCCACATGTGACTACTGAGCACTTGAAATGAGGCCTGGACACTTTGAGATGTATGGTAACTTATAAATATGCTGTATTTTCAAGATAGGGTGAAAAAATGTTAAGTAACTCATAAATAACATTGTTACATTGGAAATAATTTTAACTATATTGAATTAAATGCCTTACCTCTTTCTTACTTTTAAAAAATATGGCAACAAAAATTACATATAGCTCATATTATATTTTTATTGGACAACACTGACCTTGACCAACCTCTCTCACTTATGGATTGAAAGAGGGGTGGCTGGCAAGATGGCTCTGTGTAAAGGAGCTTGCCAGCAAGACTGACAACCTAGGGATCTAATGCCCTCTTCTGGCATGCAAATGAACATGCAGATAAATAAATAAATCTTAAGAAAAAAAAAAGAAAGAAAAGAAAAAGAAAAAAAGATTTTTTTAAAAGGGGGTGGGGTGGAGAGATGGCTAAGAGCACTGTCTGTTCTTCCAAAGGTCCTGAGTTCAGTTCTCAGCCACCACAACCATCTACAATGAGATCTGGTGCCCTCTTCTGGCCTCCAGGCACACCTGCAGGCAAACACTGTATACATAATAAATAAATAAATCTT
>OU015749.1:93154665-93172037 GCA_907169655.1 Acomys percivali
CCCCCCCCCCCACCACCACTCACAGTAGATGATGAGCTGGACAGTGGTCTGTGTGTGGGTGTCTAGGTGTCTGTTGTGGGCCAGGCAGGTATACAGGCCTGTGTGGGTGCGGCTAGCACTGGCAATGACGTAGTTGGACCCAGTGTGGACCTGGGAGTCATCACGGAACCACACGTAGTGACTAGGCGGATTGGATGGGGCCAGGCAGCTCAGGATCACCTCCTCCCTCTCCCGGGCCCAGAAGCCGTCCTCCGTGAATCCCAGGGGCTCCACGGTGATCACAGGCTTGTCTGGACCATCTGCAGGACAAGGAGGGTCCATCTCACCTCTCCATCCTTTGTCTTTTCATTCGCTCGTGCCGATTCTCTCCACCCATTCCAGGAGCGGACACACAGAGGCTGTCCGTAAGCCCTGTGCTGGAGCCGCCAGTCACTCCGAGACTGGGAAGAGTGGGTCAGTCATAGGCGCAGTGCCGTGCACAGCGGGCAAGACTGCTGGTGGCCGGAGTCTCATACCGTGAAAACTGAGCTTGGACTGCAGAGTTGGGCTGAAGCAGGGAGCCTACCAGGCATGTGAGAATGAGATCTGCGACTGAGGGATTACCTGAGGAATGGCTGCTCACTCCAGACTCCAAAAGGAAGAATACACGATGGGACAGCATTCTGGGCATAAACTCTATTCACTTTGTTGGGCGCTTGCCTTCCCCTCTCTTGAGCTCCAAACATGGGTCCCCCCACTCCTGCCATTCTGTCCAAGTTCCAGAGAGGAGGGGAGTCTCTGCCTGCCTCCATTCCGTTTCCACGTTTTTCCCCAGATATCCCGCTCACGTTATTGCTCCTTTTCTGCAGTCTGTAATCCCCACACACTACTAATTTATGACTGATAGGGCTCCATCTGTCCCTGCTCCTTAAAACCTCTGGACCACTGGGCAAGGCAACACACCCTTGAATATTAAGACGTAGAGGCAGGAGGAGCAGAATTAGCAGGAGGAGCAGGAGCTCAAGTCCAGCCTGGGATACATAGTGAGTTTGAGGCCAGTCTAGAAAAAAAAAAAAAAAAGGCAAGCAAATGAACTGAACTCTCTAGACCACTACTCCATATAGATGTGTGGGGACACTGTATTTAAATTCAGATTGTCAAATCTTAGTTAAAAACAAAAACAAAAACAAATTTAATGAAATAAACCACATTAGTTTTTACTTGAATATGTATGTTATCCAAATATATCCAGAATAGCTACTCAATTTAAAAGTTACTGCTGTGCTTTTTTGTATTTTCTCATTTCAAGTAAGATTTGAAAATCAAAGGGGCATTTTTCCCCCTTATTAGCAGAGCTCAAATTGGTCACGTTCTCAAGGGATCAAAGACACACATGTGGCCTCCGTACTGGACACTGGAGCAGCTTTGTCTTCCTTCAGCCTTTACCTTCTGGCTTCTAACTGGCCCTGCGCTCTCTCTCTCTCAGCCCCAACTTTTGGCCAGCTTGCTGTCTGCTCTGCTCTATGGGCCTCCTCCCTGGTCCCCAAGGATTCTGCTGATCAGCTGGAATCCTACATTTTCAACCCAAAGACCAACTTTCCCAGCCACTCCCCAGGTTGTACGTAAGCTCATGAATATGAGTAGACGCCCCTTTTCCTGGGAAAAGGCACTCATGACTTTCAAACCTTGACACGAGAAACCTATTAGGCCCCAGTAGTAAAACCACCCTCTATTGTTTGCCTTTTGGAGTCTCTGGAGGGCTGGATCACACTTGTGAAATAATTTGGGGGAGTTCTGACATTGGATAGGTAGGGGGCAGCCAGTGTCCCAAGTCCAACTCACAGATGACATCCAGGAAGGCTCCATCGCTGCTCAGCTGGTTGACCGCATTGCCGACACTGCATGTGTACCAGCCCAGGTGGGTCCGGCTGACTGGATCTAGCAGGAGCCTGGGCTTTGAAAGGTCCATCAGGACCTCGCCAGGGCCTTGGGGTGTGTGATGATGCCAGGAGAAGGTCAATGGCTCTGTGCCCTCTCTCACAACACATGTGGCCACCACGGAGACTCCCTCTACTGGGGATGAATCATTCAGTTGCACCCGAGGCTTGGACACCGGCACTGACCAGACAACAGAGAAGCCTTGGGTTTGTCACATAGACCAGTATTCAATTGCTCTGACCCTGCTGTCCATGGGCTTGTCTGGCACTTGATGGAGAACGTCCCTTCCTCCAAATCCCAGGTTTCCTCACTCCCAGAAAGAGTTACCCTTTAAATCTGGGACCCACCGCATGCAAAGAAAGAGATACAAAACAGCCGATAGCTCAGCCTAAGGCTGGTGACAACCAGACTTGATGCCTCACCCAGCACGGTGAGTGTGAGGTACAAGTAGGTGGTGTGGACCTGGCCACCGGACACGAGCAGGGTCTGGCATAGGAAGTGGCCACAGGCACCCTCTCGGAGTTCCTCTATCACCAGGCTGCTGTTCCTCAGACTCACAACCCCCAAGGCTGATGCCCCGGACTCTATCCTCGAAGAGGCTCCATGTATGACTGCCACAGGCTGAAGAACCAGAGAATCCAGTGGCGTGAAGCTCCAGAGGACAGCCGCGGGGACAGGCCCAGGTCTGCAGTCTAGCTCCACAGAGCCTCCCCGCACTCCTTGGATAGACAAAGCCTCCTCCCTGGGGGTGTTGGAGGTTGGGTGGGGTTGGCCTGGAAACACAGAGACAACCATGATGTCTGTGTTGCTCTGGATTCCAGGGTGCACTCCACCCCATTTCCCGGAGCCAGTTTCTTGTTCTGTAGGCCCAGGCAGCCCAGCGGTCTTCAATGAAACTGCCGGGCTTTTTATGGAGCTAGTGGACCAGAGATGGTCCCCGAGGGAGCCTGTGTATGTGGTTCCCTGTTTGGATGCTAACTGACATGGAGGGGCATCCTAGAGCAGAGTTTCTCCTCCCCACCTCCTGCCAGCCTGCCTTCCCCCACATCTATTCATCAAGCCATCTGCTGAAAGTACAAACTCATGGGCTCCATCTCAGACTGATAAATAGGAATCCCATAGTTTGAGAAGTGGTCAGGGACCAGGAGTCTGTTTGTTTTTAAGAGTTATTGTATTTATCTGTGTGCATTCATGGATATGTACACATGTGTCTGAGTATATGTGCACTTGTGTGTATGCAGGTGCACATGCAGAACCCAGAGGAGGATATTAGATTCCTCAGAGCTGGAGATACAGGTTCTTGCAGGGATGCCTAGCTTCTTACATGGGCCCCGGGATCTACAGTGGGCTCCTTATGAGTGCTTAACCACCGACCTACTTCTCCATCTCCAAGACAGGGTTTTCAACAAGCATCCCAAGGTCAGTCAGATTAGGTGGATGACAGTGGAATCCTGGGGTCACAAGAGAGCCACACAAGGCCTGGAGGTTTCTCTGTAAGGGTTCCAGACTAGGACTCCCACTTCCTCAAATCCTATTCTGTCCCAGGGCAGAGGAGAACAGCTGTTAGCAGTCCACCCAGCTCCTTCGATTTGTCAACTAATAATGGAGCAGCACTTTAAGTATTGTATCTAGTGCATGCTAATGAAATGATATGAATGGATGCCATTAAATGACTATGTGAGTGCAAAAGGAAAAGAAATGGTGGGATGAGAGGCTGAGATGGAGAAAAGTCTGAGTGCCACTCACCTGAGGCCCCTGGGTGCAGAAAGCAGAAGAGCATCAGCAGCCGGCAGCTGAACGGTCTCTGATGGGCACTCAGAGCCACCATGGCCCCATCAGGGCACCTGAGGCTCCTGCCTTACTCCTGAATCCCTCTCTTGAGGGCACAGGAGTCCTGGGAGGATGGGGCTCAGGCTCAGGTTGCCAAGCTCAGCCCTCCTGACACCCTGCTCTCCTCTTACCCTCACTGCCCTGATAACTCATGAATCATTTACCTGATGATTCACTCTATCCATAGTGTAGGGTTAGGAGGGGCCGGGCTGGTGGAGGGGACCATGGCTCCTTGCCTTTCCAACTGAATGGTATCAGAGAGCATCATTGAATATGGTGGGGCATAAGGCCTCCAGCCCTGTTCCAGCCAAGTGTTCGACATTGACCTTCCAAGGAAGGGCACCAAAGGTTCAACAGATTGATGAAGGGCCTTCATCTCTTCTTGGGTTGTCCCCGCATTCTGTGGGAAGAGGTGTAGGAGGAGGAGTCAAACATAAGTGAAGGACTATGGGATTTCAGAAAGTTTCCAGCGACTTGGAAATTTGGTAACTGTGGTAACTTCATAAACAAACAGGATTATAGTATAAGTTATAATATGTTGTGAATACTGCATGAAACTATATTGGTATATGGTGGACATTTAGATTTTGGCAATGTCCTAGTTCTTGATTTGGGTATGGTCATAGTTCATAAAGCCTTAAATATTCACTTTGTTTATCACACATGTGTACACATGAACATGTAAACATATACATGTGAGCCATGCCTAGCATGCTGTAGGTGGACTGTTTGTGCTCCTTCCTGGATTTGCCTCATAAAGTGTGGCATCTGGAACTGGAGTAGACCTCAGCATTTTCTCCAGGGTTCTTTCATTTCCCCTTCTTGTGTGTCTCCTGTCATGTCCTGCTGCCTTCACTGTCTTTGAATGACAGTCTGAGATGGGGGTCAGATTTTCCATCCTCTGTGGCAGGGTTGTTGGGGGGGAGGGCAGGGGTGAGATTCCTGGAGCCCAGAGAGAAGGGGGATCTGATGTCTGGTGTCAGGTTCTGGTGACAGGATCACAGTCCAGGTAAGTGCTGGGCAGGCGCTTCTTGGTCCAGAGATGGTCTTTGTGGTACAGTGACCTTTGTCATTTTGCCCTAGGACAGTAGCCTAGAGCAGACTCTGTCTTCTCCCCTAACCCACGGCCAAGGTCTCCTGTGCCCTCTTGGGATCTCTTGAGTCCCTCATCTCCTCAGCTCATGTGGAGAACAGAATAGTAGGCGATTCTTTAGACTCAGATTCCAGCTATGCAGTGGAGACAGGTATGCCTGATTCTAGAGACCAGATTTTATGGATCACTCATTTTGATCTCTGTGTTTCTTAAAAGTGGCTTCTTCAGAACCCCTTAGATGCTGGGAAGATTGCCCAGTGTTTAGGCACTTGCCATGTAAGCCTGAGGACTGGAGTTTGGATGCCCAGAACCCTCGTAAATATCATATGGGCATGGCGGCCCACCTGTAATTCCAACATCAGAAGGCAGAGGCCGGGGGATCGCCCGGAGCAAGCTGGCTAGTGAGCTCTGAGTTTGATGGAGAGATTCTGCCTCATTGAATAAGGTGGGAGAGTGATTGGGGTGTATTCTTGACATCAATCTTAGGCATCCACATGCACAGGTATACCCCCTACTTGTGTGCTTCCCTCTCCCCCCCAAAAAATTGTACACACATGCAAATGGGAAGAGAAAAACAATTAGATATGCTTTGGGGGCATAGAGTGGAGGACGTTGTGCTGCCTCTCCCTCAAAGTATTCAGTAGCCTGTCTCTGGGGAGGATGCAGAACTGAGGTAGAGTGGATTAGGAACCTTTTACAGGATGTTTCTGTCTCTGAGAAGGGCTTGTGCTTCCCCGAAGTTACTCCGTGCTGCCTTCAGAATTAGCCCCAGTATCTTTTTCTGCCCTCGGGGCATCAGGAACACAGAAGACCCAGGTGGGCTTCTAAGGGAGCACATGTTTTAAATCAGTTTTGTTTGGGTTTCTTAGACCTCTGTCTTTCTTCTCCATCCCAATCCCTTCCAACACCCCAACACCGGGTAGAAGAAAATGAAGGTTAGAAGGGAAGAGGGGGCAGAGTTCTCCCTAGCTACTTCCTGCTGCTTAGGGTTGTTGGGTTCTTTGGGGCAAGTCCAATCTTCATTTCAGGATATCTCCAACTTCTTATCAAACTACATCAACAGCAACCAGGAGCAGCAGCAAGCGTCCTTCTTTCTCTGAAGCCTCAGTCTCTCTCTGGGCTCTGGAGTTTATTCCCACTCCAGAGTCCTCAGAATTAAACTATCTGCAGTTGGCAAAGAGCCCCTCTCAGAGCCCATATGAGGCAAATAGTCTGCTGCTATGGACACTCTGAGTCAGCCTATATCACACACCTGGGATTAAAACAAAACATGTTTACATAACATAGCTGAGTTTTTAAAGACACCAAAACTTTCCATTACACTTCTCAATTCACACATTAAAGGGGAAAAAAAAAGAGCACCTCATGAGAGAAAGTCAGGGAAAGAGGCAAATTCATCAGTTTTCTCCAAGGAAATAGAGCCAATAGGATGTGTGTGTATATAGCAATAGGCATTTTATTTTATTTTATTTTATTTTATTTTATTTTATTTTATTTTATTTAACTTTGTCCTATGCTGGGGCTGCCACACATGCTAGGCAAGCACTTGACCACTGAACCACACCCCAACCCATTAGGAAGAGGTTTGTCGTAGGGACTCAGTTCATGTGGTTCTGTGGACTGATAAGCTGTTGTACCCAAGAGAGTTGGTTTTCCATTTGGGAGTCTGGAAGGCAGCAAAAGATGGATGGCATAGATGTTTTCAACAGCCCCATGAAAAAGTTCTACTAGGCACGTTTTCCAAATGAGTTCAAATTCTGCCCACTTTTGTTTTCCACGTACCACATAGCTCTCCAGTTCTGGATGTTTTCCAGTGTGTCTCTGTCCACTCTGGCAAGCCAGCGGTCTGCAGGATGGCTGAATCCTTCTCTTCCGAGGGGAGTACTCACAGTTCCTCCAGCTGTATACAGTGTGAGGGTGCTGTTGCTCCTGTTAGGAAAAGACTGCATCGCTATATCTGGAGCCCTTCCCCAGGCCCATGAGGAAGGCTGGGGAGGACATCTGAGAGGACACAGCTCTTCAAGCACTTCGTCTTTTCTTTTAACTGTGTATTAGCATGAATGACAAAGGTTTCCTCCTACTGCCGTCCACTCCACCCTCTGCCCTGCCACAGGCAGTAGCTACAGCACACTGGCAGCTTGTTAAACTCAGGACCCGGTAACTCTTGTCCTGCGACCTCTTATCTTATACTCACCTCTCTGCCTCTTAAAGATAACTGCAGCCTCGTCCTTTTGGGCTGTGTGCTTTAACAAAGCTCTCTGGCCTGTTGTAACCATCTTGGAACTTGACTTTGCAGTTTCAGGGCTTTACAGAGAAGCAGAAGATGGCAGGATGTGGACAGCTGGGGCAGAGGAAGCAGAGGCTTCTGGGAGCTGATAGCTTTTTCATGTGCACCTTTTGGAGGCCAACATGAGCCCTTGGGGACACACCAGCAGGAGATGAGCTGAAGAGCTGGAGGAGAGGACACGGGTCGGAGGCTGCGCAGTCAGCATAGTCAGCATAGCCTTGCTGTGCTCACAATGGAGAGGGAGAAGGAAAAGAGGGCCAGAGGACCAGCCAGGGTCACTGATCAGCCACTGTATAAACTGCACCTTGGAGACCAGAGAGGAAATGAAGGAGGCCCTAGCTAGAGGGGCGGGAAAAGGCAGATGAGCAGGTCAGGGGAAGAAGGCAGGACAGAGAAGTTGATGTGTGACAGGAGCTAGCACACCTGCTGGGGCTATGGGAAAGGAGGTCTTGTTTCTGGTGTCAGCAGTGCCTGGAAATTAATAACCTTCCACCTGCTCACCATTCCCAGGACCTCTTCACACCAGGCCTTTTCTGGGCCACTTTTTTGTAAAGCCTTCCCTTTCTCTGTTTCCTAATGGGTTTAAAAATTACAAGGCTGTTGGGAACCCAGTGTTAGAGAGTATATTTAGCTTTTGCAATGTTTTATGTTTTGTCCTAGGTAAACATACACACACACACATACACACACACTCACACATACATACATACACACTCACACACACACATTTTACTTATTCAATTGAGTCTGTAACATAGGATTGATCATTTATTAGATAATACCAGAAAATTATTGTTAATTTGATTATGTGAAGTAATACTTTCATGAATATATGTTTCTATTGTAAGACAAATACTATTCATTGATGAAATATATTAATGTATTTGATATACCTTAAAATACATGTGCAAAAGGCAAATCAATGATGCCTCAGCTGTATGTCCAGTTTACACTGCCACAGGGATTAGGAACACAAGGTAACAGTTTCCTAAGTTTTTAAAAGTCTGAGTTTGTGAAATAGGTGTGTGAGGTGCGTTGGGGGAGAGTAAGGAGCAAGGCCTGTGGGGATGGTTAGAGCAGAGCAGAGATGAGGAGGTTTTCTTCTTCTGAGGTCAGGAGGCACCCCGAAGAGGATGGTTCTGGGGAAGGCAGGCCATGGCCATGGGGCAGAGAAGTGAATGCCACCCTCAGTGCACAGGCCCCACCCCAGGCCAGGGATAATGAAAATGTCCACAGCCTGGACGGAGGGGGTGGGGTTAGAGGCTTTTCCCTAATCCAGGCCTCCCAGGGTCTTCATCTATGATGGAAAAGCAGAGATGGTCCCTTAGAAGGAGCAATTCTGGGACTGGAACATTTAAGAACAATGTGCTGGCTGGCTGGTGGTGTTGTACACCTTGAATCCCAGCACTTGGGAGAGAAAGGCAGGTAGATCTCTGAGTTTGAGGCCAGCCTTGTGTACAGAGTGAGTGCCGGGACAGCCAAGGCTATACAGAGCAACCCTGTCCTGAAAAGCCAAAACAAAGAAACTAACCAACCAAACAAGCAAAAAAACAACACCAAACCAAACCAAAAAAGGTCAAGGAGCTGGAAGGTTTGTGTGTCTGGCAAGGGCTGCTCTCTGTTTCCAAGACTGAGCCTTGATACTTCCTCTCTGGAGGGGATGAGTACCATGTCCTAATGTGGTAGAAGGCAAGAGAGCAGAAAGGGATGCTCTCCCTTCACCAAACCAGTTTATAAGGACACCAACCCCATTTCCAATGAAGGAGTCCTAAGCACTTCTTAAAAGCCCATGCCCTAATAATATTGCCCCAGCAACATATAACTTTGGAGACTTCTTCAAAGTATAGAAACGAACCACCTAGATTCTGGCAGACATTGGAAGGGAGGGGAGCCCCATTGGGATCGGCTCTGTTTGATCTGAATGAAATACAGAAACTTGTGATTTTTCACACGTACATTTGTAGAGCAAGAGTCTCTGTTGCTGAGATTGGCGTCGGTGTCATTGCTGTTTTTTTTGTTGTTGTTGTTGTTGTTTGTTTGTTTGTTTTGGTTTGGTTGGTTTGGTTTTTCAAGACAGGGTTTCTGTGTGTAGCCTTAGCTGTCCTGGACTCACTCTATAGACCAGGCTGGCCTCAAACCCATAGCGATCTACCGGCCTCTGCTTCTTGAGTGCTGGGATTAAAGATGTATGCCACCACTGCCTGGCCTTTGTTACTATCTGAGCATGAGCTGTGTGTGGCATTAGGTCTCAGTGGGTGCTAAGTGCTGCTTGGTGCCAACAAAATGTCTAAGTTTCCTTCCCCAGCCTTCAGCTGCCAGGCTTGTCCCTGAGTTTTTCCCTACATAGAAGCAGGAGGAGCTTCTCTTAGCCCTGAGGTGACAGTATGGGGACAGTTATTTTGTGGTAAAAGGCACAGGTTAACATCTGAACTGAAACCGATGAATATCCGTGTGCACCAAGCATCCAATCGGGGCCAGCCCCCAGCCTTTGACTGCTGGCCAGGCACCTGGGATCCATGGAGAAAACCAGAGTCCACAGGAACCTCCCTTCTCTCTCCATCTTTCAGCACTGGCTGCCTTCCCTCTCCTCCTTGCGAAGCCCTCCCCCTCAACCTGGCCCGGTGTTTCAAGTTTTTTTGGCTAGGGCTGAGGAAGGAGTGGGGAGTTCCCAGAATGTCTCCGTAGGCTTCAGGGGGAGGCTTGGCAACTGGAAATTGTCAGCCGTCTCCTCGGCAACTGGCAGCCAAATAATTCTGGGAATGGAAGAAGAAGGGGAGCTGTGTGCGGGGCAGCCAAGAGAAGCAGCCTTCAGCCCCAGAAAAACCTCAATTCCTCATTACTTGTGCCAATTGGGTCCTGTCGGGAGACAGAAACCATGCGTTAGCCGAAAAAGAACATTTAGCATAAGGAATTGATAAGGAGGCCCAAGGTTAATTAGGGAAGGGAAGAGGAGTAACAAGAGAAGGCTAAGGTATGGGAAAGCTACACCTGCAAGCACACCTCCCACTCTCAGGGCTGGAGAAAGCAGAGGAGCTGGTCTCTAGAAAGGGGCCTCTGAAGAGGGGGCTCCACTCAGTTGGTGGTCGGGTCCTGGAGTGAGAAGGAGGGGGCTGCTGTGTGCCCAGACCTTCGAGTACCCATCTCTCGGGTGGGAGTATAGGGTTGGCTGTGGGTAGTGGGGTAGATGATGAAGATAACAAATGTGGCAAGTCTGCAAACTGGATTCACCTGACCCTGTAGGATGGGCCTGCCACTGCTGGAACGAAGGAGGCACCATTTGGGTCCTCCTCATTGGGAGCCTTAGGAGGAGCCTGTCCAGCTTTCGGCTCCAGCCTGCACACGCCCTCTAGTGGCTGAGACCAGTAAGAGCAGCTGGTGAAGCAGAAATAGGTTTGCAGGGCAAGCATAATTAACTATGTCTGCATTTAAAAAATAGTTGGGTTTTCTACCTCATCTTATTTTAAAGAGATACAAGAATTAAATGTAACATTTAAAACATTCTCGTGAAAAAACAATGTTAGGAGAATTATACAACCTAGAGTTTGATATTTTTCTAAACCAAATAGAAAATCTGGACTCTATAGAGCAAAAGGAAGATAGAAGATATAAATAGTCCAGAGAAAATATTTCAATACGTATCATGAATAAAGGGTTAACACCTGCAATACACAAAGCAGCCCTTACCTATCACTAAAAAATAACTATAATGTAACAGAAAAAAAGGGCAAAAGGTGACTTATAGGCAAGAAAACCCAAATGGCCACTGAATTTATGAAAAGATGTCCTACCTCATGAATAGTGAATGACATGCAAATTTCATTCATTCATTTAGTTAGTTTTTTGAGACAAGGTTTTTCTGTGTAGCCTTGGCTGTCGTGGACTCACTTTTAGACCAGGTTGGCCTCGAACTCACAGAGATCCTCCTGCCTCTGCCTCCCAAGTGCTGGGATTACAGGCATGCACCACTGTACCTGGCTAAAATGCAAATTTACAAATGTGATACCACTTCTCATGTACCAGTAGACTAAAACTTCAGAATACTCACACCCAGTAGTGAGGAAGCCCTGGGTAGAGCCTCACCCTTTTGAGAAAGGGACCTATCAAAGCATATAAAAACTAAAAATATGAATCCTTCTGGCCAATTTAAACAAGGTCTGGGAATTAAGCCATAGGGAGAAAAAAAGAAAATATACATATATATATTATAGTAATGTCAGAATGATATACATATGTCCACATAATGTAATATTTTGTATGTATATGTATGCATGTTCACATGGGCATATGTGTGTGCATGCATGTATGAGTACATGCGTGTGGATGCCTCAAGTGAGATCCACCTTATTTTTTCCATCAGAATCTCCCACTGGCCTGGGGCTCACTCATTAAGGAGGCTGGATTGACCAACTTCAGCGTTCCAAGGATCTGTGTCTGTGTCTACACTCTAAGAGTGGGGATTAAAAGTGCAGCTTTTTACATGGATTCTCAGCATCAGACTCAGGCTCTCATGTGTATGCTGCAAGCACTGCACTGATTAAGCTATCTCTCTAGCCCCCATATAATATACTATTATGCAATCATTAAGACAATAAATCGCAGAAAGGCAAATGCTGTGTGATTTCACTGATATGAGATCCCTAGAGTAGTCACAATCACAGAAATGGAAAACAGAGTGGTGCTTGCCAGGGTATGGGGAGAAGAGGCAATAAGGAATTGCTTAACTGAGAGAGGATTTCAGTTTTGCAGGAGAGAAACATTCTAGAGTAGAGATGGGTTATAAAACCACATGACTATACTAAAAACAGCTCTCTCTCCCTCTCTCTCTCTCTCTCTCTCTCTCTCTCTCTCTCTCTATATATATATATATATATATATATATACACACACACATATATATGATAGTAAATTTTACTTTATATGCATATCACTTTTTTTGGTTTTTTGAGACAGGGTTTCTCTGTGTAGCCTTGGCTGTCCTGGAACTCACTCTGTAGACCAGGCTGGCCTTGAACTCACAGAGACCCAGTGGCCTCTGCCTCCTGGTACTGGGACTAAAGGTGTGTGCACCCCCCCCCCTGACCGTCAAGCACAGATCACAAATTTTTAAAAAGAGCAAATTGAAGTGATTTTTTTAAGTGAGAAAAACCAACTATGTGATGTTTATAAAAATAACTGACAGGAAATGCCAGGCAGGTAGTGGAGATCCATCAGCTTTTTGACAGTGTCCCCTGATTGCACAGTGCTCTCTACTTCTGGGGCTCTGGGCAGAAGCTGATGAGGACCTGAGCTTGCTAACTGTGTCAGCTTCAAATAGACTCCTGCCCTGATGTTCCCTCATCTCAGTCTCCGCCCCCCCATGCTAGGTCCCCCCACAGGCTCTACAGGGCCAGTCGAGGCCCACAGCTGTTTCCAATATTCTACACAAACTTTATTGAAATGAGAAGCCCCGTTTATCATCCCTCGGGCCCAGCTACTCCTGATTAGGTGCAGATGACTGGCCAGGAGTGGGTGGAGCCAGTAATCAAAGAGGAGATTGTTCTGAGCCAGGAGGTAAGAAGGGTGGGAGTCTGGAGACCTGAGGAGAACCCAAAGGGAGTCCCAGGCAACCAGGTGAGGATGGGTGGCATTCTCCAACTGAGGGGAAAAGGACATGGTGGGGCTGAGACAATTCACTGCTTGGTGGTTCTCCTCGCTGGTCAATCTTCCCTTACCGGCTTCCTCACCTAAAGGCATTTCCTAGGCCAGCAACATCATCCATTTCCAGACAGCTCTGAGAACCTTTGCTTTCACCAGGATGCCTTGCCAGGGTATGTATGAAAGGACATCTTTCTCTGGTTGGCCTCTCCATGATTCTACTCAAATTCTCAAAATAACATAGACCATAAAAGGTCTTGGATATGGGTACAGGGGGCAGTAGGACAGAGTGTTGGAAGTATAGAGTTCATTGGAAGAGTCATTAATGCCACAGACAGCAGCTCCAAGGGGGAGAAATCAGGATCCCCATGGCAGAGGTGTGTGTGTGGGTTCATCTTATATATTTCTGTGGATGGGGGTCATTTCGCAGCAGAGACCTGCAGCCAAGCTCTCTACTTCCCAGGCAGGAAGCAGGGGAGGTGGGAACAGGTGTGGCCAACCAAGATTGCCTTTGCTGTAAACTCACTTCCCCGGGTGAGAAAGCCTGGTACTTGGAAGTCTGTTAGCCAGAGAGTCAAGATGTGTTGGTAGGGTGTCCGTCCTGGTATCTGTGAGAGGGGAGGGCTGACATGGAGCTACTGTGTCCTGTGCATCAGCTGTGCTCTAAAATACATTCCTTCAGACAGTTCCTGTGTTATGTGAGCCCCTCAAACTGGCTGTTCCCTGAACAGCGGCCCTGGCCAGGCGCTACTCTAGTTTATGCAAAGGCATTCCATACCATGCTGTTGTCGCACACTAGTCCCTTGCCAGATGCAGCCATTTTATTATTTTTAAATTTTATTTTATTTTTTGGTTTTTCAAGACAGGGTTTCTCTGTGTATCCCTAGCTGTCCTGGACTCGCTTTGTAGACCAGGCTGGCCTTGAACTCACAGTGATCCCCCTGCCTCTGCCTCTCAAGTTCTGGCCATGCGCCACCAAGCCTGGCAGATGCAGCCACTTAAAATGCAAATGGAAAAGCCAGTTTTTCAGTTGCGTTCACATTTCAAATGTTCAGTTGTTGCAGTGTAATGACAATGGGTCAAGAAATAGAAGCCGGGCATGGTGTTGCACACCTTTAATCCCAGCACTCCAGGAGGCAGAGGTAGGTGGGTCTCTGTGAGTTCCAGGCCTAGCCTGGTTTACATAGTGAGTTCCAGGACAGCTAGAAGTACATAGTGAGACCCTGTCTCAACAAAGCAAACAACCAGCCAGCCAACCACAAAACAAAACAAACAAACAAACAAACAAACAAAAAACCCAAACCCAAACCCAAAACCAAAGAAAAAACCAAAATAGCCTGATTGCAAACTAACAAGTTAGTCTGCTAGTTTCAGGGATGCTGGGGAAGACACTTCCCAGGATAATCAGCAGCTAGACCATCAGCATTTTCATGCCCACTTTCCAGAGCTCCACCCCATGGTGCAAGTTAAAGACAGCCAGCTGGTGGTCCCACATGTGACAGGGTCCTAGACTGGAAAGGAGCCCTGAGTTGAAGAACAGTGGGTCTATTGAAATTGACAAGAGAGATGCTACCCTTCCACTCTAGAGGGAAGACTCTGTGTTTTAACGCTGCCAGTTACAGGTAACTCTCTCCAAGTGTTCGGATTATAGTCAAGGCTTCTGCTTTAAAAAATTACAGGTATGTAAGAAAACCATTAGAGAATTGTCCCCCAACACAGTGCAGGAGTAGAGCTTTTGAGTCATTGTAGAATAGTCTCGAGAGCACTGATGTAGGAATGAGTAGCACAGTTACTTGCTGGGTCCTTCTCTCATTTCTGAATTCTGATCCAAGAGGTCACAGGAAAGTGAGCAGGAGTTTTGCACTGTGGTGTGTAGACTGTGAGGTGTTTGCCTCGATGCAGAGGCCCACTCGCATTGTTCCTTGTCTTTCTCGGGCAACCCTAAGAGGCTGAATCTGATTTCTCGAGTTCTGTCTTCATCATGACCCTGCAAGAAGGGCCAAGGGTCTGAGTGATGCAGGAAGAGGCCAACAGCATTGGCAAAGACTCAGAGAGAGGGTAAACAGAGCAAAGCTGGAGTCACAGGGGCACACAGATATGACAACAGAGCACGCTAAAGTAGGCTACTGGCTAAGAGAGTCTCAGTTGGCATAATAATCACCTGGAGGGGTTGAGAAAAAAGATGGTTAGGCCTTACCCCAGGGTTTCTGATTTATGTGGTATGTGTTGGGGCCTATGAATTTGTATTTCTTGTCTGTGTGTGTGTGTGTGTGTGTGTGTGTGTGTGTGTGTGTGTGTGTGTAGACGTACCCACATGGAGCTCAGAGGCCCAATTTAGTGAAGATAGGGCCTCTTCATTGAACCAGCAGCTCACCATTTCAGCTAAGCTGGCTAGGTGATCCCATCCCCCACCCCTAAGCCCCAGCCTCTAGGCTCTGCTTCTGCCCTTTACTGACGTGACGGGAGGGACTACAGATGCATGGAGCCACACCTAGCTTTTATGTGGGTGTGGGCATCTGAACTCAGATCTCATGTCTGCACAGCAAGCATTCTAACCACGGAGTCATCTTCCAGGCCCAGAATTTCTGTTCCAGAGCCTTCTCAGGTGGTGCTGTGGCTGCTGTTCAGGAGAGCACCCAGAGACCCACCATTGGAGACTAACCTCTACCTTGTGTTCATATACCTGGTCCCTCCAAAGCAAAAGCTCTGTCACTTACTCGGTTTCACTCACGCTGGTCTGAGGATGCACTTGCCTGGACATGTAGTATGAAAACCAGCAAAGATGCTGCAGAGTCATAGAGGTTTGGGTAGCCCTAGTGCGGGGGGGGGGGGGAGATCTACACAGGCACTGTCTGCATGAGGTCACTCATTGTCTCAAGGTCATTTGTAAAGTGGCACGAAGTGTCCGTAGTGCTTCTCAGAACTCATTTTCTTTGAAGATGGCACCATTCTTCCCCTTGGATTTCTTACAGCCATGGGAACACACTCTGTTACCCAAATGCAAATAGCTGTAGCAGTTCCAGGGCCCCCAGCCTTCATAGATGATTCTGGAAGGGGAACCAGGCTTAGCATGGGGGAGGGGGAGAGTGGAGGGTTATACAGGTGTGTTCTAGGATGGGCAGATGCAGAACCAGGGCCCCAGATTATGGTTGTTTGTTTGTTTGTTTAACGTGCATGGGTGTTGTGTCTGCATGTATGTCTGTGTACCATATGAGTACCTGGTGCCCTCTGAGGCCAGAAGAGGGCATCAGATCCCCTTAGGAACTAGAGTTACAGATGGTCGTGAGCCACCTTGTGGGTAATGGGACCCTCCCCCAGGTCTTCTGGAAGAGCAGCTGGTACTCTTAACTGCTGAGTCAACTCTCCAAACTCCTTTCTATGCTGTTCTATTCCTGCTTCCTGAAGATGGCCACAGAGCTGCTGGCAAATCTTTTTGTCTTACATTTTTATTTATTTATTGTGTGTGTGTGTGTGTCTGTGTGTGCACAAGAACGCACCTATGCCATTGCCGGCAAGTAAAGGTCAGAGGACAGCTTGCAGGTATCATTTCTCTCCAACCTTGTAGTTCCCAGGCATTGAACTCAGATCATCAAGACTGGTGGCAGGCGCCTCTTCTCTCCAAGTTATCTTGTCAACCCCCATGAGAGTGATGGGCCTTGCTCTGGCTCCAAAAGTCCAACCAGGAAGAATTCGTGTTCCTCTGTCTGGAGTGACCTAGCCTGTCCCAGGGTTTAGTGATGTAATGGTAACAAGTCATCAGGGAAGAAGACAAAATGTGGCCTGGAATTTGCAGCCATCCCCTGCCTCTGCACCTCATGTGCTGTAACTATAAATGTGTGCCTCAGTACCCATCTAGGGAGAACTTTCCGAAAGAGCTTTCTGAAGCTAAAACTCAAAGCAACTAGCTTTGCTCCTGTCCCAAAGACCGGTGACTAGGAGAGACAGGGTAGTGGCAGACAGCCTTCTAAATGAACCCCCATAACTATGTTCTTGGCTGTGTCCCCTTGACTTCAACTAGAGTTTCCATCACACTCTTTATTCCCAGGTCTCTCTGCCCCCACCCATCTTGATTTAATGATCTCAGATAGACATAAAATGAGCTGAGCTCAGAGTAAGTGACTGAGACGTGAACATTGCCCCAGGTCCCCATGGACCCCAGCTGGATACCAAGCCGCCCTAGGCTCCACTTTGACAGGATAAAGTGAACTCATTTATTCAGTTATTTTAAGTGAGCTAACAGGAAGCAGTGCCAGAAGACCAAGACATAAATCTTTCCTAGGACCCAGATTCACTGCCAAACACCTTGGATAAAACTTTCTGCTTGCTCAAGACACTTTTCCCACCCCCTATAAAAGGGAGGAGAAAAAAAAGTTCTAAAACTTTAAAGCAGTGAGGGTAGGGGGGTGCGGAGGGTGGAGGGTGTGCTAGCAAGTTCTGGGAATGACAAAGTTGTCAACACTTTAGTCTCATAAAAATTCTTCCAGTAAGAAAGGAAAATTTTTTTCTTGTGGTGCTAGGGATCGAATCCAGAGCTTTACACCTAGCACTCAACCATTGAACCCGACTCCTCAAGAGTGCTCCCTCTATCCCTCCATCTCCTCAAGAGTGCTC
>OU015749.1:93172047-93187460 GCA_907169655.1 Acomys percivali
ATCCCTCCATCTCCTCAAGAGTGCTCCCTCTATCCCTCCATCTCCTCTTTTTGTCTCCCTATGTAGCCCAGGCTGGCCTCAAACTTATAATCCTCCTGGCTCAGTATCAGAGTGCTGGGATTCTAAGTGTGTAACACCATTCTCAACTTAATCAGAGGTGTGTATGGATGTGCTACACACGTGTTACATGTGTGCAAGTGTGCGCTCCTGGAAATTGAGGCTAGGGCCTCACACATGGTAGGCTTTACCACTGAGCTCATCTCTAGCTGTCCTTTTATTCCCCCTCCCCCTGCTTTGGGACAAGACCTAACTCCCCAGGTTGACATTAAGCTTGTATTGTCCTGCCTCGAGCTCTTGAGGAGCTAGGATTGTAAGGCTGCATGAATGGGTCCAGCAGTTAGATTCTTGAAATAATCTTCTTGGAAGGTGTTGAAGCATCACTGGTCAGCTGGTTTAGTTATGTATCTTCTCTCTTCAGGCTCTTTTGGTACTGGTAGGAGAGTTTGTCATGTGTCAACCTCTGGGATGACCTCCACATCCATACCGAAGGCATGGGAACACAGAAACATTAAATGGACAAATGTAATAAATATCAAGGTCACAGAATAACAGTATAAAATTAAAATGTTTCTAGAGTAGTGTTAATATTTTAGAATAGTCCAAAAATTCACAAGATTAAGAACACATTTTATTACAAGATTAAATAATTTATTTGTGTGTGTGTGTGTGTGTGTGTGTGTGGAGAGAGAGAGAGAGAGAGAGAGAGAGAGAGAGAGAGAGAGAGAGAGAGAGAGAGAGAGAGAGAGAGCACTTATATACTTGAATACAAGTGCCCAAGGGAGTCAGAGGCACTGGAATCCCTGGAACTGAAGTTACAGGCAGTTATGAGCTACCTGATGTGGGCACTGAGAATGGAAATCAGGCCCTCTGCAAGAGCAGTATATGGTCTTAATCTGAACAATATAATTTTATATGGGACAGTAACCTCAGCTTTAAAAGGCAGGTGTATGGGAAATATATTTTCAATGAAAAGGTTAATATCTTTATTGTATATGGAAAAAAGAGACATGTATTTCACACAACTTGATAAGGATAACAGGATCTTATAAGACAAATGATACTACTACAGAGGCTTCTCAAATGATGAATCGCATACAAAGAAATAATCTTGTTTGCATGGAAAAAGTGTAGATCAAAACAAGTGAGCATGCAACTGAAAAATGAAATGATCGCCCGAGGGTAAGGAGAGGAGCGAGTGTCCATATAGTTTTGGCCTCAGGAAGCAGTTTGCTGCTATCTACTTACAGTTATAAAAATGCTCCAGTTTTTTTTTTTTAAACTTGGCACTCAAACTTAACATCTTTAATCCTAAGAAGCAATCCAAAATATTGTGCAGAATTACTTATGATGTTGGAAAGCTGGGTACCACATGATCACGAACAAAGATTTGTGTGCATATTTACCAGGCAGGATGATCTACTAAATTATTCTTATTGAATAAAACTCCTGAGACTGGTAGCAACAGGCAAAACCACACTTGGTTATTTCGCTATCAGATATGCATTATGATGGGCTGTGTTCATATCAAGATGAAGAGGGTGTGTCTGACAGTAACTGCTGTGGCTGGGGAGAGTTTTCGATGACATCTTTGTTGCTAGCACTTGATGTCTTATTGCTTTTATAATAGAAATATTAAACTAAAAAACACCCTGTAGTCTCCATAAGCTGATGGAGCATGGTGTAAAGACATGGTCACATGGGGAAGAAGCCAGTGGGTCTGGAAGGAGGACAGTGCAATTAGAAGCTAATCCCCACCCTCTGTCTCATTGGTGAGCAACAGTCTGTACAGAGCCTCCATGGCTCATATTCTCCACATGAGGGGTCATGGAAACATAGTGTCTTAGAATGGGCTGAGCCAGAGATCACTTTATGCCAAATTTGCCCTTATTCTATAATTTATTACAAGTAACTGTCCACTCTTTGGTTGACTGAGCACTCCATGGAGGGTGGTGAGTGTTCACCACCATACACGATGGACTGTTTAGTGTGTGTCTTCTAAGTACCGTCTCAGGCTTTTATATATCACTGGACCTCTGTCTGAAATTCACTTATAGTTGGGCTTCCTCATCAATTGCTTCATTCTAAACGACATTTCAAGCCACAGACCGAAAATGAAGAGACTATCTATTTGCTTAGCTTAGGAAATTATTAAGTTCAAAGTAGAAGGGCACCCCTAATTCAGGGACGATATATTTCTAAACTGAAGGAAACAGTTATTCTGACAAGAAGAACAGTAAAGACCTTGGGTTGCCATTAAGATGGATAGAGTCTCCCCAGAGCTCATCTTCCTTATAGTACAGCTTTTTGCTGGTTTATAACTTCCCCAGAAGTGGAAGGCTGAAACACTGCTCCAAGGGGGGCTGTGCAGTTACAGAGCTATGCAGACAGTTACTTTCTCACCAAGCCCCAGGACACTTCATGTGTGTTTTACTAGAAGTGTGTTAAGTTCTATCTGAAGCAGAAACTCGACATTTAAAATTGAGAGTGGGTACATGCCTTAATCTTACTCAGGAGACAGAGGCAGATGGATCTTTTGAGTTTGAGGCCAGTTAAATAAATAAATAGCAAGTTCCAGACCAGCTAGGGCTACACAGTGAGCACCCACACACAGAGGAAACAACACCACCCACACCCACAGCAAAGAGGGGGGTTAGACTTGGGGCTCAGTGAGATGGCTCGTTGATAAAGGCCTGAGTTCTACGTAGGAACCAATATGGTGGTAGGAGGGAACCAACTATGAAAGTTGTCCTCTGACCTCTACATGTGTATTGTGGCATGCATGTGGCCCCTCCCCCATCAACATAAAGAATAAATGTAATTAGAAACTGTGAATGGTGCTTTGCCCCACCTGTATTATAAATAATAGTTTGCAAAGCAATGGAAGAAATAGAACAGTGTCTAGAGATGATGGAGCAGGATGCACTACAGCAATAGGCCAGAGCATGGCTTAATTGACCTTCTGGGATGCCCATGGCAAATGAGAAGTCAGAATCTGGATGAAAACATCATCCAGGAAGTGAGGGGCAGGAGTAGAAGGGGAAAGTAGCCAGCAGACAGGCATGAGGAACAGAATGACATATAATTCTTCCAATGGTGGATTTTATTTTTAAATATTTTATTTTTAAATATTTATGTATTTATTACATATAGTGTTCTGCCCGCATGTATGCATGCTCTCCAGAAAAAGACACCAGATCTCTTCATAGATGATTATGAGCCGCCGTGTGGTTGCTGGGAATTGAACTCAGGACCTCTGGAAGAGCAGCCAGTGCTCTTAACCACTGAGCCATCTCTCCAGTCTCCCTAATGGTGGACTTTAAAAGTTAGTAATCTTCAAAGCATATAGTTAACTTATATTTCACAGGTTGGGAAGCAAAATGACACACAGGTCTTAGCTACTCCTGATTATTCCTAGAAGTGGCTAAGGGCTGGAGTGGTCAGGATGGAAGAAACAGAACCTTCTGTACCTCCCTTGAAAGTCTAGTTAGACACACAGTGCTGGCTCTGGGAGGCCCACTGAGAAGATCAGTGTGCGTGACTGACTGTTCAACGGTGCCAGACAGAAGAAGGTCCCAGTGGAAAAAGATGTGCAGACCCAGACTGAGAGGCTCTAGGTCTGGGCTTGCATTTCCATTTCCAGCCCAACAGCAGGGAAGTCTCTGCTTGGGTTCTTTTTCTAATCTAGGCACCTGCATGATCTAAGAGGCCCAAGAACCAAATGGAGGTATGGTATGACCAGCATTTTCCCCATGTCTGGTAAGTAACCGCTCACTTCCACTGCCCCGACCCACTCCTGCAGTCCTCTAAGAGTTTCCATCATTGCTCAAATGTGCAGACTGCCAGCGGCTGTCATGGTAACCAGGCTCCACTGAGGAGGATCAACACCTTCTCTGAACACAGGAACATCCCTTAAGCTCTCAGACAGCCTAACAGACCATGGGCAACTCTTCTGCCCTTCCAATTGTCAATGGCTGCCTTAGATCCTGCACCTAACATCACAGCACAGGGCGCAGGCTGAGTGATCACTCGCAGTTCCCCAGCAAATCACAACCCCGCTGCACGGGATCACAAGGGTTAGTATGCTAACCGTACCAAACTGGCCAATGCAAACCTGGATTTGCTTTAGTCCCTGGCTATTTCTTGCCTCTCCATTTCTTCTTTCTTCCAGCCAGCACTCGGAGAGATGACCCCAGCGATGCCATTGTAGAGATAGGAAAATTGCTTTTCATTCTGAGCAAGGAGTTGCTGAGGCAAAACAGTCTCTGGGTTGCTGTCTCACCAAACTGTGACAGTGGTTTAATGCAGCTGTGTCCTTGATGCCTAGGTGGTGGGGCAAATGGGGGGGGCGGTGGCAGGAGAGGGACAAAGGGTAAGACAGAAGAATGTCTAGTGTCTGTAGACCCTGTGGGAAACGCTGCCAGGTGGAGCTTACCAAAGGCTCTTGTGGTGAAAGGGCTTTACCAGAGATCTGCGCTGGAAAGGGTGTGCACATGTCATTTATTTAGGATACACCAAGGCTGAGCTGAGCGGGATGGAGGGCCTGACTCATTTCTCAAATAGTGAGACAGAAATACCTTGTTTATCCTGTGACTTATGACTGGGGTTCAAAACTAGGGAAGATGCTACTGGCTGAGCAGACAGCTTTTTGCTAGGTACTAGGAGAGCAGCAGCTATTCATGGAGGTGCTCTCATGGGTACCATGATGGGTGAGGTACTGTGTCCACAAGACTGACAGTCTCCTGTCATTGAGAGGAAAGCAGACGCAGTGTAAACAATGGCGTGGATGTTCCCAAATGACGCCTCCGGGATGAGCTGGGCCTGGAACGCTGCCTCAGGGGACCCATGTCAGGAGACTGCCCCACCCCTCTGAGGCCTGGGACAGCTTATCTACAGCTGGCCTAGAGGCCAATAGGGAGCCATCTGTGTGACCCTAGATACACATGCTCTTCTCCTTTAGCTTTGCTGATGCTGGCTTGCTCTGGGTCTCTGCTGGTACACTCTCTGCTGGAGTGTCCTGAATCTTTTTATTTCCATTTTCATGCCTTGTGCTGCATGAAGCAACCTGCTAGTCTCCCGTTTCTGAGTCCTGTACTTAGGGATCAGCGTGGGCACAGTGACATCCAAGTGAACTATCAAAATAGGTAAGTCCCAAAGCACATCCACAGCATGGTGGCAGTAAGGCCCACTGGCAGCTTGGGGTATGGCAGTGTGGTGGGCTTCTGGCACAAGTGAACCAGCTTTGTGAGAATCTAACCTTCACTCCATGTTTTCAAGATCATGATTTAATTTCTAAGTAGCAGATGTAGAAATTAAGGACAATTTTGCATGCTGAGCATGGTGGTGCATGCCTTTAATCCCAGCACTTGGGAGCCAGAGGCAGGCAGGCGGATCACTGTGAGTTTGAGGCCAGCCTGGTCTACAAAGCAAGTCCAGGACAGCCAAGACTACACAGAGAAACCCTGTCTCAAAAAACCAAAAACAAAAAAACCCCAAAAAACCCAAGAGACAAACAAACAAACAAACCACATAGAAAATGTCCATGGAAGATTTAAAATTTTCCTTAAAACCCCTGTCTGTCTGCCTTCCTTCCATTTTGGGACAGGGTCTTGATGTGTTGACTAGGCTGACCTCAGACTTGTGGGAATCCACAGAGTTTCCTAATGCTGGGATTACAAATTTGCACCACCATGATGTTTTTATAAACAAACTCTTTGACTCCCTGGGGCTTATTTTGGTTTTGCTTAATTCTTTTGTATTTTCATGTAATGCATGCGAGGGTATGCATGCATGTGTGAGTGTGCACACCTGTGTGTGTGTGTGTGTGTGTGTGTGTGTGAGTGCAGATACTTGTGGGCATGTAAAGGACCTTGAGGTTGGTGCCACTCTTTTCACCTTGTTTTCTGGGGCAGCGTCTCTCACTGAACCTGGAGCTTGCCCTGCCAGTGACAATGACTCGGCCTGTGAACTCCCCGATCTATGTCTCTGTGCAGACCCATTCTCCTAGGTCTGGCCTTTCCACTGGTGCTGGGGATATGAACTCAGACCCTCACAGTCAACACAGCCAGAGCAGTACTCACTGAACCTTCTCCCCAGCTCCTGCCTTGTTGTTGTTAAAACCTTCAGTGATCACTTTTTGGAACTATATAGGATAAAGCCACATTTTTAAAGCCTATGAGATAAAATTACAGAATAAGTATTTTCTAATATGTAGACAGTAACAAGCAAAAGAGGGAAATATTCATAAGTTCTGGGTGTCACCTGGAATATTAGAAGGCAAAATGCTCTCCCCCGCAAAGTTTTACAGTATACGTTCACCTGAGGACATGGGGAGAGAATGGGAAAATGACTATGCAGAAAGGGCAGCCTGTGAGCGAGGCCTGAAAATGGGTGGCTTTTCTTATCTGTTGTGTTAGTTTACATTCTAAAATCGGTGATGTTCTGCTGCCCCCTTGTGTCCAGGTTCACACACAGGCATGATCTACACAGCGTATAAACTAAATAGAAAGCCAGCTAAGAAGCCCAGGTAAACAGGTTAGAAGAAGGAATCTTGCATTCTCATTTAAAAGGGTCACATGCTTCAATTTGGTTTCAAAAAGACCTCAGGCCTTAGAATGAAGGGTACCATGTCATTTATTTTGCCATCTGTGACAGTGTCGCCTTGACAGAGCCTCAACATAGAAAATTATCTTCAAAGCCGGCTGGAGCATTCTCACATAAACTAGGGGAGCCCACCGACAATGAGGACCTCTCTTCAGTATTCGATCTTTTCAATCTCATCCATGTCTTCTGGGTCGAGTTGCTTAATATTGCTGTCTGAAAGAATGAGAGAGAAAGGAACCAGTTTCATCCTTGGTTCTAAATGGAAGTTAAGTCCAGCAGTGATGCATTTCTGAAGACAGTGACACCTTTGAAAATACACACCCAAAGCAGGGCGTGGTGGCGCACACCTTTAATCCAAGCACTGAGGAAGCAGAGGCAGGTGGATCTCAGTGAGTTTGAAGCCAGCCTGGTCTCCAAAGCAAGCTCCAGGACAGCCAAAGACTATATAGTGAGACCCTGTCAGAAGAAAATAAAGAAAAGAAAAAGCCCTCCTCCTGTGGCATTTTGTACAGAAAGGCCAAGATGAGTAGCCCACACTTGCCAAATAGCTGACCCGCATAAACAAAAACAGCAGCAAATGGACTCCATCCATAAAGTGCATATCTGGGTCCCTTGAGCAAAAAAGAGGCTCACTAAGAAAAGCCGGGGAGGACCAAGCCTTTTCACTGTAGTTACTTCAGCACAGCAGTCGTGGCCTTCATGGGTGCATCTCACCCTGCCACTCCAGGTATCTCAAGACAGGGTGCTTGAGCAATTTATTGAAGGGTCAGTGGGACGTGTAGCAGTCGGCCTGAAGACCTTTACAAATCCTGTGCCCAGTGTCCCATGAGTCACTTCCTGGGGGCTGCCCACTGCTTCCAACAAAGTTCCATTCAAGACGACGGGACTTCATGGCTTTTAGCCATGCTCCCTGCCCATGTCTGTGCTCTCTTGGGCTTAGGGTAATTTTTTGTTTGTTTTCTTTCAATACTGACTATCACTATGTAGCTCTCTGCCTGTCTTTGAACTCACAGAGATCCTCCTGCCTCTGCCTCCTGAGTGCCAGCATTAAAAGCATGTGCCACTACACTTGGCTTTTGGCACATGCAGGGGGGAGGTGGAGCTATCAGGTGATACAACCCTGGATGTAGCCGTGAGTGCATTCTGCCAGTCTGGAGCCCCAGCAGGATAGCTGAGCCTGCTTGTTAGGTGTGGGGCTGGAAAAGGGTTGTAGAGCTCAGAAGTCAGGACTGTCCTGTCTGAGAGTGTGAGACAAAGAAGGGGAAACCACACATAAAACAGGAAGTTGGGACACAGCAAATCCTAAAGGGCTTCATTACTTTGTGGTATCATTCTATGGGCAGAAAACTCCACAGATTGTAGAATGCTGTGAATTCTAATTGACACTCAAACTTCTGTTCAGCAAACATAAGGGAACTGTGTAACCACTTGACCTGTGTTACGACTCTCATCCTATGAGTTAGAAGCTTTCTCCTCAAGGATTCTGTGTGACACAACCCCTCACAGCCTGTATGAGCAGGTCTACTGCACCTACTGTGAACGTGAAAGCCTGCTACTTACTGAAGTGGTCCTGTATTTTCATAAGCAGCGGCAGCTTGTCCACTTCAATCATGTTGAAGGCGAGACCCTTTTTCCCAAAGCGTCCTGTCCGCCCTATACGGTGGAGGTAGGTCTCATAGTCTGGCTCTTCTGATTGGTTTACAGGAAGGTCAAAGTTCACAACAATGGTAACCTGCTTCACATCAATTCCTAGGAGAAAAAAAAGAAATAGAATTTTCTTCCAATATTTTCTCTAGGACAAATCCACCAAGAACTGTATTTGCCGAAGGAATTCTTACTAGTAGAAAAAAAATTGAAAATCCAAACTGGCTTTATGTCATAAAATAGGTCAGTTTGCTTATAAGCTGTGATGTCTGTAAAGCTAGTAAGAGTGATAATGAAGGTTAATTCTACATAAATCTAAATAGGTACAAAGCATGTATATGTATACACTGAGTGGGGAAGGGGGAGATAGGCCCTCCCTACTTCTGTGGGGCTATGTCCCCTGCAGGCCTGCAGGTCCAGAGTCTCCTGACCCCATTACAAGTGGCAGCTCCATTCCATACCACAGCTATGCTTTCTTTTCTTTCTTTTTTAGTTTTTTTTCGAGACAGAGTTTCTGTGTAACAGTCCTGGCTATCCTGGATTCGCTTTGTAGACCAGGCTGTTCTCGAACTCACAGTGATCCACCTGCCTCTGCCTCCTGAGTGCTGGGATTAAAGGCGTGTGCCACCACCACCCAGCCCATAGCTATGTTTTCATCAGGTTCTTCTTCCTTCTTCCCTCTTCCTCTTCCTCTAAATCTCTTGTCTCTTCTCCCATTCCCCTAATGTCTCACAGGATGTTCACCACCCAGGGCCAGAGCACTTGTGCTCAGAGCCTAGAATACATGTTCCTCAAGCCCTTGCGCTCTATCTCAGTTACAAGGGCTAGCCATTTTCTTGCCTACTGAACTGTTCTACTGGCTAATGATGTGGCTCAGTGGAAGAGTGTCCACCTAGCAAGCACAGGACCCTGGGGTTAAAAAAAAGTCTGCTGGGTGTGGTGGCGCATGCCTTTAAAATCCCAGAGGCAGGCGGATAGATGTGAGTTTAAGGACAGCCTGGTGGTCTACAGTGCAAGTCCAGGACAGCCAAGGCTACACAGAGAAACCCTGTGTTGAAAGAAAAAAAAGTCTGAACTGTTTTCCTTTCTTTAATACCTATCAGCCTTAGTGCTGCCTAGGGTACTTGCACGCTCTTGGGGCCTTCCATGCCCACACTGACAGGCTGCCCACATCACGATCTTGCCCTCTCTGCTCTGAGCCTTCATCTTGGAGCATCCTTTGCACCCCCGACTCTTTTTCCCCCCCAGGGCCCAGGATTGTTCAGTCCAGAAAGAAAACCCCAAAACCTTATATGGCCATTCACATTTAAATTAGTCAAATTTAAAAAAAAATTAAAAAAAAAAAGTTCCTCAGTCATACTACAGTGTTTCAAGTGCTCAAGAGCTGATACAGTTAGTGGCCATCATCTGGTGAGCACAAAGTCCCTTGGGGGTAACCCCAGGCAAGAACAGTTCCCATGGGTCAGAGGCTTCACCCTTTTTCAGGCAGGCTACGCTTTCAAAAGACAAAGGCTTCAAATACAGCAGGCCCTTCCTTCTATTTGCTAAACTCCAAATGACCTATAGAACACGGACCAAGCAAGGATGTGGGGAGGATGAAGAAAGAGGCAGCTCCCTTTCTTAATAATACACCCCACCCCGTAACTGTAGGTTTAAAATTTGAGATAACTGAGATACTAATAATGTTGGCATTGTTTGTTATTAGTGAAATCAAAACCATGTGGAGATACTATACATGTGCATCTGAATTGTTGAAACAAGAAACTGACAAGGTTAGTGAAGGACAAGGCTGGGGAAACAATACAGTGGGAGCGCACCCTGCTGGTGGGAGGGCACAACGGCTGCAGCATAGTGGAAGAGCTGTGCAGTGTCTTAGAAGCACTCACACTGCCAGATACTTACCTAAGAGAACTGAAAACGTTTTCGTGGATACAAGTGCCTGTATATGAGTACTATAGATGCATTCAAAGTAACCCATAGCCGCAGGCAATTCAAATGCCCAACTGGTAAATGACTATCAGTGGAGTACTATTCCCAATGAAAAACAACAAACTACTGTTGCATGTAACAAACAAAGCTAGAGAGGCTCAGCAGCATCATGTTACTTGGAAAAAGTCAGAGACAAAGGCTATAACTGTATGATTCAACTTAGGCGTCAGTTTGGAAGAGACAAAAATACACACAGCAACCTCATCGGCAGTTGCCAAAGGCTATGCTGAGAGGATATGACAGCTGAGAAAAAGAAGGTGAGGTTGGGGAGGAGGCAGGTGTAATGTGATTTTGCTTACAGAGGTGTTTACATGACTGCGCATGTCAGCCAAACTCTAAATTGCATTACACATAAATTTCACGGGTAACACCCAACTTTCACATACCTCGAGCACAGACATTGGTTGTTATAAGAACTTTCTCTTTGCCATCTCGGAACCTCTGAATGATGGAAGCTCGCTGCTCCACTGTGAGTTCCCCACTTAGCAAGGACACCTGGTGGCCATCCTGCATCATCTCCACAGTCAGCCACTTGGCATTCCGGCGAGTCTATGAGAGAAATAAAAGCAGTGGTCAAAACAGCCTGGCTCTTCCTGTTATGATCATAGGTGCAGGGCAAAAGCTGCAGAGGAATTTTATTTCCTTCCTCCCTCAGCCTTCCAAGAAGCCTTAGGACGTGGCACAGCATTCGCTGACTGAAAGTCTAAGAGTCATGTTCTCTTAACCCAGTCAGGCTTTGGCCTTCTCTTCCACAAACTGACGACAGTCAGGCTTTGGCCTTCTCTTCCACAAACTGACGACAGCAAACCAACACACACTGCCAGAGTTCTTTGCATGACCATTTGACTAACATCTTTATGTACACAATAAGATGGCTACCCAATTTCCATTTCTCCCTCTTATTTTTCTGTTTTCTGCTTCCGCTTCCTCCACCACCGCCTCCTCTTCTTTCACTTCTTCTCCTCTTTCTTTTTCTTCTCTTCTTCTTCTTCCATTTCCTCCCCTCCTTCTTCTCTTCTTTCTTCCTTCTTCCATCATCATCGTCATTGTCGTCTTCTTCGTCGTCATCATCATCACCATCATCTCTTGACCCGTTGACATGGCTATCCTGGGGCAGAGCTCATCTTGTTTTCATTCTACAAAGGATTTCAGTTCTGTCCCCATGCCAGTAGATGCCTAGTTCAGGGGATAAGTCTCAAGACCCTGCTCATAATGTTTAGTAAGTTCACATGGTAGGGACGCAAATAAACCATACGTGCATGAAAAGTGTCAGAAAGAAGCAAAACACAAACCCACATTAAATAAGCATAGTGGCATATCAGTATTGAGTAACATCATAGATGTGGAGAAGCTACAGGGAACTTTATGGTAGGAGCAGGGCCTTTAAGAGGAACCTCGTTTAACATCACACTTAAGGTCCTACCCCATCATCCAACCCTCCTAAGTTTTACCCCAGAACTGGAGACTCCATTCAGAGATGTCTGAGGATGAAACTGATCACAGTGCCCGGCTAGAAGGCATTTATTAACAGTATCGTCTCCCCATCCACATGTATGAACATCTGTCCATGACAAAGACACAGGCAGCAGGCTTACCTGGCAGAAGATGATGGCCTGGCCAATGGTGATGCCACCATAGATGTTACACAGCGCTTGGTATTTGTCTTTCCTGTTCTCACACAGCACATAATACTGCCGGATGTTGTTCAGGGTCAGTTCCTCTTTTCGCAACTTGATAACATTGGGGTCAGGAATGATTCGCTCAGCAAACTGCCATACAGACTCCTCAAAGGTGGCTGAGAAGAGGAGCATCTGACATTCAGAGGGTAAAGCTCTGAAAGAAAGAAATGAAGATGGCCATCGCCCAGCTACCAGACTGTCACTCTTCAAGCACTGCCATCAGCTGCTCTGTGCATACTTGTACATGTGCAGAACTGTGTGATGTGATCAGTTCCACTTTCATGCAAAAGCCAAACATCCTGACTGTGAATCTCAGAGCAAAGCTTAAGTATACATTCTGGAGGGTCAGCAGTCACTCAGGTCAATCTCCTGCCACTGTAAGATTCAGCAGTCTCACACTTGATAAACATCTAAAGGGAATGAAATGAACCACTTATTTAATTGTTTTACTAAAAGAAAGGAAATGGAATCGGGGGAGGTGTTGAGCAACTAACACAAATGCTCTAATTAGTATGTAGTATTTTCCTGAGTTGGAAATAAAAGGGTCCTTTAAGAAGCTCCCCTTTGCCTCCTAAATTGCTCACTCTAAGACATAAACATATTAACTTGCTGGTTAGAGGCTGGCAAGAGGGAGTCTTTCTTGGCCTCTGGCCATAAGGAACAGTTGGATTCCTTAACTTCAGGCAACTAAGCACACACTGTCAAGAGACTAAGGCAGAAACTCCAGATTTGGAGATACCTTAATGGTAGGTAGAGATAAAATCACATGGCTGAAGGGAATGAATCATAGGAAAACATGCATACTTCCTGGAATCCTCCTCTCACCTCAGACTGCCAGCAGCCAAGCCTTATCTCCTGAAAGGAGATCAGAGCACCACATAGTTCTAATGCCCCACCTGACAATCATCCTGGGATAAAGCTTCCAAGTCACACGTACACTGGGCTGTCTCCTGGGATCTTAGTCCCTCAGATTATGAAAGAGTGGGCAAGCACTGCTAGATAGGGAGGAGAGAAGTCCACCTTCTGAGAAATACAGATGCAGCAGCAGCAAACAAACAAAACAAGAGAACTGTGCTGGAGACACTCAGAGGTTAAGAGCACTGGCTTCTAAAGGCCCTAAGTTCAATTCCCAGCAACCACATGGTGGCTCACAACCATCTATAATGAGATCTGGTGCCCTCTTCTGGCCTGCAGGCACACATGCAGACAGAATACTATATAAATAATAAACAAATCTTTAAAAAACAAAATAAAACAAGACAACAACAGGAGAATTGGCCAATTCAGAGATGATGTTGAAAATGGAGGGGGATAGGCTAAACCAAGACACCAACAACATGGCCTTGCAAAAAAAAAAAAAATACTGAAATTAGCATCCTCAGAAGGGAAGGCAGATGTATCTGTAGCACAAGAAAAGAAAATGATGGGAAAGAAACAACTAGAAAATACCACCAGTAGGATCCAGGCAGGAAAGAGAAAGCTAAACTGCCATTTTAACTACTTACAGAGAAAATGTACAACAAAACAGATTAACATAGCACCTGGACTAACAGGCTTTAGGACTAGGCACTACAGACAGGGCCAATGTAGAGACAGACGTGTAGGTTTAGGGAGAGGAAGGCAGTGCTTCCAAAGTTCTAAATCCGGCTTCCCCAAGATGCCAGTGCTGAGGGGAAAACAGTAGTCTGTCAGTTGTCTCAGCCACCGCACCCAAATGAGCATGTGTGACTGTGTTGTCCCTGGTGTCTATCTCTGTGACACTCTTTATAGCACAGCTTCCTAAACTGTGGGCTGTGGCCCCATCTGGGGTTGTGTCCTGAATGTGGGGGTTGTGAAATAGTCTGAAACTCAGTAAAAGGCATATGAGCAGATAAAGATCAACAATTCAAACTCAAGCACATGTTTCTATCAGAGCTTGCCTCGGCTGCACAGTGACCTCACTGTCGTCTTGTTTCTGAGCATGTGGCATGTGCACTTGGTGCTGTGCACGCCACCAAAGCCACACAAAATGCCGACAAATGCTGCTCGGGACATGTGGCTCCAATTGGTCTCCTCTGTATGCTTATGAGTTCCCTACACAGCTTTCTGCTCTTATGGATACATCCCTTCGTTATGTTCTTATCACATTAGGATGTTGTAATTGTTGTACTGTTTGATTGTAAGACGGCTGAGTTTCTGACTTGAGCTTGATAAAAAAAATATTAACTGTGGCTTGGGGTTAGGAAAAATTTTTCTAGAAATTTCCAAAATGGCATGAGACATATTTGCTATTTGTATTACATACTTATGCAAAGTGGTATTCTCAGCATTGGCAATTAAAAAAATCAATCAATTCCAGAAAAATATTGAATATATTTTTAGACAAGATTTAATTCTCCATATAAAGACAAAAGGCATATCCACCTCATCACTATGCAAATTTGTTTTATATGCATACTAACACACTGTTTTTAGAATAAACCTGTTTATGACCTATTTTCAGTAAATGCTTGATATACATACTTACGTCATGTACCTAAATATCTGGGGTCATGTAAAAATTTCTTCCGTGAAAATGAGTCCCAAGTAGAGAAATTTTAGGAGCTGGTTTATACAACTCTAAATGGGATGTCGCCATCAGATCCTTCACATCAGAGCACAGAGAACACGAAAGTGGATGCAGAAAGAGTGTAAATCCAGAGGGGACGGAGGACAACAGGAGACCAAGGCCCTCTTGAGTAAGGCTCATATGAACTCACAGAGACAGAAGCAGCAAGCACAGGGCTGATATGAGTCTACACCAGATCCTTTGCATATATATATTATAGCTTTCAGCTTAGTATTTTTATGGGAGTCTGAGTGTGAGAACAAGTGGGTCTCTGATTCTTGTGCCTGCACTTGGGACTCTTTTCCCTCTATTGGTTTGCCTTGTCCAGCCTCCATGTGATGGGTTTCACTTTATCCTGTTATATTTTATTTTGTTCTATTTGGTTGTTATCTTTTAGAGGCCTGTTCTTTTCTAATGAGAGACAGAAAGGGAATAGATGGGAGGGGAGGGTCAGGGAGGAGTGGAGGGAAGGGGAGGAGTGGAGGGAAGGGGAGGAGTGGAGGGAAGGGGAGGAGAGGAGGGAAGGGGAGGAGTGGAGGGACGGGGAGGAGTGGAGGGAAGGGGAGGAGTGGAAGGAAAGGGAGGAGTGGAAGGAAGGGGAGGAGGGGAGGGAAGGGGAGGAGGGGAGGGAAGGGGAGGAGCGGAGGGAAGGGGAGGAATGAAGGGACAGGGAGGAGTGGAGGGAAGGGGAGGAGAGGAGGGAAGGGGAGGAGAGGAGGGACAGGGAGGAGTGGAGGGAGGGGAAGAGTGGAAGGAAGGGGAGGAGGGGAAGGAAGGGGAGGAGGGGAAGGAAGAGGAGGAGGGGAAGGAAGGGGAGGAGAGGAGGGAAGGGGAGGAGGGGAGGGAAGGGGAGG
>OU015749.1:93187560-93213113 GCA_907169655.1 Acomys percivali
GGGAGGAGTGGAGGGAAGGGGAGGAGTGGAGGGAAGGGGAGGAGTGGAGGGAGGGAAAACTGTCATCAGGATGTACTGCATGAGAAAAGAATCTATTTTTAATAAAAAAGAAAAAAAAGAAGCCTTATCTATGGATCTAAATAAAATGTCTTTCAAGTAAACAAATGAAGAAGTGCTGGTAATAGATGACACAGTTCTTTCAGTGTGAGAACTGACTGACTCAAATCTATGATGATCGATTTAGACCACCCTTTCATACACGCATATCCCAACAAAAACATGCCATGTCAAACATGTCGGTCATGCCTGTGATCTTAGCATTTAGGAGGTTGAGGTAGGACTGTCATGAGTTTGAGGACAAGCTGGGTTATATAGTTAGTCCCAGATCAGCCTGGGGTACAGAGAAAGAGTCTTTCTTGACACACTGACACACACTGACAGACACACACACACACACACACACACACACACACACACAGTAAGAGACTTCATTTTTAAGAATGGAGATGATATTTATGAACTTTTCATAAAACAAAATGAAAAACAGGTCTGCTCATACCTTATCCAAATATAAACTAGTAGTAGAGTATAAATATAAATTCTGGCAAATTCTATTTACCTAAGGAGTTTATGAAAGTCCTTAGCAATCCAAACAAAAACAGTACCAACAGCTTCATGACTTGCATACGTTGCAACTGACATCCTACAAAGCAGCTAATATCTGACCCTCAATACTGAGCCTTTCATTATCAAATGCTCTGGCCACTTTTCAGTTTAAAGTTTGAACTTCGTAAGATCTTTGAACTGTGAAGACATGTGCTCATATGCTGACTATCACTGTTGGTGGCTCTGGCCTGGAATTGCTCTGCTTGGCCTCAAACTAACTCATCAATATGTTCTAATCTTCTGGCTTCTTCTCGTTTTCTGGCTTGTTCCATCTTCACTTGAATTCTCTCTCTGCAATCCAACTCTCTGTTCCTGTCCTGGTAAAAACTGCCTCCTCTCTCTGGAAAAACTGCCTCTTAAGTAGCTCCCTTTCCCCTCTCTCTCTCTCCTGAGAACTGGGTGTATTCTAGTCTGTCAAATCTTCTCTGATTCATCACCTTCTCTGCCATTCAATTAGACATCACTTTTAAACATGGGTGCTTCCTTCTACAGGCTAATTTTATCTTTGTTTGGGATTAAAGGCATGCACCATCACACCTGGACCTAAGCTTTTCTTTACCTGATACCTGCTCTATACCAGGCTGACCTTGAATTCAGATCTGCTTGCCCCTGTCTCCTGGATTAAAGGCATGTTGGTATTCCAGCTGGATCACACAGACCTAGACGAAGATCTTTGGATGTGATCTCTTGCCAGCTGGAGCACATAGCCCTAGAAAGTCTTTGGATGTGATATCTTGCCAGAACAGCCATGTTCTGAATTAACATTTTTCTGCAAAAGCTCAGAGCCAAATTGGAGGTGAAGGTGGCAAGAAATTAAGCAGTGAAAGTAATTAGGAAGAGGCGACACGGAGACACACACAATTCGCCACTTAAGACAAGAGTCCCCGGGAGGAAAGGATGAATGTAAAGATTACCTTTGGATACGAATACTCTGATCCGAGAATCCTTGGGTGTCGATCATCACATCTGCTTCATCCAGGACAAACACACGAATCTTAGTCAAATCAATCAATTTTCGCTTGAAACACCAGTCTAGGACAGTCCCAGGAGTACCGATTATAATCTGTTTGGTGACTTCAGTGCCTCTAGGAACTGTGGAGAAAGGGGTTTTAAGTGTTCCCATAGATGAAAACAACCACACTCAACTCTAACAGGACACAAGTCAGGGTGACATGTGCAAGCCCTGAGGGCTATGGGCATATTTAAATTCTGCAGAATTTTAGGATAGATTTCCAAGTTCTAGGTTTATGCTACTAATAGCCCTATCTATTTGGTTGTGCTCTGTGGTCGTTTAAGCTATGCTTAGATACGCTGGATATAGTGGCATCCTGTAGGCCCAGCCACTCAGGAGGCTGATGTGAGAGGATCACTTGCTCACATAAGCTTAGGGCCACCCTGGGCAACACAGTGAGACCCTGTCTCACAACAACCAAGCAACCAAAACAAAACAAAGCAAAAAACACCCACCACCACCACCACCAAACCTCAAACCAAAAGCAAAGCAAACAAACAGAAACCACATTAGGCATTTCTATTGTTCTATGGAGACAATGGTGGGGAAACCGGTTAGGTATGGCAGTACAGGCAGGGAACGAACAGCCAGCTGCTCTGGAGGGGTGAAGCTCATGGCCAGCCTGCTACTGCATGAGCTGAGAGACCCCATTTTAGCTACAGGAATGACATACACTGTGTGGGATGCACTTAGGATGGGAGCACTCACCTACCGTGCACCAGGCCCTAGCGTTTTTCTACAGCACCCTCCATGCCCCGAAATAAAACAAAACTCTACAACTGCAAAGCTTTTCCAAATGAGAAACAAGGATAATGTTTTCAGTAACCTGCCAGATATAAAACCCATGGGATGCTGTGAAGCTACGCAGGAGGCCGTGTGCTATGCTTCCATTTTGTGAACTCTCACTGCAGACAGAGGAGCTCTAAGAAGAGTAAAGAGTGGCTTTTTGCTTTTCTCTGGAGGGCAAAGAAGGGCAAACTTCCATCTCCTAATCTTCCATCCTTTAAAGTTTCATTTTACATGACAAGCAGGTAATAGTTTAGTGGAAAAAAAAATCTCCAGATAAAACTTGTGTGGCACAAAATCACCAAGTTTCAAGAAGCGACTATAGGAAAGCCAGCCTCTTGCAAGATGTGGCAATAAGGTACTGCCTGCTGTGTACTCATCACATTTCAGGCTGTGCCAGTGCTACAGTCTGTGTCCCCCGTTTACTGACACCTCCCCGCTTCAGAGACGGGAAGGCAGAGAAGTTATAACTGCTTTGCGAGGTGTGAAGGCAGGATGACAGGCTGATTGGTACATACTTCGATTTCCTCGAATGGCATACATCACTTCAACATCCACACAGAATTTCCCCATCCTTTCAACCACACGGCCAGTCTGCAGAGCCAGTTCATAGGTAGGAGCCAGGCAGAGGCACTGCGAGATAGAAGAGGGGAGGAGGAAGGGTCACACAAGCCACTGTTCACATTGGAATCACCGTGAAATGCTGTATATGAGGAGGCATAGAAATGATACTGAGGAGTTATGCTGTGGGAAGCATTTTAATTTGAGTATGATTTGACAGCTGATAAGTATTTGTTAGGTCTGAGGTGAATACAGAGAGAGAGAGAGAGAGACAGAGAGAGATATAGAGAGAGAGATATGTAGGGTGCTGAAGGACAGAGAAATAGCTACTTTATTCATTCCTCTCTACAAGGCTATTCCAAAACACAAGTTTCTGCTCACTGTGTTTTGATGGAGAGAGAAAGGATGTTGGGAGCAGGGAATCCACAAGGAAAGCAAGACAAATCACAGCTTGGGCAACACCTAGCACCTCTTGCTTGCCCGTCAGAGTCTGCCTGTTTCCAGCATGCTGTGCTTAACTCACATTATAAATATGTACTCCTGCCAGAATAATATGGCCCCTACTCCCATTTGCTAGGCCACCTCCCACAGAAGTCGTGATCATTGAATGAAGACGCTGATTAAAGAAACGGGTGGTATTTTGTTCATCATGTGCAGGATCTATGGTAGAAAAGGCCACTACAAAAGTGCTAAAAATTGAATCCCAGCACTCGGGAGGCAGAGGCAGGTGGATCACTGTGAGTTCAAGGCCAGCCTGGTCAACAAAGTGAGTCCAGGACAGCCAAGGCTACACAGAGAAACCCTGTCTCAAAACAAACAAAACAAAAAAAAAAGTGCTAAAAATAGTTTCCACACATTTTCAACTCATGGGCTCAAGCATAGCTCTCTTGCATAATTTTGATCAATACCATACTTTAAATATAAATTTCAGCAACCTTATCTGGAAAGTACACTTTCTGTGTTTGGCGTCTATCATGTGTGTCTATAGCTTATAGGAGTCACTGGACACTTGCTGAGAAAGGCTTTTAGCACATATGGGAAGTCAGCCCATGAAAGAACTAGGTGAGCGCCCTTTGCAGGAAACAGGGAAAGAGTACCAGATCCTCCTGAGGCCAGGTGAACCGTGAGCTGGGTGCCTTGACCGGCCACTCTGGGACACTTATCTCAGGAAGATACCTTTCTCCCCAAGAGTCTCTGAATGGGGTGAAATGAATGACCTTCTGGCCCTACAACTAAGTAGCCATCATCACTATATTCTTACTTAGCACCAAAAGGTATATGGTTTTGCTGTATCCACATGCTGATCTTAGGAGAAAGGCATTCACTCATTCACTCACTTATTCATCATGAATGGTCTCTACAATCCAGGCAGTCTGCTGGGTGTGATGAGTCAAGTGTGAGCAGATCGATGGTGATCTATACCTTTCAAGTGCTGCCTTTACAGGAAGGAAACAGACTCAGGGAGACTTACTAACCTGCCCGATCCTCAGCTAGGTGGACAGAGGTGACAAGGCTGGGATCCTCAGCTGAGTGGACAGAGGTGACAAGGCTGGGATCCTCAGCTAGGTGGACAGAGGTGACAAGGCTGGGATCCTCAGCTGGGTGGACAGTGGTGACAAGGCTGGGATTGGAGGCAGCTGGTCTCTAAGGCCGGTGCTGTGTATCACTATCTTATATTCTATCCTATGCTCTAGGATTTTATGAAGGAATGCCTATTCTGCACCTCGCTGAAGTAATCATATGTTTGCAGAAGGAGCAGACGCTGCTTACACACACTGCTGGCACTGCAGTTACAATTATTTCCACCACAGCCCTTCCTTACCTGTGGAAACAATTCCAAGGCATTCACTCTGCTTAGCATTGCTAAGACAAAGGCAGCTGTTTTACCCGTTCCGGACTGGCTCTGTGCTATGAGGTTCTGGGGACTGTGAAAAGGAGAAGACAACTGGACATAAACTGAATACAAGATTCTGGGTATAAACAGACGAACCCCCAAAACAGCCAACGTGGAGGACCACTCCTCTGTACACTCACGGGTGTGCAAGCATCATGGGGAGGGCCATCTCTTGGATTTTGGATGGTCTATTAAATCCCATTGCGTAAATCCCTTTTAGTAACTCTTCCTTTCTGTAAAATAGATGATAGATAAATAGGTAGTTTCTCAAACACACAAAGCCTCTGCTGGTCAGCAGCCTCATTAATACATGTACCAGTAGCTTTCAGAAACCCACACTTAAAAGGTGCACTTCTGAGGTAAGCCACTTTGCAATTGAGCACTGTCACTTTTCTATGATATGGTGCCTGACACGTATAAGAGAGTTATTTTAGTTCATGGTTTAAGAAGGGGTAAAGTCCAATATGGCGGGGAGGGCATGGTGGTGAGGGTGGAAGGCTATTGGCCTCATTGTGCCTGTAGTCAGCTGCTTTCTCCTTTCCTGCGTTTTATTCAGTCAGAGATTCCCAGGAGACAGTGCCACCCATAGGCAGGGCGCTCTTTCCTCCTCACCTAAACCCCACTGGAAACACCCTCAGAGAGACACCCAGATGAGTGTGACCTAGGTCATTTCCAAACCCAGTGATGCTGACAATGAAGACTAATGAACTACAAGCAATGAAAATAACACTTAGAAATACATTATTTATACTTCAGCGCTGCCCGCCCCCCAACTACATACAACTATGCCTCAAGTCGGACTACTAAAATAATAAGCTGGGCTAGAAGCCTAGCTTAAGGGAAGGAGAAAAGGCCTCAGGTCAAACCTTCTTTTAGGGAGACGGATGAGGACTTGTCTGATAAAAGGAGTATGTCCATTTACAACAAGTGTTATTTTTCCATAAAACTGGGGAACAAAGTGACATGTGTGGTTTAATTTCTTTTTATAAGTGACAGAAATATTCAGAAAAGAAAAAAAGTATCGAAGCAATTCTTTTAACATTTCTCTCAGATTCGCTATCCGATAATCTCATCTAGAGGACGCAGGAACCTCCAATGTGTTTTTCCTGTTCTCCTCTGCAAAATGCCAGAATGACAACAGCACAAGCAGGCAGGGCGGTTACACCTTTCCTGAGTCACTGGGACATTTCTAAGTTCTTTTCTTTTTATTCTTTTTTCTCCTCCTCCTCCTTCTCCTTCTTCTCCAAGATAGGGTCTCTCTGTGTAGCTTTAGCAGCCCTAGAACTGTCTCTGTAGACCAGGCTGGCCTCGAACTCATAAAAGATCACCTCTCTCTGCCTCCCAAGTGCTGGGATTAAAGGAACGCACCACTGTGCCTAGCTATACTTGTTGTTAATTTGGTATGTTGGTGGATGACTGGTGGCCACGTTTTAATCACAGGCCTCTCTACCACTTAGAAACTGTCTGGGCATCCAGATGTTAGATATTTTCCTTTACATAAGTTCATATGTTACCACATCTTCCTCTTGGAAACCAAATATTGGGTGTTCCCAATTGGGACCCTGGCAACAATTGCCCAACGAGAAACAGGAATGCAATCCTCCATAATCCATTTAGAATCTTTCAGATCCATAAACCATTTTTCTACTACAAAGTAAAGCTGTGCGCTAAACATTAGCAACACTGAAGTGCAGCAAGGCCTGGGATGAGCCGTCCAGCAGCTGCCCACACTCACTCACAGGCTCTTAATTCAAGTAATGGGGCCCCTGCGGCATTGGCAAAAGGTGTGTCTAGATTTGCCTTTTGGGAGGTTAGCCAAACTGCTACCTAACTAGGTCCTTTCTGCCTGCTGTGCATGGCAGGCAAAGTAAGCTGGGTTTGGTCACACCTGTCACCTTTTCTTTTTGTTTGAATATATTTTCTTCATGTCAATTTCAGCCCTAGGGGATGAAAACTCACTTGAGAAAGCTACTCATTTTAATACCATTTGAAATACATTATGGTTAGAAAAGTAAAACTTTCATTTTTATAACTTTTTAAAAGGGGGTAATGTTTCTCGATCACCAATGCCTGTGTCTGGATTCTTGTATGGATCGTGACAACATGGCTGTGCTTGGCTGGGTATCCCCACGACTCCTGCAAGATTAAATATTTTCTACCAAAATGCACTCAGTTTGCTAGGCATCTTGGGTGTCCATTCAAGTGATCCTTGAGTTATATTCTAATTGCATGTAAAGTTATAGGATCTACCTTGATATTGCACACTAGAAAACGAAGGGGGTGCTGATGGTCTACAGCATGGCCCAGCTTATTGATGCTTACGAGCATAAACGTTCTCACACACCAAGAGTTAAGATACTCACAGCCGTAGCTCTTCAAACGTTTTCACTGAGTACAGCGGAGAGCTGGGATCCTTCTGTAAGACTTCCACTCTGTGGCTGGATTCTACTAAGGACTGACGGATTAGCTTGTTTAGGAGTGAATTGGCTGCCAAGTCCACTAGAAAGCAAAACCCAAAGGGCCATCAACCCTCCAGAATAGCATCTAAAACTGTTATCTCCCACTCAGCTTCGGTCTATAAAACAACTGCAGCTTATTCTCATCTTTTTCCTAAAAGAAAGTTCTAGAAGGAATGCCACAGCACTGAGAATTCCCTTTTCTTATGCTCTGTTGCACCACCCCCTGACCTTGGGCAAACCAACATCTAATTGTAACAGGACCTAATCTTCCTTGCCAAACTGAAAATTCTTAATCCACTCGCTGCAGTTTTAATTTCAACTTAGTCCAAAGAAATATGCCCCCTCCTAATTTAGCAGTTTTTTTTCCTGCTAGTACTCATTCAGAAGGAAAACAAAGACAGTCTTTTCCCAATGAAATCCTATTCATTAACACCATTAAAACGATGATAACCCAAGCAATGCTAGCAGGTACATGCAAACAAACTTGTCTCCTACCTACATCATCTTCATCATCATCTTCTTCTGCGTTAAGAGAGCCGTCTAAGCGGGTGAAATAGAAATAGTTAATGTAAAGAAAATTGTTGAGCAAAACTACACAGTTGCATGCTTAAAAATTTTCACAGATTCTACAGTGTACGCAGACAGCCATCTCCTGGGAGAGTAAAGTGACTGAGGAGGTGGAGGATCTTGGGTGTAAATTAAGGAAGCCAAAGCTATTTCAGCTGGGAGACACGTGGTGGTGGGGGGAGGGGAGGGGGAAGCAATGATGTTTAATTAAGCCAGTCGGCTTTAGCCTAACAGCACTCACCTATGTTTGGGACTGTGGTACTCCTACTACCACGAACGTTCTTCCTGGGGTGGACGAGATTTGAAAACTATTGAAAGGCACAAATTTCAACCAGTGTTAGGAAGCAGGACGTCAAGCAGGAAGCCTAGTGCTATCCTACAGCAGGGGCAGGGAAGCCCACCCCAAATGGCTTCCTTTGCAACCTTAGGGGTTAATGATTTCATTTTAGGAATCGGTGTACTGTATGAATCATCAGACGCTAGGCTGGGAGTTTCCATGGTCTCTCTTGATAAGGTCTCTTAGTCTGAATATGGGCAGTGCCTGCGTGATGGGGTGGTTTTACAACACCTACAAGGGGAAGGTAGCTATGAAAATGGAAAGCCAAACCAGGAGAGAAGAGGTAGGACTAGCAGCTGCGCGCTCTCTCTGGATTTCCAGGGGTCTCTGCCCTTTCAAATAAAAGGTTGCTCCTCTCTGGGAATATCCTTTTCTGTGGCCCTTCCACCCAACCCACACCTCCTCCCCATCACTTGACAGACACCCCACTCTACACGCCAGCCGGTCGCTCCCCATCCCAGCGGACTTCCCTCGGGAGTCCCTGTTCTAGCCCCTGCCCCAGGGCCCTCCCCTGCTCAGCGGCAGTTACGTGGCCGTTCAGCCGCTCGCTCTCCGCCGCCCCAGCGTCGCCTCCCCAAAGTAACGACGCCATAGCTGCGGTCTCCGCTCTCGCCCCCGGCACGTGCAGCCACCCCCGCGCGGGGCAGGGCTCCGCTCAGCGGCCAATGGTCAGGCTCCAGGACCGGCGTTCGCCTCGCGACCACCCGTGGTGCGGCGCAGTGCGCAGGCGCGGGCCCGGCACGGAGCGGGCGGAGGGAGAGAGGTGCGGGGCGCAGCTGTGCGGGACAGCCGCGAGCTTTCCTTTTGGCCTGTCCGCCATCCGCACAGCAGAGAGAAACTGGGCACCGAGGAAGCGCCCACACTGAGCTGCAGGCTCTATGCGGGTGTCTCCCCCCACAGCGCCTCTTGTGTATCACAAGGTGTGAGGTTGCACAGGACAGTGGAAGGACAGATGGCCTGACCAGAGGTTCGGAAAGAAAGCAAATTCAAGTGCAGACATCTGTCTCAATCCAGGATATTTGTACTATTCTATTTTTTCCTAAGGTGTGCTCTCTTTTTAAAGCAAACCGCACCACTACCACCTATGACAGATGTTGCACAGCTCTGTGGTAAATCCCTTATCCTAACTTCGCACCAAAGAACCAGGATTTTCAGTTTTCCAACTGGAATTTTAAGAGTTGGGGGACCATTTCTAGAATTGGCAAAAATAAAAAATCAATAGTGTCGCCATGATCTCTCCGTGGTGCTGAAGCAGAGTTCCTTGGCTGTGTTCTGTCACAATCTTTCAATTTTCAGTCGATAGCATTTCCCTTTTCATTTACATTATACTAGTTTTTTGTTTTTTGTTTTTTTTTTTTTTACTCTCAATGCTCTCAATGTTAAATTTGTTAATTAAAGGATGTGCTAGATTGGGACAGGCTCTTCAGTCTCTTAGTTTTCACATAGAATAGCCAGCATTTGAAAACCTCTTTTCTCTCATTTTAGATCAGAACTATAATTTTGCCATTTGTCCTTGTATTGATTGTTCCTTGAGGTGAAGAGGCTGCTGCATGAGAAACCTGCGCATGCGGTGGGCTTTGGTTTAAAGCGGACACTCGGGCATTGGAACTACATTTCCCAGAACCGCAGACTCACCCCTAAGGGCCGCGCATGCTCACTGGGGACATAAGGACACGGCTTCCGGATAGTGCTGTGCGGCGCGCTGAAGACCGGAAGGTAAGTGTGGACTCTCCTAGGTGGGAAGCTTTGAGTTCTAAAATGAGCAAATAGAGGCTGAACGGCTACCTCCTGTCCCGGTACTTAAGTGTTTCAGGAAGGCGCCTGTGTATGGAGTGGGATTTAAGATAGCGCGTGCTTAGAGCTAAGGAGCGGGTCTTAGATTCTGTAACTAGCTTGAGGGCCTCTGCCGTACCAGAATTGCTCAAATACTAACAGTAGCTCATTAAGGATGGTATGGAAGGCGTGGCGGGAATTAGGTAATTTTGGGTTTTATGTATACAATACTCTTCAAAGTAAGTGATCGTAGCGCGTCCTGAACCCTTTGTCATGAGGAATTGTGTACCCACACCACTTTTCGTACATTTGGGCCTATTTTAGGGTGGATACTTAGTTGACCCAGGAATTCCCTTTTTGGGTGTTTGGCCATCGACACTAATGCCTGTCTTTTAAAATGTATCAGCAAATTGATAAACCTAGTGTGCAGGAGCAAACAACCCTGGGCCTAGAGTTTTGGGGTCATCTTTTTAAAAATGAATCTGCCTGGTGACCGGATTCATCTCCTGGCCCAATTCATGCTTATAAGGAGCTAAACTGTGATACTTACTGTTAGGGTTCGGACCGGAGGCAAGCAACTGAGGTACATATTTAACATACAGCAAAGTGGACCTGGTCTCCAGGCTCTTCCAACATCCCTCAGCCCCTGCTACAGGGCGTGGCTGGCTATGCCCTACCCTCTACTGTGAACTTTCTTTCCCCTCCCTCCCATTGGAGACTTTCCTGGCCTTGCAACCAGTGAAGCCACCAAAGCTGCACCCAATAAACCTGCCTTTGTTTTAATCTGACTCATTTCGTCGACAGAGAAAACCTACAACTTACCTTGAAAACTCTTAATTTTGGTAATTTCAACTTTTAAGGTTCAGCTAAAGGTAAACTACTTTTTTTTTTTTTTATTAAATAAAGCGTTTTTGGAAAGCTAAAATACGTTTAATCATGCACCTAGCATTGTTTTAATTCTTCCTTGTGCTTCTGCATGGCAGATCTTGCTGTTTGGCTCAGACATACCACTGAGTTTGCACTTAACTCTCTTGGATCTAATGTGCACACAATAAGAAGTTGGGTCACTGATTATCTTTCTTCCTGCTCTAGCAGTGGGTGGACCTGGGTAAATGCATTCTATCTGTAGCATCAAATATTGTTTAGAAAGTATATTTTAGGTATTAATTGCCAGAGCTGTTTTTCCTTCTTGAAAAAGCACTCTGATGCCAGCTTTCAGGTCAAAATTTAATGCTTGAGATAGACAACTCTGACTTTTAGGTATTTCTTACTGAAGATACTTAAAACAAGGTTAAATCCATCATTTTCTAAAATTCTTTAATAGATAAGCTTAATACCCACTGTTAAAAACAAAAACATTTTGTCGTTTCAAAATGACAAAATTCAAATTTCAGGTCGTTTCCCCTCTCCCAACTGCTGTATTTGAGAGTGGCAATTTAGACATATAAGTGGTGTAGATAGCTATGTGACAACAAAGCTAGGAGGAACCAGAGAGGTCCATATTCTATGTTCTGCAGGCTTTTCAAGTCAGTCGTATTTAAACGTGAGAGAAAGAACTAGGTTATCCTAAATCCCATGGAAGGAGAGACAGGTTTTTAAAAAAACGACTTAAGAAGGAGAAAGAGGGAAGGGAAGTTTCTTGGGCATGACACCATTTGCAAGGTCACAACGGACACCCCATCGAAGGGCAGATCTTTTCTTCTCAGTTGGTACTAGGTAGTTGTTTGGAACATACACATGCTGTGGCTTGGCCTGGGGTTCTGTTCTGGAAAGCATCTGTCCTCGGACATTCCATCGTAACTCCTTTCTATGGTCTTCACCAGGAAACCGCATTGAGTCCCAGTCCCTTTTGTATTCAAAGTATCTGGCTACTCGGTCTATCTTGCCCCGGTTTCGGCCTAACTGATCCAGCCTGGGGAGAATAAAGGACTTGGGTCTGCTGGCAACAATCAAGTCTTGCTCATAAACAGGAGGGCCCATTTCTTCTCTTCCTAGGTAGCAAATGAGCCGATCTTCTTGTGAAATTCCTTGGTATTCACGTGGCAGGTTGAATTTTTGGGAAGCGTCAACTGGGGACTCTGTGCCTTCTTGGAACTGCAGGTTCATCAGCCTGTGTCTCAAGTCCCAGAGATCCAGCTCGTTCTCTGTGCCAGATTCCGATTCACTGATAATAGACTCATCTGTCACTAGTACTTCCCCATCTGGCCTTCTGCGCAGCACCTTCCTCTTCATCACTAGCTTCCTCCATTTTTGGGAAGCCTCTGAAACTGTTGATGAAGTGACACGGTTTCCTGTAGTATGTGGGTAGTGCAGCTGCACAGGAAGAGCAGGTCTCTTTCCTGCTGTTATCGAGGCTTTACTGTAGGGATCATACTGGCCAGCCTGGGCTTCTCTCCGTATATCTCCTTCACCCTGCCCTGCACAGATGTGTGTAAAAGCTGTAGCAGCAGCTAACATTCGTTCTTCTGGATCCATATTGGCCCATTTTTGTCCACTAGGTGCTATCAGTTGCTCCATTGCTTCCTCTACACTATAAGGCTGCCTGTAAGAGATAACACTGGTTAGTTTGTGTGTTCTTGTCTCAAATGGAAAATGGCAAATAGTTGTGTAGGCATAAGGTTATTGTGTAGTTTAAATTCTGATTTCTGTCTCGGTGTTGTATAAACATTGCTCCTCAAATGGAAAATGGCAAATAGCAAATAGTTGCGGTAGAGATGTGTCTATTTCTGCTTTCATTTCTACCCTTTTCTTACACTTTCTATTGCCTTGTCAAATTTAGTAGTTCCTATGATAAGGACTGAGTTCTACAAATATAAAGGGGGAGACTACATCTGATAGAGCATGATGCTTAATGATCATTACATAACATGTTTAGAAGATGCTTTATGTATATGGCCTTACTCTTACATGTATATTGATCCATATAATCCTTCCATTTTAGGATTAGTTCCTTTTCACAGGAAGCTTCAAGGCGTTAACTTGCCAAAAGCTATACAGCTAGTAAACAGTGAAGCTGGCTGTAGCTCAGGCAATCTGAATCAGGCTATATCCTTTCTTTTACTCCTAAGTGATTTTACCCAACCACCAAAGAGTAACACACACACACTCGTAAATGCATATACTCTAAGACAAATCTGTTCTAATAAAAATCCCTGAGTGTCCCGGCTCCTAAGCCCCCAATGGTTGGTTCCTAACTGGATGTAAGGTAGGTAGCTAGTGCCTGCTACTTTGATTCCCTACTCTTTCTCTTGGAATGAAAAACCATGCATATAATTTTAAATAAGATTCCTCCCTCCCTGGAGAAATTTCTATCTAAAAATTTCTCTTAGAAAACTGCAGTTTCTTAGCTGTTTTTTTAGGATTTTCCACATTTCAAACTAACTTTCCCCCCCTCACATTATAAAGGAGCACAGTGCAAGACCTCTTTAAAGAGAGCTGTGGTGATGTCTGTCAGTACATGAAAACTTGCTTCATTTAAAGTTTTGCCAAATTTGTCCAGTCCCTTATTGACATAATCTAGACTTAAGCATATAGCACACGTTACATTTCCAGCAGGGAATTAATTACCTTTACTATGGTATACTGTCAGACTTTCTCATCCTTGTAGACTGTTCCACAATTAACTCTTCTCATATACTTGAACATATTTTTATAAGCTTTACCTACTTTTGCATAAAATGGCTGGTGTTTGCTCATTTACCTTTCAGTTTAACATTTAATTGATCCTTATGTTAAAATTGGCTATATATTTACATATTAAGTTATATACAAGTTCTAAGTGTGTGAAATCAAACCTAGGCCTTGAATAGTTTAGGCAGGTGCTCTACCATTGTGCCACACCCCCAGGTTTTATTTGTTTACCTTTTAAATTTATTCTTGCCAGCTTAAGTGTTTTATTTTTAGGTAGTCACTTTTCTTTCTCCTACAATTCCTGGGTTTTTATAGTGTTTAAATTATAAATGCCTTTCCCCTAGGACTGCAGCTCAGTGAGAAGAGTGTTGCCTAGCATACAGGAGGTTCTAAGTCCAATTCCTGGTGGTGTTCCCCCCCAAAATTTCTCTCACAATAAAGGCATTTTCCTGTATTTCTTCTAGTAATTAGTTTGACTCCTTCTATCATAAATAAACTCCAAGGACTAAAAAGAAACCATTTAGACATAGCCTTAGAACAGATAGAGAAATGCTCACCAAGTAACCATAGTCACAGGTTAGTTAGAACCACCTCAGTGTTGACACTGTGGTATCACTGCCCTTTGCTTACTGATATACACCAGTATATCAACTTCCAGATTTCAACTTCGAGATCCAAATTATGTCAGACTAACTCTTGTAACTGTGATAGAAATCTTTTATCAACACATGGATTTGGTTGTAAAAAACTGCCTGTAATTATTACCTTTTTTCTGACATTAAAACTGCTTAAAGTAAGAAAATTTTGTCTCCAGGTTTTACTCCCAATGGGAAATATAGTCATTGATAGTATTTCTTCAATTAAGACAGCTTCTGTTGTCGCACCTTTAAAACAAAACAGTATAAGATAACACATGGGCCACTTACTTGAAATACTGTAAAATAGAAACAGGAGTCATAAGTAGCCCACATAAATATTTCTTACCATTAGAAATACTAGACAAATGCACTAAGAAATCAAGAGGAAATGTTATAGGGAGAAAAAAAAGCCAACATGAATGCTCAGTTATCTTGGTTAGTGAGAAATAGAGAAATGAAATCAAAGAATTTCCCTAAATTTAAAAATAGTTGAGTTTTTTCTTTTATGAAGTAGCCAGATAGAAAATAAAAGAACAGTGAATGTTGAAGAAAATAAAAGAACAGTGACTGTTGAATCTATAATAATCAAACTGGTACCTTTGGGCACCTTGGGTAAGCAAAACCTACGCTCTTTAACGTAACATTAAATCTTAGCAGTTCTTTTGTTTTCTTGAGGTAGTATCTTGTTCTGTAGCCCTGGCAGCCTGGAACTTGTAGTCCTCCTGTCTCTGCCTCCCAAGTACTAGGACTCTACACCTGCACTACCATGCTCAGCTTAGATATTTAATCATGTGACACTGACATCAACAAAGGAACCAGCACTGAAATTGATGCATTACCTCACTATCTTTTCCACAGGTGGACCTGCATGATTTCTTCCTGGGGCTGTCATGGCTGAGAACACAGACAGAAATCAGATTGAGAAACTCCTAAACAGAATAAAGGAATTGGAACAGGAGGTGGCAAGACTTAAGAAAGAACAGGCCAAAAACATAAAAGATTCAAGCATCAGAGAAAGTTCTTTAGGCTCTGGAAAAGCTAAGCGTGCATTTGATTTCAGTGCTCATGGGCGAAGACATGTAGCTCTAAAAATAGCCTACCTAGGCTGGGGATACCAGGGCTTTGCCAGTCAGGAAAACACAAGCAATACCATTGAAGAGAAACTGTTTGAGGCTTTAACCAAGACCCGACTAGTAGAAAGCAGACAGACATCCAACTATCACCGGTGTGGTCGAACAGACAAAGGAGTTAGTGCCTTTGGACAGGTAAGGCCAGTATACTGTTTCTCAGAGACAGTAACAACAGGAAATCTGAGTGTACATACTGAGCTTTCAGATCATCATCTCTGAAACCATTTCTCTCTATAATTCTTCAGGTGATTTCTCTGGACCTACGTTCTCAGTTTCCAAGGGGCAGGGATTCAGAAGATTCAGATTTAAAAGATGAAGCCGATGCTGCTAAGGAGATCCGCTATACCCACATTCTCAATCGGGTGCTCCCTGCAGACATCCGAGTATTGGCCTGGGCCTCTGTAGAACCTAGCTTCAGTGCTAGGTTTAGCTGTCTTGAGCGGACTTACCGATATTTTTTCCCTCGTGCTGATTTAGATATTGAAACCATGAATTATGCAGCTCAGAAATATGTTGGCACTCATGATTTCAGAAATTTGTGTAAAATGGATGTAGCCAATGGCGTGATTAATTTTCAGAGGACTATTCTGTCTGCACAAGTGCAACTAGTGGTCCAGAGCCCAGGTGAGGAAAGAAGGCAAGATCCTTTCCAGTTATGCCAATTTGAAGTGATTGGCCAGGCATTCCTGTATCATCAAGTTCGGTGTATGATGGCTATCCTCTTGCTGATTGGCCAAGGAATGGAGAAACCAGAGATTATTGATGAATTGATGAACATAGAGAAAAACCCCCAGAAACCTCAGTATAGGTAAGTTAAACCAAACAAGTATATCCTTGTCCCCCGCATGACCACTAATATAAATCACCATGGACTCTGCCCCCATAATTAAACATAATTTGAAAAGATCTTATTTTTTGTGTCTGGGCATTTTGTCTGCATGTATGGCTGCGCACCACTTGTGTGCCTGGTAACTGCAGAGGCCAAAATAGAGTGTCAGCTATTTTGGAACTGGAGTCACGGAAAGTTGTGGGTCACTGTGTGGGTACTGGGAATGGAGCCCAGATCCTCTGCAAGAGCAGCTAGTGCTTTTAACTACAGAGCCATCTCCCCAGTTCCCTTCATAAACACCTCATTTGTAGAATGTTATGAACACGTAAAGAGGGGGAGCTATCTACTAGTTTTCTCTCTTTCCCATTAGTGAGGAATTAGATATTTGAACTGGGCTCCTAAGTCCCAGTTTCTGAAATTACAGGGAAGGTAGGAAAGACTGGGTTTTTTTCCTTTGTTTTTTTTGTGAACAAGCTGTAGCTACACAGGCACCAGTAGTTCATTCCTAGGTTGTGAGATTGTCATCAACAAATATGGATATAGAACCTGTTCTAAATTTTCTGATATCATGGGGAGCCCTATCAACCCACCTCCTGGCGATGTTACCACTGACACGTAACACAGGTCAAACTGACCGTCACTGTTCTCCCTTTCTTTTTTTTTTGGTTTGTTTGTTTGGTTTTTTTTTTTTTTTTTTTTTTTTTGGTTTTTCGAGACAGGGTTTCTCTGTGTAGCCTTGGCCATCCTGGACTCACTTTGTCGACCAGGCTGGCCTTGAACTCACAGCGATCTGCCTGCCTCTGCCTCCCGAGTGCTGGGATTAAAGGCGTGCGCCACCACCGCCCGGCTTTCCTTTCTAAAAGGAGTTATGAAGTTGCTCCAGATTGAGACAGTGCTGTTTTCTGGTATTAGTGGAGCTTCCCTGCCCCCGTAATCTCTATTAGACTAGCTCAGTATTTTAAAAAAGAACTATTGGCTAACTGCTGTGTGTTCTCATACTTGTTTCTCTTTAGCATGGCTGTTGAATTTCCTCTAGTCTTGTATGACTGTAAATTTGAAAATACCAAGTGGATTTATGATCACGAGGTTCAGGAGTTCAATGTTACCCACCTACAACATCTGTGGGCTAATCATGCTGTTAAAACTCACATGCTATATAGCATGCTACAAGGACTAGACTCTGTTATGGTAACAGGTGGGGCAGGAACAAAGACGGATGAAGCAACAGAATGGAGAAGCATTAAGCCCCCTGTCATAAAGCACATTAGTGCCTTCATAGAAGGAGTGAGAACGCGCACATATAAGCCCCTCATGGATCGCCCTAAATGCCAAGGACTAGAATCCCGGATCCAGCATTTTGTACGAAGAGGACGCATTGAACACCCACATTTACTCCATAAGGAAGAGTCAAAAGCCAAAAGGGACTGTGCTGAAACAGAAGAAGAAAATACTGTTTTAGAGAATCCAACAAAGAGAGTCTGTATAATAGATGCAGAAATTAACAGCATTGTATAATCCCAGGAAGCTAGGATCTCTACCGGGATCTAGGAAGCAACCACTAGGTAAAAATCTAATGATTGGCCCTAGCAGGTTCTTAAACAGTTATGGGTCTAAATATTCTCCCCAAAGAATTAAGAAAGAAGCAAAAGGCACTTGCCCCATATATGCACCTGGAAATCTGTGCTTTGCATTCAAATTCATTAAAACCCGATCTCACAAACATCATTTGTTGTCCTTTTTCAAGGCAAATCTGATAACCACTATTCTGAAAGATCTTTGCCAAAGTGTCTTACTTTTACGAACTTAGAAGTTTTATGTTCCATCAAAGAAGAGATCAATGGGGTCAGTGGCAGACATGAAGCTACCCGAAATCTACCTAACTCAATGTAGCACAGCGTGTCTTTAACAAGGCAGCTAAGTGCAGGGACTGGCAAGCTTTTCCTGCTATGGGTAACAGCAAGTATTTGTAAGTTCTGAAAAAATGCTATGCTTCATTTGTTTTATGACCCTTTAGAGATGGTAAAAATGTCCATGGTTCTTGTTGACCAGGAAGGTTCAGCTTTGCAGAATTATGAGACAGGGGTAGGAAAGAAAGTTTTGAGCCAACCAAGTGTAGAGGCACACACCTATAATCCTGGCCTTTGGGTGGAGACAGGATCAGGAATTCAAGGGAATCTCTTCTATACATAGTGAGTTCAAGGCCAGCCTGGGCTATTAGAAACTCTCAAAACCAAACAAGAAAAGGCTTTGAGTCTAAGGTGGAAAATACAGGGATTGGAAATTAGCACATACTTAGTATGGCTGGAAATCAACGAAAGCTTAATTTAGGTTAGCTACTGTGTCACAGTCATCTTCAGAAGATTATGTAGCAAAAGCACTACTATTTTTTAAATGTTGTATCGGAGTTTATTAAATGAGCCATGGGGAGAAAAGGGGAAGGGTACCCAAGAATATGTGTGTGTGTGAGAGAGAAGAATAGAGAGGAAGAGGAAGAGGGCAGAGAGCGCTACACTGCTAATATTTACAAATGCTAATATTTATTCAAACACACAAAATTCTTAACTCATTGTCCTTTGTAACAAATACTACACTAAATTAACTTACATTTCTACTTTAGTAACTGTCACTGTAGTAGTGTTATTCACATTTACTAGACAAATAAAACCCAAACATTTATTTACCAACCAACAAGTAACTAGTTTGTTCTTATATTCAAGACTCAAAACACATCATGTCCTGAAAACTGCTAAATATAAGGAACAACTGAACAGTGAGAAACAATATTTAAAGTAATTTGGTACTAAGTGCTATAGCTCCTAGGGATGGAGTAGAGAATAAAGATGTCAAGAATTCCTGGTTTAGTAGATAAGAGAGCTTTAAAAAATGAGGAAACTTGTGCAGAAGGGGTCTAACATAAGCTTTCACAGCCTAGCTGAAGAGCTACAACAGTGACACAAAGGAAGATTTCTTGTCAACGTAACATTCTGAAAAGGACTGCTTTGTCCTTTAATTTTTAAAAGTCTTAAGTATTTGTATGTGCATGTATAACATGGGGATTCACAGAGTGGGGGAGGCCTCTTTAGATTCCTTAGAGCTGGCATTAGAGGCACTTGTCAGCCATCCATGGGGTGCTGGGATCTCAACTCTGGTAATCTGATAGCGCAATTTCTTACCTTATTTTGAGTTTAACAAAAAGGAAACCTAAAGAAGAAAAAAAATGACTTTAGGAGGCATTCTTATTTAAAAAGTCAACTTCAAAGCAATAGTTCATTAGGGGAAAAAAGCCCTAACTAAAAGGTGTTATATCCCAGGAGTCTATAGAGCAAGAGTTCAAGGCTGAGTCAAATCCTTTCAAGATGTTGCTTGGGTATGAATATAAAAGACTGAATGAATATAAAAGTCATTGACCTTATGATTATAGTCAGTCATCACAGAAGTAAATGAGGAGACCCTAAATGTATTTTTACAAAATTACTTCAGAGAGGTAATATTCATACAAACTCCAAGGAAGGATTGAATGTTAGAAAAATGTAAAGTAGGGCTTAAAGCTTACTTTCTTCATTTAAAAAGTGGAATTAGGGACTGGAGAGATGGCTCAGCGGTTAAGAGTACTGAATGCTCCTCCAGAGGTCCTGAGTTCAATTCCCAGCAACCACATGGTGGATCACAACCATCTACAATGTTATCTGATGCCCTCCTCTGGCCTGCAGGTGTACATGCAGGCAGAGCACTGTATATATAATAATAAATAAACATTTTTCAAAAAGTGGAATTATTTCAGTAGGTTTTTAAAGTGTAATTGAAATGTGTGTGTGTGTAGATATATCTGCCTTTTGGAGTTGGCCTGGGGGACTTTTTACTAAAGCCAAGACAGTTTTTAATGGCATGCTTACAAGACAGTGATAAAGTCCTGTTCCTTTATGTTCAAAGTATGCCCCTTCATTTTTACCACTCAAATATGTAGAGGCTTACAAAGTGAAATGCAGCTTTCATAATGTCTATAGGCCATGGTCAGTTCCTTTGCTTTCTAATAAAACACAACAATATCACCAGCTAGAGAGAAACTTACAGACACGAAACCATCTTATATTTAGATAAATATGGTTAATATTGACCAAAATATTATTTTTTCTTTTAAAAGATCTTATTTTATTGCTCTAGGGTTGCCTAGTTACAGCTCAAAGGATTCAGAGGGTTTCTAAGTGTTAACAGCCCTGGCTGTCCTGGAACTCACTCTGTAGATTAGTCTGGCCTCAAATTTACAGAGATATACCTGCCTCTGCTGCCTAAGCCTAGGACTCCTGGCCAGGAGGGTGGGATTTTTTTTTTTTTTTTTTTTGGTTTTTCGAGACAGGGTTTCTCTGTGTAGCCTTGACTGTCCTGGACTCACTTTGTAGACTAGGCTGGCCTCGAACTCACAGCGATCCGCCTGCCTCTGCCTCCTGAGTGCTGGGATTAAAGGCATGCGTGGGCCCGACTCGAGGGTGGGATTTTTTTAACCCTTTAAATCCCTCAATTTGGATATAACTCAAATTCTGGTGGAATTTCTAAGCCAAATGACAAACTGCTCTCTAGAAAAACTGATTATCTCGTGCTTTTATTTGTTCAGTTTCATCAGCCCTGCGTATTGAAAAACCTAAAAAACTTGAAAGGGCATTGTAATATTTTTGTTTGCAGTTATAACTGTACAGCTTTTTATAAGGTCTCTCTCTACCTGGAGTACGCCAACCCAGAACGGTTACCTCAGCTTTACCCGCTGTCCTAAAGCTTAAGCAAACGCTATGGACGGCTCGTTGTAAGCATGCATCTACGAAAGGTGTAACCCAAACGTGAGGCGACTTCCCTGCTCTTCCAACAATAACGACACGGACGCACCATCTGGCCGCGGGCGTGCCGGGAGCTCGGCTCTTTCCCCAGGGACCGTTCCCCAGCTTCAACGCTGGCCCCGAGGGCTGGGTCCGCTCGCTAGGCCGCCCTGAGCGCTCAGTCCGCTCGCTCGGCCGCCGGGCAAAAGTGGCGCAGACAGGGTACACATTGTGACCTGGAGGGGCTTGGGGGAAAGGGGGCTCTACCCCGGCAGTCGGTTAAAGACGCCCCGGGCAGCGCACGCCGGGGTTTACCGTGAACGCAAAGAGCCTGGCCGGGGAAGAGAACGCGAATCCACGCGCAGCGGCCGAGAGGAGCACGGGCCTCCGCTGCACCCTGTCCCAGGAAAAGCCCACCGCCCCGGCTCCCCGCACGTCACCAGATTCAGCCGCCGACGCTGCCGGTCAAGTCGTCTCGTCGTCGCTCGCCCCAGAACCCTGCTTCCCACTCGCGCAGGCGCACAACTCACCCACGCTCAGCGAAGTCGTTAACGGTCCGCCGTTCAGTTTAAATCCCGGAGCGAGCCCACGCCCTTTGGTTCCGCCCACCAATTCTCTCATTGGTCCAGAGGCTAGACCGCATCCACGCGTACATAGGGATTGGTGCACGTTTGTTTTCGGCCCTCCCCCTAGGGTCCGGAAGCGGGGTTTGGGGCGTGGAGCTGAAGTGGGAACCCGCCGTGCAGTGGCGCGGAAGCCTTTCCTTGGTTGTCTGAGTGTTAAGTCTGGCGGAGGGGCAATAGGCTGGCCCCGCAGGGTGCCCCAGCCACCGTTGGCCGCGGTCGGCGGTGGCGGAGGGGAGCGGAGGGGAGGGTTCTGGGGATGCAGATGAGGCTGCATCCTGGCGTTGGACAGCTGTAGCCTTCCCGCTCCTTTTCTTAGCGTACTCGTGACAAAAAAAAAGTGTGTTGTGTGTGTGTGTGTGTGTGTGTGTGTGTGTGTGTGTGTGTGTGTGTGTGTGTGTGTGTATGCCTGAGGTTTAAATTTTTTGGCATAGATACATGAAAGAAAAAAGGACTAGTGCTTTGGGAATTGCTGAGGATAAGACTGGAAAGGAGACACTGTCCGCCCCCCCCCCCCCAATAGTTCAACATTTCAGTCACTGGGATGCATCAAATCCAAAGAATTCTGCCCAAAACCTGACAGTTGTATTTTCTAACACAAATAAGCAGGTGTTTATTTCTTAAGATCTCTTTGCTTTGGCTGGTGAGATGGTTCAGGAGTTAAGAGCACTGGCTAATCTTCCAGAAGTCAAGTTTATTTTCCAGTAACCACATGGAGTCTCATGGTCTGATGCCCACTTCTGGCAGCAGCTGTACATGCAGACAGAGCACTCATACACAAGAAAACAACAACAACAAAAAACTAGAATGCCTGTGACTCTTCCAAACAATTCTATCGCTTACCTACGTAGCTTTTTCTCAAGGCCTTTGCTCTACCTCTGACACACTTGAGGATTTATTGAAGAAAATGGATGACTGCCCCTTGCCTGACATCACACTACTTTAGTGCACGCATTCTTTTCTCAGGAACAGATATCTTGTCTTCATGTTATGCTTGCATGAATGTTTCTTTGCATAGAATCTCTAGTTAATGTGTCTCAAGAATAGATGATTAATTTTCTTACCTGCTTTTGGACATTGAGTTTTACCCTATACCTAAAGTTAGGGGCTTGCCATGTAGCCCAGGATGGCCTTGATCTCAAAATCCTCCTCCCTCTGGTAGGATTGTCCTGCAGCTTGGCAAATGAAGATAAGCCGCATAACCATAGTACTACAACTATATTTGCGTCATGCATGATAGTTAATATGATTTAATGCCTAGTGCTTAATTTTTCACTTGCTTCTCCAAGTCAGAATTCAGAGTTGCATATTGTGATTGGTCTATCTTTTGTTTTGTTTTGTTTTTGTGTTTGTGGGTTTTGTTTTTTTTTGGTTTTGGTTTTAGTTTTTGTTGTTGTTGTTGTTGTTTTGTTTTTTTGTCTCTGCCTCCCAAGTGCTGGGATTAAAGACGCGCGACACCACCCACCACCACCTGGCTTGGTCCATTTATCTTAAGTATCATTTATTCTAGAAATACCTCAGCGGCCCGGGGGGTGCATTCCTGTAATTCCAGCACTCAAGGAGGCAGAGGAAGGCAGATCTCTGTGAGTTTGAGGCCAACCTGCTCTACAAAGCAAGTCCACGACAGCCAAGGCTACACAGAGAGACCCTATCTCTAAAAAGCAAAACAGACAAAAAAAGAAATACATCAGTTTCCCTTATAGTTTACTTTTTTAAAAAAAGGGGAATATAAAACTATTTATTGACCACTGTTCACCATTATTTACAATAAAGTAAATATACAATTGGATGACAATCTGATAGTACAAAGTTACTTTTCTGGCTCATTGAACCAGAACCAAATACTGAAAAGATTGATCCTACCAGTAAGGAACTAGTCAGGGAGAGAAAAGGCATGCAGGTCATTAACTGATATCCCCAAGGTTTGTTTATTTGCCTATGTCAGCAGGCCATAAATTGCCAACACCTCTAACCATAATTCCATCTCTACAGCAGATTCCATGAATCACAACCTTTTAGTACAGATTTCAACTTTCTACAAAGGAATGGTTCACCAGAGAAACCTTGATGCACCCTGGATGACCTAGAACTTGCTTGTAGACCAGGCTGGCCTCATCAACCTTTCATCTTTAGTTTTTTGAGTATTTAAAAAACAAGACAAAACAAGATCGACCTATGTATGTATGTATGTATGTATGTATGTGTGTGTGTATGTATGTATGTGTGTATGTATGTATGTATATGCAAACAAATATTGTGCTTCATCTTCGAGACAAGAATGCCAAGGCAGCCTCTCCTCATAGAAGGTGATGATGATCAGAGAACACTTCATTTTGTTTCCTTTGCCAGCACCAAGCCAGCCTCATCTGAGTCCTTCCATTTCATGAGAAACATTAATTCTCCACTGCTCTTCTGTTCTCAGGTGGTAGAGGGCAGAATATCATGGTGGGTGCACGTGGCAGAACAGAGCTGTTTGTTGCTGCAGGATATTTGATTTCACTGTGAAGCCCAAGATTGTGAACTGCACAAACCTGGTTGTTGTTTGGTGTGGTCCAGCCCTAACACACACCTTTAATCCAAGAACTTTGTTTATTGTAAACAGGTGATTATGGTGTGGTTCAGCCAGCCCTAACACACACCTTTCATCCAAGAGTTTTCTGTACACAAAATTTAATAAAGTTAACCCTAGCTGAAGAGGTGGAGCAAGAAATCAGCTGACAGGGATTAAAGAGTAGGAGGGACTTTGAGTTGAAGGGTTTTTAAGACAGCTTGGATAAGAAGGGGCTTTTGAGCTTTGAGCTAGTAAGCTCTTTGGCTTTTAGGTTTTTGGATTTTCCTCCTGGGCTGTCAGCTAAGCTAGTGAGTTTTTGGGTCTTTCCTCTGATATGTGAGCTGAGTAGGAAAGTCAGCTGGGTGCTTTTTATGCCTCTCTGAGCTAGCAAGTTTTCACCCCAACATCTGGCTCCTGGGTCTTCGTTGGTAAAATCAAACATTTGGAATTTTCGTTTTTTTTTAAACAACATTTTAGTGCCCAAAATGGGGCACGACCTCACAAACAGAGAGGACAGCTGAGGACAAACAGAAGCCATCAGATTTGGCAAGTCATCAGGGAAATCCTCAAACAGCGAGTTAAGGATGGGAAATAGATGGAACGTAATAGAAGGCTTTAAGACCCTGTATAGTGCGACTCTAGGTGGCTTGAAAAAAGCCAACAGAAAATGAAAAGTGAAATGGCTTAGCTGAAATTGTCCCAATACCAATTATGCTTATTATCATTTTGATATTTTATACTTTATTTTTAATAGCCATAATGGCCCTCTGTAGTCACTCAAAAAAAAAAAAAAGTGAATACAAGAGAGATTATAAATGAAAATAAAAATACATAGACACAGACAGAAGGATTTCGACAAGCATTAGAAAGACCTATAAATGAGAATAAGGGAAATTCTCAGACACAGAGGATTAGAGAAGAGCCTACTGTGTCACTGTATAATGAAACTGAAATGTCATGGCCTTTTGGAGCAGATGTGACTTTATTGAAATATGTGCATCTCCAGGGGTGGGTTTTGAGGCTTCAAAAGCCCAATCCAGGCTCAGTCGATCTTTATTTACAAATCAGGATGCAGTTCTCAGGTACTTTTCTAGCATATTGCCTGCCTGTGTGCCATCACGCTCAGAACCATGGTAACAGTGAACTAACCTCTGAAGCTGTGATCAGGAATACAGAGCTCGAGGTCTACGTGATTACAGATAGCCCTAGAGCAACCGGAACTGTTAAACACCCAGGCTGCTGCTGCTTCTTCTTCTTCTTCTTCTTCTTCTTCTTCTTCTTCTTCTTCTTCT
>OU015749.1:93213123-93229321 GCA_907169655.1 Acomys percivali
CTTCTTCTTCTTCTTCTTCTTCTTCTTCTTCTTCTTCTTCTTCTTCTCCTTCTCCTTCTCCTCCTCCTCCTTCTCCTTCTCCTTCTCCTCCTCCTCCTCCTCCTTCTCCTTCTCCTCCTCCTCCTCCTCCTCCTCCTCCTTCTTCTTCTTCAACAGAAGGAATTGACATCTCTTCACTCAGAAGGATGGAGTGGATGCAGTTTAGTAACCTGGTGATCTTTTGCTCTTCTGTGGAGCTAGCCTCGACCCGAATTCTTCAGACTCCTGAACATTGTTTCTCAGTCAGTAGAACCTGTCCTTATGAAAGAGGTCCCAGTACTTTGCAAAAGAGCTTTGTTATCATACTTATTTACAATTTTATCCTCCCTAGACCCTTATCCTGAGCATCGTGTCTCAGTCAGTAGAGCTCGTTCTTGTGGAAGAGGGCACAGGTGCTCAGCAAAAGATATTTGCAAGGGAGTTCCAATGTAACCATGCTTCAAGCTTTGTTTTGACAATCCGGAGCTGTACTGTATTTACATTTGTCAAGATTAAGCTGCTCAGGGTCAGACTCCAAACAATTGAACCAGCCTGGCTAAATCTTGCTGTCCCGAATTTCCATCTTACCCCACACAGTCTGTTTTCACACTTGCAGCGACTCACACAACCAAGATAACTCATGATACCTTTTCAGCCTTATTTCCCAGCATCTCCTTCCAGGATCCTTCTTCTGTAATCACCATCCCCAGAGCTCTTGGGTTATTTAACTTGGAGTTCCACAGTGACTTCCTGTTCTCTTATCTCCTCTCAAATCTTATGCCCCTTTAGAGATCAGTCCATTTCGCCCCAACCAAACCTCTCTAAACGCTCTCAAGTTTCTAAAATCTGACCCACTTTGAAAATCCTCATTGTCAATGACCATGTCCTTGGACATCTAGAACACGCAGTACAGGGGTGTCTTGGCTTCTTTGGGCTACGTTGGATGAAGGATGGTCTCAGGCCACCCACTACCTACGCAAACACTAATGTAAGCTGATGAGAAAATAAATATTGGCGTGCAATTTTCATGCTATCCCTCAGCACAGATAAGCAATCACTCCTTACATCTGAGTTATGTGACTCCTGCTTGGAGACTCAATTCCCAGCAACCACATGGTGGTTCACAACCATCTATAATGTGATCTGATGTCCTCTTCTGTCATGCAGGTGTACATGCAGACAGAGCACTGTATATATAATAATAAATAAATATTTTAAAAAGGAAAGCAAAACAAAACAAAAATTGCATTTATCAACCAAGGGGATTATAATTGAGATGTAATCTGAATAAATTAATAATAAAAAAATCGAGCAGGTCCTGAGTCTGTGATCACCAATAAAGAAAATGACCTATCTAAGTTATAAAGCTTCATGGATTTTAAAAGATTAAAAAAATTATATAACACAAAGCTAGAGGGGTGTTTGACAATGTATTGAGAAATGTCTGCATCCACATCTCTCTGGTGGGAACACCTCCCTCCTCTGTGGGTTCTTAAGTTGTGTACCTGAGAGTTGCCTCCTAGTTTTACTCTTCGTGTGCTTCATTCTTGAAAACAGTTGCTTACGGTTGCAGGCACTGCCATCAAGTGAGGACACGCATACAGGGGGATAATGAAACAAAAGATGTCTGCCTCTGCCACAGGGCCCTTCAAACATGAACACATCTTTTTTTTCTTTAACTTGAAGTCAGGTTGCAGCTCTGTGAATTCTCTTTGAAAACATGCAGACAGGGAACATAATTATTTGCTTTGATTAAAAATGTGATTACAGATATACTGAAATATTATTTCTCAAGGCATCTTGAAATCCAATCACATTCTTTTTTAAAAAATTTTTATTTATTTTAATTTTTAAAATTAATTTATTCATATTACATCTCAGTTGTTAGCCCATCCCTTGTATCCTCCCATTCCTTCCTCCCTCCCGCTTCCCCCTCTACTCCCTTCCCCTATGTCTGTGACTGAGGGGGACCTCCTCCCCCTGTATATGCTCCTAGGGTATCAAGTCTCTTCTTGGTGACCTATTATCTTTCCTCTGAGTGCCACCAGGCCTCCCCATCCAAGGGACATGGTCCAATATGGGGCACCAGAGTTTGTGTGAAAGTCAGATCTCCTTCTCCACTTAACGGTGGAGAATGTCCTGTCCATCAGCTAGACTTTTGAAAAATATACTCAGTACTTTTCACCATTCAGAGACTATGGTGAGTCAGCATAACAAAATGCATAGAGTTGTGTCTTTTTTTTTTAAATAACTTTTTTTATTTTTACGCTCATTGATGTTTTGCCTGCATGTATGTGTATGTGAGGGTGTCAGATCCTGGAGTTGTAGACAGTTGTGAGCTGCCATGCAGGTGTTGGGAATTGAACTCGGGTCCTTTGGAAGGCCAGTCAGTGCTCTTAACCACTAAGCCACCTCTCCAGCCCCTCATAGAGTTGTGTCTTAATTTGTATTTGTTCTAATTTCAATTTTGTTTGGAACACTGTTGTGATTTGAAAGGTTTTGTCTTGAAAACTAATGTTTTAAATGAGTGGTTAAAGTAACTAGCAATGCTAAATATGTAAGTCAGTTTTCTTTGCCAAGTTCTAGCACAAGTTTTGTTTGGGGGAAAAAAATAGACATGATAAGATATCACAAATCATAAAATCTCTTAAACATTTGTCCTAAGCTTAGCCATCTTACTTTTGAAAAGCAGATAATGTTGTCATAATGATCATCAATCCTTTGAAAGACTTCCTGGATTGGTGATGATTTGATCCATTGGCTTTAAGAAATTCACAGTACTGTTGACAATTTGTCTGTCTGTACGTTTTATTTTTATTTTGCATTTTTTTGAAGTGACTATTCACTGTAGTGAATTACAAACATTTTGTCTCTATTTCTCTATTGAATCTTGGACCTTACAATCAGCTAGTCAAAAAGTATCAGAACTGGTTGGGTGCAGCAAAGTGCTTGGTGTTAAAGAAGTTGCATTAATTAGATAATTAGATTATTAGGGGGTTAATTAGAATATAATTTTCATCTGTAGCACAAAGTTCAGCGACAGTCTCCAGGTCTATAAGATGTGTCTTCTTAAATATTCTAAGGTCATTTGTTATTACGATAAAGGTCCACCCGGTTAATCATCTCTGTAAAGACACTGGTTATTTTCCCCCCAAATAAAGTACCTTTTACAAGATACAGTAATACATTTATCTCAACTCACTCTCCTACTTCCTCCCCTGCTGTTTTAAAAACAAAATCCCAAATGTGCGACTTTTACCAAGGAAGACTCAGGAGTCAGACGCAGGGGTGAAAACCTACCAGCTCAGAGTGGCAGAGAAAGCACCCAACTGATCTTCCTACTCAGCCAACGTCCCAGAAGGAAAAAACCCCTTTTCCGTGCTGTCTTAAACACCCTCCTTCTCAGTGTCCCTCTGTAACAGCACGGTATGGAGCTTTGAATTTGATTGTTAACTATGTTGCTGCCGAGGACTGCTTGCTGTCTTTTACGAGCAGACACTCACGTACCCCAAGTATTGCTATGTAACCTCGCCTCCCCGGTTGGCTGAATAAAAGGCCTATACCTGGACGGGGCAGAAATGAGAAGCAGAGCTAAGGTTTCCGGGCTTCGGGGAAAGAAGGATCATGAGGAGGAGACAAGCAGAGGATGTAGGAGGAGGCAGGGCCAGCAGAGGTTATCATGGAGAGAAGCACGTGACCGGATCGGCGTGGCTAGAGGAAAACAGCTCAGATGAGGAACCTACGCAAGTATTTATGGATTATGAATGGGGAGTAGCCCGGATAGCAATGATAAGCCCACATAAGCAACTGGCTTAGGATGTTGCCCTGGGAGATAAAGGGTGGTTTAGGAGGATAGTATCTGCCCTAACCCCAGGTAAAATAAGGCTTATAAAAATCTCTCAGGTGTCTGTGTCTTTTATTGATTTGATAGCAGGTTAAATGAGACTGCCATAATAATTATACGCTTTTAATACTAAACATTATTAGCTCATATTTATGACAGCATTCCCCTCTTTCTGTTTACTTATATTCACTCCCAGTGAGCTAGTTACTTGCTCTGCCTCTCCACCTATGGGGGACTTTATTGAGTTCTTGGATTAAAGGTGTGTGCTAGGGCTGAGCCATATCACAAGTACTTGTTTACAGTAAACAGAAAACTCTAGGGTCGAAGACTGAGCCATATCACAACTAGGAAAAGGTTTTTACAGCTCACAATCTCAGGGTTGACAATGGGGTCAAATATCCTGCACCTCTGAAGTTTCTGCAAGGCCAAATTATAGGGACTTGAGTCTCCAGGAGATGGCTTTGCACATCCACACAATAAGAGTGTGAACACGGGGAGGTAATCAATGAAGATTCTGCAAGCTTGGTGGCTCGAGACAATTTTATGTTAATGACTTATTATTTTCACACCCAGCAATGGCTGTGCTTCTTCACAGTATGTCACTCTCACACTGTCTCCCCTCCTTGTGACCACTCAGGTGATCCCACCTGATGACCCACCAAGTCAGTTGTTAGCAATTTTAATTCTGCTTTCAATGTTAATGCTGCCTTTGCCAAGAAACAGGAAACATCCACCGGTGGTTGCTTTATGCCTTTTTTCCTTCTCCTTGATTCTTTCAGGAGAAATATATCTGGCTTATGGTCTTAAAAACTTCCCTCATGGTGGTGCATGACTTTAATCCCAGCACTTGGGAGGCAGAGGCAGGCGGATCTCCATGAGTTCAAGTCAAAGTGAGTTCAGGACAGCCTGGACTACAAGAGAAACCCTGTCTTGAAACCTACCCCCGCAAAGAAAAACAGAAAAAAAAAATTCCCCAAATCCAGCTTTATTGATTTAATTGTAATTTGTTTCCTAGTTTAAAATGAATTTAATTTGTCATACCACTTTACTTTTTGTACTTTTCTGTCTCTGTGTACAAGTATATGCACGTACGTACATTTATGTACATGTATGTTCACATGCATGTGGAGGCAGAGGTTGATGTTGATTCTCCACTTTAGCTTTTGAAACAGGCTCTCTCACTGAATCTAGAGTTCCCTGTTGCAGATAAGCTATTAATATCTACTATTAATTCATATAATTATTATGGTGGTTATTATTTAACCTGCTATTATATCAATAAAAGACACGGACACCTGTTAGATTTTTAATATACCTATCGATTGGAACTGGGCAGAAACTAACCTCATAGGTTATTCTTTCTAATCCCAGCCAAAATCCCATAAATACTTACACATGTTTTCCATCTGGAGCTGCTTTTCTCTAATGACCGATCCTCAGAGCAAGCTCCTCCCAGCTATGTGCTTCTAGTTCATGCTTAGGCCAAGGCAACTCCACTTCCTTCTTCCTCTTCTCCAAAACAAACAAACAAACAAACAAAAAACTCCCAAAACCAAAAAAACCAAAAACATTTAATTCGATGCTTCTTAAAAAAACAAAACAAGGGAGCAGAGGCAGGCAGATCACTGTGAGTTCGAGGCCAACCTGGTCTACAAAGTGAGTCCAGGACAGCCAAAGCTACACAGAGAAACCCTGTCTCAAAAAACCAAAATCCAAAACAAACAAACAAAAGCCAACAACCCCCAAACAAACAAACAAGCAAACAACCCCCCAAATGTAAGGTTCCTTAAGTCATTTTTTTTTTTTTTTGCCTTTCTTTTCTTTTCTACTGTACACATTGTAAACATTTTTCAATTTTGGCTCTAATTTATATGTAACACGCTTTTTCTTTAATATGTAATTTTGATTAAAAATATTTTATGTGTATAGATGTTTTGCTTGTGTGTATATCTGTGCACCATATGTGTGCCTGGTGCACATGGTGGCCAGAAGAGGGTGTCAGATCCCCTGGAATTGGAGCTACAGATGGTTGTGAGCCAACACGTGAGTGCTGGGTCTCAAACATTGGTGCTCTGCAAGAGCAACAAGTTTTCTTAACCAATGAGCCATCTCTCTAGCCCCAGATTAAAAAAAAAATCTCTCTTGTAGGGGGCCCTGAGCATGTGAAGTCGTGAATGAAAGTGTGTTGTTGACAGGAGCTGGCCATGTCAAGGACCTTAGTCTCAGACCTATGGGAAAGCGAAAAAGCCTCCCTACCCCAGCATAGTGGCTTGAATTAGAACAGCCACCAGAAACTCATAGATTTGAATACTTGGTCACCAGGGAGTGGCATGATTTGAAAGGATTAGGAAATGTGATCTTGTTGAAGGAAGTGTGCCTGTCACTGGCTTTGAGGTTTCAAAAGCCCATTCCAAGTTCAGAGTCTCTCTCTTCCTGCTGCCTTCAGATCTGTATGTCCTTCAGTCTCATGTCCTTCTCCAGAACCATGTCTGCCTGTGCACAACCATGCTCCCTACCATGGTTACAATGGACTAAACTTCTGAAACTATAAGCCACCCTGACTCAATGCCTTTAAATTTTTTTTTTCTAAATAAGAGTTTCTGCATAGTGTATAGTGAGAATTCTGGCATTTTGGTTTCTTTAAAAAACCCAGAAATATAAGAACATGTTTTTGTTTTTAATACCAGGTATGGGGACATGAGGTTGCTTTACAGCAGCTGACTATGAGCTGCCTTGTGCTCTAGCAGAGGTGTGGTTTTGCCAGCTGCAGATGGTTTCTGTGATTGTGTGACATTAGAAATTTTGGGAACTTTTCAGGGGGTATATAAATGCTGGAGCCCTGATAGGTGAGGTTGGTTGATGGTTGTTGGCCGTTTAGGGAGGTTGGTTTCAGATTGTTGTTAGCAGTTGCGCTCAAAGAAGAAACAAGAAGAAACAAATTCGATTCAAGGCTTTCTAGTCCTCTTTCTCCCCTCTATCCTTTCTCTCTGATCCAGTGATAGGAGTTGAAACCAGAGAGATAAAAGGTGGGAAAAAGAAGAAGCCACAGAGTAGTAAAGACCAGCTACAATAGTGTAGCTTCATAACAATAGAACACTGACTAAGACACCCAGGGTGAGGCTCAGAAGGATGGCAAAGCCTTCCTCTTGTCCATATGTGGATGTTGACAGTGTGTACAGAAAATGCCCACCACATCTTTCTCTCCCAGGATGTTTACAGCCTTAAAACTGCTCCCCCCCCCCCCCCCGCCCCAGAGACTGCTCCTACAAGCTTAGCTAAAGCTGTCTCCTTGTTCAGCTGTATTTTTATTTGTTAGCCTGTTGTGTCTAGTAAAGGCATTGTTGGCCCATTAGAGGACAACTCACAACTCTGTTTAAACTCTGGCTCTTTCTCTATGTATCTGTCTCTCTGTCTCTGTCTGTCTGTCTGTCTGTCTGTCTGTCCTCCTTCTCTCTGTCTCTCAGTCTCTGTCTTTGTCTCTGTCTCTCGCTCCACACCACTGCCCAACCACATATTTTAAAGAAGATTCTATGTTAATAGGTCCCTATATGGCTTTCCCAAAAGGCCTTTAGTGCTAGTTACTCCTCGCCTTAGAAAATGTATTTGTTAGGCATCCAGTTCCATGTAATTAAGAAGACAGCAATAATGGGCAGGAAGTAGACTATTGTGATTTGAATAGGAAATGCCCTACACAGACTGATATATTATATTAAAGCCTCAGTACTGGGCTGGTATGCTATTTGGGAGGTGCTGGAGACTAGGTTATGGGGGCAGGTCCTTGGAGGTAACTTGTCCCTTGACTCTTCCTGTCTCTTGTTCTGACTCTTGCCTGCAATGAGGTAAAAAGATCTCTGCTACCACATTACTCATGCTGCCGTGATGCTGTACTTTATATGGTTCCCACTTTAGTGGGGCCAAGGGACCGTGGACCAAATCCTCGGAAACTATGAGCCAAGATAAATCTTTCCACCCTTAAGTTCCTATCATGCATTTTTGTCACAGTAGCACTGAGCCTGACAGTAGACAAAGACATGTCACACTGAATGGGTGTTTCTAATCAGCTATAGATGTCATCCTCAGAGCCCCAGTGATAAAATGGTAGTCATTTTTTAAAAATTAATATTATCTTAAACAGCTTGGGATACTAGTGCAAGAATATCAGCACATATGCTGACAACACACATTTGCTGCTCTCAATGATGGAGGCTGGGTAGTCCAAGATGAAGGCACAGTCAGGTTTCAAACCTTCCCTCGGCTCACCCTTTTCACAGGTGATGCTTTCTTGCTGAATTCTTCCAGATTGGATAGGGCAAAAAGCACTTTCTGATTTCTTCTATAAGGCCATCCTTCCTGTTAATGAAAACTCAACTCTTAAGAAGTAGTCATCATGGGCTGGAGAGATGCCTCAGAGGTTAAGAGCACTGCCTGCTCTTCCAAAGGCCCTGAGTTCAATTGCCAGCAGCCACATGGTGGCTCATCTAGAATGAGATCTTGTGCCCTCTTCTGGCATGCATGTGTATATGCAGGCAGAGCACCATATACATAATAACAAATAAATACATCTAAAAATAAAAAAAGAAGTAGTCATCTTCTCAACTATTATTACATTGCAAATTAAGTTTCAACATGTGGATTTTGACACATTTAAGCAATATAGGCAATGGAACACAATAGCATGTTAACTGATACAACACAAAATCCATACAAATAGTTTCCTATGGATTAGGGCTGAACTTAAGACTTTTTGACTTTATGACAAGGTCAGAGGATACCGTTTGATAGACATCAAACTTTGAATTTTGACTCCCCCCCCCCCCCCCCCCCGTGAATGACACAAAGTTTAACATTGTTTTGACGCGTTGAGCAGTAGCAGGAAAACATAGCCCCCAGCTAGCACCATGCTCAGGAAGTAAATGTTGGGCACTTTCTATGCACTGTGCTGCTGATCTATGCTGATCTCTAGGCTACACATATTCATTTTTATCTGCATGGTGTTTGCAGCCTGCAGTAGGTTTGATGGGGGGCAGGGTGTTTCCCACCATAACTTAAAGAGCAGTTTATTTTGTATTTGTGCATGGCTTCTGGCACAAAGTAAACTGTTGTGATTTCCTAAGTGATAAAAGTAACAGGAACACCGTTTGTTATAGGATTTGGCATTTTGTCTCAACTCCTGAACCATCTCTTTCACTACTTATAATAGACTTCAGCCATACCTGAGTTTACACTGGGAAGATGATTTTGGGGACACTTGAATAACTGCAGTATTGGGACTGGTCATTGCTACTGCATGGTCTTATGCTTTGTAGCTGTTAATTGTTTGCCCTCACCAGCACTCCCAAGACCACAGATCATCACGTACCTCAAGTATTCCTGTGTAACCTCGCTTCCCTATTTGGCCAATAAAAGGCCCACACCTGGGCAGGGCAGAAGTGAGGGTCAGAGCTAAGGTTTGTGGGCTTTGGGGACAGAAGGATCATGGAAGGAGACAGGTACAGGAAGAGGAGAAGGAAGAGGTCATGATGGTTTAGCATGGAGAGAACCATGTGGCTAGGAGGAATCGTTTCTGAGGCACAGTACAGAGAGAAGCAGCTCAAATGGGAAGAATGTGCAAGTATTTTGGGATTACGGATGGGAAGTAGCCCAGATAGAAATGATTAAAGCAGATGGCCTGGGCTAGGGGCTGGGAGATGAGGTAGCTGAGGGACAAATATCTGCCCAGCCCCATGTAAACTGAGGCTTATCTAAAACCTATCAGGTGTCTGTGTCTTTTATTGATATTGACATTGCCATTTAAGGTAGTGGGTTAATAATAACCACCATAATGATTGTAGGCATTTAATAATAAACATTATTAGCCACTTTTTCATTTACTGCAACAGGTCATGAGAAGACCAACTAATATGTGATTGAGATGTAGAACTTTTAGTCTGCTTCCTCCATTCCCAATCTCTGGGAAGATAGGAGAGGCACTGGAGGTTGAATTCATCACCAGCAGTTGATGACTTAATTTGCATCACTGATGTATTATGAATCTTACATCAAAATTTCCAATGAAAGGAGTTTGGGTGCTGCTGGGCCAGGGAATAAGAGTGCATTTGTGTGCTGGGAAAGTGGCTCGCCTCGTGCTCTGTAGAACAGAAACTGAAGCTTCACATCAGAGGTGAGGTAAGTTGTAGGACACTCTGCCAGTGTCCAGTGGAGATGCAGAGGACCCACGCCTTTGGTATCAGAAATCTTGTGTGAGAGAGATTAGTAAGTAGCAGTGGATTTTTCTTTTTCAATCTATTATAAAACAATATCACAAAGAAGTGAATAATTTAGAAAACATATTACAAAAATGTACTCCATGGAGAAAAATAATAATGGACATGTGTCCTCAACAGCATATTATTGACTTCCCACAATAGAGTAGGGGCCTGAATATAAAAATACCAGCACAATAAAACCAAGCCAAAACTATGTGCACAGACACTAACCTGCAGGAGAGCTAGAAAGGCACAGCTCGTATATGAAACTGCAAGCTCATCTGCTAGAACACATATTTGAGTGCGTTAGAAACTGGTAAGGGACTATTAGTTTCAAGGTCACATCTGAGGGTTGTCTGCGTCATGTGAGGTTGAACTTTAGAGGCTAACCTTTCACTCACTCACGGCAGCTACTCTGCATACCTTTCCACTTGCAGGTCATGCTAAGTCTGGAACAAAGGATTCTAGATTGTTCCTCCCTCCCTGTAGGGGGTCAGGAATACCAACACTTTTAATTTCTAGATGCTTATTGAGATTGTATTAATTTCCCATCATTGATATGACAAATGACTACAAACTTAACTGCTTAAAACAACACGCATTTATTCAATTTGTGGAATCCTGAAGTCAGAAATAAGTCTTATAGGGATACATTTAAGGAGCAGTGTGTGGCTGGTTTCTGGAGGCATTGAGGAAAAAATAATTTCATTGACCTTCTCAGCTTCTAATGGCCTTTTGTATTTCTTGGCTCATGATCCCCCGGGTTCATATTCAAGGGACATCACTCCAATTACTGCTTCCATCATTACACAATGATTTTCTCTTTTATAGTCAGCCACTCTACTTTATAAGGACATTTGTACTTGCAATTAGGACCCATCCTGACAATTCAGGAATAACCTTCCATCTGAGATCATTAATCACATCTCCAATGTCTCCTTTGCCACCTATAGCAGTATTCGCATTTTCTAGAGATTAAAATAAATATCTTTGGGAAACTATAGATTAGACATTGCAAACTGGAAGAGTAAAGTAATATGGTTTATTTTGAGGGATTGTTGATTTTTAAGGGTCTAATGGTATGTTCAAGGAGCCCTTCACTGAAGTGAGGACATAGCCTCTGTTACTATCTCTGGGATCTCAGGCCAGAGTGGAAACAGCATAGGAAAGCAAGATCCTCATATTGGTTGGTTTGTAATTTTGGATCTTGAATAGAAGATGATCTTCTTCAAGAGACTTTTCTCCATCTAGAAAGTATTACACAAGTTTTTGTCACAACACATTATGTAAGTCAATTTCACTCCGTTGTAGGTCTGCATTTCCTTGCAGCCAGACATACACAATTGCCTTGAGTACACATGCTTTGATCCTAAAAATAAAGAAGCCCATTATACATATTAGAGGAGATTATCTTAATACAACTTTCTTTTCTTTTTCTTTCTTTTTTAATTTTTTTTCAAGACAGGGTTTCTTTGTGTAGCCTTGGCTGTCCTGGACTTACTTGTAGACCAGGCCGGCCTTGAATTCACAAAGATCCACCTGCCTCTGCCTCCCAAATGCTGGGATTAAAGGCATGCGCCACCACACCCGGCTTAATACAACTTTCTAAAAGCCACTGCCAAGAGAAAAACCCCTTCACGGTAGATCCCCTTCCTAGTCTCCTTGAGAGTCATGTGCCCCCAACTGAAGACAATACGTGCAGTATACATTGAACCCCTACCCAGATCTAGCCAAGGGACAGGACATTCTCTACAGATGAGTGAAGAGTGGGGACAGACTTTCACATAAACTCTGGTGCCCCATATTTGACCACGTCCCCTTGATGGGAAGGCCCGGTGGCACTCAAGGGAAGGATAACAGGCTACCAAGAAGAGACTTGATACCCTATGATCATATACAGGGGGAGGAGGTCCCCCTTAGTCACAGTCATAGGGGAGGGGAATAGGGTGAAAGTGGGAGGGAGAGAGGAATGGGAGGATAGAAGGGATGGGATAATAATTGAGATATAGTATGAGTGAATTAATAAATAAATAAATTTAAAAGAATTAACAACAAAAAAATGAGAGTCACATGCCCATATTGACTCTGACTCTGGATGCCAAGCCTCTCACTGGTAAATTTGAAAGTGCTCTTTTCCTCCCTCCGCATATCTTATTCATTGCTTTACCACTTAGCAAGGCTAAACAGTGCGAAGTTCCTTATAGCAGGCACTAACAGGACTGATAACCCTTTGAAGGCATGCTGGAGTCTGTCACAGCACCACTTACCGTAGAAGTATGATATGGTAGAACATCTCTGACCAAGCTTTGCTAAGCACGTGCTCCGGCCAAGTTTACATCTTGAATTTAATGATCTCTCACAGACATTGCAGATCAGGCCTGAATTTGTTGAATAAGGAGAGAATAGGAGACTGAGGATGAACTCAGGGATATGGGAACGAGTGAGTCCAAGATCAATGGGAGGGTTCAGAGTTACACATAGGCCATATATACCGTTCCTTTGCTCCATCAGCTGGCGTTCAACCTGGCTTTGTGAATTAAGCTGGAGGATGATTGAAACAACGGTGGCACTGTTTGTGCTACCTGACTAGCACCTGCTTATGCTTGAAGATGAAATAAAAATGGAATCGAATATGTTATATATAAAAACACTTCATTAAAATATAATGAGGTTGGTCTGGAAAGATGGCTAGGCTCACAACTGAAGTACAGTATGATGTGGTTGGCTGAATGCAATTTCATTTACATGTGATTGTATCTGTAATATAATTTCATATAAACAGAATTTCCAGCTGAAATTTGTTATTCTGATAGATTTTCAAGATACACTCTAAAGGAAATGAAGCTATATGCTCTCTAGTTATCAATCTTTAAACAATTCTTATTTCTCTACAAGTAGGATGCTGTATCATGTTATTCAATAGCTTCTTTTGTACTTTTCTTGCTATATAAGGAGTGAGATTGAACAATTTTTGTATATTTAATCCCTATCTGTATTTACAGTAAACATTGATTTCTTTAACTTATTTTTTCTGTTAGATTATTAGTGTATTAGATTATTTTTTACTGGAAGTCATTATATATCAGGAATGTTAGATATTTATTCACAATATGAATTGACCTTTTGTTTTTTGCCATAAGGACTTTTAAATTGTTTCTTTATATTATTTTTTATTTTTTTGAGATTATAACATAATTACATCATTTCTCTCCTCACTTTCCCCTCCAAGCCCTCCTGTATGGCCCTCCTTGATCATTTTCAAATTCATGTGGTCTTTTTTTTTTTTTTTAAAGAACTCTATGTTTTTGACGTATGTTAGAGAGGTCTCTCCCTTACTGGTAAAAGAAAAGTTCTACATTTTCTTGAATATTTTATGGCTTAGCATTTCTTAATATCAAAAGGGTGACAAAGTAGAAATGCCATTGTAGTTTGAGTACATTTAATAAGTAGAAAGAATAGGAACAGGCTGTTAATTTTCATTTAGTCATGGGGGAGAGCTATGTGTCAAGGCTGACTTTCAAGGGAGGTATGCATTCACTAGAGACTCAGAAGAGAGATCTGCCTGAGGAGTGAATCTGGATATTTCCAGCTGTAAACTGTAATTGGCGCCTTGGGAGTTGAAGGGAATCTGTGTGAGTAGTATTAAGCTTTGAAGAGCCTGAGTGTAATCAGGTAAAAAAAAGTTCCCTGCAAAATACATGGAGAAGAAGTTACCAGAGGGGGGGGGGAAAAAAAAGGGGAGGGAGTGTTGTGTGGAATACAGCATAACAGTGTTTCAAGAAAAAAGGAAAATAAAACGGAAACTAATGAATAAACACTAAAAAACGGAAGGTCTGAAAATCCTTGTTCTGTTTCTTTGCAATTGCCACTTTCTTCTTGATTAGTATGCTGCATGTGGTCCTCAGGTGTGAGCTGCAGTGTCCTAGTGAGACTGGAGGGCAGTGGTTTAGTGACTAGCACCCCCAAGACCTCCCTCCACTCCCCTTGTGGACACTTACCCTCCACGGAGCAGAGAATAGATAAGGTCAATATGAGCAGTGTGCCGATTTTTGTCACTGGATTCATGTTGGCTGATAGAAGGTGGCTTGAGATATTGTAAAGGATCATCACTTGCTCCCTTTATAAAGCTGGAGAACAGGAAGAAATCTCCCAGATAAGGGCCAAGGCGGAAATGCCGTTTCTATTTACGTTTGAGAAACCAGATGTATGATAACGTGGGAAGCACAGGCTGCGCGATGTTCAGCTACAGCTGATCAGATAGCTTCCCCTCCCTTATCTCAGCTTCTACGTGTGCCAATGTGTGACGATGTTCTCTGATCCTCCCAGAAGCTTCGCTGTACACTAAGTGGGAAATGTCTGCTCATCCTAGGATTAGGAAATGAGAAAAGGCGGCTCGGAACTGAAAGGCCTCCAGAGAAAGAACACGCAACATGAAGGTTTCCTGTACAGGGTATTTATTCCAATGCTGGAAAAGTCTCCAGTTGGAGTCACTGGAAAGCAGCGGTTTTGCACCCGAGAGTCCACATGCAATTCCGCACGCTCCTGTCTTCCAGCACCTCCATCTTCCCTCCTTAGGAAGCTCTACATCTCATCCTGCTGGAATTCTGGGATATCTCAAGGTTCCCAGCAACTCTCACAGTTGGGGCATTCGAGGGTGAAGGAAGAAATGGGGGTGCTTATTCAGAGGCATTTCCAGTGAGCTCTTTCTTGGGATCTGAGCAGTGTCTGGGTATTCCCTGCCCTGGCTCTTCGGGGATTAAAGCTGGGACCATGCCTCCACTACACTCAGCCTTGTCTCACAGAGCCTGCCTCTCTGAGGTTCACTCTAGAAAAATAAACTAGCCTGGTCCCAACCTCACTCTGAGCCATTCAGCTTCATTCTAGAGCAAAGTTCCAGAAGAAAATTTAATATTTGTTGCGCTTGTGGCCACCCTAACTTCTCAGAGAGATTTACTTCCTTCAGGGATCCTGCCATCCCTGGTAGGGTGCACTCTCCCCCCCCCCAATTTTAGTTAGCAGGTCTCATTACCTTTCTTTTGTTGTCAGCCTTGTCCTCTTGTGGGAATTAAGTATGTGGCACATTCTAAGACCTTAACAGACCAGTTCCAGCACATAGGGTAAATCAAGGCGGGTAGCAGCATCTCACCCTTTACAATTAATTGAAGTGTGAATCTCTCTCTGGGCAGATCATACAGAAAATTTAAACACTTATAGACAGTTGAAGATTACTGAGACTATAGTGTCCACATGTTAATAGCAAGCTGTGAACTAGGTTAATCACCTCATAGATGTGCTTGCATTTGATCTCAAGACACCTCTGACCCATTATAGGGTCAGGGAGGAGCATAAATCTATTTATAATTAGCATGACATGAGGTAATTAGACATATCTCGTGTTTTGAATCTGAGTCCCTATGTAGAAGATAATTTTCTCTAAGGCATTAATTGCATTTTTTAAAACCATAATCATTTCTATCCTGAGTAATCAGTGCTAAGGGAATATTTGAGTCAAGGAATCTACATGGTTAACAGTGCGTATGAATTAGAGAGGTATCTTAAGCTGACTCATAGAACCTTCTACCTAGAATAACTGCAGTAGTAAATCTCTTTGACTGTAAAAAAGCAGTACCAACCCATTCTAATGCGTGTATAACAAAGTCCTCACTTCAAAACTGTGAGAGTAACAGGTAGTAATACACACAATGACAAAGAACTTTAGGGATCATGGTGAAACCTGCACAATAGTTAAATAACAATTTTTTTTACAGGAAATGTTATACATAGACCCATATTAAGTGATTCTTATATCCTCTGTAACCCCAGGGTGTAGAATAGCAAAAGGTGCAATAACAGGACCAGAGTTCATAACAGGTAGAGGATGCAGGTGCCGGTCCTCAGGGTCTTCTTTTGCCTGGAGATGTTGATGGCTGAGGTGGGAGACAATCTCTGCCTTCAAGCTGGAGGGAGTGTCCTGGCACAATCAATTGGTCTGGCATCCATAAAGGTGGATCAGTGTCCTGTGGAAATGTGCAAACAAAGCTTTCCCGGAATGATACATCGGGTTCCTTTTATTGTCCGGTTAGTGGGGCTT
>OU015749.1:93239321-93260702 GCA_907169655.1 Acomys percivali
CCCAGGGAGGAGCCCCTTAACTGGCCATCCAATACTGAGTGGCCATCCAAAGTCCTTCTTTTCGAAAAGAGGCTCACCTGATAAGATTGTCTAATCTGATTATCTTCTCATCCCCAACAGCCAAGTCTTTGGGACACACTTGTCTGTTAGGGCCTCAACTAGTTGCTTAGTTTAGCGGAAAGCCTCACACTTAGGAAAGGGATCAATGCAAACTTCCTGAGTGGTAGAGGTGGGAAATTAGTGGATGAGTAGAAATATTAAGGGCAGAGACTTAGTTCAACTTTAGAGAGAATTTTACAACAACTAGGACAAAGACCCAGTAGTGCACTTTGTGCAGTGACTTTCCATTAACTGTGGAGTTAGGGTGAGCACTCTCCTGGGATTTGCATAGGTAAATCAGGCAGGGATGCTGTGTTCTTGGAAACATCCTATCTGGAATGTGATCTTATGATCTGTAACATTAAGTGACTAGTCCAGGAACACATCACAAAGGGGGACGGTGAGCATATTTCCCAGGTAGCCTCATTCGATGAAATGCCTGATAATGCTTGATCCTTGTCTCTGCCCATACTGAGTACAATCACTCTGCTTAGTTTGTTTGTAAACAGTTCCTGTAAATGGAGGTGCACTTGGTGATTCCCAAAAGAAAGAATGCCAATTTTTAAAGTGGCACACAAAGAAATGACTATAGTTGACTGTGAAATTGTAAGAAGAATTTTCTTTTGTTCTCAGGAGGCTTACTGAACGCCATCAATAGCAAAATGCTTGGATAAATCTGTTTCCCTGTGGAGCCTTTGAAGAGTGCCTACTTTGGAAGATGGTATGCTTTACCCACTCATTCTAAGTGTCTCCATTCCTTTATTCTCCTGTGGTGCTCAGCCTGTTGACTTCTCCCCTCAATCCCTCTTCCACTGTAAGGCTTACTGATAACTGAGAGCTGGTGACTTGTGGCCTTGGATAGTCTTTCATAGCAGCTCCATTCACATGGAAATACAACATTGCTTTTACATTTGTGAAAATCATCACATGAGAAGACAGGAGAACCACAAATTGTAAAAGGGCAATACGTTGGGTAATATCAAATTTAACTTTCTTTCAATGAAATGGAGAGTGGGGGCTCTAACACTTCAACTGCTAGTGACAACTGAACTCTGATAAATTTCTTGAAAAGTATAAATAAGGGCAAATGCACTGCTTAATGTTTTAGCTAAGAGCAATAAGGCAAAAGAAGGAAATAAAGGGGATACAAACAGAACTATGAAGTCAAAGTTCCCCTACTTGATGATGATCTAATTCTATATCTAATCAACGTTAAAGATTACATTCTAAGCTCTTAGAGTTGATAAACACTTTCAGCAAAGTTGCAGGCTACACAATTAACGCATAAAAATCAGTATATAAGGGTTTATTTTTTTCTCTGCATCCTTATCAGATGTTTGTTTTCTTGTTGATCAACAATCTAGTTGCACGACCAGGGAGATAGTTCAGCAGTTACAAGCACTGGCTGCTCTTCTAGAGGACTGTGGTTCAAGTCTCAGCACCCACGTTGCAGTTTACAACCATCTGTAACTCCAGTTTCAAGGAGCCTCTGTGGGCACCAGGCATGCATGACACACAGATGTCCATTCAAACAAAGCACCAATACACATAAAAAATTAAAAAAATTCCAATTGGGATGAGATGGAGTATTAACATAGTTTTCATTATCAGTTTCCTGGAGGCTAACGTATGGTATGGTATGGTCAATGTTCTGAATTGTTACTGTTCTAATAGATGATGACATCATGACATGTTAATAGTTGGATTTGCATCTTTGTGATGGATATAATGTGGGTCGTGTTTCATGTGTGTATTTGACATCACGTCTTTGTTGATGCTTCCTTAGGTAGAAGCTTAGATAACTGATGCTGGAGCTTCCTTTTCTATCTTGCAGTTGAATGTATGTTTCGTGTGAACTTGAGAAGACTGTGCAATATATTTAACTTTCATTTTATGATTAGTTGTGAGGTGCACACATTTAATGTTATGTTTCATTGTAAAATTGACCGCTATATTTTTATATAAAACTTTATTCTTGCTTTGTCATTTGCTGTGCCTGAAATTCAAACATAAGCCTGTTTTGTTCAGATCAGTGCTAACATGGGATACCTTTCTTCATACATTAATCTTATATATCTATGTGATATCTTGGCTTAGGTAATGTATCCCAGTGGTAAAATGCTTTTTAATATGAACAAAGGATTGAACCCAGCATAGCAATCAGTGAGTCAATCAATCAATCAATCAAACAATCAGCCAGTATGCTTATGAAGAGACATCATATGGACAGCATACAACTGGGTTTTGCATTTTGATGCTCTCTGGAAATCTTTTAGTTCATTCACTGAAATCATTGATATTTGAGGTGACTTTTGACAGAATTTGATTAATACTTACCATATTTATGTTACTTTATTTGTTTTATGTGCTTTGTTCTTATTTTTCTTTCTTTTTTTTGTGACTTTGTGGGATCAAACTTTTTTGTATCATTCTGTTTTCATCTTAGCATATTAGTTATATTCCTTTTTACTTTTTCTTTTTAAACTTTTAAAAGTGTTTGTCCTCAAGTTTCTGTTATGTATTTAGAACTAATCCATGTCTTATTTCTAATAACACATATTTCACGGGTAACATGACTATCTTGTACTAAGAAAATGATCCTCATTTTTCTCATATCCCCTTATATCAGTGCTTCCATACACTTTACACATATAATCTGAATATTTATCTATTACATGTGATAGATGTAAATGTACATGTAATTGCATACATTGTTGGTGTTATAATTTCAAACAAATTGTTTGATATTAGATCAACTATGAAAAATCAAAATTCTTATTTTATCTTCTCTTATTCCTTCATGAATGCTTCTTGCTTTATGTAGTTCCGAGTTCCTGACCATATAGTTTTCTCCCTTCTGAAGAACTTTCCTAACTTTTCTTGCAAGGCAGAACTACTTGCAAATAAATTCTCTTAGTTTTTGTATGCTTGAGAATATTTTGAAAAATCTCTTTATTTTTGAAGGATCATTTTGCAGATGACAGAATTCCAGGTTAATGTTCTTCTCTCAACATCTTAACTGTTTCTCTCTTCTTGCCTGCATGTTTTCTGAAGAGAACTTCACTGTAATTCTCATCCCGTATCTTTTTATGTAATTTGACTTTTACCTCTGACCTCTTTCAGGTTTTCATTTGTGCTTCATTTTCTTCACAAATGCCATGGTGTAACTAGATGTATATTGGTGCTGTTGTTGGCGGTGATGGGGAAATATGCTTGGTGTCCTCTGGTCTCCCTGGGACTGTGGGTTGGCATATACAGTTAGTTTTGCAGGACTCTCGGTCCCCACACTCTCTCTTGCTCTTCCTATTACATAAAGTGTTAGTAATTATCATGGAGTTATTGAACATTCTCTTCTTTCTTCATCACTTCTCCATTTGCCTTTCAGTTTTGGAGTTTTCTATTGATGCATCTTCAAGCTCACAGTTTCTGTCGCTGTTCAGAATTTAAAGCACTATGATAATAAAGCATGATTATGTAGTCTAAGTGGGTGGAGTGTGCACATTCAAGTCTGATGTGACATCCTCTTCTTTAGTCAACGAAGTCATTTGTTTGCTTTGTCTTTTAGGAAAAGGATCAGTAGCCAATTCTGAACTCTTAGCTTTTATATTTAAAAGTCCTTTACAGTGGCATGTGTTTTTCTTTTACAAGATGGCTTTATAGTTTCCATTTTATTTTATAGAATATCAAGTACTACTTATTTTTTTGAGATGATGGATCTTTCCCAAAAGGGATAGATTAGAAGAAATTCAAAGCTTTGGTCAATAATTGATTAGTATTCTGCTTATGTAGTGGGTCAAATTTTAGAAATATACAATAAAATAAGTTTCATTATAACTGCATAATTTGTCAGGAACACTTCAAGCAGGAATAATTCTTACTAGTAAAGCAGAGTTTATCTAACAAGTGAAGGCTTTGCCCAATGGAAAAACATTAAACAAATAAATATAAAACCTAATCAGAAGGCTTAACTGTCTTAATAAAAGGATAAAACAAATGCTTGTCTTTTTCTAAGCCAGTTATGTTTTGTAAAATTACTAAGAATTTAAAGAAGATTACTAAAACCTAACTGTTGTGGAGAATCAAACATTACCTTCATCTTGGGTTTGAATTTTGACTTAAAAATTTTGACATTCTTTTTATTATAATCAATTTAGTTATAACCATATTTACTTTCTTTAAGTTTAATATCCACAATCTTTAACATTCCTTAATATTTTAACTTTGTTCTCATTCATTTCTATTTTGGAACAATCTGACCTTACAATGCAAAATCCTTTTTCACCCCCAAAGCATTTCTTTTTTTCTTCAATCCTTTACCAAAAATATATATCTCATATCTATAACCCATATCTTTGTTTTTTCTAAATATTTATTCACTTTACATCCCTATCATAGCCCCCCTCCTCTCCTGGTTCTACCCTTCCTTCTTTTTCCTCTCTCCCACTCCCTATTCCTCAGAAAAGGGAGCCCCGCCTAAGCTCACCAAGTCACATCAGCACTGAGTTTGTCCTCTTCCCCTGTGGCCTGGCAAGACAGTCTCATCAGGGGGAAGTGATCAAAAAAGCAGGCAACAGCGGCCATAACAGAGACATCCCTTGATCCCATTACTAGTGGACCCACATGAAGTCTGAGCTGCCCGTCTCCTACATCCATGTAGAGGACCTAGGTCCAGTCCGTGCATGATCTTTGGTTGGTGCTTCAGGCTCCACAGGCCCCCCTGGCTCTGGTTAGTTGGCTCTGTTGGTCTTCTTGTGGCGCTTTTCTCACTGTAAGTCCTTTTATCCTTCCCCCAACTTTTCCACTGAATTTTCCACTAAATTGCCCGATGTTTAGCTGTAAGCCTCTGTTTCTGTGTGTATCCACTCCTGGGTGGAACCTCTCAGAAAGCAGCTATGCTAGGCTTCTGTCTGTGACCATAGCAGAGTATTGTTAATAGTGTCAGGGGCTAGCTCTCTCCTATGGGGTGGGTCCCAGGTTAGCCCAGACATTGGTTGGACATTCCCTCAATCTCTGCTCTATCTTTATCCCTGCACATCTTGTAGGCAGGGTAAATTTTGGGACAAAAATTTGTAAGTGGGTTGGTGTTCCCTCTCCCTCCACTAGGAGTCTTGTCTAGTTAAGAGGGTGTCCTTTTCAGTCTCCACGACCCCTGCTACTAGGAGTCGCAGCTAGAGTCACCCTCACATCTTCTCAGAATTCCGCCTTGTCCTAAGTCTCCAGCTTGTCACAGAGATGCCTCTACCCATGGTTTCCCTTCTCTCTCTAGGCCTTCTGTCCTTCTGTCCCCACTCTTCCCAAGTCTGATCTCCACCCTCATTTCTCTCCGTGTTCCCATTCCTACCTTGTTCCCTCTTTTCAACCACTTCTGCTGTCCATTCTGTGGCTTCAGTTCTATTCCGTTGATCCACCAGTCTATTTCTATGCCAGTACCATGTAGTTTTTATTGGGAAAAGATCTTCACCAATCCTACATCTGATTTCAAGTTGTACTACAAAACAATAGTAATACAAACTGCATGGTACTGTCATAAAAACAGACAGGTTGATCAATGGAATCAAATTGAAGACCCAGAAATAAACCCACACTCCAATGGGCACTGGAATTTTGACAAAGAAGTCAAAACCGTACAGTAGAAAAAAGAATGTATCTTCAATAATGGTGCCGGCCTAACTGGAGGTCTGTATGTAGAAGAATGCAAATAGATCCATATTTATCACCCTGCACAAAACGCAAGTCCAAGTCGGTCAAAGAACTCAACATAAAACCAGAAACAATAAATCTAGTAGAAAAGAAAATAGGGAAGAGCTTTGAACTCATTGGCGCAGGAGACCATGTCCTGAACAGAACCCCAACAGCTCAGGCACTAAAATCAACAATTAATAAATGGGACCTCATGAAACCAAAAAGCTTCTGTAAGGCAAAAGACACTGTCAATAGGACAAATGGCAGCCTACACATCAGGAAAAAAAAAATCTTCACCAACTCCAACTTTGACAGGGGGCTAATATCCAAAATACATAGAAAACTTAAGATACTAAACACCAACAAACCAAATAATCCAATCAAAAATGGGGTACAGAGCTAAGCTGAGATTATTTTTAATGGCTGAGAAGCACTTAAAGAAATGTTTAATGTCCTTAGTCATCAGGGTAATGCAAATCAAAATGACTCTTAGATTCTATCTTATACCTATCAGAATGGCTAAGATCAAAAAAACTCAAGTGACAGCACATGCTGACAAGGATATGGAACAAGACCTACACTCCTCTATTGCTAGTGGGAATGTAAACTTGTACCACCACTTTGGAAATCAATCTGGCACTTTCTCTGAAAACTGGAAATAGTTCTATCTCAAGACCCAGTTATAGCTGGGCACACACCTTTAGTCTCAGCACCTGGGAGCCATTTTATTGTTTGCTGGTTGAAGTAGACAGATCCAGCCCACTGTGGGTCACACCATGCCTAGGCAGTTGAGTTTGAGTTGCATAACAAAGGTAGCTGAATTGGGCCTGAGAGCAAGCCAGGAAGCAGTGTTTCTCTGTAGTTTCTTATTCAGGCTCTTGCCTTGGGCTCCTGCCTTGACATCTCTTTGTAACCTGAAAACCAAACAAACCCTTTCCTTCACTAAGCTTCTTTTGGACATGGTGTTCATTACAGCAACAGAAATCAAATTAGAACATATTCTCTCTTTTGTATCTCTCCATCTGTCTAATTAATTAGTGAGACAGGTAGGGAAGTTTAAGAAGTCTGGCTGTTGCATTTGGATCCTTGTCTCTTAAAAGTCCAGTTACAGTAGCACTGAAAATAATTTGTGTTTCATTTATCAATTATAATTCACATGGGACTTACTTACAAATTAATTTGGTACTATGTAAGTGATATAAAAACATAAACATATGTAGGCAGTAGATAGATGGATACATACAGTCATGTATAAAGGTGTATTTTATAATCATTTAGATTTTTCATTATCACAGAGCTTTTCTCCAATCATCTTGTCATTTTATATTTTATACGTTCTACCCCCATTTGTTTGTTCATAGAGTAATCATACATTATAATTACTCCTCTTTTTTTGAGCTAAGGTATAACTATATAGCCAAGGCTGGCCTCAAATTTTCTAAATGCTGAGATTATGGTCACGGGCTTGCCTGTTCAGCTATAATTATTCTTTTAATTCTTTTGCTTGCATATAAACATCAGAAGAGTAGAAACAAGATTTATTATATCTACAATTATCTTCACAGCTCCTAGGCCAGTGCCTGGAGGTGGGGTCAGTAAATACCTATGGAATGAATGAAAGCCTTTCAAGGCCATGCTCGCTGCCTCACTCTATAACAATGAATGCATGCTCCAGCAGAGGGCACAAGAGAAAATGCTTCCGAGGTTGGTGCAGCCTCCACCCTGACAGGAGGATTCCTGTGACAGTTGTCCACTTAGCATGCTGACTACAATCCCTGAAAGGTGGTGTGATCAGTTTACTAACCCATCATCAAGAAAATGTGTGACTTGAGAGTATACGGGCCAGAGCACTAAATTTTAAAAAATATTCTCATATTATTTAAAACTTGTAGCATGTGTTATTTTATAATGAAATTAAGTGGAAGGTTAAATGTTTAAAAATAAGAAAACAATTTGCCTGGAAGTGAGGTTGGATGAGAGCTTCTGAATGGAGTTTTCTGTGGTCCCCAGGAGATTTGCCTCAGGTGTCAACTGCTTCCTTGAGCAGATCCAGGCTCCTTTTTACCTTTTCCCCACTACTAATTTTCTTCCTAATACCCTATTCTCAGAAGCATATGCATCTTTATGTCACCACCTGCTCCTGGCTTTATTTGCTTAACTCTGTGACAATTATCACCACTCAGCTCTGACTTCATCTTCCTAATCCCAAATCCCCATGTTTGTAGGAGAAAGTAAACTAGCCACAATAAATAAAAACCAGCTTACTTTTCCTACTAGAGCCATGGAGTTGTCTCCATTTAATTCAAGCATCAGCTATGATTTAATCACCTGAGGGCCAGAGGCTCATGTGGGATGGGTCTGCCTTTTCCTGTCCTCTGTGAGGGTAACACACTGTTTTATAAGTGTGACCAGATACCTGACAGTGTCACCGCTAACATTACAGGAAATATCCACATTGTGATGACTTGACAACATAGTACCTGATGTCCAGGGGTTTTCATTTCTGCCTAGATGCAGAAACTCTGGGGAAAAAAACCCTTATTTTGTAGAATTACCTTCATAGCTGAGACCAGGTTGTGATGTTTGACAACATTTTCCCAGAGTCCACCAGTGTTTCTCAATGTTCCTAATGCTGCGGCTCTTTATACAGTTCCTCATGTAATGGTGACCCCCTCAATCATAAAATGATTTTCATTGATACTTCATAAATGTAATTTTGTCACTGCTATGAATTGTAATATAAACATTGGTAGTTTCTGATGATCTTAATCAACCCCTGTGAAAGGGTTGCTTGACTCCCCCCCCCCCCCCCCAGTCAAGGGATTGCAACCCACAGGTTGAGAACCACTATCTAGCTTTAAATGACAATGCATGAAATGTCTCATAAGGATTTGGTAAACATCACCCTACAGCACGTTCAGGCCACCTTTCTCTACCTGGCACGCTGAGCACTGCACTGGAGCACCGCTTAAGATCTATAAATATTGGAATCAAATGGCCTCTCAAGACATGAAAGCCAGCGTCCAACGTACATGCCACTTTCTTTATTTCCAAACTAGTGAAATCTTTTATTTTTCCCTCATGGTTATCCATGGGAGAACTCATGGTTATCTGTGCTTCTGGCCTAGTATATCTTTCTATGTCCCACTATGGCATTTAGCAAAACTACATTCCTGACAGTTTGTACAAAGGCAGGGTCTGCACTACAGACCACAGACGAGGCTTGGAGTCTCTAAGAGCCAATGAGACCCACAGTGGAGTGCTGTGTTGTTAGTCAGAGACGGAAGAGACGTGTCGGTATCCAGTAATGCATCATAGGCAGCCATAACATCTGCAGGGCCTAAGTAACAAATGTCTTCTGAGCCGGACTCACTTATGTCTGAGGAAGACAGAAAGAAAGAAGGACAGAGAAGTTCCGTGACCCAGAAGAACGTCACAGAGTGGGAATGTGCAGGCATGTGCCCCACGCCAAAGACAGAGGGCAATGTGCAAGAGACGGTTTTTTTCTTTCTACCATATCTGTCTTGGGGATAAAACTCAGGTCCTTAGGCTTGGTGGCAAACTCTTGGCCCCCTTGACAAAATTTTGATGATTGAAAATGCCACAAGTAGGGATGATTACATGAATCCTTCTGAACTTCACTGTTGTAGGATTTTTAAAGCATCAGAAGAGAAAGTGATCTCAGAGCCAGCTGCACCTCTCTCTGCACTCACCTGCAGAGAGCACGTGATCTGCAGCCTCAAGCTCCTGCCACCATGCCTTCCTGACATGGTGGCCTGCTCCCTCACATTGGGAACCCAAACAAGCCCCTCCTTCCTTAAGGCCTTCTCTCAGGCATTCTGTCACAGCAGTGAGAACAGCAACCAAAACAGCCTACCCTGCCAACTTTGCCCTCTGTGTGTCCTCCACTCTAACGCGGTGTCTCTTCAGGGGTCCTTCTCTTAAGTTATACGTGAGATTTTCAGACCTCTCACTTAGAGATCTAATTTTTCTCCCTTTTTGAGTCCTATAAGAATTTCTGTATCTATTTGGTTTTGCATAGCTCAGTGGAGCAATCCTATAACCTAATTGGAGTCTGAAGCTTCACTCTCAGGCATGTGGCATACAGATTATGTAGTGACGCAGGTTGTCTCCTCCCTCTCCCACTGTCCACACCCTGACATCAGGCAGAGAGGACTAATCACACCAATACTAATAATAATGAGTATTAATTGTAGGTATGTGCTGTTCTAGTCATTGAGATCAAGATTTATCATTTAATTTACACTACTCATCTATATTATATATGAGACCCAGGTAAGACGTGACTTCCTCAATGAACTACTTAAGGGAGCACCAGCATTTTCCATTACTGTGGCCAAACTGACCAAGTCCTTATTCTTCAATAGCATCTCCTTACATATTCATTTTCACCCATAATCTATCTCAGCTGTTCTATCTCAGTATCCTGAATGTGGAGTCCCTGTTACATGACACTAGCATGCTTGTGGTGACTTCATTACTGTCTCCCTGCTCTGCTAAAACCAGGGCCTGAATCTGTCCCTTCATAGCTTCTTGGTACCACAAACATAGTTGTGGGACTTACTATATTTAAAATAAATTTATGAGGAAGAAATATGGGAACACTCTCTAATGGAGACAGAGAAAGCGGCATGGAGGTTGGATGCTGGATTTCATGTCTTGAGAGGCCATTTGGTTCCAACGTTTACAGATCTTAAGCGGTGCTCCAGCCGCAGTGCTCGGCAAGTTAGGTCGAGTAAGGTGGCCAGAGCGTGCTTTACGCTAATGTTTAGCAAATCATTATGTCAGTCTTTAGGGTGGTTTTTCTTTTTAAAATCAAATTGCAAAGAGCTAAGGTATTTGCTATCTGTACAGGGATTCCCTCCCTCCCTTCCCTTCTCCCTCTCTCTCTTTTCCTTCCTTTCTTTCTTCCTTTCTTCTCTTCCTTTTCTCCCTCCCTCCATTCTTCCCTTCCCTCTTTTCTCTTTTTAAAGACAAGGTTTTACTTTGTAGCCCAAGATTACCTGAAACTTATTATGTAGCCCAGGTTACCCTTGAACTCATGGCTATCTTACTGCCTTGTCTTTCTCAATGCTGGGGTTACAGGTGTAGCACCACACTTGACTTTGTCCAGAGGTTTCTAATTGAACTCACTTTACCCTGGGGGTTCTTTTGTTTGTTTATTAGCATATATTAATTACACAGATAGTGTGATCCATTCTGACAATTTCATACATTTATATAATGTATCTTGATTATACCTGCCCCCACTACCCTCTCATGCCCCTGCTGATCCCCTTCCTTTCCCTAATCCATCATCTTTCTACTTTCATGACTTTCTTGGGTTAGTTTGGTTTGGTGGACCAATGAATTTAATTAGGGTTGCATATATGAGCATGGATGATGGGTCATTTACAGGAGCATGGACAATTTGCCAGTGGTTACACCACTGAAGAGAATTTATCCTTTCCTCCCAGTAAGCATTAACGGCCAGTAACTCCTCATGGAGGTATGAGACCTTGTGAGTCCCTCCAGAATCCATGATGGACTGTTGGCACACCCAGTCTTGTGTAGATCTTGCACAGATTATCACAGCTGCCATTCATGAGTGCAGTGGCCATGCCATGCTGAGAGCCAGCCTTCCACAGCACCTGTCTCATCCCTCCAGCTCTTCCTCCCTGCCCCCACTTTATTTTCTGTGAAATTTCCTGACTCTTAGAGGGGACTGTAGTATAGGTTTTCCATTTACAGCTGAGAATTTAACAGTTGCTTATTCTTAATATGTTGGTCGCTTTTGAATCTCTGCAGGCTATGTTGCCCACTGCAAAAAGAAATGCAGAGATTTCAGTTTCTCTGCTCATATATTGTTGAGATAGTCAGCTATCAGTTTTTCTAATGTGTGCTAAGTTCTCCAACTATTGTGTTTTCCTCCACCTGTGTAACCATCCCTCCATTTTGGGTGTTTTTCTTTCTAATAAGTAGTTCGACACTGAACATGCCTTCCATTGTTTATGAGGCCAAATACTCATTTCAGAGAAGCTGGGAGATTGGCACTTGCTGCTTTGAAACCACAGATAGCAGAGCTGGTCCAACTTCCAGAGGCTCATTTTTTCTTATGTCTTCTAGAAACTTGAAGACAGAGATAAAGTTCAAAATGGGCCGAACGCCCTCAGATAGTTGCGCACACACATTGACTTGGCTATGATTCATGCCAGGAAGCCTGGAGCTGCACCTCAGCAGCCAGAGTAATGAAAGACATTTTTGGAGGACTGTGGTCATCAAGAACCCCTGCAGCTATGCCTGAGGCCTTTTCCTTGCCTCCTTCCTCATCTGCAGGCTTCCTTATTCCGGGATGTTCTGAGATGGATGCCTTTCCTCTTAGATGCAAACTCTGAGGCACAATAGTTTTCCTCTAGTGTACCGGTAAGTTCTGGCCCAGGGAGGTTAGAGGAGAAGCCGGTTCCCTCTGCCTCGGGCTTGTCACCTCCACAGTTCAGTGGCTTGATCCAGGAATGAGTCATGTACCGATTCTGGTTTTCTGTTTCTTAAATCCCATTCCAGGGGGGTTTCTCTTAGGTCCACTTTGTCCATGTAGGTCAGAGAGTAAAGGTTTATATTGTCACATTCATTTCTGTGCCACTTGACGGGCTGTGCCACCTTTGTTCCATGCGAGTCTTTCTTATACACTGAATTATCTTGTGTGCTCTGAGTATATATGTTGAGTTCTTTTGCTCAGTATGTTAGAAAGTGGCCATATGTGGGCATAGAGCCTTTAAAGAGGCAGTTGTGGCTAGATGGGACATAGGAGTGGTCTCTAATTCTAGTATCTCTACAGAAGAGAACAGAGCTAGGATTCATGTGTGCAGACGAAAAGACCCAGGCAGATCAAGGTGGCCATCTACAAACCAAGAAAACAAGTCAAAAAGCCAGCCCTGTCAGCACCTTGATCTTTGGCTTCTAGTTTCCTTAGTAATGAAAAAAAAAAAAAAAAAAAAAAGAAAAAGATTTCCGTGGTTTGAGCTGCCAGTTATGCTACTCTGTCCTGGCCCTAGCTGACTGATGTGGAGAGCGGCCATAGATATCTGAATTGCAGTGTTTAAGGGTTGTGGCCCTTTGTTATGGGGATCAGTGTCTGACTCTAAAGCCCTCTCCTAGGCCTTTGTTGTGAGAAGAGCTGAGCAGAGCATGTGTGCTTCCCTCGATGGGATGCCATACAGGGTCATCCTTCTGGGGCAACACAGAGAGACTGGCAGGACTGATGCGGCTCCCACCTTGGCTACTGCCTGGCTCTGGGTTTGTCTGGAGTGCGCTTCTCTTCTAACCTCCCTGGACTAGAGAGTATTGATATTCTAGAAGAAAACTACTTGAGCCTCAGAGTTTGATCTAAGAGGAAAAGCACCCAGAGACACTCAGAAACTCCCTAGGAGAAGGGAGGCAAGGCTGCAGACACGTCTGTGGAGGTCTCCAATGGCCAGGGCCCTCCAACTGTGTCTTTGATCACTCCGGGGGCGGAGGTGCAGCTCCAGACTTCTCTCCACGACTCATAGCTAAATGAATCTGTTTGTTTAGCTAATCTGGTTTCTCAACTATCTGAGAGAATTCAGCCCATTCTGAACTCCAGCCCAGACTTCAAAGGCTGTCTAGAAGAAATTGTTCTTGATTTCCTGCCCACTGCAACATGCAGACCAAATTCAAGTCATGAGGGAAGTTGACGTTTTTTCAGGAAACTCCTACAGCTATTCCTCGCTGCCAGGCTCTTTCTCTTCTCATTCCAAAGGGTCACCCATAGGCCTTGGTCTTCTGTCCTCCCTGGACTATAAAAGTGACCTATAAAAGTGTCCTCTAACTGAAGGATTTGAGTCCTACTTTTTTTTAATTGTCAAGACAGGGTCTCACTCTGTGGCCCTGGTAGTTTTGGCACTCACTATGTAGACCAGGCTGGCCTTGAACCCACAGAGATCTGGCTGCCTTTGCCGCCTAGGTACTGGGTTTAAAGGTGTGTGCTACCTTGCCCAGCTCTGAGCCCTACTCTTGTTAATGGTTCTATATGGCTCCTGAGACTCCGAAATGCAAGTCCAACCTTTGTCTGGTCAGGATATCCTCTGCTTCTTCTTGTCTCGTTTCTTTGGACCACTTGACAAACCAGCAGGAACAGGAACCAGCAGGAAGAACAGCTGTGTCCGCTCTCTTAGGCTTCTGGTCTTTTTATACCCTCTCTAGTGTCCCTAGAATTAAACTATCTTCAGCTGGCCAAATCATAAGCCTGCCAGAGCAGGCACGAGGCAAACAGTTTGTTACTGTGGGACAATCTGAAGCAGCCACATAGGCCACACTTGGGATTAAAGCAGAAACATGTCTAGACAACATAACTGGGGTTTTAAAGACACCAAAATTCTCACTACAACAACCAGATGGAGCACTTGAAAGGCGGGAGGTCATGTGTTGGGACAGACTGTGAGAGCAGACTCAGGGCAAAGCCTCTCATGCGGCACACTGTGTCTCAGCCCAGGCAAAGACACAGGAAGGGCTTGGTGAAGAAGCAGGCCGAGAAATCTTTCTGAGGGAGCTAATTTTTGGTCTTTTGGGCTTCCCCAAATTCTCTGTCCATGAAGTCAGTAGCTGAAAGTTTTATGCCAGGAATGAGGTAGAGCTGACCTGTTAAAAGACGTGACTCCGGAGCTGCGGTGTTGTGCTGTGTGGAAGAGACAGATTTGTAAACCTCAGAGTGCGGTTCTTCGTGCCGGAGGCTGCTGTGGTGTGGAGACCCCCGGGTGAAGCCGCCATCACCATGTCTGACCAGGAGGCTAAAACCTTCAACTGAGGACTTCGGGGATAAGAAGGAAGGGAGAATACATTAAACTCAAAGCTCTTGGACAGCCTAGCAGTGAGATACTATTGCTAGTATTTCAAAGTGAAAATGACAACATGTGTCAAGAAACCATACTGTCAAATATAGGGTGTTCCAATGAATTCACTCAAGTTTCTCTTTGAAGGTCAGAGAGTTGCAGATAACCACACCCCAAAAGAACTACGGATGGAGGAAGAAGATGTGAATGAAGTTTATCAGGAACAAATGGAGGAGGTCACTTGATAGCTTAGATAATTCATTTTTATTTTTTTTCTCCTTTTCCCTCAATCCTTTTTTATTTTTAAAAACAGTTCTTTTGTAATGTGGTGTTCAAAATGAAAATTGAATACTGGAACTCCACCTTTTTAGAGCATCTGGTGATCTGAATTCTAGTGTTCAATATTCATTATTGGTTGTTTTTGTTGTGCTGATTTTTGATGATCAGACCTCACCTCCATTAATATTGCCCTTCTTCTTTTAAAAAATTTCATGTGTGCACAGAGAGGCCACACTTTTCAGGACTGTGAATTTTCAGGTTCACAATGCTAAAGACTGGCCAGTATGAGCTTCCCTATGACCTCCCAGTTGGTCCTGAAGTTCCAGCATGTGGCTGCTTCACTTCCGGACTGTGATTTTCAGTGAGAGGTGGAACTGAACTGTGGAAAAAAATGACTTTTCCTCAACTTGAAGCTACTCTTAAAATCTGAGGGTCTACAGCTATTCCACTCCTTGGAATATACCCAGAAGATGCACCAGCACATAACAAGAAAATTTGCTCAACCATGTTCATAGCAGCCTTATTCATAATAGCCAGATCATGGAAACAGCCTAAATGTCCCTCAGTAGAAGAATGGATAAAGAAACTGTGGTACATATACACTATGGAATACTACTCAGCTATTAAAAACAAGGAATTCCCAAAATTTGTGGATAAATGGATTGAGCTGGAAATGATCATAATGAGTGAGTTAACCCAGAAGCAGAAAGACTCAAATGGTATATACTCACTTATATCTGCATACTAGCCCAAGGGGCATGTCCTACAAAAGCCTTCACTTACCAGGAAACTGGGACAGAGGGGAGGACATCCTATTGGGACTCTAGATGAGAGAACCATGTGAGAATAGCAAAGTAGAAGGATCCAGTGGGTCCTAGAAACCTACAAGTAGAACATTATGATAGGCAGATTTTGGCCAAGGGGTCCCGCTTAAACTAAGGCACCAGCCAAGGACAATACAGGAGGTAAAATTTAAACCCCTACCCAGATCTAGCCAATGGTCAGAACAGTCTCCACACTTGAGTAGAGAGTGGGATATGACTTTCTCATGTACTCTGGTGCATCACATTTGACTATGTCCCCTGGAGGGGGAGACCTGGTGGCACTCAGAAGAATGACAGCAGGTCACCGACAAGAGACTTGATACCCTATGAGCATATACAGGGGGAGGTAATCCCTCTCAGGAACAGTCATAGGGGAGGGGAATAAGGGGAAAATGGGAGGGAGGGAAGAATGGGAGGATACAAGGGATGGGATAACCATTGAGATGTAACAAGAATAAATTAATAAAATTAAAAAAAATTTAAAATACAAAAAAAAAATAAATAAAAAATAAAAATGTTAAGAGAGAGATTAAAAAAAAAAATCTGAGGGTCTGGACCAAAAAAAAAAAAAAAAAAAAAAAAGAGTGACATGCTGTAGTCAAGATGACAGATACAGTGGAAGTAACAACTAACTACAAAGAAGGCTTCACTGGAGAGAAAGTGTCTTGAGGAATCCAGTCTTGTCAGAAGATCCCAGGAAAGTTCTAATTTTCATCAGCAGTTAATAAAGTTACTCACGCAGAAGTGTACACAACAGACACTGATCCTTTTGATTCTGTTCGTACTTTCTGGTCTGGGACATGAGTTTTCAAGGGACATCATCTGTACCAGCTTCATTAAAATAAACAATATTTATAAAAACTGTTAAAAAAAAAAGAAGTGACTCAGAATCCCTGAGCCAAATTTATATGCCACACTTTTCTCACCTGGCATCCAGTGTGATAACTGAGAGGACGTGGATCAGAGACTACCTCTGCCTCTGTATTTTGGTGGCACTTAAACTGGCTTCTATTTCTTATATGTAAAGCAGATGTGAAACTGCATGGCTTTTATTCCTAACTCCCTTATTTTTATTTATTTAGTTTTAAATTTAAAATTTTTTTTCTAACTCCCTTATTTTACATATATGACAAAACTGTCATGGGAATGTCTCCAGAATAAACACCTGACACCAATGAGCATGAGAAAGAGATGTTGCCAGTGGACTGCAGCCAGGGAGTTCTTGAAAGGCCTCGTGGTCCAGTTTGGTTTGCTGATTTATGCAGAATTGTGGCAGTCAGCAGGCTGTTAAGGGCAACGACCTATTGTTCCAGCTATTTCTCCAAGTGTCAGGGGAAGTCATGCTTCGCAGATAGGCAGTGCAAGCAACGGTTTAAGTAAATCAGTAAATAAATCATTAACTCGGTATCTAATTATTAGTCTTTTTAAAAACCTTATTCTACTTAAATACCAACATCCAAGGCTAGAAAGTTTGCAGAGTAATTAGGAGTAATTACAGAGTAATTAAAGAAGGTTCTGTCAGGATGCTTACCTTGGTTGATGGTACATGTGGAAATGGAGAGTGAAGGGCTTCTTGGTGGGATGTGGGCAGATGGGATAATCTGGGATGTGTGAAGGCCGCCAGAGGGTGTTTGGGTCTGAGGAGGTCACAATATAAGGAGACCCAAGTGTCCAGGTTCCATTTGCCTTTCAGACTTGGGAGTGAGGCAGATCAGATGCCGTGGAGAAGGAATGACTGCCGGGACTGTCGCTTCATTTTCCATCTGCATGGAGGCTCTGGTGGAGCCCTGCCATGTACCCTTCTAGCTGACATCCTGGCATTTATGGGTCTACTCTTCAGGTCTCCCCCTTGGTTTCACTGACTATAGAGCACTTTCTCTGGGGAAGGGGAATCACTCTTAGCTTATCTCCCCCTGCTTCCCTACAGAGGTTGAACACAAAAGAGCAAAATCACCCCTCAAATATTCCACTTGCCTTTTCTCTGGCAGCATTCAGGGAATGGGTGAGAGGAGACACTGGGCAAAATAGTTTGTCCTAAAAACCCTTGTCTAACAAAGAGTGGTGAAGAATGCCAAGGCTTTGGGTCAGAGTCAGTTTGGGAGGTTATAATATTTCCTGGCTTAGGAGAAGACTCCAGCAAAGACCAGGGGGATTCTGGGGGGCTCAGAGAACAGGGGTGGGGAGGGCAGGTTGGGCAGCAAGTTTTCCTCTCTGTGGAAGGGAAAGGAGTCCCCAGGGGTTGTCAATGGACTATACAAACCTGGCAAGAGTAAATGGTCTCAAGAGGGAACCTGTGCATCAGCCGCTCACAGTGGTTCTTCTGATGAGTGATTTATGCTCAACTCTAGAACTCACCTTCTAGAAGGGATTTTGATATAAGGGATAGATTATGCAATAATATATTAAGTGAAAAAATCGTAACAACACAGTTGGTGATATATCAACCATGATGGTGTTGTTAATATGGACTTGTGGTTATATGTATGGAAATAATACTGGATGGAAATATGGTACATTGTCTTCTCAGAATTAGACAGAAAGGTGATTTTCTTTTACTTCTTAACAGTTTTGTTATAGTTGCAAATTTCCCATTACCCTTATTCTGGGAATATGTTCTTATTTTCCTGAACTATAGAAGACTGGGGTTGGATGGAGCTAGGCATTCCCTCAATATATTTAATCACTGGAATTCCATAACGGTTTTCTGGGCTGGAACAAGTGGTCTTTTGCTGGGAGACATGAGCGTGGTGCTCTTAGCGTGAACCCTCTACAATGGAAAAACTGCATGGCCAAGAAGAAGCCTGACTTCTGGCTTGAGGCCACCATCTTATTATATTACCCTCATTCACTGGAAGAGGAGGGCTACCCACCACCTCATCGTTCACCGGAAGGGGAGGGCTACCCACCACCTCATCGTTCACCGGAAGGGGAGGGCTACCCACCAACCTATTGTTGAGCTCTTCATTGTGTGAACTTCTGTACATCTGAGTTTCTCTGCATGCTTGTGTTCTGTCATCCTGTTTCCATGACTACCTTGAGTTGCCAGCTCCCAACAGCATGTATAGCTGTATCTCCTCAGGCTCTCTAATCTGTGATTTTCTGTTTTCAGGCCACTAGAGAGGCTCAGTGTCAAGAAATATGTCCTGTCTCAAGATGGTTTGTGGGTATAGTTCTCCAAGGTATAGAGAATGAATGCCCTAGTGGATATATTCCACTCTGACTTATTGCTCAGGATTCCACTTGAACTAAGAATTGTGAGAACTATGGGCCTTCTCCATGCCTAGGATTGATTTCCAGGCTCTTTCTGAACAGGGCTATCTGGAGTCTTCAATTTCCTCTTGCCCTCACTGGGAAACTATCTTCACTGGTCATAGGAACTCTTTTGTGAAGTCTGATGCCCTTCCTCTTACCTTATCTTCAGTATACCATTTATCCTTCCTTTCCCCGAATGTTCTCAATTTTTGCATCACACAGAGTCAGCTTCCTCTCCACCACCTTGGCTTGACTCTTCAAAATGAGTGGTTTTGTAGAAGAGAAACCACTTTGTTTGTTATCAGTTAAGATCTTTAGTGATGAAAGAGAATCACATGCCATGTGTGCAGTACTGGGAAGAACACAGAATTCTGTGTTCATCATTGTGTGATGTTCCTAGTACAAGTCCACCACCTGAATGTAACCATGCAGTCACTGTAGACTGACCCAATTTGAGGAACTGTAGAAATGTTAAGACATCAAGACTATCAAAACAAAAGGAATACTATGAAACTGTTCTGGATTGGAGGAACTGGTTAGATGTAGGAACTAAGAGTCATATTGTGATCTTGATTTGAATTAACTTGTTAAAGAAATGTTACTGGAAAATTGCTGCAACTTAGCCAGTAGATGATATTTCTGCCATAATCTTGTGATTCTGATGACTATCTTGTGGCTATAGAGGAAATGTTCTTATGTTTAAGAAACATACTGAAGAACTCAGGCATCAAGTACCTTCATATAGGCCAACAAATACACTCTTTTTAGTAGTAAAAATGACAACACTTCAATAAAATATATCCACTTTTAATGATTGAGCCCAGAGCTTGATTGCATTAAATACATTTTTAAAGGAAGTAAGACCATATAGAAAAGGTTAGAATTAAAATGGTCTAAAAAATTCATGAAGAATATACGAAAGGCCTTGTCAAAAACTTTCCCATTGGAAAATGGACATCTTGAGTTTGCTAGGGCACAGAGCACTGCAGGGAAAGAGCAATATGGTACACAATAATGACTGGAAAATGGATCAAACCCACAAAAATCAAATATTCTAGCTTATTGGGGAGGGAAAGGGTTCATTTCATCTTATATTTCTAGTTAACAATCTGTCATTGAGGGAAATCAGAGCAGGAAGTCAAACAGAAAGCGAAGCAGAAACATGGAGGAATACTGCTTACTGGCTTGCTCTCTCTGGTTCATGCTCAGGCAACCTTCTTACACAATACAGGACTACCTGCCCAGGGATAGCACTGACCATAGTGGACTTGGTTTTCCTTTATCAATTAGCAAAAAAAAAAAAAAAAAAAAAAAGTCCTACAGACATGCCTACAGGCCAATATAATCCAATTAATCTCCCAAATGTTTGGGACTCCCTCACATAAGTCTGGGCTATATCAAGTTGTCAGCTGAAGCTAACTAAGAGAAGCCCGAAATGGAAATTTATTTAAATATTTTCAAATGTACTTTTTCAATTTTTATTGTGTGAGAATTTCATCCATTAGTATATATTTTTATGGCACATGCACACAGGAAGTTGAGGCAGGATGATAATGAGTTTGAGACTAGCTTGATCTACACAGAGAAACCCTGTCTCAAAGCAAAGAAAAGTAAAAATCTCACTATAAATCAACTCATGAAATGCAAAGAGTAGATGGTTAAAAGTTGGGGAGGAGTTTGCCACTTTAAAATGTTTGCTTCTTAGCAACTATTATAACCCCATCTCTGTCACAATCATGCCCCATTTTAGTGCTAGCTCCATCCAGGACTCTGCTTTGTCCCAGGGTGAATGCACGCACAGCATGTTGCTTGACTTGAGACACGCTGTGGTACAGCTGTGGCCCAGAGGATGAATGCATGAGTACACCCAATATACTGCCCGTGTCCTGCGGCCAGAGCGGTCAGCTTCTTCTCTCTCATTTGTTGTCCCCTAAGGCTAGAAGATCATAACACTTGGCAATTTCCAGAACAGCTCGATACCCGAGGCAGTGAAGAGCATGTAACGACTGACTAATTTACTCTCTTTCCTTATGAAAATTAAGAAAAATTTAAAAATCAAGTTCTTCACAGCAGGACTTTTAATTAAAACTGAAAAAATCAAATATTCTTAAGTGGTATTGGACTCTTGTAAATTCAAATCAAGACAACAATCAATCAATCAATCAATCAAACAAACAAACAAACACAAACCCATATTCTGGAAAAGATGAGCCCTTACTGTGTGAACGGAGAACAAAAGCAATCTTTCTACTTGGAAACAGCCCAAGACTTTCTCAGTGGAGGAAAGAAAGGGTGCATAGACAGACTTTGGCTGAATAGAAGAAACTAATAAAGTTCTAGTGGTCTGGTCTGGTGTGTGTGTGTGTGTGTGTGTGTGTGTGTGTGTGTGTGTGTGTGTG
>OU015749.1:93266788-93278095 GCA_907169655.1 Acomys percivali
TGTGTGTGTGTGTGTGTGTGTGTGTGTGTGTGTGTGTGTGTGTGTGTAACATAGCACATGTATGGAAGTCAGAAGAGAACTTGCAGAAGTCAGTTCTTTTCTTCCACCACGTAGATCCTGGGTATCAAATTCAGCTCATAAGGCTAGGTAGGAGAGCCTTTACCAATGGGCATTTGGTGGCACTGGATCATTTCTTCTCTCCAAATCATCAGATCATGGATCTTTCTTTGTTCATGAAGTCTTAAAGATCTGAAGTCTTAAAGTCTTAGGCAAGAGGAAACAGGTTCCAATGGCTTCTAGATGAAGAACGTGACTTTAAAGCTTTTGGATCTAGCTTTCTATTCTACTCGGTTTCAGTTGAAGATGATGGAAGCTGGATGGGATTTTCCAGAACATTCCTAGCTATATCAAGAAGCTAAAGCCAGGAGATGGTTCAGAGGTTAAAAGCATTAGATGCTGTTGTAGAGGAACCAAGTGGTGCCTCACAACCACCCTTAGATCCAGTTCCAAGGCATCTGAAGCCCTCTTATGGCTCCCATTGGCATCAGGAATCCATGTGGTGTGTAGTTACATACATGCAGTCAAAACACTCCTACTCATAAAATAAATAAATCTTGAAGAAAAAAGAAGAATCCTTGAACTTTTGTAACAGAATTCAGGCTGAGGCTGTTCCTCGGGCCTCAGGCCTTGTAGCCTCCCCTCCTGCAGATGGTTGGCTGAGAGCACAGCAGTGAGTCTAGTTAATAGACCTCTGGATGCCTGGATTTCTCACCTGGGAAAGTGAATTAATATTAAAGGGCAGTAGGTAATGCTGGCCCTTCTGAATTCCTGCTTAGGAACCAGAGAGCCTGACAGCAGGCTCCTATTGTGAAACCCCCTTTCTTCAGATACCTATAAGAAGGGGGCCCCCACTCCTGCCTGATCAACTTCAGAGCCCTCATCATGTGTCATGAATAATCTTTCTAGTAAGGTAACCGCCAGTAACCCACATGGGGGTCACCCTTGAGTTTTACAGCTGAGGTTTTCCAAGGCTTACCAGGTATTTAATTTGTCCCCTGTTTTCTCTGCTTTATTCTTTTTTGAAAGACAAAGTGAAACAAGGCTTATGGCAATGGAAGCACACATTTAGAGTCCCTTGGAATGGGTTTGCATACGGTCTGTCCTTCCTCCAAGGGTCTTCTTGGATGGCACTTTTCTGAACTAACTGACCACTGAGGTTTAAACCTCTAGTCTAGCAGCTCATTTTTAGTAAATAGAGTATAATTGGAGTTTCTGGGAAAAATGCCTGACTCTGACAGCCCCACTAGGTTAAGCTTCAACAGAATCTAAAAATGCCTAGGCTATTAATGAGAGCACAGACAGGTGTGCACATGTGTGATATGTATGTGGGTGTAATTTTTAGGATAATTTTAAATTTCACTAATGTAATGTCAAAGAACAGAGTGGAGAGATTTAATAGATGTGGCCATGTTGGTAGAAGCAAGTAGAGAGCATTTGACTGCACCAAGTCTATATTTGTGGTGCTGAAATGAGTTTTATTTTTAAATAGAAATCAAATTTAAACTGTCTAACCAAGCAGGCTTGATCTAAGATAATTTGTTCAGTTGATCTAAGATAATGTAAGAACATATTGTTTGAGGGGACGGACTGGTTCTCAGAAGATGATTGTTTCTGTTCCAAGATGTACCTTTTACCTCATGGATGATTTCTGTAATTCAAGGAGTCATAACTGGGCCTTTCAGTTCCTGGACTTATTAACTAAGATGATGATTAATTCTCTATTTAACATGATTTTGCACAGGGGAAAACAGATAGCCCTACAAAAGGAGGCAGACACAGAGCCAAGAAAGAAATCACAGATTTCTATGTTGCTATTAGTTGAAGAGAAAAATCAGGAGGCTGTGAAGACTATTGACAGGGCTTCCCAGTACTTCAGATGCAACTGCTGAAATGGAGTTATTTTAGTAAGAGGAAAAATATCGGAGAGAATGAGCAAGAGCGAGGAAAGGCTGGCATTTAGCAGGACTGGGCAAGAGCTGTGCCCAGGTGCTTCTCCTCCTACTTCTCTGTGTCCTTTTCTGACCCTCCAGGTTTCCTTTCAGAAGAGGTGGGGCTCATTGGTTTTCTGCCAGGAACATGCAGTAGCCTGGAAGACAAACAGTCAGTGGTGGGAGCAGTGAGGAAGGGGAGAAGGAGTCATCAAGGGTCCAGACAAGACATTGCACAGGCAAGATCACATTCACTAAGGAGGTGGACCAATGGGTTAATGTTTAAATGTGGATGCTGTGTGCAAAAGCTATGGAAAATTTAACAAAGAGCCAAGATGCACAGGCACTTTATTAAACTTATAGCTCTATGAAGATATGCATTTCAACTCTGTGACCTTTTGAGCCTCTCTAGAATTGGTAGAAAAATCACAGATACAAAGCATTAGTTCATCGGTGGCATTCAAGCAGAGGCAAATATTCAGTGGAGCCTGTGACCACCCTTGTAGCATTAAAAGGTCTTTTCAGAATGCATTATAGTATTATTAGGATATCTTGAATCTCCCCAAATTACCCAAAGCATGACTTTTACCATGAATATGCATAAAATCATGGGAGTGCCAACCTGTGAACATATTTTCTAGGCCCACTTAGAGATGTGGAAGATGGACAGATACTCTTTGTCCATGATGGCCTTTCTCCACCCATAGACACAATGGATAGAATAAAAGCCTTGGGTTATAAGAAACTTCACATGAAGGCCTGATGTGTTATGGCTGGATTAGGATAATTTACCATGTGATGCCGACTGCACATTTGGATAAGACATTTATGAATCACTGAACTTAGTATCACCCAGCCCCTCATCATGGAGAGCCTCATGTAATCTAGTCAGTGCATTCTAGACTACTTAGTGAAAGTTCTTCCCGCAAACACCTTTCTTTGTGTGTGGACATATGCCTGGTTTAAAAACAAAAGAGTATCTATGTGTTTCTATAACAAACAGTGACCTGCCTTGACATTATGCCACATCATGGACCGAAACATGCCATACCTATGATGAACATTTAGCACAGTGAGAGTACACTATGCTCTAGGCATGTCAGTCCAGCAGTTGACCTGCTGTATTTATAGTAATAATTTTTTTCTTGACTAGTTAAGCAAAAAGGGCAACATAATGATTCACCTCCTTTGTGCTTATTTGGAAAGTTAAGTTGTAATGTTTAACTGATCAGGACTCATAGAGTTATATTTTTACTTGAAAACTCACAAGCTCAGTTCTGTTTAATTTATTGCTCTTTATTTTATTGGAATGCGTAATTAACTGAAGAGGAGATTCTTTTAAAAATTCAAGGTATTTATTTTCATTAGACTAACTTACTATTTCATGTTTATCTGTACACACACACACACACACACACACACACACACACACACACACACACGAATGTATATAGGGGAATGTAAAAAGGGACTGCTGCCAGGGTAGGGAGATTGGAGAACAACAGAAAGGGGAATAGCAGTGAGCAAGTAATCTGACTGGGAAAATGAGAAATTAAGGGGAAGGACTCTAATAAGAAAGAGAGAGAGAGAGAGAGAGAGAGAGAGAGAGAGAGGGAGGGAGAGAGAGAGAGGGAGAGAGAGAGGGAGAGAGAGAGGGAGGGGGGAGAGAGAGAGAGAGAGAGAGGGAGGGAGAGAGAGAGAGAGAATGATAAAATGATAAATGTAGAAGAAGGGATGCAACATAACAGTAAGGATGGTTGAAAAAGTCATAAAGAGTCATAATATAAGCTACCTAAAACCCTATAGTATATATAAGTTAGTGTATAAATATACACACATAGTTTAAATAAATCATCCTTATTTTGGCTTGATAGTGCTCTCTCCAAGAAACAAAGACAACCTAATGAAAACCCCAACACCAGGCATGAGAAGCCTTCTTTTTAGTTTTTGGGCTGGGTTTTCCAAGAGACTCCCTAAACATAAATGCTGTTGCTATTTTCCTTGCTTGCTCCCCAGAGTTGGAAGGTAAGTACTTATTGTTGAAGAAACCATACACTTAGGACACAGAGTCCAGAGGCTTATGAGTTGTATCTGATCTGAATGTTTTTTGGTACCAAAAGGCACTATGCAACCTCTCCTCAGTGTTGCAGCAGGGGAGAGACAGGGCCAATTCACCCACTCTCATGACCCCAGGGCCAGTTCTCCCACCTACCATAGTTGGCAAAGAATGAAGGAAGGGAAAAGGGCATCTCTCCCTTGTCTGCATCACCACACAACAGGTAAGTTGAGGGGCTAGCTCTACCATGCTCACAGCTTTGAAGCCAGCTCATCCTCACTGTATTCCCACTGTCAGGGTCATTTCTACTGTGCTGCCCAGGTGAAGTACAGGGACTGCTCTCCCAAGTGCTACAGCAGATAAGGGGCAGGAACAGCTCTCCTGCTCTCATGACCCTACTGGGTCCAGCTCTTGGGGTCAGCTCCCTGCCCACTGCAGATGATAAGGGCACAATGGGGAGGGGGCGAGGGGATCTATTCCTTGCTGATAACATTGCACAGCAGACAACACATTGCCCTCGCCTTTGGAGCCAGCTCACCCAGAACCTCCACATCCAGGGCCAGCTTTTACTATGCTGCCCAAATGAGGTGCAGGGCCTGCTCTCCTGCAGTAGGTGGGGAGAAGTGACATCTCTCCTGCCCTAATGACCCTATGGCTAGGTCTCCAAGCTGCAATAGGTGTTGAAGGGTGAAGAGGGAGGGTATCTTTCCCTAGTCTATGCCACTGCACAGAAGATGAGTGCAGGGCCAGCTCTCCTATGCTCATACCTTTGGGGCTGGATTACCTGCAACTCCCACAATGTGTGAAGAAGCCTGATCTCCTGAGTACTACAGCTGGTTAGGGGAAAGGTCAGTTTTCCTACTCTCATACCTCCAGGTCCAGCTCTCCCATGATGCCCAGGTGAATGGTGGGACCAGTTCAGTAGAGCCCTCAGACAATAACATGTCTTTGGGCAGCAGCTAAGACTAGGCTTGTCCCTCTGGCCTTTGGAGGTAACAGACCCCTGCTGCTGCAGGGCCATGGACCTAGACATGGCCCCTGATGGCAGCATAGTCCAGGACCCACCATGGTCCCAGGTAGCATCACCAGCTACTTGTATTAGGCTGTTCCTCACTACCCTCAAGTGTCCAGTTCTGCCTCTTATAATTGTGTCCATATCCTTCTGTTTCTCTTTCTCTTCCATTTCTTCACCACTTGCACCTATTAGTGGTGTCCAGGGTCTCTGAATGTTTGGAAGGAGGAAATGGAAGGGGGAAATGGTTTAATTACTATAATCTCAAAAATAAAACAAAAAAATCCTGGTAAACATCTTCGTTCTGTGGAGAATGAACTATGAATGCCAAAGTAGACATGGAAAGGCTATCATTCATTCATTTCACAAATATTTATTGGATATTTTTATATTCAAAGCTCCAAGCTGCAGGGTGCTATGATAAATAAAAGTAAACTCTTGTTTTGTCCTAGTGAAATATCCAAGAAGTGAAGAAACAGATATGTAAATTCAAGTAATGAGACAGGATGGAAGCTAGAGGTGCCAATTTCCACAGTCTGCTGAGGTAATGTTGTTTTTGTTCAGGTGACATCTGAGTTGGGACCCAAGTCAGCAAGGTGAATATGTCTGGAAAAGCAATGGAGAGGCAACCATTACTATTTTTCCTCAGGAATGCCTTGTTAGCTTAAAGAGTTTTTAATTTACCCCCTAAATACCCTGAGAACTCATTGGAGTATTTGAATTCATAATGTGGCCCTATGATTTATAAAGGGTTCTCTGACTTCTTCATGGAAAAGTTAAAATTCAAGAGTACAAACAGGAAGACCCCCTCCCAATTAGCTATTGGTTGGTCAAGATATCAATAGCTTGGATCCCGGTAAAGACACATGGAGAAAAATGTGTTCAGGTGCAGGGAAGTCAGTAAGGATAATGGATGAGGTTTGTTGTCATTCTCCTTTAAAGATGGACAAAGGAAGTTCTGAAGAACAAGTTTGTGTAGGGGGCCTAGATCTAGTCCACGCATGGTCCTTGGTTGGTGTGTAAATATCCATAGGACCCGCTGGGCCCAGGTTAGTTGACTCGGTTGGTCTTGTGAAGCTCCTGGTCCCTATGTGTCCTTCTATCCTTCCCCCAACTCTTCCACAAGGCTTCCTGTGCTCTGCCCAATCTTTGGCTGTGAGTCTCAGCATCTCTTTCAATCCTCTGCTGTGTGTAGCCTCCCAGAAGACAGCTATGCTATGCTCCCATCTGTGTGAGTGGCAGAATGTTCATGTTAGTTTCAGGGGTTGGCTCTCACATGGGGTGGGTCTCAGGTTGGGCCAGGGATTGGCTGGACATTCCCTCCATTTCTGCTCTATCTTTATCCCTGCACATCTTGTAGGCAGGGTAAATATTGGGTCAAAGTTGTTTTGTGGGTGGGTTGGTGTTCTAACTCCCTCCATACCCGATGGTCTTCTTATGGGTCTTCTAGTAAGGGGAGTGGGGGCTGTTTCTGACATGGACTCTGTTGCCTGCTTTTTGATCACTTCCCTGTGGTGGGGCTGCCTTGCCAGGCCACTGTGGGAGAAGATACACTCAGTCCTGATGCAATGTGAAGTGCTAGGGTGGGTTGCGGGGGCTCCCTTTATTGTGGAGTAGAGGAGGAGGGAAGAGAGAGGGAGGGTGGGACCAGGAGGAGAGGAGAATGGGGGCTATTATTGGCATATAATGTGAATAACCAAATAAATAAAGTTAAAAGTTAAAAAAAAGAACAAGTTTGTCAAGACCTGCATTCTGGAAATAAGAGCAGGTTTGGTGAATTAGGATTAGGGGTGTTCAGAGGGCATCAGACATGATAATTTGATCCTAGGAACTGAGAGTACTGTCTGTCCTGGAAAATTAATCATGTGATTTAGATGAATAGGCCGAGGACAGATCACCCTTTCCTCACAAATGAGAAAAGAGCCAGTACCTTGCACGGGGAGCTGCTGAAGACAAGGGTTTCAGCATGTCTGCTCTTTTTGTGCTGGTGATGTTTTTTCTGTTCAGCCCATATTGGGGTAAGTCCCAGAAATAAAGATGCAGCTGATGAGTACTTAAGAAATGGCCAGATGCTGGGGAAGAAAGGGCTTCCAAAGTGGCTGTTGGGGCTTCAGATGTCTATGAGATTGTGACAAAGGAGACTGTCTTTCCTTCTCTTCACAGGTGTCCTTCATGAGCCTGAAGAAGGTATGACCATAGGAGGCATAAAGGCTTTGGTAAACAGTTCACTTGTGATATAATTAGGAATAAACCTCCCTTCAATTTGTGATAGAATCCTCAGAGTCCAGTGCTCTCTTGGCATATTTACACTATTTATATTAGTAAGGAGTTGAAATTACCTTTGCTTCCTTTTACTCATTACAAACGCCCACGATAAAATAGTCAGTCTATACAAGGTGTTTACTACATGAGATCCATGGGTTAATTCTACAGGAACCCTGACCTCCTCAAGTGGTATACATTTGGCTTGTTTCTATAAACTTCTCAATCCATCCCAACACTTGAATGACAAAGACAGGTGGATCATTGTAAGTTTGAGGCCAGCCAGGGCTACATACAGAGATACTATATCAAAAACAAAACAAAACAAAATGAAACAATTGTTTCTCTCTCATGAGGTTATTTTAGGGGTCCTATTCAGGGAGGGTTAGAACCTATGGGTCAATAGTAATTTTCTACAGAGAAGGCTCTAATTACAAAATTCCCCCCCCCCACCCTCAGACCCCATTCACTAAATACTTCTTTCTGTGTCTGGCAGATCTTGGAACAATGTGTTATAAATGTAACAAATATCATCTTGGGATCTGCTATGATATGATGAGATCCTGCATGCTGAGGCATAGACAGTCTTGTGCTACTGAGAACTTTTACATACTCACAGAGAAAGGTAGTGTGGAGAATAAGGTGCTGGGCAGCTAACCACACCTATCAATCATTCTAAATAGTAGTGTCGCCTTGTGCTTAGGATGAGTGTGAGAGTGGGGTTGATGAGGATGAGTGTTCTTGTAAGGGACTGGAAAGGTGGGCTTTTCTTTGAGATAACATTAAATTATGTAGAAGCTGATGTCTCTGGTCAACTCTGGAGTGAAACCCATTCTCTGGATTAGCAATGAGTACAGAAACTATGGGAATTTGAAGATGTATTATTACCAGGAATATAGAAGGAGGAAATAAAGCCTTTAAAGTTGTTTTCCCCTTTCACTTCCTCAGGACAGAGAATGTATCATTATTCAAGACTGTCATGTATGACCAACTGTGAGGACATCAACTTCCTGAGTTTTGAAAAGAGGGCCGAGATCATCTGTTGCAAACACAGCAGCTACTGCAACATCCCAGTGGGACTCTAGTTCTGAATTTCCTATGGATTTTGGGTCATCTTCAACTTGCTAACAACTCCCTTCCACCCGCCCCCTCCCCCACCTTCCCAAAGTCTGTATTTGCTCTCTTCTCCTAACTAATGGTAGAGAATGAGAATGACATCTGAAAGCGAATAAGAAAGCAGTCATAGGAGGAGTTGAGCTAGGAGCTCAGCCTCATCACCGAGCAAATCTTTGTAAATTCCTGTTTTCACCTCTAGCAAGGCATTTTTATTTTTTTAACAATACTGCTTATTATGAGTAGGCTCAGAATTATTAGTTATCTCCTATACAAAATGCTTTTTTTTTTTTTTTTGCTCAAAATGATATCCCAACTCTATACAACGAAATCTGTAAGTATACTCCATCCTGGTTTGTACCAAATTCTTTGAGTCAGGATGCTCTTTGGGACTTCCTGATACAGTACTTTCACTTATGGATTATGTAGGTAGGGAAAAGTTAAGACTACCTTCCCAATTTCCTGACAATCTGAGACAAGTTTTTTTCCTCTGGTAAATTTCATGGGGAAAATATTAGGTGAGAAAAACCGGGACTAACAGAGATGAAAGAACAAAACTTTAGGAATTTGTGAAAAGTGTCATTGACACAGAAACAGTTTGGTGTGTGAAGCTGGTTTGTATTATTAAGGGTCTGGTTGAACCAGATGATTGGACTGGGAGTTGAAGCCTTGTTCAAAACTGACTATTTAATTTTTTTCTGATGGGAATGAATAACAAATTAAAATGGTTTCTATTGTAGCTAAAGATAACAGACTATGTAGAGCTAGCATGAGGTACCATGTACTAGTTTCCTTTCTGTTGCGGCAATAAAACACTTTGACCAAAAACAATTGAGAGTAAGGAAGGGCTTATCTGGTTTACACTTCCAGATTATAGTCTATCATGGAGGGAAGTCAGGGCAGGAACTAAAGGCAGGAACCTAGAGGCAGGACCCATGGAGGAACAATGCTTGATAGTTTGCTTTTTCATACAACATAGGACCACCTGTCTAGAAATGGTACCACTCACAGTGGTCTGGGCCCTTTTTATGTCAATAGGGATAATCAATATTGTCCCTCTCCCCCACAGACGTGTCTACAAGGCAATATGATCTGGGCAATTTCTTAATTGAGGTCAGATCCCTGTAGGTGTGTCAAGATGACAAAGTTAACAAGAACTTGATGTTTGGGTTAGAATGTGTGCCATTCATTGTAAGGTAATGTTATGAGTAGCAGAGAAAGTACGATAGGTTAGAAAGTTTAGAGGAGCAACATGCAGATACTACATGAATCAAGTACCAAAGTACAAAAAACAAACAAACAAACACAAACCAGAATAGCAAACACAGGAGCATCACTTACGGGAACAAAATAGACAGAGGGTGACTACATGTTTCTCTGGTTAGGAAGCCTACTGCAATTTCCAGTCCTGGAGTCCCGTGAGTCCTCTCAATTATATTAAGCCACATGAAATTCTCTAATGAAGAAACTGATTTTATACTTCAGGAGTTAAATAAAATTTCTGTATTTGGCTTGTGTTGGAGACTATAGTTTGTGCTTTTTTGAGGAATTCCCAATTTGGACTCTCACAGCCAGGATGTATAAAACAAAACAAAATAAAACAAAATGGAACAACCCCAAAACCCCCAAAACAAATCAAACAAATAAAACAAACAAACAAACAAACAAACAAACAAAAAAAACACTATGGAGATAGTTTTTCAAAATAGGTAAGCAGGCTGGAAAAGCCAATGTAACATGGGGGTTTGAGTTTGAATCATGGAATTTTAGCATATCTGGATTCTTTCACCCCCTCAACCACAGGAGGATGGTAGAGGTCAGTGTAGGAAGAAATGCTATCCAGCATTGAATTTCAAAATTACATTTAAAAAGATCCTCAACCAATGTTTAACAAAGCCAAGTTTGTGTTTTGTTGAGCAAGAAGAGTAATTATAATCTTGTTCTATGCTTCATGAATAAATACCAGGAATGGTATTTCCATGGCATTGGATTTATGCAGGTACAAGTGTTTTTGATGTCTGTGAAGTCTCTGTTCTGGTCAGTGTACCCAGTTGCATAGGCTGTTGGCTTTTGAAAGCTCAGTTTCTTACTTATCTATAGGTTTTCTCTCTGCTGAGCAGGATTTGCTTTGTTCACATGGTAAACTCCCAACTTGCGTATAGACATCAACTGAAGAGTGTCTGAACTCTTGGGCCAAGGCATGAATCAGCCTATCATATAATTTGTGCCCAGCACATCTTATAAATAGGACAAAGTTAAAGCTATTCTGTAGCTGACACCACATTTTTGTTAACATTTTTCTCCTAACTTCATTTCTTTCCTGAGGGTGTGGTATGATGCTGGGTACCAAATCCAGAGCCTCCTGTACTAAGGAAGTACTTTACCACATAGCTACACCATACACCCTTTATTCTCTTGATAAGTTTTAAGAGGAAAATACCCTGCCATTGAGACTGGGGCTCTCAAACAATATGTTTAGCCAGACTTTTGGATATTTTATTGGGTTCTTTTTCCTGCCTCCTTACACCACTCTTATCCCTTCCAAGACCCCCAAAACTAGCTAGGAGAGAAAGAAAGTTAGAGGGGAAAAGGGACATCAATATCATTAGACTATTTCCTTGGGTCAAATTTGATCTCCAACCATCAACTAACAATCCAGCAAACAGCAACAAACAATGATCAGCAACAGGGGCAACCAGCAACAGGGCACCCAGCACCCAGCAATGGCAGCAGGAACAAACAGCAACCAGCAAGAGCAGAAGGAACAATAGGGATAGCAACAGAGAGAGCAGCAGCTGCCACCTCTCTTGGGGCATTTTTATTCTCCTGATTGAGAGGGTGAAGGGTCTGAATGCATTACTCATGAAAGAGGAGGC
>OU015749.1:93278105-93295605 GCA_907169655.1 Acomys percivali
ACAATTTCAACAAAATAGGAGGAAAAAGTACTCCAAATTGTATTTTGCATAAAAATCAGGTCTTAGCAGCACTAAGTGATTTTTCTTCTTCTTTTGGATTACTTATTGGCTCTTTGTGAATCTGACACCATGCACCCTCAACCCATTCATCTCCCTGTCTCCCCATACCCTCCCTCCACCATTGAAACCTCCCCCACAAAAGGAAAAAAAGGTCTCATTGTGGAAGCTGTAGTGTGCCACAGTGTGTCCCACAGTACACCCATTTGTCCACATTTTTTTTCCTTGTAAATGTTCATTACAATGAATCATTGGTTTGGTTTGAAGCCTCTCGTTTCTGCTATACTGTTAATACCGGGTCTTCACTGGACTCCTCTCAGATAGCCTGTTGTTGCCCTGTGTTACAGAGATCCTGCAGTGTTGGATCTATAGGATTGGCCCCTTCATGCACTCCAACAGTTCATTCATGTGGGAGATCTTAGGGTAGGCCAACTCAAAACCCTGGATCTGGGCCTGGGAGGTATCTGAGCTGGTCACTCAGCCAGTTCTCCCACACCTTCACCACCTGGGCAAGCTCTTAAGTCCTGCCTGGCTAGTATATTGAAGATGGTAAGGAGAAGAGCCAGCTCTCTCCCTCTCATGCCCTGTGGGCCAGCTCACCCTCACCCATGCCAGTAGGGCTAGCTCTACTGTACTGCCCAGTCAAGGTGCCGGGCCCTGTCTCCTAAATACTGCAGCAGGTGAGAGACAGGGACAGCCCTCCCGCTCTCATGACCCTGGGGCCCAGCTCTCCTGCCCACCACAAGTAGTGAGGGGCAAGAGCATCTCTCCCTTAACCATGCCACTGCCCAGCAGATGAATGGCAGGGACAGCTTTCCTATGTTCACACCCTTGGAACTGCCTTATTGGCTTAGGGTTATCCACAACTTCCACAGCCAGGGCCATCTCTAATGTGCTTCATGGGTGAGGCACAGGGCCCGCTTTCCACAGAACTGCAGCTGGAAATGGTCAGAGCCAACTCTCTTGCTCTCACACCTTTCAGGGCTAGCTCTCTCCTACAATGCCCAAGTGAGGAGTGGGGTCAGTTCTGGCCACCCTCAGACATCACTATGCCTCCCGGTGGCAGCCTAGACCAGGGATGTCTGGCTAGCCTTTGGTGGTAACAGATCCCTGCTGCTGCAGTGCCATGGTCCCAGACATGGCCCTCAGGGTCAGCACAGGCCAGGGCCTCATCTTCAGCAGTACTACTGGCTACTCACACCAGGATGTTCCTCACTAGCCTTGAGTCGCCAGTTCTGCCTCTCTTCATTGTGCACACACCCTTCTGCTCCTCCTTTCCTTCTATTTCTCCACTGCTTACTTGTCAATTTTAGTGGTGTCCAGGGTCTCTAGGTGTCTGGGGCATGCTAGGCCCCACCTGTGCTTTACGGCACTGGGCAGGGGGTTGTCTCTGGTGTGGTCTGCCCACCTGTGTCATGCGGCCAGGTATTTTCTTTTACTTTACCGTGGCATATTCTCCTCAGCTCCACTATGCAATGTGGGCTTAAAAAAAAAGAGCAAAATCTGGCTGGAAATTTTCCCCCCACAGGATAACACACCACGTATCTATTCTTTAGTCATCAGATGCTCTTATTTCATGTGTTTTAATAGGCATTGTAGGGACTTTTCACACATATCTTTTTAAGAGTTATACCTCAGTCAGAAAACATGTTAGTCTGGACCAATATATAATCCACAAAACTTTATACATTAACCCAAAACGAATTTCACATGTATTAAAGCTTTAAATGTTAAAATCAAATAAACCTTGACTTAAAAAGTTTCCTGAGCCGGGTGGTGGTGGCGCACGCCTGTAATCCCAGCACTCGGGAGGCAGAGGCAGGTGGATCGCTGTGAGTTCGAGGCCAGCCTGGTCTACAAAGCGAGTCCAGGACAGCCAAGGCTAACACAGAGAGACCTTGTCTCGAAAAACCAAAAAAATAAAAAAAATAAAAAGTTTCTTTTGACTATCATCATTAGTTTTCATTATATGCTAGACAAATTATAAATACCTTACATACATATGTGTAGCAATACAATCTTACATATTTTCACAGTTTCTATAATGTAGACAAGTTGATAGCTAAGAAATCTGATAACAGGCTGGCAAAATAGATAAGAATTACAAAATTACATTTTCTAGTCACAACTGATGTCATCACCGTAATCAAGTGAATTCCCAACTGAAGCAGCTTAAGTCAGAAAAAGAATCATTTGGCTCTCCGTTTCAGGTTACATAGTTGGGAATTGAACTTCCGCTCCCCTTCCCCCATCCTGACCCAGCAGGGCAACCCAGGGTTTTAAGTTCCAATGTAACTTCTTTCCCCATGACCCACTCTGTACTGCCTTTGTTTTATCCATATATTTTTCTCCACTAATTAAAGTGCATTTGTAGAGAAGTCTCCAAGGCTGCCCGTATGTGAAGCAAACACTCAGGTTTCCTACATTTACGGCCTTCACAACTAGTTTAATAGCTCACTGATTCAGTTCCTTTAATTGTGGCTCATTAGATGGGCATGATACCAAAGCTGCCCATCATGGGCTGGCTTTTCCAGGTCACTGGGCAGTAATACTGAGTGTGTAAAGTTATAGTTCTTATAGGAAAACGACCATCAGGTTATCCTATTCAAGCAGGTACCCAGTGCAGAGTGGTGTGAACACCTAGGGGGCTGTGCTCCTTACTTCCTCTCTCCCATTACTGATTTTTATGGCTAACTGATTTGACAAAGAGGGAATTGGAATTTACAAATAGTCTGTAAATAATGGTTGAAGCATTAAACTCATATGAAAAATGTCCCTGAAAGACAATAATGAAGAAAAATATCACCAACAGAACAGTTCATTATTTATTTCACTCAAACATCACTAAGTTAATTCAAGGTCATTTGCTAACAGTCTAGCAGGAAGTAAAGCCCTACCATTAAGAATAGAAGTTATTTTTACTGAAATAAATACACATTTTTGATAGGACTGTTCCTGGTAATAGCTCCCCTTGCAACGGCATTGTTATAGGCTTACAAAAACCCCCATTCTCTGTCAAGACATTTCATACAGCACTTTTTTAAAGCAAAGAATCCATTTCACTACAAAGATGGTGGAGCCATAAAAAGTACTAATATTATCATGTATCTCGTTACTGCCGGCCACTAGTCTGACAATATGTGGAGGTGTGTCAATAAAATCTCAGTTAAAATATGATTTGGAATCAAGCACTACAATGATTTCCTGTCTTATGGGATATAACATATGCTCTAAGATTAGATAATAATGTATCGCTTTCCTTTTCTCTGCTCAGAAAACATAGGTCCAGGAAGCAAGATTTAGAAATGAGAATAAATTTTCTTGTACTTAGCATTTTTTATTTGCCAGCTGAGAAATGTTTGTGTGGATTTGAAGGGCATACTCCGATGAATTGGGGCTCCTTATGCCACCACAATAAGAGTGGAGGTTTTCTCTCTGACTGGTAAAATTAATGCGGATGTCCTAGGGAGAGTAGGTTGTGGTAGCACAGTGATGTAAGGATGAGTTTGCCTGGCATACAGAAAGGCTAATTAAAATATTCATGAAACATTGGAACTGAAAACAGCAAAGCTGCTGAAGACTTGAATTCTTTAAGAAGACGCACATCATCCCTCCAGGTAGATAAAAGACCTAGAAGGTTGTATTTGGGGGTGGGGGGCAAAACACAGGCTTAGATGTTATAGATATAACTTGTCAGTCCAAACAAACTCTGGGCAGCTATGCACACCTCTCTTGTTTCTTGAGGTAATAGCTCTTCTCTGTCTCTTTACTGCTTCATGTAAAAACTGTTGTTGGTTCACAGGTGGAATTGAATGGGTTGAGGAATATTTGTCATTGCACAGAAATGAATATCTGTGCTATTTCTCTAAGATTAAACTTGGAACTCTCTCCTTGTATTTAGTCGAAGGGCAAGAAAGTCTATGTGGAGGATAAATGAGCATTACTAGCCAAAACCATAAAGTTATCTTTACTGTTAAACAGAGGGATCCAAATACATATAGAAGGATATGAATCACCAGAGAGGTGGGTGCACTGGTTGTTAAATTATTAGCTCTCACTTTTTCTTGAAACACATAGGAACAAATACAGAGACCCACCGGCAGACATCACACACACACACAGACACACACACACACACACACACACACACACACACACACACACACAGAGACAAAGAGACAAAGAGACAGAGAGAGACAGAGTGAGAGTGAGAGCAAGAGCGAGCGTGAGAGAGATAGATCTTGGAACACACAGATCTAAATGAGATATCTTCATTAAATCTCTCCACCAGAGCTCAACGAACCCTGTGGAAGAGAAAGCAGATGTATGGGAGTCAGGGGACAGAGGACTTCAGGAGAACAAGGACATTTAAATCAACCAGACAACGCTTCTGGCTTCTGTGAGCTCACAGAGACTTATGCAGAATGGGTCTGCACCAGGTCCTCCATGTGTACATATTATAGCTCTTAGTTTAGTACTTTGGTGGGACTCCTGAATGTATGAACAAGTGGATCTCTGATTTTTTTGGATCTCTGATTTTTATGCCTTCTCTTTTCCTTCTGTTTGGTTTTCCTTGTCCAAATTGTAAGGGATTTTATTTTGCTATGTTTGGTTGTTATTGCTCAGAACCCTGTTCTTTATAAAGAAATACCAAAAAAGATTGGATTCAGATGGGAGAGGAGTGGGGAGAAACTGGGAAGAGTAGAGAGAGATGAGAAACTGTAACCAGGATAGATTGTATGAAAATAGAATCTGTTTTTAATAAAATGGAAAAATTATTATCTCTCAGCTTTAAGCACACTGTTCTCTAATCTGCTGTATCAGTGTTTTCAACTTGTGGGTTGAGACCCCCACAGGTGTCTCATCAGCTATCCTGCATATCTGGCATTTACATTACAAATCATAACAGTAGCAAAATTATAGTTATGAAGTAACAATGAAATATGTTTATGGTTGGGTGTTACCACAACATGAATAACTGTATTAAAGGGTTGTAGCATTAGGAAGGTTGAGAAACACTGTGCTATATGATGTCAACTTTCAGGGGTTCTGTTTTATGCCTTATTTACACCCCATTTGCAGAACTATGCTTCATGGTGCTCCCTAAAAAACCAAACCAAACCAAACTAAACCAAACTAAACCAAACCAAACCAAAAAACTCTAAAATATCATCAATCAACAGTGTTCATTCCCTTGAAATATACATGTTATCCACATGGGTATCTTCCTTGAAATTTATTTTATTGCCATTGGAGGCAGGATCTGACTCTCTAGCCTAAGCTAGCCTGGAACTCATGATGTAGCCCGTGCTGCTCTCGACCTTGTGCCAATTCCCCTCTTTCATTCTCCACAGGCTTGAGATGTCATACCTAGCTTCCTTGTGGATTTTTAGGGGTCCACAAGCAGGCACCCCAATCTCATGACACCCGAGTCTCAGTTTCAGAGGGTCCCTCCTCTAGCTTGCTAAAGTCTAGTGACATCGACATTCCCACTCTGTTTTCAGAGGCCTGTGGGTTTTAGATGCTTTCTACAGTTTCTATATGTTAAATCAGCATCTCCTTTTGGTCTTTCAATGTCTGGATAACAACTCTTTACTTCAAAGTCTTTGTGAGAATGATTGGCACTATTTCCTCTTCCTGCCTGATCTGAAAGAGGTCACCGGTGGTGAGCTTCTCAGGCCCAGTGAAGAGGGAGTGAGAGAGAGGAAATAAAATATTTATGCAGATGACTCTCACACAGGGGTTGCTCATATCATTATTATTCATTCATGTCTGAACATCTATTAGACTAAGCTTCATGAGGACTGAGATCATGACTGTCATATCCAAGCATCTAGCACCACCTGGAACATGGTATGATTTGAATGAATGTTTGTTAAACACATTGAAGGAGAGTTTGGAAGGGAAGAGAAAGAGAAAACAATTATGGGTATTGAAGAAATGTAATTTATTTTTTGTTCTCATGATGGGACTTAACTACCCTTTCCAAGGTCTGTTCTACAACAGTGTTAGGAATCAGCCTCAGTCCCGATGAATTTTGTCCCGTTTCACATTCTGTGCTGGAATCACACATCATGGAAAGCTTGAATATGTGAGAGACGGAAGTGGTCGGGGGCTTTATGTAGCTTTATGTAGCCATGGGCATCTATCAGCCAAGTCTAGGGAGCTTCCTTGACCTCACACCTATCAGTGTCCACAGTGCTGGGGTTCATACTGGCTGGCCCCAGCTCCTTTGAGGGATTCTGCAGGTCTTCTCTAAGAGTTCTCCAGACAAGATGGTCCCTGGGAACCTCCAGAATCCCACAGACCCCTCCCACAATCCCATATCTCCAGTCTATAGCCCGAAAGACTAGAAGGCAGAAGATCCTTCTCTCTTTATAACTCTAATACCTAATACCGGTTCCTTTCCAAGAAAAGTCCAATTACTGATTTTCTTCTCACCATGAGCATCGAGTCTCAGGAGCCCAGTGGTACATACTTATATTGAAGTGAGATAAGAGTTAGGGAGGAAAACAACAGAAAGAATTAATAAAATCTCCAGCTACAATGGGGGAGGTTATAGGCCCTAGTGAGGAAGCTACAACTGTTGGTCTGGTAAACAAACATGAATGGACATGGTAAACAGACTTGTCAGTTCACCTTCTAACTAGCTGTGCTGTCTCCACAGATCCGTGTTGCCACCTGCTTTTGTCAAAGAACCTTATTTTTGCAGTGGGGAGTAATAGCTGCAGAGATTTATAACTTGTCATAAGACAGCCACAAGTTGGACCACGTCCAAGGCTCAGGGAACATCACAGAAGAGAGCTCAGGGAGAATAGAAGAGCTCACCACTGAGGTGGAATGCCATGACATGTTGTTTTCTGGGGATAATATGGCCATTGCACTCTTGAACTCACAGCAGTTGTGCTTACCTGGGAAGAGGATCACGTGGCCCCACCCCTCTCTGAGGATTCATAAGTGTGGTGGTTGTTGGAGAAAGGAGAGACATTTTTTTCATGCCTGTATGTAACCTTTCAGAGATGCTCCTCTAAGCAACCCTGATTAAAGTCATTGAGCTGTGTACATATGCACACACACACACACACACACACACACACACACACACACCCTATATGACATGAAAACTGGAAATGGGGAGGTAGTTGAAAAGGTGATCAGTGGAGTTGAGGACAAGAGAGTGTATGGGGTAAATATGGTCAGAATACATTATCTACATGTATGGAAACATCATTACAAAGCCGATTTGTATGTATGATAATCACCCAGTTATTAAAAATTAGAAAATTCTGCCATGGAATAGAAGAAAGGAAAAGAAGGAGCCATCTTTTGAATTTTAATTATTCCTTTTGTCCTTAGTACTTGGTATCTAGTGTTAAACCTAGATATAGTAGGTTTAGTAATAACCCAAGCATGTGCTGATCTTGGTAAGAAAGTTTTATTTATTCACTTTTTATTGGTTTTGAAACAGGTAGGGACTTTAGAAAAAGGGTGCTTTCCCTATCTCATGGAGAAGGCAGACACAGGTGTTTGAAGTCTTTCTCTGTAGTGTTATCCTCAAGAGGTCATTGTGGAGAGGCCATTCCATCACCCGGATGTTGGAGCTCAAAGGGACCAGAAACTTCTAAAACCTTTCATTGCACATGTCATAGCCCCGGCAACACCTGAAGTGCACCAGATAGGAGCCCCACTTTATGTTTTCCACATTAGCACAGTTCTTTAAGCAGCCCATGAAGTTTAACCAGATGGTGCCATCCTCTGCAGAAGAGGAGGGACAGATCAGCAAGCCTGGCTGAAGCTTCTGTAAATCCACCTCTCCCCAACCCACACTGGCAAAAAAAAACCACTTTGGAGTTCGAGCTCCATTGTTCAGATGTGAAGGATTGGGAAGCGCTGGAAGTTGGAGGATATCCAAAAGAAAAGAAATGGTGGGGTTGTTTGAAGACTTTACTGGAGGCAGAAGGTAAGCACGAGAGAAGTGCATCAGAGATTACCATAGTAAGAGGCTTCTAATGAGATAATGGGTATCATGGAGCCTAGGGAAGCAGAGAAATGGTGCCTAATTTTATTCACAAGGAGTTGTAGCCTGGGCATACTGCTGATGCTGCCACCTCTTGGAGTCATTCATGCAAAAGCCTGAGTAGGCACACAGGGAGCTACTTTCATTACCAACCAGCTGGCATCCGGAGTGTGAGTATTATGTCCGTTCTCTCACCTGCCTTCAACCCTCTCTGTTTTTTTTTTCTTCTTCTTCATGATTCTTACTGTTCCCTTGAGTATCACCCCTGCTTCAGCAGTGACCTCCATTTTTTTTTTTAAGTTATAGTGGATCATGGGAGCAATACTACCAGTTACCTTAGGAGTGAGGCTGTCTACGGTAAGGGGAAATTTCTTCATCCATCCCCAGCCGCACACACGTCCTGCTTCCTCCCAGGCTGCCTTTGCTTCCTTACCCCACGACTTACTTTTATAGATCTTTCCCGCCATACAGGCCTCCTCTGTTGTCGCAGTACATATTCCTCTTCCTCTGGAGCACTTTTCTCCAGGGAACTGGAGGTGGCACATCCTACACTGCACAATTTCCACAACTTGAAGAGATGGGAGAGAAGATGACTCTTCCAGGAAAGAGCCAATCTCCTCCTTCAAGTTTCAAGCCTGCTTAGAGTGGGAAGTGTCCCCACCTCAAACCCCATCAAAGCATGGGCATGTGCCTCTATTAGAATGGGCGAGACAGAAAAGGTGACAGGAGTTTATGGTCTCAGAGGCTCCATCTTGCAAGATGGGCAGGGATAGAAAGGAGAAAGGCACAAGACAAAGAGAAACCTATTAACACCAAGATGGTCAGGCTAGAGTCTCTTTGCACTCACCATTGTTATTTTCGTAAAAGGGCACTTTATCCGCTGTGTAGGTGAGAGAAAGAGAACAAGCCTGTAATTCTGTCAGCAATTTACCCTCCCTTCGCAGTCCCTCTCCTCCCAGGGCTCATTTTGCCTTCTAGTCTGGAGTCTTTTTCTGGGGGGGGGGGGAGTGAGGCTTCTTCTAGTACCCTAAAGCTGCTTATGTCATCTTGTAGCACTTTTTTCTTTTATCCTCTTCATCTCTTTATGGCCCCTTATATAGGTATATAGCAAAGATCAGAAAGAAGAGGATAAATACACATGGTCTTAATTTCATTTTTCCCCCCTTCAATTGAACTTCACAAAAGTCTCACCCGACGTGACAATGAGGACAGACCTCTGAAATTTAGGAGGTTGAGGCTGCTACCTTAGATCTGACTGCCTTGAATCTGCGAACCTTACATTCCATTTCTCTGGTCCCTTGTTCTTGCTTTCAGCTTTGTCAGGTGCTGTTCCAGTTCTTTGTCGGCCCTAAAGGCAGATTCTGCCCTGGCTGTATCCTGCCAGAAGAGGCTGCTGAATATGGGAATTTTGTCTACTTGTGGTTTACTTTTAGGCCCCATGGCCGCCCCACTACAGTCATCCTGTGTCCTCCCATCTTCTTATTCCTTTCTCACATCCATGTCTACTCACGTTTGTTAGCATCACCTGGAAGTGACCCAGAGAAAACTGTTGATAAAACAAAAAGATAAAAATCATACTTCCCAGAAGATAATTTTCCAACCTCCCCCCCCATTTCACAGCTTCTAGGAATCTCTCAATTTGTTGCCAAAACATCTACTTCCTCCTTTCAGCAAGAGGGCTTTTCAGTGACCGGATACAGTGCGGATGGGAGGCATAGCACACAGAGGCCTCTTTTCCTGTTGGGCTGCCAAGGCTGGTCTTCATCAGGGAAGTTCTCCCCCATTCCTGGATCCCAGACATTTCTTACCGACTCTCATGACTCACCCCTCAAATAGCAGAATAAAATGAGACATCTCACTAAGTGGGGCTTTCTCATTTTGGAGGCAGAAATGTTCAGGTTAGGAAGGATGTGTCCCTATTTATACAGTGGTGACGCTGGGTTTCTTCAATAGGAATTAGGGGTGGGACACTGAGGAAGTCACTGAAAGGCATACCCTGGTCCTAGAAAAATCCATCATCCTAATTTCTTTTCTTTGTAACTTAGGGGTAGAGACTGGCTAGGAAAGGCCTGGACTTGATTGATTCCAGCCATGCCTCTCAAGATTTCTGATACCCAGCTCTGTAGTCTTGTTATTCTATCATTCTGTGAAAGGATACAGAATAGATTAGGGATGGATCAGTGGGATCAGAGGGACCTACACCAAGGTATCTGTCAAAGCTGAGAATACACACAAACAAAGAATTGGAACGAAGGAAGGCTTAGAGTCTTACGAAATCTGTGGTTTTTGGAAATGGAGGTGAGAGGAGCAGAGAGGTTAGGCTCCAAGGCCCTCCTGGAGGACTCTCACGAAGGCAATGGGGCTCCTGTCAGTCATTTTGTAAGAAAGAAAGCCCTGAGGTAGAAGGGGAAAGCTGAGAAGGGAAATGTCCCGGCTCCCCCATTTTTGATTCAGATTGAGGCTTCAGTTAGGAGAGAGATAAGTTTATCCCCCTAAATACCCAGGCAAAATTAGGTAGGGAGGGGGCTGGATGGTACACAGAGGATAGAATCTGAGGAGGTAAGGAGCTACACATAACCCCTCACGCTAGTCTTCCGTTTCTTTTTCTTTCAGCAAGATGTATGTGTGAAACTGTAGCTTTTATTTTTTCAGCAGAGAACCAAGGAGAAGGGTTATCCCAGACTTGGGGATACACAGTAGGGACTCTTTCCCTGGGAACACCTACTACCCTATTAAAGGCTCATCATTTGGGGTTCATGTGTTAAATATTTTTGTGCACATACATGTACTACTGTGCCTGGCCGGTATAATTCCTTATCTGTCTACAGAGATTTTCTTTGAGTGTGCATCAGCTCTTTGCTCCTGTCTTCATCACAACTCCTTTGATCCCTGAAGATCTTCTACCCCTTTTATAGCCATTCAAAAGAAGGGGGGAGGGGAGACAGAGAGAGGGGAGAGAGAGAGAGAGAGAGAGAGAGAGAGAGAGAGAGAGAGAGAGAGAGAGAGAGAGAGAAAGACAGACAGACACAGAGAGATAGACAGAGACACACAGAGAGAAACATAGGCAGAGAGACAGAGACAGAGAGGGTGGGGGGGAAGGGAGAAGCATAATGAATGATCTGATAGTTAATGTTAGTGATTAAGATTAGAATAAAAGAAAATGTGAAAGACAATAGCCAAGTGAAATCAGGAGCACTTGGTGAATAAAGTCAGGGGAATTGATGTAGCTCCTGTATATACTGTTATCTAATAAATTCTCACATTGTGGAAAGAAACAAGTGTTCCCATCTGTTTTGGGGGGCATATCTCATACATATTTAAAACATGGATCTAGGGGACTTCCAACATGGCTCAGTGGATAAGGTACAAGCTGACAACCTAAATTCAATCCCCAGAATACACATGGTGGACGTACAGAGCTAATTGCTGTGAGCTACTCCACAAATAAATGCACAGTAGTGTACACATGCCCTCCTCTACTCAACAGAATAAATAAATAAATGTGAAAAAGCAAAGAGAAGTAAATAAGCAAAATAGTAAAATTGCCAAATTAAAATATTTTGTTAAATTTGTTCATTGGAAATATATATGTGTATATTACATATATTTCATACATATATATGCAGCGCATTCTAGTATAGTCATCCTTACCCTCTCTTGTCCCTCTGTGATTCCTATTGCTCTTACTCTCCTTTCTACAAATTCCTTTCCCACATCCTTGTCTTTTTGTCTGGTTTGGTGACCCATTGAATTCAGCCAGGGCCATTTGTGTCACCACTGGTTTGGAACTATCCATTGGAACATAGTGGTCTCACCGATGAAGTCAGAGCTTGAAGACAATGGCTGTCCTTTCCTCAGAACCCATTCGCAGTCCATAGTTCAGCTAGGAAGGGTAGGAGCACATGGGTCCCTCCTTATCTGTGACTTACTGTTGATGCAGGCAATCTAGTGCAGGCCTATTACAGGCATCTACTGCTACTTTGAGATCAGGATCCCATTGGTTGTATTTTGTGTTTAGCAGTGAGCATTGGAACATCACATTCTTAACTCTCATGTTTTTTGGTTTTCTTGTAAAGTATCAACTTTCCATATGGCTTTACAATATGTCCCTCAATTTGATCAGTTTTTCCTTTTTATTCCCTTCACTTCCTCATTCCTCTACTTTCATACATGTTTAGCATCCTTTCTTCTCAGCATCCCCTGCTTTGTCTTCATATCACCTATATTCTGCTATTCCACCTCCCTTCAGTCATCTTCCACCCTTTCCTATTTTCCTGGATTCTTTTAAAAATAATTATTTTATTTTTAATTATATATGTGTGTGTGTGTATGTGTGTGTGTGTATGTGTGTGTGTGTGTGTGTGTGCATGTATATGTGAGTGCGGGCACCTGTAGAGGTTAGAGGAGGGTGTTGAATCCCCTGGAGCTTGAGTTACACAGGTAGTTGTGAACTGCTTAATGTGGGTGCTGGGAAACAAATTCAGGTCATCTCCAAAAGCAGTGGGTCCCCTTAACTTAAGGCTCATTTCTTGCCTTTTACAAGTTTTCCAAATAAACACACAGATCTAAAGATTGGAATCTAGGGTCTGCACATGAAAGAGAGTGTACAGGCAGGTTTGTCTTTCTGGGCTTGAGTGGCCTTGCTCAAGATAATTCTTCTAGTTCTGTTTCCTTACTGAAAGTTTCATAGTTTTGTTTTTCCTTAAGTTGAATACAACTTCATTGTATTTACTTACTACATTTTCCCTTAACCATTTATGATGAACGGTTGTTGTTTTTTATTGCTCTTTCTGTTTCTCTATTTTAAAATAGCTCTATGGCTGAGGAGATGGTGCACTGGATAAAGCCACTTGCATAGCGAGCTTTGTGGCCCGAGTTCAAAGCCTGGGACTCCCACAAAGGTGGAAGTGGAAGAAGGGAGGAAACTGACTCCACAAAGTTGTCCTCTGAGCTACACATGTGTGCTGTAGCATGCGCATATGCACCCACATGCTTGCATGCATGCATGTGCGCATACACACACGCACAAACACATGGTGCACATACACTGACATACAATAAAAATAAATTTATTCTTCATAAGATACACAAATAACATTTCATTGGTAGTGGGAATGTTTTCACAAAGCAAACTTGTTTAATAGGTCAGTGAAGTGGTAGAGCTTGAGGAATAATGAGATCTCAGTGTGGACAGATTGCCCGCGTGATAAAGGGAATAAACAAGAGAAAAAGCCCAGTTCCAATGCAGAGCGTCATCTTCCTGGAATCTACTCAGTGCCTACAGGCATATACTAATGACCCAATGTGCAGAGAACAATTTCTTCATTAGGGTTTGAAGCAGATACAGCTTATCTCATTGCCCCAGGTAAGCGAAGGACACGGCCTTTCAAAGCAAGGACTGCAAGAAACTAGGTTTCAACCTCCATGAGGGATATGGGATAAGAGAAATAGCTAAGCAATATGTTCTGATGTAGGAAAAGATACTTTCTTGATTTGTATAAATGTCAAGGACATCACCAAGATGACAGAACAGGCCCATCCTTCACATAAGCTTCCAGGAGCAGCCACACAAAAATATTTTCCAAGGAGGGAAAGATTTGAGGTAGGACATTACAGGAGTAGGGTGCAGAACAGAAATATATAAGGATGGGTACATTACAAAGGAATGGAGGTCAACCTTATATTACCAGCCTCAACTTCCTCACACAGAGGCAACATAGCAGAGATGGAGAAAGGGAGGGTGGAGAGGGGAAAGGAAAGGGGAGATGAGAGAAGAGAGGAGGGCAGAGAGAGAAGAGAGGGAGGAGGGAAGAGTACGAATCTCCCTCTGGGGACAGGAAGATGGACTGAGAATATGGCCCAACAAAACCTTGCATTAAGCAAACCCTTATGACTCAAATTCCAGGCTTGAATATTCCATCTCTAGTACCAAGACAACACTCTCAACACTGGGATCAGGTCAGTGTCCATGGACCCCAGATTAGGCTTGGCCCAGACTTTGGGACTGACTCAGTACCATGGGGTCCTTTGGCCACAGGCCTCAGGCCAGCCCCTCGGGACCTATACTTCTGGTTAAAACCTATGTCCCATGTAACCATGGCTCTGTTTGTCACTGAAGATGTTTGACTGGCATGGTATAGTATTTTGTATTAAGAGCAAAATTATTATTGTGCCTCGCTTATTTAACTCCATGTAATATGTTCAAGAGGAGGGAAAACATAACTTTATTTACGCAAAATTCTATAAAAAAGTTCATAGAAACTTTATTTGTAACAGCTCTAAACTGGAAAGAACACTGATTTTTCTCACTCCATGTAATATGTTCAAGAGGAGGGAAAACATAACTTTATTTAAGCAAAATTCTATAAAAAAAATGTTCATAGAAACTTTATTTGTAACAGCTCTAAACTGGAAAGAACACGGATTTTTCTCAAATGGTGAATGGATAAGTGAACGGGGGTATAATGAAATTTTATTCAACAACAAAAAAGAATGAACAATTGATAAATTCAACCAGAGCATTATATAAAATGAAAATTGGATTCAAAATAATGATGTATTGTATGATTCTACCTGTGTAACATTCTTAGAATGTCAAAATTGTATGAGTGGCAAACACATCAGTGCTGTGGAGCTGGGTGGAACATATGACTGTAACACCACAGAGCTTTTTGGCAACGATGGATAGTCTATGTCTTGCTTTTGGAGGATTTTATACAAATTATACATATGATAAGATTCCATAGTGATATCTATTGCTACTGACATGTCAATAAGTACATGTGAAAACTGACAAAACCCAAATAAGTTTACATTTAACATGACTGTATATCTGTTTACTGGCTTAGAAAATGCATCATGGTGATTGAAGATGACATTGCTGGAAAAGCCACCTGAAAATAGCACAGACACTATTTTTTTTAGCTTTTTTGATGTTCTTTTGAAATTTAAAATAAACTTGGCTCTTTAAGTAGTCTAGGTTCGTGGAAAACTGATGTACTTGTATGATTGAATGGCTGACCAACAACCATGACCTATTTCTCCATTTATGGATTGTGTTGACTATTCTAATTTGTTATTCCTTACCCCCCCTAGAGAATTTGTTCAGTTTGGATTAGATTTCTTTCTAGATCCTCAGGACATGGTTCCGGGTACAGCCTGAGATGCAACACAGTTAGGATCAGAACATCCACTTCTTGAACTGATTACACGTTGATAATAAAATCCAGATGGGCAGTAGATGAGAGGCAAAAAGCTTAACCATGTGAGAAGAGGGGCCAGGTGTACTCAGCCTATCAGCACTAACAGTCTCCACAGCATTCGGCAGTGGGTGCAGATGGAGAAAGAACCGTGAGAACATTTGAGAGATACAGCCAAACTAAAGAAAAGCAAAAACATCTCTGTCCCTCCAAAGACAAACATGCACCCAAAGCTTGACAGCCCAAGGTTATGAGAGGCTAAGAAACTACCAGAGCAAGAGTTATGTTCCGATGCACTACCTAAAAGTAAAATTAGTTTCCTTAGTCCTGGGGTCAAACTCAAGGCCTGTGAGTGCTAGCTGAGTTCCCCATCACCATGCCCCAGCCCTAGACAGGGAGTTCATCGTAACATACTCATCTCTCTCTCCATCCCATAGAAATGTCTAGAATGTAGTTCCAAAGTCATTCTTCTGGGTTGGCTTATTTCTGTTCCACTTGGATTGGCTGCCACCAAGTACCCTGGTCAATATAGTTCTAAAATTAGTGTAATAGTCAACTTAAGTCTAATGAATACACCTTTTTATTTCTTGTTGTGTATTTACTTTTTTGGCTGCCCCTTTTCTCATCTGTTTGCTATTCTGTTTTCTGTCCCACCTCTTGTCACTCAGTACCACCTCTCTGACTTTTAGTATGTGGTTTGGATCCCTGAGAGTAAATGAGAAAAATAGTCTTCTGATGGAGGAGCATGCCAATGCATTAACCAACATCAAAAGGCCAGTCTAAAAACATATATACAAATAACATTACACAGACTGAGCATATATTTAGGAGAGAGAGAGATGGGGGGGGGAGAGAGAGACAGAGACAGAGACAGACAGAGAGAGACAGAGGCAGAGAGAGACAGAGAGAAATAGAGAGAAAAGTGTGTGTGTGTGTTTACTTTCTTTTTTTATTTGTTCACTTTAAAAAAAATTTATTAATTTATTCTTGTTACATCTCAATGGTTATCCCATCCCTTGTATTCGCCCATTCTTCCCTCCCTCCCATTTTCCCCTTATTCCCCTCCCCTATGACTGTGACTGAGGGGGATTTCCTCCCCCTGTATATGCTCATAGGGTATCAAGTCTCTTCTTGGTAACCTGCTATCCTTCCTCTGATTGCCACCAGGTCTCCCTCTCCAGGGGACATGGCCAAATATGAGGCACCAGAGTTCGTGTGAAAGTCACACTCCACTCTCCACTCAACTGTGGAGAATGTTCTGTCCATTGGCTAGATCTGGGTAGGGGTTTAAAGTTTACCGCCTGTATTGTCCTTGGCTGGTGCCTTAGTTTGAGTGGGACCCATGTGCCCAAATTTGCCTATCATAATGTTCTACTTGTAGGTTTCTAGGACCCTCTGGATCCTTCTACTTTGCTATTCTCACATGGTTCTCTCATCTAGAGTCCCAATAGGATGTCCTTCCCTCTGTCCCTGTTTCCTGGTAAGTGAAGGCTTTCATGGGACATTGTACTTTCAACATTACTTAGATGTCTGTAGTTCTCTGGGTAGGACTGAGGCCTTATGAGCTTTCTCCCATGGATGTTAGCATGAGGATTGCTGTTCTTTTCCACCTTATATTGGGGCAGTCATGTTGGTGAGAATTTATGGGTGGAACTTCAGACATTCCTAGGAGATGCAATCTCACAGAAAACTATCCATCCTCTGGCTTCTAAGTCTTCTTGTTGCCCCTTTCACAATGATCCCTGAGCTTTAGATGCAGGAGTTGTGTTGTAAATAGAGACATCAATTGGAGCTGGGATCCACACCTGCATTGTGTGTGTGTATGTGTGTTGCTGTTGTTGTTGCAAAAGGAAATTTCCTTGATGAGGGGTGAAGACTTCACTTATCTGTGGGTAAAAGGACAAATATTTAGACTGTAGTCAGGGTTTTAGTAAGGTGTTGGCTGTAGGTTCTCCTTCTTGATCCATGATATCAGAAGTTCTAGGTAGTTGGTCAGGCTTCCAGAACCAGGCATGCTTTCCTCCTTTGAAGCTTTGGTGAGCTTTTTGGTGCCAGGAGGGCTAGTCCCCAGGGAGTAGGCTTTAAAGTCACTTCCAGTTCAAGGTCCTCTGTATCTGAAGTGCATGGTGTCTTCAGCAATAGGGACTTAACCTTTTTCCTCTGGGGGCAACCAACAACAGTAGCAATAGCAATAGCAATAGCAATAGCAATAGCAATAGCAATAGCA
>OU015749.1:93295615-93336572 GCA_907169655.1 Acomys percivali
TAGCAATAGCAATAGCAATAGCAATAGCAATAGCAATAGCAATAGCAATAGCAATAGCAATAGCAATAGCAATAGCAATAGCAATAGCAATAGCTTGTAATGTTTGAAAAGTTTCTTCAACAATCTTAGCCAACGATTCTGAAGAGGGTTTCTGATGTGTGTTGTTATGTGGACTTTGGCTTCTGCAGGAATCATTGTCAGCTCAGATGGGAAAATTTCACTTAAACTATGTATGTGCATTTAATATGGACTTATGTGTATGATAGGTGTTTTTATATCATTAAATAGTGTTATTCCTTATGATGACCTTTTCAGATGACCTTACTGTTACTTACCTTCCTCTCTTTTTTGCATTTCTCTCCCTTCCTTTCCCTAATTAGAGTCCCCATTTTTCCATTTCCCCAATAAGATCACTTGTGCCTTGCTATTCCCCATTCTATTGCTCCTCAAGACTCCACTCCCAGCAATGGTTTCTTTTTACTTTACTGATTTCTGTGGTCACTCCAGGGTATGTACTCACATTTAAAGATGTGGAGTTAGGAGCCTCACATGAGAAAGAACAAGTGACATTTGTCTTTCTGTGTATTGGTCACCTCACTTGGTACCATCTTTTCAAGTTCCATCCATTTACCTGCAAATCTCATGTTCTCATTTTTCCTTTAGAGCTGAATGGCATTCCATGGTGTCTATATGACACATTTTTGTCATCTGCCCATTATTTGGAGGGCATTTAAGTTGTTTCCACAAAGCTATCATGGACAGAGTGGCAATGAACATGGTCCTGAGCAAGTATCTGGAGTAGGATGTTGAGTGCTTTGGCCCCATGGAGTAGAAGAGTTGGGTCACATGGTAGATTTACTTTTAGCTTTTTCAGAGTCCTCCACACTGACTTCTAGAGTGACTGCACCACTGTGAAATCTCACCTACAGTAAAATAGGTTTGCCCTGCCCCCTAATCCAGGCCACTTATTGGTGGTTCTTTTGTTGAACTTTGCCATCCTAGCAAGTTAGATGAAATCTCAAAACTGTTTTAATTGTTAGGAATAATGTCCATTTAAGAAAGCTATTCTTGGGCATTTTTTTTTCTTTTGAGAACTCTCTATTCAGGCTCAAGGCCCAGTTTTGAAATTGGTGGTTTTTTTTTTTTGTGTGTGTGTGTGTTCTATATATTCTGGATATTATTTGTCATAGGTATAGCTGTTAAAAATCATTTTCCATTCTTTGGCCTTCTCTTTATACAGTATATTTCACCCGTTACTTGTAATAAACTTTTTCATTTATGAACCCATTTTTCTATTGTTGGTCTTAATTCTTGGGCAAACTGAGTCTTATTCAGAAAGTCCTTTCCTACATCAGTATCATATAGGATGCTGCCCATGATTTCTTCTAGAAATTCCTATGTTTCAGGCTTCAGTTTTTACATTAAGTCTTTGATCCACTTGGAGTTAGGGTTTTTTCAAGGTGATAGATATAGGTCTGATGCCATTCTTTATTTTCTGTTTTTTATTTTATTTTTTTTCTAATCCCATTCTTCTGCATGTTGGACATTCAGTTTTCCTAGGACCATTTGTTGAAAATGTTTTATTTTTCCAGCTTTTGTCATATTTGTTAAATATTAAATGATGATAATATGTACTCATATTTTGATCTTCAATTTTGTTCTATTGGTCTACGTGTCTGATTTTGTGCCAGTACCACATTGTTTTTGTTACTATGGCTCTGTAATATATCTTGAGACCTTGAATAATAATTTCTCCAGCATTGTACTTTTGTTCAGGATTGTTTTGGCCATCTTGGGTCATTTGTGGTTCATATGAATTTTATGATAGTATTTTTTTCCTATTCTGTGAAGAACAAGATGGGGATTGATTGCATTGTATCTATAAATAACTTCTGGTAGGTGTCCATTTTCATATTTTTTTCTACAAATACATGAATATGGGATACATTTTCATTGACTTTATTTCTTTTTTCAAAGGTTTAAAGTTTTCACTGTAAAGGCCCTTTACTTTCTTGGTTGGGTTTATTACTAGATACGTTATATTTTTTGAGGCTATTGTTAATCAGAGTGTGCCTACAATCTTTGTTCTGTATATTTGCTGTTAGTGTATAGAAAAGCTACTGATTTGTGAAAGTTGATTCTGTATCCTGCCACATTGATGAATTTGTTTATCATTTCTTGAAGTTTTCTGGTAGAATATTTGGGGTTTCTAATGTATATATGTCATCTGCAAATAGGGATAGTTTGATTCTTTCCTTATTTATAGTCTTTCAGTTTTCTTCTCTTGTATTATTGCTCCACCTAGTGTTTTGATCACAATATTGAAAGGGAGTGGGCTAGTGGCTATCCTTCTGTTGTGCCTAACTTCAGTGTGATTGCTTCAAGCTTTTCTCCGTTTAGGATATTTTTGGCTGTGGGTAGATTTTATTATGTTATGTTCTCTCTATCTCCACATTCTCTAGGACATTTATCATGAAAATATGCTGGATTTTGTCAAAGGCTTTTTCTGTAGCTGTTAAGATAGTCATGTGATATTATTCTCTATAAGTCTACTTATGTGGTCTATTATACTTATTCATTTTTGTATGTTGAACTATCCTGAATTCTAGAGATAAAGTCAACTTGGTCATAGTAGATAACCTTTTGCCATTTATCTGTATTCTTTTGTATTTATTTATTTATTTTAATACTTTAATATTTTTACACATGTATAAAATAAACTACATATAGCAGGGAGAACCATGTGACAATCATGAGAATAATGAGTTCTATACATGTTATATTCATAGTGACTTCTCCATCTGCATTCGTCTCATTTGAAGTGTCTTTCCTGTCTTCTGTATTCTATTTGCAAGTATTTTATTGAGGATTTTTCCATTTATTTACTTATGTATTCACTTTACATTCTGATCTCAGACCCCCTCCTTCTTTTCCTCCCAATCCCACCCTCACCCTCTTCCCCATCCCTTGAGTACCAACCCAGCCTGGCATATTGAATCACAGCAGGACCTCTTCCACTGAGGTCAGACAATGCAGCCCAGTTATGAGAAAGAAATCCAAAGGCAAGCAACAGAATCAAAGGCAGCCCATGCTCCAGTTGTTAGGGAAGCCATATGAAGACCAAGCTGTAGATCTTCTACATATGTGTAGGAGGCCTAGGCCCAGCCCATTCATGCTCTTTTGTTGGTGGTTCAGTCCCTGCGAGCCCCCTGGGACCACATTGATCTTCTTGTGGTGTCCTTGGCCCCTCCAGCTCCTCCACTCTTCAGCAAGACTTCCCAAATTGGCTGTCAGTCTTTGCATCTGTTTTTATCGACTGCAGGATGAAGCCTCTCAGAAGACAGTTGTGCTAGGCTCCTGTCTGCAAGCCTAGCAGAGTGTCATTAGCGATATCAGGGGTTGGCTCTCACCCATGGTGTAGGTCTCAAGTTGGGCCAGTCATTGGTTTGCTATTCCTTAAATCTCTACTCCATCTTTATCCATGCACATCTTGTAGGCCAGACAAATTTTGGGTCCAAGATTTTGTGGGTGAGTTTGTGTCCCCCTCCCTCTACTGGAAGTCCCGCCTGGGTATAGGAGGTGGACTCTTCAGGCTCTGTACCTCCCACTGCTAAGAGTCTCAGCCAGGGTCACCCCCATTGACTCCTAGATGCTTCTCCATCTCAGATCTCTGGCTTATCCCAGAAACATTCCACCACTGTTTTCCATTCTCTCTCCCAGCTCCACATCTGTTCCCCACCTTGTTCCTATGCCCGCCCCTTCTCCCACCCAGATACCTCTCTTATTCACTTCTGGTGTCAATTTTATTTCACCTTTGGAGTGAGATTTAAGCATTCTCTCTTGGGCCCTTCCTTGCTGCTTAGCTTCTTTGGGTCTGTGGATTGTGGCATGGTTATCCTGTACCACCTGGCTAGTATCTACTTATAAGTGAGTATATACCATGTGTGTCTTTCTGGTCTGGGTTACCTCACTCAGGATGATATTTTCTAGTCCCACCCATTTGCCTGCACATTTCATAATGTCCTTGGTTTTAATAGCTGAGTAGTGTCCCATTGTGTACTGTATCACATTTTCTTTATCCATTCATCAGTTGAGGGACATATAAATTGTTTCCAGTTTCTGGCTATTATGAAAAAATATCTGCTATGAATATAGTTGAGCAAGAGTCCTTGTGGAATGGTGGCGAATCCTTTGGGTATATGCCCAGGAGTGGTATAGCTGGGACTTGTAGAACTATTCCTAATTTTCTGAGCAGCCGCCAGATTGATTTCCAAAGTGGTTGTACAATGCAATAGAGGAGTGTTGCTCCACATCCTAGCCAGCATGTGCTATTACTTGAGCTTTTGTTATCAGCCATTCTGATGGGTGTAGGATGGAATCTCAGAGTTGTTTTGATTTGGATTTCCTTGATGACTAAGTGCTTCTTGGCAGTGAGAGATTCCTCTGTTGAGAATTCTCTGTTTAACTCTGTATCCAATTTTGAAATTGGGTTATTTGGTTTGCTGATGTTTAATTTCTTGAGTTCTTTATACAGTTTGGATATTAGCCCTCTGTTGGTTGTAGTGTTGGTGAAGGTCTTTTCCCATTCTGTAGGCTGCTGTTTTGTCCTGTTCACAATGTACTTTGCCTTACAGAAGTTTTCGGTTTCATGAAGTTCCATTTATTAGTTGTTGATCTTAGTGCCTGAGCTGTTGGTGTTCTGCTCAGGAAGTTGTCTCTTGTACCAATGGGTTCAAGGTTATTCTCCCTTTCTCTTTTATTAGTTTTAGTGCATCTGGCTTTATGTTAGGGTGTTTGATATTCTTGGACTTGTGATTTTTGTGCAGGGTGATAAATATGGATCTATTTGTATTCTTCTACATGCAGACCTCCAGTTAGACCAGAACCATTTGTTGAAGAGGCTCTATTTTCCCCCATTGTATGGATTTGGCGTCTTTAGAAAAAACAGCTTTCCATAGGTGTGTGGGTTTATTTCTCAGTCTTTGATTCTATTCCATTGATCCATCTGTTTGTTCTTATGCCATTACTATGTGGCTGTTATTACTATTGCTCTGTAGTACAGCTTGAACTCATGGATGGTGGTGCCTCCAGCAGTTCTTTTTTTAACTTAAGTAATTTATTCAGATTACATTTCAATTGTTATCCCCTCACTTGTATTTCCCCTTCCCCCTCCCTCCCTCTTTCATCCTATTCCCTTCCCCTAGGTCTGTGACAGAAGGGGACATCATCCCCCACTATAAGATCACAGCCTATCAGGTCTCTTCCTGGTAGCCTGCTTACTCTTCCTCTCCAGCAGTTCTTTTATTGCACACCATTGTTTTTTTTTTTCCTACCCTGATTTTTTTTCTTTTTTCTATATGAAGTTGAGGGTTGCTGCTTCAATGTCTGTAAAGAATTGTGTTGGAATTTTAATGGGAATTGCATTGAATCCGTAGATTGCTTTTGGTAAGGTAGCCATTTTTACGATGAGCGTGGGATATCTTTCCATATTCTGCGATCAGAGATGTGAGGTTTTGTTATACAGGTCTTTCACTTGCTTGGTTTCAGTTACACCAAGATACTTTATATTATTTGTGGCTATTGTGAAGTGTATTGCTTCCCCAGTTTCTTTCTCAGCCCATTTGTCATTTGTATACAGGAGGGTTACTGAGTTTTTAAAATTTATTTTGTATCCAGCCATTTTGAAAGTAGGGAACAAGACAGGAGAGGGAGCAAAAAAGAGATATGAGGGTGGAGATCAGACCAGGGAAAGCATGGCGGGTGGGGGAGCTAGAAAGGACAGAAGGCCTGCAGAAAAAAGAGACACTCTGGGTGGGGGCATTTCTGTGACAAGTTGGAGGCCCAAGTCTGGGCAGGTTCCTGGGAAGATATGGGGGAGGAACTCTAGCAATGACTCCCAGTAGCAGGGGTCATAGAGACTGAAGAGCACTCCCTCTAACTAGATAAGATTCCTAATAGAACTAATAGAGGGAAGGGAACACCAACCTACCCACAGAAACTTTGACCCAAAATTTACTCCATCTACAAGATGTGCAGGGATAAAGATAGAACAGATAGTGCAGAGATTGAGGGGATGTCCAACCTATACCTGGCTCAACCCAACACCAACTCCATGGGAGAGAGCCAACTCCTGACACTCTTAAGGATACTCTGCTATGTTTTCAGACAGAAGTCTAGCAGAGTTGTCTTCTGAGAGGCTCCACCCAGAAGTACTTTGAAACAGATGCTGAGAGTCACAGCCAAACATTGGTCAATGAGTAGGAAGTCTTGTTGAAATGTGGGGAGAAAGAGAAAAGGACCTGGAGGAGGCAGAAGCTCTACAAGAAGACAGAGTCAACTAACTATGGCACAGAGGGGCTTCCAGAGATAGAAGCACCAACAAAAGACCATGCATGAACTAGACCTACATCCCTTACAACAGATGTTGGCTTCATGTGGGTCCTCTATGAATGCGAGTGAGGCTCTCTGACCTGGACTTTGTTCCCAGATTTTTGATCACTTTCCCTTGGTGGGACTGCCTTTCAAGGACACAGGAGAAGAGGACGTGCTCAGTCCTGATGTGACTTGATGAAGTGGGGTAGATGGGAAGAGGGGGCTCCCCTTTTCTGAGGGATAGGGGAGGAGATATGGGGGAGAGGGATGGAGGGGGCAACTGGGAGGAGATGAGGGATAGGACTATAACCAGAATATAAAGTAAATAAACAAATAAAGAAAAATAAAAAGAAAAGAAAGCACTCTGAGCAAGTCAGGAGGGAGTGAGAAAGTAAGCAACATTCCTTGATGGTCTCTTCATCAGCTCCTGCCTCCAGGTTCCTTGAGTTTCTGTCTTGACTTCTTTTGATGATGAACAGGGATGTGGAAGTATAAGCCAAATAAACCATCTCACCACTAATAATGACACCATTTCCCTTTTTAGTTTCCTGCCTCCAGCCCTCCCACATATCCTTCCTTGCTCTGTTATAAATTCATGTCCTCTTTTTGGATTAAATATAATTATATACACACGTGCAACCTGATCAATTTGTGTAATGATACTTGTATTTATGTCTCCAGATCTGACCATTTGGTATTGGATAACCAATTGATGTGCTCTTCCCTGAAGAAGATTATTCTAGTTCAGTTACTGGGTTTTTCCAATTTCATCTTAATTTTACCTTTAATTACTTCCAGTTTTTCTTTCTATTAATTGACATCAGTTTTCTAGTTCTGGATTGTCTTCATAATTTTCTTAAGTCTTATGTTTGTATATTTTGGGTGGCATCATTTAAGTATTTATTCTCCTTAAGCTACCTTTTCCTTAATGTTATTGATCTTTTAAAATTTGTGTCTCCTTTAAATGACTTGCATTCTTTGATAAAGTTTATCAATTTTGATAAATTTTATTTAAATGCTGGGTCCTCAGGTTAATCTCAGAAATTCTCATTGATAAACATTTCTACAGGCTTGGTAGGTTTTAGAGGAGAGATATTGGCTTGATCATTCACACACACACTTTTTTTTTTGGTATTTGGAGATGAGATTTGGGTATGTGGACTTCTTTTGTTAGTTCTTTGTCTTGTGTAGACAATGCAGGTTAGAGAAGAGAGAGAATGTGCAGGCCAGTTGGATTCAAAGGTTCGAAATGGCTTAGGTGGAGTGAAGTCAGCTGGATGGAAGAGACTGAGATGCTGCAAGATATGTGTCATGGTCCTAGGGTAGGTCTGGAGCATGGGAGTAGATATACTTGTGTGGAGAGGTTAGATTTGGCATGAGAAAACTTGAGGATGGGGCTGCCAGGGAAGGTCCTGGCATAATACTGCATATTGTTTGTGGTAAGGTAGGGTTCACTGTACTAGGCCTGACCACTGGAAGTGGGATCCAGGCTAGATTTAGTACTTGAGGAGAGATTTACTTGTTAGACCCTGGAGAAGAATGCAGATTCTGGCTCAGTAGAGGTTGGATGTGGTGCAGGATGGCTAGAGTTTATTTATTTATGTATACATCTATCTCTCTATCTATCTATCATCTATCTATCTATCATCTATCATCCACTCATATATCATCTATCTATCTGTCTGTCTATCTATCTATATATATATATATATATATATATATAATCTATTTTTCATCTGTCTATCTACTGTGTGCATATACATGCACTATGGGGACCTAGTTTATGTGCTGCAAATCTCAAAGCAGTAATAAAAGCAGGTATAATTCAAAGTCATCCTTGGTATGGGCAGTAGGGGGCAGGCTGCAGCTACAAAAGGGAGGAAGGGAAATCTGTGATAACTGCATGGCTACAGCAGACTTGCTTATCAGTTCTGTCTGGGAAAAAAAAAAACTTTGTGGTGGCTGAGACCTATATTTTGGGAGCCAGAGAAAGGCCGCTAGAGGGTCAGTGATCTAAGAGGAAATACACAGTTTTGAAGACCATTTCTATCTCCAGGATGTGCCAGGCCCCAAATAATATTTAAGACTCAGAGGCGCACAGGCAGCTGAGAGCACTTAGCACTCTATGTCATATCTTCTCGGATGTCTATTTCTTTCCTTGTAGGACATTGCTGGATGAGGTTGAAGTCTATCCCCTCTGGAAGTCTGGTCTAATGTGCTCAGAAAAGTGTGTGGGAGGGACTCCCTTTTGATTCCAGGGGGCCCCTAAATCCCATCTTGTGAGAGGTGTCACAGACCTGGTCCTGCTTTGATAAAAAACTTCAAAGCCTGCTCTGGATTACCAAGGAGCTGTTCCTGGTCTCGAGATAAGGCTCTCAGGATATTTGCTATAAACAGAAGTCATATCCTGGGATCTGCCCTTCTCTTTTACAACCCCTAGGCCTTAAAGCCCCCAGATTCATGAGTGGGGGGTCGTTTTTCCTGGTCCTTTGGGTCTCATGCCCTTCCTCCTCACCCTGCTTTTTGCTGCTTTTTAAACTTTTTGGCTTTTAGCTTAGCCCTGACTCCCTCTCTACACCAAATATGCGAGGCTTAGAATGCACAATAAGGTTTAGTTCCTGGCTGTTTTGACTGCCTCTTTTTGACTCATGATTTGGATGCTGCTTTTTGCACTTTCCAAGCCCTGGCTTCCCTCCCTGCTATCCTCACAGACCGGAGCCTAGCATAGCTGTCTTTTGAGTGGCTCCACCCAGCAGCAGATTGAACAGATGATGAGACCCATAGCCAAACATTGGCCGAAGCACAGAGGGTCTTGTAGAAAAGTGACAGGAGCTCTACAAGAAGACCAACGGAGCCAACTAACCAGGGACCAGAAGGGCTTCTGGAGAGTGAAGCAACAGCCAAGGGTCATGCATAGACTGGACATAGGCCCCCGACACAGATGTTGCCTATGGGCAGTTCAGGTTTCATGTGGGTCCCATATGAAGGTGTGGGGGCTGTTTCTGAGATGGAATCTGTTGCCTGCTTTTTGATCACTTCCCCATGGTGGGGCTGCCTCACCAGGCCACAGGGAAAGAGGACCAGCTTAGTCCTGATATGACTTGATGAGCTGGGGTAGGTTGGTGGGGGGGAGACTCTTCTTCTCTGAGCAATAGGGGAGGGGAGATAGGGGAAAGTGAGGGAAAGACAAGGAGGAGAGGAGGGAGGGAGTTACAACTGGGACGTAAAGTGAATTAATTAATTAACTAATACATTAAAAACAAAACAAAACCAAAACCAGACTGCCTGTTCTCATTTTTAGAATATGCAGGTAATAGACTGCATTTTGGCAAAAATCTATCCCTTACAAATACTTCAAATACATTTTCTTATGTTCCCACAAAAGTACCATTCCATGCTTATTACAAATTGTGATGGACAGTTCCTAAAGACTCTAATTACCAAAGTTCACAGAAGAGGCAACAAATACTCACGTATCTATTGTGCATATTTGTTTTGCCTCTATAATTACTAAAATAAAAAGACCGATACCTTCCTTGGTGAACTCTATCAATCATTTTATGCTGGAAATAAGCAATTTCATAAAGACTTTCCCTAGTGTGGAGAGACTGCTCAGAGGATAAGGGTTCACATCCCTGCACCATGTCAGACAGTTCACAAAGACTGTAACTCCAGCTCTAGGGGATCCAGTACTCTCTATTGGTTTCCAAGAATATTTGCACACACATATGCACATACACTCACATAGGTGCACGCACACACACACACACACACACAGTTCTTATGCCACAGCACATCCATATCTTACTCTTTCATACAAGTTTGTGGTTTTTCCTTTGCTGAGTAGATTTGGATCCCTGTAGATGGCAATATTGTAAAACATTCTGAAAGGAGAAATTATATTCTACAACCATAGAGCTCAGAATAGGCTTCTTGTCTGGATAGTTGAGATTTAAATTCACTCACATATAAGTGGAGATGTTTGAAAATGGGGCAAGGGAAATTACTAGACCACCAGCAAACCCCCGCTCATTTTATCCAGGGTAAAGAGACTGAGGCTTAACCTTGGGCTGTATGCATTGAAACCGTCTTCAAATAACTCAATCAAAAGGCATGAAAAAAGCTAAGTGGAATTGTGGGTTGTTTGCTAGGAGAAAGAGGCAGAGAGACAGAGAGAGACAGAGAAAGAGAGGGACAGAGAAAGAGAGAGAGAGAGAGAGAGAGAGAGAGAGAGAGAGAGAGAGAGAGAGAGAGAAGAAGAAGAAGAAGAAGAAGAAGAAGAAGAAGAAGAAGAAGAAGAAGAAGAAGAGGAAGAAGAAAGGAAGACATGCCTTGAATAAGTGATATGGTTTCTTTCATAAGGCTTGCTGTTTTTATTTACTTGGGAAAATTGTATTGCCTCCATTTTGTACATTAAAACTCCCTCTTCTGTGGGTTGCTCAGTATGATATGGGGTCATCTTTAGTTCCTATGCCAGATCTAAATGTGCAACCTCCTATCTCCTGCCAGCATACTGAAACTCTGAGTTAAGCTTGGTCTTCACTCTCATTTTCATGGAGTCCCCTTTCTTCAGCTTAATGTGATATGACGTGATGGGCTGGGGAAATACACATGGTATATGTATGCCATGCATTTGTAAGTCTGTGAGGTAAAGGTACCATGTCCTCCTTTGAAACTAGATACGTCTGTCTCTTGCCAATGTTATTTCCGCGGTCAACACCCAGATTAGCTGTGAAACAGAGAGAGGAAGCAGAACACCAACTATGTAGAATCAGACCCTCCCTGCACCAATAAATGGGCCACATTGTGCACAGCCCAGAACATCACTTACAGAGTGGGAGGCCAAGGAACAGGCTCAGCTTCAGCTCCCCCTCACATCCTGCCCTGAACACAGTGCTTGAGCACCTGCTGGACACTGACACCTCATCCCTCTTTCCTTTATTGTTTTTCCCCAAACACATGGACTGGCTCCTGTTCCTCTTGTTTCCAGGATTCCTCCTGGTTTTGCACAAGTCTCATTCAATGGGTAAGTGTCATGGCAGGGAAGCAAAGGGGGCAAGGCGTTGGGGTCTATGGGTGATGTCCTGAGCATCCCGATTGGAAAGGGCAAGAACTACAAGGGCACCATTGAACCCGTCTCTGAATTCTCTGGCTGGTACAACCTCATTCCCCACCTTTGGGGCTTTTTCTGGGGGGGCCCTGCTGTCTAATAACTTGACCAGAATCTTGTTCTATGGAAGTATCAAGGACACAGTTTGATGGGAAGGGCGATAAATGCAATCAGGAGAACACAAGGGTTCTCTCAACTGAGGTACAGCCCTCGGCAAGTAACTAAAGCGAGCTCTCTTCTTTCCTCGTCCTCACTGGATCCCTAGTGTTCTCTCTCAACCTTCTCCCTAGAAGCAATGTCTTCCCCCATCGTTCTGACATAATATCTATTTCCTGTAGGAGAACCTACTTTTTGTACTTCCTGTGGTGAATATGCTGACAAGACCTGCAAAAGCAACCCAGGGGTCTGTCGACCCAGATATCCCGACTATGCGTGTCAAATCAAAGACGTATATATTCAACTTGTTAGTGGAGGTGAGGTGAGGGCAAGAGGAGGGGAGAAGTAGGAGACTGACATTATGGCTTGGCTCGTGGAGGAGAAGAGAACTAGAACTGAACCATATCTGCTGTCCCATCAGCATTGGCATCGATTTAGCTGATGGTCTTGGACACGTTCCATCCATCCCGAATTCAAACTCCTCATCTATACAATGATTTAGTTGAAATGGTGGTCTCCAGGTTACTAACATGTCTTACCTTCAGTGACTTAAACTAACACTTCACTCTGTTACACCTCTTGTGCGATAGGGGCACGTGTGTGCTGGGGTTAATCTTGGGAAGAGACTTTCTCTGGAAAAGGTCTTAAGTTTCAAGCTGGAAGACGAGGGAGGGACAACTGAAGTTGTCCAATCCTCTCATTGATTTAACCTGCATATTTATGTCTCTGCCCTACTTTCTTCAGAATATTTATACAAATATTCTACCTTGGGCTGTCCAAGAAGATGTATGGAATATGTACGCTACTTCAAGTTTCAGAAAAATATCTTTTCCTGCTGCAACAAAAGCTACTGCAACAGCCCTCCAGAAAAACATGCCCAGTTCTCAGAAAATAATTTTGTCTAAGCCCTCCTTTGGTTTACAGACCGCTCCTGCTAGCCACATCCTGCCCATTATTTCCTGAACAAGCTTCAATGTTTGGAAGTTTCTTCTCTTCCATCCGACACCCACGGAGTCCGCTGAGAGCCAAAGGGCACAAGACAAATGAGCTGTGGGCAGAGAAAGAAGGTCGTGAACTTTGAAATGCAACCATCAGCCATTAGGATCTGCTATTCTGATTGGAGCCAATTAACAACCTCAAATGTGCATGGAGAAGGAGTCATGCTGTGTGGGGACATTTGTTACATCCCACATAAGTTACCAAAATGTATAATAAATGATATGAGCACATGAAGAGGATGTGTGGGCTGTTTCCATAGTAGGTCAGATACAAAGCAAAGGATTCTCTGCTGAAAGTAGTCTGCCAAAGGTTCCTCAAATGTCTAGGATCCTAAATTTTCTTAAATCTGATACTGGCTAGGTTGATGCGTTCTTTTTATTTTCTGAGAAAAAGAATTAAAAATCAAGAAAATGTTCAAGGTAAAAACCAAATTTATTGGCAAGTATTATAGAATCTGACCAGAGAGGTGCCTCATTGCTGGATACTACTGACTCTAAGGGTCCTGGGTTTTATTTTGGGCTTGATTTGTTCCTTCTTGGTGATCTTGCTCTCCTGTTGGACCTAAGGTTTTCATGTATTTCCTCTTAGTTCTCTGCCTCTTTCTATGAGCTGGGGAACACTGTACTAGGACCCCTGTCTTGTCACATGAGCACTGAAGCAGTTGTGATAGTGGTCCCTGTTTTGATGCACAAGATAGAGCTCAGGCCAAAGTTAAGGTATAAGGGTCTCTCTATAGTCTCCACGCACAGTTTGCCCTGGCAATGTGCGTGGCTTTCGAAGTTCACTTGTTTCCATGGCTATCACTTTTACTAAGAATCCACTCTAGCTTATTCTTCAAGCAGTTAAGCCCACCTTAACCTATTGTATGCCGCAGTGAGTAATCTCATGTTGCAGAGTTGCTTCTTTTTTCTTTCTTTTGTTTGTTTGTTTGTTTATTTATTTATTTAATCACTTTACAGCCTAATCCTAGCCCTCTCTGTCTTCTCCTCTGAATCTAGATGAGACTGTTACTCTATTTACCTGGATCCATTGCAGGGGCATTAACAAAATGTTCATATTTAACTCAAAGAAGAAATAAAAATCCATCAGTTTTAGAGAAAAGAATTTTCTAAACATAGTGTTTTGCATGGGCTAAGCATTAACATACATGAATGGTAAGGCCAGAGAAAACCAGTAAGTGGTACAGGATGAATGTAGACCCAGAAGTAGAAAAGAGTATAAGAAGGTAAGGCTGGGGCTGGAGAGATGGCTCAGAGGTTAGGAGCACTGACTGCTCTTCCAAAGGTTCTGAGTTCAAGTTCCAGCTACCACATGGTGGCTCACAACCATCTATAATGAGGTCTGGTACCCATTCTGGTGTGTAGGTGTACATGCAGGCAGAACATTGTATAAATAATAAATAAATGAATCTTTAAAAAAAAAAAAGAAGGTAAGGCTGCCAGGACAATCTAGGGCCAGATGGATGGGCTTGGTTACAACTCTTCCTTTGTTCTCCATTTCCTTGCACTATCTACATTTTTCTGTATACACTGAAACTGTCCCTGGTTTGTGAAATAGATTGGATGCTGTCACTAGTTATTTCACCCAGGACAATAGCCCTCTCAAGAATGGTGTCAGAGTGATGAATGAGTAGCTATAGACTTGGGAACTGTCTCCTTTCTCAACAAGTAAGACAGAAACTGAGAATCAAGGTCATTAGAGGTGAGATAGATGCAAATAAACCTTCAGGGAGAAAGCAAGATGCACAGCTGAGGGTATCATTGCATTCTCCATTTCTAGCCAGTTTGTTATGAGTGTGACCCAAGTTGTTCTTATCCAAGAACCTCACAATTTCAGGGAATTTAAAATGCTTTTGAAATAATTAACCCAGATGTAAAAACACCAGCAATAGAGAAAGCCTCTGGGTGCTAAAGATGACTCCTCATGATCATGAGTGATTTCTTCCTAAAAATTCTATATTAGGAAATAAGTGCATAGTGGAGAAAATCCAAGAAAACTGAAATCAGAGCTCTGTGGAAGTCAGAGACTAATGTGGAGTCCTTTGGCATTTGCATTTCTTTCTTTACTGACTTTTTAATGTGGTTGGTTTCAAAAGTGAGAGCAGCAAAGGGACAGAAGCGCCATGTTCTGTGACCTCTCGGAAAAGAAAGAAAGAAAGAAAGAAAGAAAGAAACAAACAAACCTCTGAAAAAGTGACAGAGGTCTACAAAAGCCAATCAAATGTTCAATGGGGAGAAAGGAAGTCTTAAAATTATCTGAAATTTTTGTGGCTTTTATTTATTTTGGCTCCAGGCTGTGTACTTAAAGCAGCGGTGAAAGACATCTATACCTATTTTATCCAACACAGAATTTGAGCAGGAGAGTAATAGGAAGTTTTTACAAAAGCCACAAGGTGGGGATCAGATGTGGGCAGAGTTGGGGTGCAGGGAGAACCCAGAGAGAGAATGGAAACCAGTGGGGGAGGGCATCCCTGGGAAAGGGGAGGCCCCTGGATGTCTATGGGGGTGACTCTAGCTGAGCCAAGAGATGTAAAATGCCAAAGAATCAAAGGAAATGAATAAAACTATTCAAGACTTGAAAATGGAACTAGAAGCAATAAAGAAAACATGAACTGAGAGAATTCTGGAAATGAAAAATTTAGGAATTTGAACAGGAACTACAGCAGCATGCATCATCAGCAGAATACAAGAAAAAGAAGGAATCTCAGTCACTGAAGGTACAATAGAAGAAATGGATACACCAGTCAAAGAAGATATTAAATCTAAAAAAATCCTGACACAAAACACCCAGGAAATCTGGGATACTATTAAAAGACCAAACCCAAAAATAATAGGGGTAGAAGAAGGAGAAGAATCCCATCTCAAAAAAACCTATAAAGCATTTTCTTTCTTTTATAAAAATATTTATTTTTCTCTCATATAATACACCCCAATTTCAGCCTTCCCTTCCTCCACTCTTCCCAGTCCACATCTACATCCTTTCTCTTCAGATCCACTCCTCCTCTATTTCTCTTCAGAAAAGAGCAGGCCTCCCAGGGATGTCAAGCAAACATGGCATAACAAGATGTAACAGAAGAAGGCTTAAACCCCACATCAAAGCTGAGAGGGGTAACCCAGTGGGAGGAAAAGGGTCCCAAGAGGAGGTAAAAGAGTCACAGACACCCCTCTCTCACTGTTAGGAGTCCCACAAAACTCTCAAACTAAACAACCACAGCTTTTATGCAGAGGACCTGCGACATATCCATGCAATCTTTACGAATGTTGCCACAGTCTCTGTGAACCTTTATTTATGAGCCCTGCTTAGTTGATTGTGTGGGCTTTGTTCTCTTGGCATCCTTGACCCTTCTGGCTCCTACAGTTCTTCCTTCCTTCTTTCTGCTGGCTTCCCCAAGATCTGCCTGAGGTCTTTGCATCTGATCCCATCAGCTGCTGGAGGAAGCCTCTCTGGTGATGATTGGGCTAGGCACTGACCTATGTATAGCAGAATATTTTTAGAAATCATTTTGTTGGCATTTTGTTGTAGTTGTGTTTGGTTCTATCCTAGGCTGCTGGGACATTCAGCTTCTGGTTCCTGGTCATCAAGGAGGAAGCATAAGCTTCTGCTCATGGCATAGACCTCAAGCTAGACCAGTCATTGTTTGGCTACTTCCACAAGTTCTCCACCAACTTTACATCAGTACATCTTGTAGGCAGGACAAATTGTAGGTCAAAGGTTTGAGTCTGGGTTGGTGTCCCAGTCCCTCCACTGGAACCTTTGCCTGGTTACAGAAGATGGCTAGTTCAGGGTTTATATCTCCCATTGCTTAGCTAGGGTCACCATTGATTCCAGGGAGTTTCCATTGTACTAGGCTTCTATCTGGCTTGCAAATGCCCCCCCCCCTAATTCCAGTCATCTTTCTCAGTGCTCTCCTTCCATCTGCTACCACCTGATAATTTCTGTTCCCATCTCCACCCACCCCCAGTCCACCCATGAAATCTATTCTATTTCCTCTTCCCAGGGATATGTGTGTGTCGCCCCTTGAGCTCTCCTTGATACTTAGCCTCTCTGGGTCTGTGGGTTGTAGCACGATTATCTTTTACTAAAAAGCTAATGTACACTTATAAATGAGTACATAGCATGTTTGTCTTTCTGTTCCTGGGTCACTTCACTCAAGATTATTATTATTTTTAGTTCCATCCATTTGCATGAAAATTTCATGATGTATTTTTTTAAACAGCAGAGTAATACTCCATTATATAAAAGTAACATGTTCTCTTTATCTGTTCTTCAGCTGAAAAAACATCTAGATTGTTTCCAGTTTCTGGTTACTATGAATAAAGCTGCTATGGACATATTTGAGTAAGTGTCCTTGTGGCACAATGAAGCATCCTTTGAGTATATGCTCAGGAGTGGTATAGCTGGGTCTTGGGGTAGATGGATTCCCGAATTTCTGAGATATGTCTATATTGGTTTACAAAGTGGCTGTACAACTTTGCATTCTTACTAGAAATGGAGGAGTGCTTCCTTTGTTCCGTAGTCTTGCCAGCATCAGCTGTCACTTGTGTTTTTGATCTTAGACATTGTAACAGGTATAATATGGATTTGTATTTTTCTGATAGCTAAGGATGTTGAACATCTCTTTAAGTGCTTCTTGACCACTTGAGACTCCTCTATCAAGAACTCTCTGTTTAGATCTATATGCCATCTTTAAATTGGGTTATTTTGGTTGTTTATATCTAATTTCCTGAGTTGTTGTTGTTGATATTATATTTTCTTCTTTTTTCACTTTTGAGACAGGATTTTTCTGTATAACAGTTCTGGTTGTCCTGGATTCACTTTGTAGACCAGGCTGGTCCCAAACTCACAGAGATCTGCCTGGCTCTGCCTCCTGAGTGCTGGGATTAAAGGTGTGAACCACCATGCCTAGCTCCTGAATTCTTTATATAGTTTGGATATCATCCCTCTGCCAGATGTGGAATTGGTGAAAATCATTTCCCATTTTGTAGGTTGATGCTTTGTCATATTAACAGTGTCCTTTGCCTAACAGAAGCCTTTCAGTTTCATGAGGTCCCATTTGTTAATTGTCACTCTTAATGCCTGTGCTATTGGTGTTCTGGTCAGGAAATTGTCTCCTGTGCCAATGTGTTCAAGGCTCTTCCCCACTTTCTCTTTTATTACATTTAGTGTATCTGCTTTTATGTTGAGGTCTTTGATCCATTTTGATCCATTGTCTAGGGCAATAGATATGGGTCTATTTGTATTCTTTTACATGCAGACATCCAGTTAGACCAGCAGCTTTTGTTGACAATGCTTTCTATTTTCCACTGTATATTTATGACTTATTTATAAAAAAAGATCAAGGTGTTTATAGGTGTGTGGATTTATGTCTGGGTATTTGGTTCATTTCCACTATATAAGCTTTCTGATTTTATACCAATACCATATGGCTTTTATTATTATAGCTCTGTAGTACAGTTTGAAATCAAGGATGGTAGTATATCTGGAAGTTTGTTTATTGTACAGGACTGTTTTAGCTGGCTTGTTTTATTTTGTTTTTCTACATGATTTTGAATAAGATATAAGAAGATGGAAATATCTTCCATGCTTATGGGTCAATAGGATTAACATAGTAAAAAATGGCCATCTTACCAAAAGAAATCTACAGATTCAACATAATTGCCATCAAAACTCCTATAATCTCAGCTACACAGGAGGACAAGGCAAGTTCAAAGCCTGCCTTGGTGACAGAGTGTGTTCAAGGCTTACATGGGATACAAAGTGAAATGAGTAAGAAGTTAAGAAGTTAAGAGAAGGCAACAGACATAGCTCAGTAGTGTAATATTTACCTAGCATTCATGAGACCCAGTTTAATCCATAACACTGAAAGCAAGAAACCACAAGAAAATATCAAATAATGCTTCACCGCCACCAGCAGAACGTATATTCTTCTCTGGTGCACATAGACTGTATGTACACCACACCTTTAATATCTTTTCTGTCCTTCTCATTTACTGAGTAGATCATAGAGTGATTTATTATGCCAAGGAACAGAAGTGTATGGTCAATTTTCTGCTATCTGTTCACCAGCTGTTTCCTCCTCCCAGTGTAAGGTATTTTATGCATTTAAATCCATGATACATCTTTTTTTTCAAGTAATAAAAGCATTGATAAAAGTCAATACTTAACTCTAATTGTGGATAAAACACCAGGCAAAAGAAGTGGACTGCTGTGCTCTTTGAGTATGACACCAAGGAGATTTAGACCTCGTGTTCTATGACTCCTGAAATTCTGATGCTTGGAGAATTTGTTAGTGGAGAACCAATCTAAATGTGCAAAGGGATCAGACATGAGATTCAAGGGAAGTGAGGACATGATCTAATGTACCCCAAGCTATAATTGGTGATGAGATTATTGCAAGTGTCTTAAGAAGTACAGTAGTTTGTCAGCACTGTACTATCACCAGAGGTAACCACATTATACCCACAGTTCTTCGTGCATTTGTATGTACTCTGCATCCTGTGGGTCAGACACTAGAAGAGGAGGGCAGAAACAAGTTGTCATTGTGTTAGCTCGAGATCCACTTAGACTAACTGGGAACATATTAAATGGAGACTATTTATTTGATAAGAACCACAAGTCCCACCCTGGGAGTCTTGCCATGTGTTTTAACTGTATTTATCAAGGCTTCTTCTCCCAGTTTTATGCCTTTCGTGTTGAGCTTGAGGTTTTAGATGGTGACACACAGTTAGCCCTTCCGTCTCGGGCAGATGGTACAAGGTGTATGCTAAATTTTTGATGGGTTCCAGTTTCTATGGTAAGCACCAGGGTAATGGAAGAGCAATGTTAAGTCAACTTTCAAGGACCTGGTACCTTGGAATGCCATGTGATGAGAATGCATTGTGGCAGATGCTGAGAGTTTAACACAACAGGGGGAATGGGAGGCTTAAAGGGGAATGATGGAGATAGGTAGAAGGCTTTACGAATATCTGAGTCTGAAATGAGACCACAGTAGGTCAGCATTAGAATGGTGGAGGAGGACAGAGTGTGAGAAATGTCATGTTTGGGCCCAGTGACTTAGAACATCACCCCATGAAGAATCACTTGTGGCTATGAATACTCATAAAGAGATCATGAATAAAATTATGGGCAATCTCCTATTAATTCAGTATCCATTTCTTATTAGAATTACATAATATACACAGGACAGATTGCTCAGTGCTTAAGAGTCCCTATTGTTCTTGTGGAAGATCTAGGTTCAGTTCCCATAACCCACGTGGCAGTTCACAACCATACATAACTTCAGCCTCACAGGATCTCATGCCCTCTTTTGGCCTTTATAGGCACCAGGAATGCATGAGCTGCAGATAACTATATGCAGACAAAACCATACATAGAGTCAAAAAATAAAAAAAGAACGGTCTGATAAAGATACTATCATCACAGCCCCAAACATAACCTTCATTTACAATTTTTACTCTCTCCCTTTATTTAATCACTTTACAGCTTGATCCCAAGCCCCTCCTTCCTTTCCTCCCAGTCCCACCCTCATTCCCCCTCCTCCCATTCCCCCATCTTCTCAGAGAAGGGGAGGCCCCCCCAAGGGTGGTACCAACCCACCCTTGCATCTCAAGTCGGAGCAGGATTAAATGTATGACTCTGAGATTCCATCTTACATGCATCAGAATGGCTAAGATAAAAAATTCAAGTGACACCACATGCTGGCGAGGATGTGGAGAAACAGGAGCACTCCTTCACTGCTGGTGGGATTGCAAACTAGTACAACCACTTTGGAAATCTATCTGGCAGTATCTCAGAAAACTGGGAATAGGGCTTCCTCAAGATCCAGCTATTCCATTCCTTGGATTATACCCAGAAGAAGCTCCAGCACACAACAAGAAGATTTGCTCAACCATGTTCATAGCAGCCTTATTCATTATAGCCAGAACCTGGAAACAGCCTAAGTGTCCCTCAGTAGAAGATTGGATGAAGAAACTGTGGTACATTTACACTATGGAATACTACTCAGCTATTAAAAACAAGGAATTTCCAAAATTTGTGGACAGATGGATTGAACTAGAATAGGGGAGGACATCCTATTGGGACTCTAGATGAGAGAACCATGTGAGAATAGCAATGTAGAAGGATCCAGTGGGTCCTAGAAACCTACAAGTAGAACATTATGATAGGCAGATTTGGGCCAAGGGGTCCCGCTCAAACTAAGGCAACTAGCCAAGGACAATACAGGCAGTAAAATTTAAACCCCTACCCAGATCTAGCCCATGGACAGAACAGTCTCCACACTTGAGTGGAGAGAGGGATATGACTTTCTTGTGTACTCTGGTGCGTCACATTTGACTATGTCCCCTGGAGGAGGAGACCTAGTGGCACTCAGAGGAAGGACAGCAGGTCACTGAGAAGAGACTTGATACCCTATGAGCATATACAGGGGGAGGTAATCCCTCTCAGGAACAGTCATAGGGGAGGGGAATAAGGGGAAAATGGGAGGGAGCAGAGAATGGGAGGATACAAGGGATGGGATAACCATAGAGATGTAACAAGAATAAATTAATAAAAAAAGAGAAAGAAATGGTTATAATGAGTGAGTTAATCCAGAAGCAGAAAGAGTCAAATGGTATATACTCATTTATATCTGGACGCTAGTCCTAGGGGCATGTCCCATGAATGTCTTCACTTATCAGGAAAGTGGGACAGAGGGGAGGACATCCTGTTTGGAGTCTAGGTGAGAGAAGCATAGGAGAATGGGGAAATAGAAGGACCCAAATGGTCCGAGAAACCTACAAGAAGAACATTATGACAGGTGGATCTGGGCCCAGGGGTCCCACTCAAACTATAGCACCAGCCAAGAACTATACATGCAGTAAACATTGAGCCCCAACCCAGATCTAGCCAATGGACAGGACATTCTCCACAGCTGAGTGGAGAGTGGGGTCTGACACTCACACGAACTCTGGTGCCTCATATTTGACCATGTCCCCTTGATAAGGAGGCCTGGCGGCACTCAGAGGAAGGATAGCAGGCTACCAAGAAGAGACTTGACACCCTATGAGCATATACAGGGGGAGGAGGTCCCCCTCAGTCACAGTCATAGGAGAGGGGAGTAAGGGGGAAATGGGAGGAGGGAGGAATGGGAGGATACAAGAGATGGGATAATAATTGAGATGTAATATGAATGAATGAATTAAAAAATAAATGTATCCTTTTCCATTGAGGCCTGCCAAGGCAGCCCAGCTAGGAAAAAGGGATCCAAAGGCAGGCAACAGAGTCAGAGAGAGCCCCTACTCCCACTGTTAGGGGACTCACATGCTGACCAGGCTGCACATTTGCGACATATGTGTAGAGGGTCTAGGCCTAACCCATGCATGCTCTTTGGTTGTTGGTTCTGTTTCTGTGAGATGCCGTGGGTTGATTTCTGAGTGAGGAGAATTCCAATAACTTTTGCTGAATCACTGAATATAATTACAGTTTATTTCCAATCCAGACTCCATGGATCACACAAAAATTCTTATCAGTTTATGCACACAGATTTTATGTTTGTAGACACTACAATATCTACACAGAGTGAAGGCTAGAATAAAAACTAATATTGTGTTTAAAGGAGAAAGGAAACATTACTGTCACAGTTAAAAAATAGAAGAGACTAAAATTTTTTTACCTAGAGACACATTCCAAGCAACAGATAAATCAGAAGGAGGTGAAGGTTATACAGTTGTTTCCCCGCAATGGACAAGGGAACAACAGAGTTACAGGCAGGAGCACTAACCACTCTGCATAGGGCCCCTGTCCCCTGGATATTTTTGTACTTTATTACATTGACCTCATGTAGAATAGTGAATGCAGAACATCTCTTGCATTTCCAGAAACTGAGCTAAATGGCCAGGAATGATGAGTGAGTCTCCTCATGTTGATCATGAGTTTCTTTTTCTTCCCCCCCCCCCCCCGTTTAGTCAATTTAGGGAATATATAAAGTTTATTGTTTCACATTTTCAGTGGACAGTATCCAGTAAAATAAAAAGATAGAAGAAATAATGTAGCCAAGAATGAGACCTCTCTTTACATTGGATTATATTTTCTTTCATAAACTCAGTTTGAGGTCACAGGCCTAAGATCATGATGGAATAAAGATTTTGTTTAAAAAAATACACTGAGGGTAACTCTCAGATGATAATTTAACTGTCAGAAAATCAACATCCAAAGATTTACTAGTTCCTATGCAGAGCAGAAGGAGATGCGCAGTTATTTCATAATTATCTTGGACAGGGGCTACAAGAATGGCCAGAAGCATATTCTTCAATACTGTCAATACTCCAAATCTTCTTCTCTTCCACCTCCAGACTGTGGGCTTTATTTAGTCAACGCTAAATATAGATGATCAATGGATAATATTAACTTCAAAAACTTTATGGACACCACATAAAATTAATACTTCACTGTTTTAGGCTGGGTGTAACATCCAGAAGAAACAACTCTCTTCAGAGAATAGAATGATCTCAAGGAGCCAATGAGAGTCAGAGAGTCATGGACACACTTCAGGGAACTCTGAGGGCTGGCTAGACATACCAATGTGCTTTTTCTCAGTACAATGGGCATGAGCTGAGCCATCGATATGGTCAAGATTAAAAAGTGGAAGATAGTGTTCCCACAAGATTCCTATTTTATAAGTGACTAAGCAGGAGGTGGAATTATATCAACTGGTACACACAATGACCATTAGAGGCCACAGAATTATTTGTTTGCCTTACAAATGTGCTCTCTTGCTACCTAGAGATATGGCACGGTTGAAATCAGATTGTTTTCTGTTTGTGATCAGGGCTTTCAGAAGTACGTTTCCTCTTTGTTTCCACTTCCCTCTCCAACCATCCTCTGTTTTTAAAGACAGAGTCCTGGGATAGCACAAGCTGATTTGTAATTTATGATGCAGTCCAAGCTGCCTTGGAACTTATAGAAATCTTCCTTCCTCAGCCTCCCAAGTATTGAATGTACAACCATGGCCCACACAGTTGGAGGGAAACAGATACATTTCCTTCTATTAACAGCCATTCTCAAACCCAGCCACTAATTTATGAATATACTTCTCTATCTCAGCTATTATATTTCTTAATTTTCTCTAAGAATTTGAGATTATTTTGATCCCCAAGTGTTTTCTGGAATGAAGTTAGGGATTTCACACATCAGTGATCCTCCAGTGACTCTGTAATTGACAACAGATTCTTTTTTTTCTTCATTTTTCAAGATAGTGTTTCTTTCTGTTGCCTTGGCTGCCCTAGACTTACTTTGTAGACCAGGGTGGCCTCAAATTCACAGTGATCTGCCTGCCTCTGCCTCCCAAGTGCTGGGAATAAAGGCATGCACCACCATGTCCAGCTGATTCTTATATCCTAATTTTCTTCTGTCAAATCCTGAAGTGGTTTCTATCATCCTCCATCTTTATTCATATATATGTTCATTACCCCTATGAGGAGAATTAGATAATCTAGCACTCATCTATTCATCTGATGTCCCCAAAGCTAAGACACCACTGTGGATGGTTAACATAGTGATCTACCACATTTAGCATGAAGGACCATGAAGGAAGCATGATGATGAGCAGATCTCCATAGCTAAATCTTGATAACCACCCATTCTAGGGTGGAAGTGACCTAATGCCACCAACTTGACACTTTACAATAGATTCAAGTAGTTTATGATAAAAAAAAAGATATTGCAGAAACTGTGTAGCAAAATGTTCTTGATCAGATTTGATGAGAGGCAGCCATACTTTAGGGACTATCAGCTTGTCCACATTTTCACCATTGTTCTTTGGTATCAATCTAGGAGAGATATAAAAGAGTGCTGGGTATCTCTGCTACGTTCTTGAATTTTGACTCACGGCCCAGGCAGTGTTTTTGGATGACCAGTTTCTAAAAATACCCATTGGCCAAGTCATGTTGACAATTGGTCATGTGGTGCCTCTTGTGTGTGGCTGCTACAAACTGAGGCAAGATTCATCACGTGTGTGCACTGCCACATATTCATCCTCTGGCCTCTTTCTCAGAATTCTTTGTCTTTAACTTTCCAACTTACTCCTTCTAGTTCCTTGACCCATCAAATGTTCTTGTACATTTCCCATTGCACTGTTTGCCCAACTTAAGGGCACTCATTTTTCATAGATAGCGGCCTAGTTTTCCTTGGCATAAACCTACTTATAATCAATCCAATTCAATACAAGTGAAAAATTTGCCAAGATTTTTATCTTTTCTTGTATTGCTGCTGGAATAGGAATGGGACCAGGATTTTGATATATGTTGTATTAAGTATGGTTTTCATGTTCCAAATTAAATGTTTTAAATATAAATGTTTCCTATAATTTATTTTCCTACCATTCTATAGATTATTTTGTAATTTTTTAGTGACCTGGAAGATAGCAGAGATACCCAGTACTCCTTTTTAAAATCTCTACTGGATTGACACAAAAGAACAAATGTAGTTACATATTCAATGAAAGTTCACAGAAGACAGTGAGCAACAGCAGTAAAGTTGTGACCAAGTGAAATCCATAAACATTAAATTTTAGAACTGAAGGAAAAAACAAAGCACTAAAGCAAACATTCTGCAGCATAGATGTAGGGGCACTGTGAAGGAGAGAAGCTTTTCAGTGAGGTACCAGTGAAAAGATAAATATAGTCTCAGTGTTTTCATGATGCAGAATCTGGCACTACACACACGAGAGCTAGAATTCATGTAGCAAACTGGCACTGGAGAACAGAGCTCACTATACCTTAGAAATTATGTCTATAGTGTTGTATCTGGAAGTCATCTTAAGAAGAGTCTTAGCAACTAAGTTTTCTACCTGAGAGATCAGAGGCTCCTGTATTCTTGTGTCTCTATAATCTAGAGCCTCATGTCTTGCTGGATCAAAGAGTGGGTACTATGAGAGACAGAGTGGGCCCAGACAATTGACTGTCTGTCTTTGAGATAAGTGTATGCGAAGTCTTTTGTGGGAGGAAGTACAGGCTGTCACACAAAGTGGCCAAGAAGTGCTACACTTTAAAACTGATGGCTCAAGTTTGAAAAGCACAGACCAACTGTGGGTGAATTTCTTTGATCCTGGATCAAAGATCAATGTGTCCAGGCTGCTGGATCACCCAATTCTAGAAGCTGATTAACCCAGCACAAATTGTATTTTTCCCTACCCTCTACTTCCAGGCTCTGATGAATTCAGAGGATCTACAGAGTAGGGCACTTGCATGTTTGTCCTCCTGTGAGTCTGCTGTCAGAGGTCTTTGACAGAAAAATTATGCATCCACTGACAGGCCTGGTGGGTGATGGATCTCATGGGTTGCAAGTGTTGATAACATAGTGATTCCTTTTGTAAATGGTCAGCAGTGGACAGTGAGATCTTTTTGTTAATCTGTATGATTCACAGGGCACCAACTGGGCCATGTCTCAAGAGGAAACATATTAAAACACCACACACTCCTATAGGTACCTGAGAACATGGAAAGACTGCAAGCAAAGGGACCTGGACTTATCCTGCTCTAGATCCAGGGTGAGAAACTGCCTAGGAAGGTTTGGAGAGCAGGAAGGCTAGATGGAATAAGCTAAAATATGAAAGTGATAGAAAACCAGACTTAGGTAGTGACCTATGTAGGAAAATGTAGCACTGCCTGTGGTCTCTGGGTGCAAATACTTTCAACTGAGACTAATGATGAAGTTTTATATACCTGAGCCTGAGATTGGCTCATTGATCCACTTCAGGTCCCGTCACAATATCACAAACAACATGGGTAGCCGATTGATTACATATACACTTAAGTTAAAAGCTAGGGCCTGCATATGAAAGAAAGCATGCAGTATTTGTCTTTCTATTTCTAGGTTGTCACAGTTCCTATAATACCACCGAGGTTTAGGTTTATCACTTTCCTGTGAATTTCATGTTTTCATAAGAATGAGTAAAATTCCACTGTGCTTTTTCAGTTTTGTTTTTGAGTAATTGAGAGAGAGTCAGAGACTGAACATGAAGTTGGGGGAGAAGGGAAGTAGGGAGGGTCTGGGAAGAGTTGGGGGAGTGGAAAACATAAAATATGTTGTATAAAATATTTTTCATAAAAGATATAGTAGTTACTTGGCTGAAATTTAAGTAATTTTTTGCAGAGCAATACAGTTTGTCCTCTTAATGATGGCATTGCAGTGATTATCAGTTAACAAAACACAAGAAGCAATGTGTTGTTTGATGTGAAGACTTTCTGGGTTTTACATTTAAAAATGCATGTGATAAGAAGTTGCTGTAACTTTTTTATTCTTAGAATGAACAAACTAAATGTCTACTTATAAGTCAAATGTGCTAAAGGTCAAAATGAAGATTAAAAGGTAGATTCATTTAAAATCAGAACCAACCTCTCTGGAAACCTGAAAACTATCCTCAGATCCATTTTTCAGCCTACTGACCCAGGGGAGTCACCAATCAGCAGTGCAGTCGTGGGAACCTACCAGATGTCCCACTGCTCAGCCATATCTGCTCACCTGTGAATCAGAACTAAGAGCACTGCATCGTGAAGACAGAGTAGCCTGTAGCAAAGACTTCAGGTGACTCTTCAAGCTGGAGTCACCCAGTTCACACCATTTCTGAGTAGGAGGAGATCAGAGATGGTGGACCAAGTGAGTGACCAAAGTGCAAACATCAAAATGCCAACATCTGTGTTTCCTGGATGAGAGGAGACATTCCAGTAGCTAGGAATGCAGCCCCTGACCCCCCGTGAATGGTTCACAGGTCCCAAGCTCTGGTCATCCAGTGCCTTTTGCCTACCTAAACACGACTCTTGAGTTTCAAGAACTCACAGCTTCAGCCTACAGACATCAGACTTCTTCAGACTTCCTGAGGACAGCTCCCAGAGGGAGACCTCCAGACAATAGGAGAATGGAGGGTCTAGTTCCAAAATGCTGGTGCCCAGTACACATGGAGTCTGAGTACCTGGAGTGCAGTGACTGTGGAGAGAGCAAGAGGCCCAGCTGCTGACTCCAAAACACCAGTATCCATTTGAGTTTCCCTGGAGAGAGGAGGGACTTGGGCTGCCAGATATGCACAGTTCCAGCCTCAGACCTCCTGACTATTTCCTCCATCCAGAGGATGACCACTGATGCCAGAGACTCACAGATCCAGCCTATGGTTCAAGGCTGTATCAGCGATCTTGAGGAGACCTGCTTGATCTCTGGATCACACAGGTTAGACACCCACAACCTATAGGTCCAATTGGGTTACAAGCAGCAGATAAAAGCCCCAGGCTATTTGTGGAGATCTAGTCTCTAGCCTAGATGACAGCCCCAGGCTTCCCCCTTCATACCCAAGAAACCTATTAGGCTCCAAGAGCAACCAGCCAATCCCAGGGAAAACCAGTTGGCTAAAGACCAGTATAAGAACACAATCATCAAAAAAGAGAGGGCAGTATGGCACTACCTGAACCAAATTATCCTAACTCAGCAAACTTTGGGTATTCTAACATAGCTGAAACACAGGAAAATGACATTAAATCTATGCTTATGAAGATTATAGAGGCCTTTAAAGAGGAAACTAATAAATACCTCAAGGAAATACAAGAAAATACAATCAAACCATGAAGGAAATTAATAAAATGGTTCAAGACCTGAAAATAGAAATAGAATCAATAAAGAAAACAAAACTGAGGAAATCCTGGATATGGAAAACTTAGGGAAGAGAATAGGAACTTCAGAGGTAAACATCATCAACAGAATACAAGAGAGATTCTCTAGTGTAGAAGATTAAATTGAAGAAATCAGTACATATGTCAAATCAAATATTAAATAGAAAAATTCCTGCCAAAAACATCTAAGAAATCAAGGGCACAGTGAAAATATAAACCCAAGACTAAAAGGAATAGAAGAGAGAGAAGATGTGAGGCTCCAATAAGAATCAGGAAATATTTTCAACAAAACCATAGTAAATGTACCCAGCCTAAAGAAAGAGATGCTTTTAAACATACAAGATGCTAACAGAACACCAATAGATAATACCAGAAAAGAAAATACTCCCACCACATAATAATCAAAACACTAAGTGTACAGAGCAAAGAAAAAATATTAAAAGCTGCAAGAGAAAAGGGCCAAGTCACATATAAAAGCAGACATATCAGGGTCATATCTGACTTCTCAATTGAGACTATACAAGGCAGACAGCCCTGGGCATATGTCTTGTAGACCCTAAGGCACCATAGATGTCAGCCCAGACTACCATACTCAGCAAAAATTTCTATCAACATAGAAGGAGAAAACAAAATAAACCATGACAAAACCAAATTTAAATAACATCTGTGCACAAACCCAGCCCTACAGAAGATACTAGAAGGGAAAATCCAACCAAATGAGGTCAACTGCACCAAGAAACCACAGAATATAAATAATTTCATGATAGCAAAACCAAAAGAAGACAAGTGCACAAAGATACTACCACCACCAGCATCATAATAAAAGGAGCTAACAATCATTGGTCACTGATATCTATCAACATCAGTGGAATCAACTCTCCAATAAGAAGCTATATATTAAAAGAATGCATGTGTAAACATTCTGCTGCATACAAGAAACATATCACAGAGTAAAGGGCTGAAAAAAAAGTTTTCCAAGCAAATAAACCAAGAAAAAAGGTGGAGTAGCCATCCTAATATCCAATAAAATAGACTTTCAACCAAAATTCATCAAAAGATATGGTGAAAGACATTTCATTCTCATCAAAGAAAAAAAAATCCACCAAGAGGACATTTCAATTCTGAACATCTATGCTTCAAATACAAAAGCACTTACAAAGAACATTAAATGTAAACATTAAACAGAAAAGAACATTAAAAAGTAAAAGAAACATTACTAAAGTTTAAATCACAACAGTGATCCCTACACATTAATAGTGGGAGACTTCAATATACCACTGTCACCAATGGACAGATCATTGGTACAGAAACTAAAGAGAGAAACAATGAAACTAATAAATGTGATGAATCAAATGGATTTAATCGATTTCTACAGAACTTTTCAAACAAACACAAAAGAATATTCCTTGTTCTCACCACCTCACAGAACCATCTCCAAAATCAGCTATATGGTTGGTCAAAAAGCAAGCCGTAACCAATACAAGAAAACTGGAATAATACCATGTATATTATTAGATCACCATGTACTAAAGCTGGATCTCAGCAACAACAGAAACAACAGAAAGCCTACAATCTCATGGAAACTGAATAACTCTCTACTCAATGACCACTGGGTTAGGGAAGAAATAAAGAAAGAAATTAAAGAGTTCCTAAAATTCAATCAAAATGAACACACAACATACCCAAACTTATGGGACACAACGAAAGCAGTGCTAAGAGGAAAGTTCATAGTACTAAGTGCCTTCATAAAGAAATTGGAGAGAGATCATGCTAGCTACTTAACAGTGCACATGAAAGATCTAAAAAAAAAAAAAAAAAAAAAAAAAGAGGCAACACTTCCAAGAGGAGTAGATAACAAGAAATAATCAAACTCAGGGCTGAAATCAACAAAGTAGAAACAAAGTGAACAATATAAAGAATCAATGAAACCAAGAGCAGTTTCTTTGAGAAAATCAATAAGATAGACAAACCCTTAGCCAAACTAACTAAAAGGCAATATCCAAATGAACAAAATAAGAAATTAAAAGGGGGGCATAACATCAGATACCTAGAAAATCCAAAGAATCATTAGATCTTATTTTAGAAGCTTGAATGACACACAATTGGAAAATCTAAATGAAATGGGCAATTTTCTTGATAGATTCCATTTACCATCAAATAAAGATCAGGTAAATAAGTTAAATAGTCTTGTAACCCCTAAGTTAGAACCAATCATTAAGTACCCCAACTAAAAAATGCCTGGGGCCAGATGATTTCAGTGCAGAATTCTACAAGACTTTCAAAGAAGATCAAACTATTTTATAAATTAGAAATAGAAAAAACATTGCCAAACTCATTCTATGAGGCCACAGTCACACTGAAAGAGTACACCACACAAAGGCCCAACAAAGAAAGAGAATTTGAGACCAATTTCCCTTGGGAACATTGATGCAAAAATACTCTATAAAATACTGGCAAATGGAATCCAAAAATATATCAAAACATCATCTACCATGATCAAGTAGGCTTCCTCCCAGGAATGCAGGGATGGTTCATTATATGAACATCCATCAACACAATCCACAATATAAACAAACTGAAAGAAAAAAAACCCCACATGATCATCTCATTTGACGCTGAAAAAGTATTTGACAAAATCCAACACCCATTCATGTTAAAAGTCTTGGAGATATTGGGGATGCACCTAAACACAGTAAAGACAATATACAGCAAGCCTATAGACAACATCGAATTAAACAGAGAGAAATATAAATCAATTTCACTGAAATCAGGGACAAGACAAGGCTGCCTACTCTCTCTGTATCTCTTCAATATAGTACTTGAAGTCCTATCCAGAGCAGTTAAACAACTAAAGGAGATCAAAAGGATACAAATTGGAAAGGAAAGAAGTCAAACGATCACTATTTGAGTGAAGAGAGGCTTTTGTCCAGTTTGTTGATTCTTCCAACTAGGTTTTTCAATGAGCTTGGTGGTTTGAGTCGCCATCACATTTGTTAACAGGTCAAAATGCAAATCTTCCTAAAGAGCCTGACTAGCAAGATTGTCACCCTAGATGTGGAGCCCAGTGACACCATCAATAATATGAAGGACAAGATCCAGGATAAAGAGGGCATCGCTCCTGACCAGCAGAGGCTCATCTTTGCCTGCAAGCAGCTGGAAGATTGCCTCGCCCTCTCTGATTACAACATCCAGAAATAGTCAACATTGTACCTGGTGCTTTGTTGGAGGAGTGGCTATTAATTTTTCAGTTTTCATTCCCAGTGGACAGTGACAGCTGCACTCTATCTGTTTGCTCCAATTTAAAATTAGAAATTATAAATTTCAGTACTAGCTGAAGCTCTCTTAAAATGTTATCAAAGGTTTTGTTGCATGGCAACAAAAAAGTATCAGTATTCACAGATGATATGATAGTATACATAAATGACTCCACAAATTCTAGCAGAGAACTCCTACAACTGATAAACACCTTCATCAAAGTGGGTGGATAGAAGATTAATCCAACAAATCAGTAGCCCTCTTTGTATAAAGAAGGCAATCTGGTTGAGAAAGAAATTAGGAAAACAACACTCTTCACAATAGCTGCAAACTCTAACCAAGCAAATGAACAACATATATGAAAAGAACTTAAAGCCTCTAAAGAAAGGAATTGAAGAAGATATCAGATGGAAAGGTCTCCCATGCTCATGGGTTGGTAGGAATAACATAGTAAAAATGTCCATCTTATCAAAAGCAATCTACAGATTCAATGAAATTCCCACCAAAATACCAACACAATTCTTCACAAAACATGATGAAAGAACAATCCTTAATGTCATATGGAAAAACAAAACAAAACAAAACAAAAGAGTAGCCAAAATATCCTATACAATAAAAAAACTGGAATTATCTCTATTCCTGACTTCAAGCAGTACTACAGAGCAATAGTAGTAAAAACTGCATGGTCTTGGTATGGAAACATACTTATTGATGATTAGAGTCAAATCAAAGAACCAGAAATATACTCATGTACCTAGGAACACTTCATTTTTGACAAAGAAGCTAAAACCATACAATAGAAAAAAGAAAGCATCTCCAACAAATGGTACTGTTCTAACTGGATGTATGCATGCATAAATTGCAAATAAATCCATATTTATCACCCTGCAGAAAACCCAAGTCCAAGTGGATCAAAGATGTTAACATAAAACCAGATACACTAAATCTAATAGAAGAAAAAGTGAGGGAAAGCCTCATTGGCACAGGAGACAATTTCCTGAACTGAACACTAACAACTCAGGCACCAAGATGAACAATTAATAAATGGAACCTCATGAAACTGAAAAGGACAAAGGACACTGTCAATGAGACAAAACAGCAGCCTACAGATTGGGAAAAGATCTTCACCAACTTTATGTAGGACTAATATCCATAAAATATAGAGAACTCAAGAAACTAAGACCAACAAACCAAATAATCCAACTTAAAAATGGGGGCACGTAAAGAAATCCTCAGTGTCCTTAGTCATCAGGGAAATGCAAATCAAAACAACTCTGAGATTCCATCTTACAACCATGAGAATGGCTAAGATAAAAACTCAAGTGATAGCACATGTCCAGGATGTGGAGGAAGGAGAACACTCCTCCATTACTGGTGGGAGTGCAAACTTGTACAATTACTTTGGAAATTAATCTGGTACTTTCGTAGAAAACTGGGAATAAGTCTACCTCAAGACCCAGCTGTACCTCTCCTGAGCATACACCCAAAAGATACTCCACCATACAACAAGGACACTTGCACAAGTATGTTCATAGTAGCTTTACTCATAATGACCAGAAAATACATATAACCCAGATGTCCCTCAACTGAAGAATAGATAAACTGTGGTACATTTACAAATTGAAATGCTACTCAGCTTTTTAAAAACAAAGACATCTTGAAATTTGAAGGGAAATGGATGGAACTAGAACAGATCATTCTGAGTGAGGTAACCCAAACCCAAAAAGTCATATATGATATGTACTAGCTTATAAATGGATTTTAACCATATAGTACAGTATACCCATACTGCAATTCATAGACCCAAAGAAGATAAGTAACAAAGAGACTTGAAGGGAGGATACTTAAACCTCATTCAGAAGGGGAAATAGAATAGACCTCACTAACCCTTTTCTTCAACATGGTTTTGGGGTGTTGGAAGGTATTGGAGTAAAGGGAGGGAGATGCATAAGGAACCCAAGTAAAATAGATTTAAAAAAATACATGCCAACACCCTTTCCTCTCCAAGTTATGTATGGCCATAGTTTTTATTACAGCAATAAAAAGTCTAACTAAGAAAGAAATTGTTATAAACTTCAGATAATATTTCTGTCATAGACCTGACCATAGTTTTGGAGGATTATGGAAATATTTTGGAACTTTGGGCTGGAAAAATCTTTGAGTTCTAATGGTCTGTTCTGTGGGAGCTTGGAAGATAAGACTGATGAAAACAATGAAGATAATAGAGGTCTGGCTTGTGGAATTTCATAAAGAAGCAATATTTTGTATTAAGAATTCATGAAAGTAAATCTTTTGCTTAAACGTTTCAAAATCCTTCCAGGGCCTTTCCCCAAACAGCAAAGTTTAGTTGGTCATAGCAACCTCCTTTGAGCCTGGTACCAATTTCTGTCTTAGTCAAGATTAGTTAGTTAGGATTCTATTGCTGTGACAAAATCCCCAAACCAAAGCAACATTGGGTAGAAAGTCTTTATTTAACCTTAAAGATTACAGTTTTTTATGTAGGAAAGTCAGGGCAGGAATCTGAAGGCTGAAAATAAAGCAGAACACACAGAGGGACACTGATGGAGGCATTTTCTCAACTGAGTACATCTTTCCAGATCTTGCTATCTTATATGTCCAGTAAACAACAACAAAAACCCAAACCTAAAACCAAACCAAAACAAACTAAATAGAACACTTCTGCCATGGTAAAAATATCTGGGGCATAAGTAGGATATTGACCCTGGAACCCACTGAGTTGTCTCTGGATAGGAGTGCTACTTTCATAGGCCATTTCAGGATTCTGGAGTGTGTGTTCAGCCAAGATTACCTGCAGCCTCTATGGTATCAGAGGAACTATGAAATTGTAAAACAATGAGGATGCCAGGAGGGAAGAGAACATCATTGTCTACCAGTCATCAGAATTGCTCAGGAAAAACTTCTTTCACAACTCAACAAATTATTTAGTTGATTTACTAATACCAATGGAAAGAATAAACTACATGGATGGTCTTCCATTTAGATCAATCTTGGTGGCCTGACCTGTGGTCTTCTCCACCCTGCTTTCACTCAAGTCCTCCAGATGCTTTCTTCAGTTGTGAAAGATAGCTCTTGCAAATTATGATCATTCATTCCTTTCAGGACAACTTCAGAATATATCTACTGAAGGCTCTCAACCAAATGCCAGCTATTTGATTCAGTTGTGCTCAGAGCACACATCAAGTATCTGGGATGGAATGTAAGCTCTCTGGCATGACATAGAGGTATTGAGGAAGAGGAAGGTAACAAAATATATTTTAGGAAATGAGTGGATGTCCAAAGTAATTTCCCTGTTACGGAAATTTAGAAGGTGAAAAACACATGACAAACCAAAATTCATAGTGGGGAGAATGAGCTCCACATTCACTGCTCATTTTCATACTGGGATTGACATTGGACCATCCCCCAAGCCATAACCATTAATTTTAAAATAGGACTTTAATTATAGTATAACAAACATCATAGTTGGTATGAATGCTTTAGGTTTCAGAAACAGATGTTTTGATGCCTGTCTTGTCAATTGTAGGTAATGCTTTACAGCTGTGCCCACATTAGAGGAGGAACTGTTAAAAAGAGAAGGAAAATGAAAAATCATAATATGAATATATTCTCCGGGATCTTGCCACAAATAAAAAATACAACTGATATTCCTCACTCTCATTGCCACATGTATATTTCCCCTGCATTCTGCCCTTTTATATTTAATGGAGACACTGTGTGGTAAATATTTGGCTCTTAAACACATGTATGAAGTCTACTTATTATAGTTAGCAGCTATTCTCATGCTCTGCACAATCGAAGGTTCATTTCTATCATCACCCACAGGACCATCTCTTTTCAAGGTAGTGAAAGAACTTATTGAAAGCAAGGGTCATATATGTCTATGTTGCTTTTAAGGGAAACAGTAAGAATAAGAAGTGAGCTGTCTGGTCACTTAGACTATCATGGGGCCAGATAGCCTCTGAGATTAGATTCAGTGACATAAATTTCTGGTGGTGGGGAAGAGTCTCTAGTCTTGAGTAAAACTGAAACATAAAGAAGGATCAGAAACAACATGAGAGAGACAGGAGGAAGCCATAAGAGAACCTGAACGTTCTTCAGTAAAATTCATCAATTGGCACATTGATATCATTGCAAAAGTCATATGTATCACAGCAGTTTATCAATGCTGCAGAATCATCGTAGTCATAATCATCTCCTGTACAGTTTTTCTGGCACGTAGAATATCCATCATTTGGATCACTCACTGTGGGAGATAAAAATAGTGTATATATATATACATATATATACATATATATATATGTATGTATATATATTTTAATGAATTAAGCCACAAATTCAATTAAGAGTGAAGTATGTTCAATGAAAAACTACTTTATAACATCTATTAGCCCCACACTGGCTTGATACCATAGATATTGAGGCAAACAGTGGCTGCTCCCTCTCAGGCAGGCAGGTGCAAAACACTCGGTAAATGTTTGCTGGGTTCCAGGCTCTATGGAGATCTTGAGCTCAACTGATTCTATTCTTAAGATTAACATATCATAGGAATGGAATTTGAGCCCTGAGGAGAAAGAGGTATGGCCATTGGTTCCCCCTACATTAACTGACCACAGTACTTACCACTGTAAGGTGGAACCCAGAATCTAATAGTCATACAAGATTCACCATCTTTTGCAATGCACGTTCTCATTTCATGTTTGCATTCCTTATATGCATAGGATGTACATTCTCTACACCTGAGAGCTAAAGCTGAAAACAAAGAGAAAGACTGTGCTGAAAGGAGAAAGGAAACATTCAAATTCCCAGGCAGCTTGGCTTTATTAAAGTTTTGTCCTGGCAGCAGCATGTTTTATTATTTATTTATTTATTTATTTTTGAATTTAAATAGAATGTATTTTTCATTTTTAAATTATTATATTTACATATACATTTGTATTATTACACACATATAAAATAAACTACATACAGCACGAAGAGCTACAGAGCAATCAAGAATCATATTCATGTTACATTCATAGTGTTTTCGCTGTTTGTATTTGGCAACCTTGAAGAAAACATCTTCCTATCTTGTTGAGTCTAAAATTCTGAATGTAAATCATATCTATCATATCTCAGCTCTCAAGGTAAAACATCTATCTAGACATAAAAACATCTTGACCCCAAAACAACTGAGCTTAATTGCAGGTAAAATGTATTTATCTTTATGCTTTTCAAAATCACTTTATAATTCTTTTTTAAAACGTTTTATTAATTTATTCTTATTACATCTCAATGGTTATCCCATCCCTTGTATCCTCCCATTCTTCCCTCCCTCCCATTTTCCCCTTATTCCCCTCCCCTATGACTGTTCCTGAGGGGGATTTCCTCCCCCTGTATATGCTCATAGGGTATCAAGTCTCTTCTTGGTAGCCTGCTATCCTTCCTCTGAGTGCCACCAGGTCTCCCCCTCCAGGGGACATGGTCAAATGTGAGGCCCCATGTTATAAACTGTAAACAAGAAAGGAGAAATAGATGATCTAATCCTCTCTCTATAGAAGCCAGGAACAAACTGGCAGGCAGGGAGACTGAGGATTCTCCACAACACCACACTGCCTTTAGTTCCTCTTCTACCTTTCTACAGTTACTGTAGGTAGAAGGAAGAGCACGGAGCTTCCCCTAGGTTCAGATTATATAGCAGTTCTTGGATGATTGCAAATTTCACACTCCCCAGGAGATCATGTCACATCTCTGGTGAAGAATAGGTCTAGGAAAGATTCATGCAAGGAAAAACAGAAGTCTGGTGGCCAGGACTGAAGCTTCTGTTTTAGTGAAACTGTACATTATTCCACAGAAGTCCAGTTTAAGCCCACAGACCCAAGAATATGGCGAAAAAAAAGGGTTTACTAAGACTATGCCAGGGTTCAAACTAAGTTTATCTCTTAGCTGTGATGAGACCAATCTCTAGTATTTACCAGTTTGCATGCAGAGTATCAGAACAATCCCCAGCTTCTGTAAGTTTCCCATAGATGATCTGCTAACTCTTGCAGCAGGTATGGAAATAAAATTAAACTAGATGATGACCTAGCAGGGCTTCTAAGTAGCAAACTATTTTTAAAAAACTATCTTCATTGGCCAATACGAAGAAGAAAGACAAAACTAGATTTCAATCTAAGTCATGGCAATTGTCCAGGTCTTTCTTCCGTGACATATTTCTTTCCTCGTTCCTTCTCAGATATCTAATTTTAGGTTGCCAAAACTATAAACAACCAAAGAAGTAATCTCACCACTAAAATTTTTATGTGCTGGATAAGGAGAATTAACATAGTAAAAATGACCATCTTACCAAAGGCAATTTACAGATTCAATGCAATCCCTATCAAAATATCTGCACAATTTTTAAAGACATTGAAAGATCAATTCTCAATTTCATATGGAAAAACAAAAAACCAAGAATAGCTAAAGCAATCCTGTGCAATAAAAGATCCTCTGGAGGAATCTCTATTCCTGATCTCAACCTGTACTATAGAGCAACAGTAATTAAAACAGCATGACAGTGGCATAACAAGTGGCTGATTGACCAGTGGAATTGAATCAAAGACCCAGAAAAAAATCCACACACATTTGGATACTTGATTTTTGACAAAGAAGCCAAATCTATTCAATGGAAAAAGGGTAGCATCTTTAACAAATAGTGCTGGTCTAACTGGATGTCTACATATAGAAAGATTCAAGAAAATCCATATTTATCACCATGCACAAAATTTAAGTCTAAATGAATTAAAGACCTCAACATAAAACCAGAGACACTAAATAAGTTAGAAGAAAAAGTGGGGAAGAGCCTGGAACTCATTGGCACAGGAGACAACTTTGTGAACAGAACACCAACAGCCCAGGCTCTAAGGTCAGTAATTAATAAATGGGACCTCATGAGGCTGAGAAGCGTCTGTAAGGCAGAAGACACTGTCAACAGAACAAAGCAACAGTCTACAGATTGGGAAAAGATTTTCACCAACTCTACATCTGACAAATTACTAATATCCAAAATATATAAAGAGCTCAAGAAATTAAACACAACCAAACCAAATAACCCAATTAACAAATGGGGCTCAGAATTAAAGAGAGAATTCTCAACAGAGAAACACTGAATGGCTGAGAAACATTTAAAGAAATGCTCAACATCCTTAGTCATCAGAGAAATGCAAATCAAACCAACTCTGAGATTCCATCTTACATCCATCAGAATGGCTAAGATAAAAAACTCAAATGACAGCACATGCTGGAAAGGATGTGGAGAAAGGAGAACACTCCTTCATTGCTGAAGGGAGTGCAAACTTGTAAAACCACTTTGGAAATCAACCTGGCACTTTCTCAGAAAACTGGGAATAGAGCTACCTCAAGAACCAGATATTCCACTCCTTGGAGTATACCCAGAAGACGCTCCACCATACACGGACATATGCAGCCTTATTGGTAATAGCTAGAACCTGGAAACAACCTAAATGTCCCTCAGTCAAAGAATGGATAAAGAAGCTGTGGTACATTTATACTATGGAATACTGTTCAGCTACTAAAAACAAGGAAATCCTGAAATTTGTGGGCAAATGGATGGAACTAGAAACAATCATCCTGAGTGAGTTAATCCAGACCCAGGAAGACTCACATGGTATATATTCACTTAATAATTGGACACTAGGCCAAAAGGGATGTAATATGAAGGTCTTCACTTACCAGGAGATTGGGATATGGGAACTTCCTATTGGGACTCTTGGTGAGGGAAATATGGGAGAATGGGGAAATAGATGGACCCAGAGGGTCCTAGAAACCCACAAGAAGAACATCATGACGGGTAGATTTGGACTCAGGGGGCTTTGCTCAACCTACTGCACCAATCAAGGCAATACATGCAGTAAACATTGAACCTCTATTCAGATCTAGCCAGTGGACAGGATATTCTCCACAGTTGTGTGGAAAGTGGAGACTGACTCTCACATGAACACTTGTACCCTATATTTGACCACTTCCCCTTGGTGTGGAGGCCTGGTGGCATTCAGAGAAAGGATAAGCAGGCTACCATGATGATACTTGATAGGCTGTAACCATATTGTGGGGGAGGAGGTCCCCTTCTGTCACAGACCTAGGTGGGGAGGGGAATAGGGTGAAAGAGGGAGGGAGGAATGAGAAGATACAAATGAGGGCATAACAATTGAGATGTAATATAAATAAATTAATAAAAATGCAAAAAAGAAAAAATTTTATGTACAATATGCAAAAATGTAGTTCACATGGCCAGTCTGTATGGGGCTTCCTGAAGAGATATGTAAATAAGTCTCTTTCCTAATCACAAGAAAGTATAATCAGTGAGCAACAATAAGGTAGGAAGTCACAACAAAGTGAACTGCTGCCACCAGAGACTTTATATACAAATTCATCAGGGTCTTGATAGTCTCCACTATCAAGTCTCCACTAGGCTTTGAAGGTGTTGCAGTTTGAAAATTAAAAGATGGTGCTTCATTGGAATCTAGATTTCATTGAAGAATAAACAGTGTTGGATATCACACTACAGGGGAGAAAATGATGGCCTTGAAGCTCACAAATTCTGTTGTCTTCCAATGTGGGCTGTGTCCTCAGGGTAAATGTTTAAGCCTTGCATGAAAGCTATCTGGGAAGAGATATTCTTATTCCTGCTCAAAGCTATTTACAGGTCCATCTCCAAGAAAACATTCCATTGCAGCCCTTTTTGAAGTTGTCAGGGAATGTAGGGTTATGTTGTTCCACAAGCCAGGCAGGAGTCAGATAAAGGATTTCAACACTATTATTCTGTCCTTGTGTCTGTAAGATTGTCAAGAGGTTTGTCAAGATGGATGCCCCCATCCATCGCTGTTCTTTCAACCCTTGAAACATCTGTCTCATCCTGAAACTTTAATGTCTTATCTGTACTGTTCACCCCTGTGAGAACTGGAAGTCCTTCATGTGATGCCTTCAGAAGGTTTCATTACTGAATTGGATAAAACACACTGTGAAGATTAACCCTTTCCTATCACCATGTGTTTCTTGTGTTTGGAGAATCATGAAAGAGGTGAATATGAGGAATGCATTTCCATGATGCCAATAACTATCCTTTCTAGGGTGAAAATTTGTTAGTGTCATCAGCTTCCCATCTATGCGTGGTCTACGTACTCTGGAAAAAGTATACGATCAGTGACTTGAATGATTGTGGATTCAAAATACAGTCATGTGAGGTGCTTCTCTGGGATTGGGGAGAAGCAGTAGTTTTACAATGACCATGCTAACTGCTGTCTCTACCATCATAGCTACTTGGTTTGACTCATTGTCCAGTCATTACACACACACACACACACACACACACACACACACACACACACAGAGAGAGAGAGAGAGAGAGAGAGAGAGAGAGAGAGAGAGAGAGAGA
>OU015749.1:93337169-93390890 GCA_907169655.1 Acomys percivali
CTGTTGGCATTCTATTCAGGAAGTTGTCTCCTGTGCCAAAAAGCTCAAGGTTCTTCCCCACATATTCTTCTAACAGATTTAATGTGTCTGGTTTTATGTTGAGGTCTTTAATCCAGTTAGATTTTAATTTTGTGCAGGGTGATAAATAAGAATCTATTTGCATTTTTCTACATGTAGACATCCAGTTAGACCAGCGCTATTTGTTGAAGATGTTGTCTCTTTTTCCATTGCATAGTTTTGGCGTCTTTGTAAAAAATTAAGTATCTATAGATGTGTGGATTTATTCCTGGGTCTTTGATTCGATTCTGTTGATCCACCTCTCTGTTTCTGTGCCACTACCATGCAGTTTTTTATTTCTGTTGCTCTATGGTACAGTTTAAGATTAGGAATGGAGATACCCCCGGAAGATATTTTATTGTATAGAATTGTTTTAACTATTTGAGATTTTGTTCTTTTAAGGTCTGTAAAGAATTGTGTTGGCATTTTGACGGGAATTGCAATGAATCAGTAGACTGCTTTTGGTATGTTAACCCTACTCATCCATGTGAATGTGAGATCTTACCACCTTCTGATAACTTCTTCAATTTCTTTCTTCATAGACTTGAAGGTTTTCTTTTTTCATACAAAGCTTTCACTTGCTTGGTTAGATTTAAACAAAAATAATTTACTTTCTATGGTTCTTGTGAAAGATTTTGTTTCTCTACTTTCTTATCAGACTGTCTTCTGCATAAAGGAGGACTACTGATTTTTTAAAATTGATTTTTCATCCAACCACTTTGATGAAGGTGTTTATCAGTGGTAGGAGTCCATTGGTAGAATATTTGGGTCACTTATGTATATATTATCATATCATCTGCAAATAATGATGCTTTGATTTCTTTCTTTCCATTTTGTATCCCTTTGATATCCTTTAGTTGTCTTATCACTCTAGGTAGGGTTTCAAGTACTACATTGAAGAGATATGGAGGGAGTGGAGAGCCTTGTCATGTCCCTAATTTCAGTGGAATTGATTTAGGTTTCTCTACATTTAGTTTGGTGTGGGCTATAGGCTTGCTCTATATTGCCTTTACTATGTTTAGGTACATGCCTTGTATCCCTGATCTCTCCAAGGGTTTTTAATATGAATGGGTGTTGGATTTTGTCAAATGTTTTTTCAGCATCTAAGAAGATGATCATGTGGTGTTTTTCTTTCACTTTGTTTATATGGTGGATTACATTGATGGATTTCCATATATTGATCCACCCTTGAATGCCTGGGATGAAGCCTACTAGGTCATGGTGAATGATATTTTTCATGTGTTCTTGGATTTGGTTTTTGAGTATTTTGAGTAGTTTTGCATCAATGTTTCTAAGGGTAATTAGTCAGAATTCTCTTTCTTTGTTGGGTCTCTGTTTGGTTTAGGTATCAGGGTGAGTGTGGCCTCATAGAATGAATTTGGCAGTGTTCTTTGTGTTTCTATTTTGTGGAAAAATTTAAAGAGTAAAAGAGAATTGGTATTAGCTCTTTTTTGAAGGTCTGGTGGAATTTTGTGCTGAATCATTCTGGCCCTGGCTCCTCCTCCACCCTCCCTCCGAGACTTTTGGTGAATGCTTCTAATTTCTTAGGACATACAGAACTATTTTTTAAACCTGATCTTGATTTTGGTAATTGATATAAATCAAGAAAATTGTCCATTTCATTTAGATTTTCAAATTTTGTGGCATATAGGCTAATGATTCTTTGGACTACCTCGGTGTCTGTCATTATTTTCTGATTTTGTTAATTTGAATACTCTTCACCTGCCTTTTAGCCAGTTTGCCTAAGGGTTTGTCTATCTTGCTGATTTTCTCAAAGAACCAGCTCTTGGTTTCATTGAATTTTTTGAAGCTTTCAGGCTTGATTTTGATGATTTCCTATCATCTACTCCTTTTTGATGTGTTATCTTCTTTTTGTTTTAGAGCTTTCTGGTATGCTGTTAAGTTGCTAGTATGGGAGCTATCCAATTTCTTTATACACACACTTAGTGTTATGAACTTTCCTCTTAGCACTGCTTTCATTGTATCCCATAAGTTTGGGTATGTTATGCCTTCATTATTGTTGAATTCTGGGAAGTTTTCAATTTCTTTTTCTTTTTTTCATTTTGTTCTGGCCTAAAGGTTATTGAGTAGGGACTTGCTTATTTTCTATAAGTTTGTGGCCTTTTTGTGGTTTCTGTTGTTTTTGAAATCCTGCTTTACTTTGTGGTGGTTTGATAAGATGCAAGGGCTATTTCTGTCTTCTTGTGTTTGTTGGGTTTGCTTTGTGATCAAGTATATAGTCAATTTTTGAGAAGGTTCCATGAGGTGCTGGGAATGTATATTCTTTTGTGTTTGGGTGAAATGTTATGTCCATTTGAGTCATGACGTCTATTAGTTTCATTATTTTTCCATTTAAAATAGCCATAGTTAACCTGGGGCAGGGCAGATATTGATCTCCTAAATTACATCCCATATTGGGGCAGGTATCCCTTACCCTGGCCTAATTTCATGCCATCTGCTTCTAATAATTTCTATCGAGCTACCTCCCATCCACAAACCTAAATACTTGCTAATTATCATCATCTGGCCTAAATCTCCTTCCATCCCAGCCATGTGCATCTCCTCCACTTAACTCATGGTGACATCTTCCTTCCTCCCTGCTCTTCTCCTCAGGTCTCTCCTCATTCCCAAGATTCTCTCTCTCCAAAGGCCAGTGAACCTTAGCCATGCTTATCCTATTCGCCCTGTCCAGGTGTGATAGCCCTTTATTGGTCAAATAGGAAGTTCCTTAGGCAAAGTTACATAGAAACCTTGGGTTACAGAGACAGCAAGCAGTAATTAGCATCAAAGTATGTCAGAGCTACCTTAAAAATTCCCCTTTCTCTGTCTAAATAAAAAGGTTATTTTTATAATATATAGTAAGAACAATTATAAAGAATAATAAAACCAAGCATTCAAGATTTACATAGATAATGTCTAGTCATTATTTGGCAACCTTGAAGAAAATATTATCAGTTCTATCTTGGTGAGTCTAAAGTTTTGAACGTAAATCAATCTCTATCATATCTCATATCTATCAAGCTAAAACATTTACTTAATTCATAAACAACTAAGTTTAATTGTAAAACTGAACTATCTGGTCTTAAATCCCATCAGATGTTTGAGAAGTAATAAAATTCATTGCCTTAGTAAACAGGAAGTACAGGTTGGCAGCTTCCAAAATGAGAAAATGAAAAAGACAGTTTGATGCCTGAACAATCACCACAAACTCTCCCTCTATCACACTGGAGCATCATCTTCAGCCTTCTGACTTAGTATATTTGACAGACATATTTGTGAAGCAGGGACTATTGAGGACTTGCTTACCCTGTCTTGGCAGAGTTTGGTCATTAACTCCACCTGCATCAAATAAATAAATAAATAAATAAATAAATAAATAAATAACAAACAAGTAAATGATACATTGTTAATTTTTACACAAATGCAATGTTTTATTTGGGAATTTCATACATGCATACTATTTTGCTCATAGACATGACACTCTTTTCTCCAATTCCTTCTAGATCCCTTCCATGTTCCGTAGTTCTTACCAGCTTAAAAAAAAAACACTGTGAAAAATTAGTACTTCCCAAACAAGGAAAGTTGTGGAGACATCTATCAGGACATGACATGGTCAACCTACTAGAGATCAAACCTCTAAAGAAAACTAAGTCTCCTTCCTCTTATAACCGTTAACTGTCAATAGTTCCTCAACTAGCATTAGGGACTGATATTCCTCTCTTCCACCCATGCTAGAATGTTGACTGGCTTGATCTTGCTCAGATATTTTTGGTAGAGAACCACAAGTGCTATGACTCCATGAGTGCAATGGTCTTGCAATATGCAAGAAATACTTTCCTCCGAGGATTACAACACTTCGGTCTCTTTCAATATTTCCTCCCTCTTTTCTGGGATGGTGACTGAGTGTTAGAAGGAGGGCATGTGGCCTAGATATTTCATTTATGACCAAGTAATACATAGACATTTTCCATTTTCTACCCATGATGCTTACAATATAACAATTCAACCAACAAAGTGGAAAATTGTCTATAGCTGAGAAAAGTTTAGTAAATCCTGTGTGCTAATTAAAATGTTGATGGCCTACTGACGTATGTGTATATCATATGCATAGAAAAGAAATGTGATTACAATCAGTGCCGAGCAATGAAAAATGCATCATATCAAAGAAATGAAAGTCTAACTGTAAGAAGCCTGGGCTTAGATGGAGAAAGCAATGAAGGCTTACAAACAAAATTCTCTCAACAATACAAAGGCAACATGGTGAAGTGCAACTTTCCTAAAATAGGTGAGAGTAAACACCATTTCGTTCATGTTATACATGCTCAGAAGGAACATCTCTCATAGAAGTGGAAACATTGAGTGGATTTATTTTCTGGCAGCAATATAATAAAAACAATAGGAGGAGATTTTTTTTAGTTTGGTGAAACTTGGCACTCTGACCCTGTATCAGTGATTTTTGTCATTCATGGGAACAAGTCATTCAGATGTCTTTCTTCTCATATATAGGGACTACTTAGCAAGAACAAGCCACTGAGTGCATTTCGTTTGCATCCATATCTTGGACCAGTCCTCTCTATGTCTTCTAGCCTTCTGGTCAGCACCAGGTGAGCAGTTTTGGTGTGCCATGGCTTCTGTCACCATGAAGTTTAGCCTTATCACAGGTCCATAGCAACGAAGCAAGACAGTGAAGGGCTGATATAAGAATCGAATCCAAAACCATATTTCCTCCTTTAAGTTGTTCTCTGGAATTATAAGTCACAGTGATGAACACCTAAACCAAGTTCCTAAAGCACATGTTGAACAGAGGATACTGGGTTTGTTCATCCTTTTCCCAGCAGTCTATGTTTTATTTTTAATTTTTAAATTGAAAAAAATTTAAGCTATTCATTTATTTTAGCAACCTACTCTGAAATGATAAATGCCCTGATGGAAGACAAGAGTTAGCTACACTCATTATGATAAGGGCAGGGGATACCAAGCACAAGAGTTAAGCTATAAAATCACATATATATGTACAGAAGAGGAAGGAATTTCTGTCTGTCTCCAGGTTCTGTGACTTGCACAATTCATATTCTCAGAAAAACTATAGTCTGAGTAAAAATAAAATTCAAGGGAAGAAAGTTTAGACTAGGAGAACAGGAAAAGACTGATGAGGTCAACTGAAACTAGCTCATACTAGAGACAATACAATTGGAAAACTGATGTCGTTGCAGAAATCTTCATTATCGCAGCAAAATGTATGTGTTGTTATAAGCCCAGTAAAGTTTTCATGTAACACACAGGATTCCATACATCCAGACTCTGCACTTAGGAGATTTTCAACTGTGGAAGAAGGAAGAATAAAATATATGTGATTTTGAGAGCTAGGATAAAACCTCATATCTAAGAACATTTGGACTGAGAATGCTTCATTGAAACAATTATATATATATCATGCTGTCCATTATCCCACATGCTCCTAAGCCACATCTGGAAAGCTCATTTTTCTCATGAACCTTTACTAGTAGAAACATGCACTTAATGACGAACTTCAGGTTCTAGCATCCTCTGGCTCTCAAGTAGATAGATACAAAGGGCTTATTCAATAGTGCTGGTGTCCAGACACAAATGGTGAGCAAGATGGCAGGGGGAGAACAATGTTATGTTATCCCTCAATATAGAATGATTACAAGGATACAATATAAAATATTCTAAGAGGTAGATGAAGCACGAAGATTGAGAAACACCAAGGCATACTTTAGATAAGGAAAGCTCCCAGAGGATGTGATTAAGATTGAAGTTCAACAAACAACAGAAAGTAAAAGTCACCGAGACAGATTGTAAGAAATGGCACATATAATGACTTGAGAGTTTATAGCCTTTGGGCCATGTGGTGGCTTGAATGGAAATGACCCTCCTAACCTTGAATATTTGAATGCTTAGTTCCTCAGTTGGTTAACTGTTTGGGAAAGATTAGAAGTGTGGTTTTCTCTGATAATGTGTGTCACTGGTGAGTGGGATTTCAAAAGCCAACACTATTCATAATGTCTCTCACTATCTCTCTCTCTCTTTCTGCCTTATGGTGTGTCACAGGTTGTAAGCTTTCAGCTAGGACCTCAGCACCATGCCTGCCTTTCTGCTCTCATGTTTCTCACCATTATGGTCAAGTACTTTACCTCTCTGGAACCTTGAGCCAACCTCAAATTAAATTTTTCCTTTGATAAATTGTTTTGGTTATAGTGTTTTGTCATGGTAATAGAATAGTAGCTAAGACCCTAAAGAGCAGAGATGTTGAGGATCAGAAGACTGAGGACTATATCAACACAATGATGGAGAGAAGCCCTATTCACTCAATATATGCCTCAGCATTAGCGTTCTCCAAATGTTGATGCAAATATACAGTTCTGTATAATAACTGACTATCAGTTGACTCCTTTTTTTTAAAGTACAGTATCTTAGAGATTGTGCTTGCAATCCTGGAGGAGGAGAAACAGACATTCCCCAGAGCACAGAACACATACTTACTTCCATTTGAATCCCAGGTTCTGCGGATCATGCAAGTTTCACGAGGTTTTGTAGTGCATGTCTTATTCCCATGAACACACTTCCCCTTTTGGTAAGATTGACACAACACACACTGTACAGTGAAAACTGCAAAGACAAAGACTGCTTAGAGGAGACAGATGCCACACTGTCCTTCCTCAATAAAAGCATAGGTCACTAGACCTCTGGATAGCTTGGCTGCACCAAAGTTATGCCTAACAGATATACTCCATAGACACCATAGACAAAGCAGGACGAAATAAGAGCTGATTTACTTTTCTTCCAACAGCAGATAAGGGAGCAACCGGTAGGCAATACTTACCAGTTTCAAAGCAGAGAAGGAAGAGACACAGCTTCAGTAGGTTTTCCATTTCTCCTGAACAGATTCTTGCCACAGGCTGTGTTAATGCTAGACAGCTGACGATCCAAGATGGCTCACACTAAAGATCAGCCTCTAGTGAATTTATAATCCATTTGGGCAAAGGCAAAAACAGTGTATATAAGACAGCCCAGAAGCAGATCTCAAAGTAAGCTCTTCCCACGTTGGCAACATACCAAATCCCTCTTCCGTGACTTACTTATTTTCTTATTGTGCTCCCACATTTCTTTGCTTTAGGTGGCACTAAAAATTCATGACATACCAGGTAATCTTACCATCAGCTACACAGTGGCCCCTTGTTTCTATTCTTATCTTTATGCTACCAGCATCTAGTCAAGGAATAACATTTAGAAGAAGGCCTTTATTGAGTCTGATATGCAGAACTACAAGGATGCACAAAAATGACTCTCCTGGCTCCTAGAAAAGTGAACACAGCAACCTGCTATGTATACAGAACTGTATGTGACAAGGGTGTTTGCACATTACTCATCTGAAGGAAGAACTATGTATTCATAAAATACCCTTCAACACCAAACAGAGGACTTCTGCTGGGATGCTTGGGGGAAGTGCTAAATTATATTTATTACATAGGAAATTAATAGCTTTTGTTGACACATGCAAGTGTATTCAAGGATATATTATACACTTTCTGCTCTAGAGGTATTTTTTAAAGTCAGGTTCATGTTAGTGGGATACCAGTTATAGTTTACAATTGGGATATAGTAGGTATTCATTGATATTAAGTTGGTTGTTATTTCTATATTATGAGGTATTTTTTAAAGTCAGGTTCATGTTAGTGGGATACCAGTTATAGTTTACAATTGGGGTATAGTAGGTATTCATTAATATTAAGTTGGTTGTTATTTCTATATTATGTCTGTGGAGAGAAATATAAAATTCTTCTTTCATATTTTGTTTTAAGTCCTGCATAGTACTTGCATTTTGTTTTTAAGGATGTCTTTTTTTTAATGTCCTTTTGTTGCTGGTTTATTTCACTTGGCTAAGGTTTTTTTTTCCCTTTTTAAGGATGTCTTAACTCTATTTTTCACTTGTAAAAAAGTCTCCTTATGTAAGTCAATATCATGTACAATCAAATTGTTTACTTAAAAGAAACACTTAAAAGAAACTAAAATTATTAGTTTATAATTTCATACTCAGGTATAAAATTATAGGATTCTTTTCATAGTTCTTTTGTTAACTCAGTGGATTTTTTGGTTAGTACTTCTTCCCCTGTATTTTTTATCAAAAGGTGGAAGTCATTCTATCAAGTGATTCAAAGCTGAAAATTAGATGGTTGTGCTATTCCGTTATCCAATAGAGTCCAACCAAAATTTGTCAAGAGTGATTAAGAAGGGATACTATAAATGGAACATCTTAAAGGAATCTATAATACTTGTAAATATATATGCATCAAGAGTTGGGCCTCCAAAATCATAAAATAAACACAAATGAGCCTAAAAGTCTCATAGGCACAAAAGTAGCAGTTTACTTCAATACCTCACTCCCATCTTCATAGAGTTCAAACTAAACTTCAATAAAGCAAGTCCAGTAAGATGGACCAGAAGGTACAGATGCTTGCTCTCAAGCCTGGTTGTGGTGGTTTCTGCAAACTCCTGGACCAGCACATTAACTATCCACATGAGGCAAGTCTTGTTCAACATGACTTAGTAGTTGGTATTGGTTCAGACCTATAGAAGTTTTACTCTGGACATTTTTGACATATTTACACACAGTATAACTTTGGAAAAGCACTTTCCTCATGCCAATTATCACAACAAAGCACGACTATGTCAAAACTCCTTTGCAAAGTACCTGTCTTTTGTGAAGTACATATGACCTGTTTTATAGTATGGATTCTATTGACTAAAAACAATGTTCAGTAAAAGGGTCTGGGGAAAAAGAATCTCAAATAAACAGAATAGTTTGGGGCAATTTGGCTGATGCCTGGTCCTACAGATGGCACACATCACCAGGCCACTAACTACATCAACTTACAGATTTCCAGGTGAAACAGGTTTACGTATCTTTTGTTGAAGAGACAAGCTGGTGTGTTTAACATGCTTTCCTTAGTGCTAATCTGGGAGCCCAACTACCTTGTGCCATCTACAACTCCCTATTTCTAAGCTTTTAAGGAAAAAATGGTGTCTGTAATAGGGAGTCACGGTTGAATGCGTTGACTCTAGGGCTAGTCTAACATAGCCAACTATAAGAGAATTATAAGAATAGCTACCAAAGGATCAAGAAAAGGGGAAAATCCATCTTAACTATGATGGCCATTTTAAAGTCAGGAGAGATTTTTCTATCTCTATATGCAAATAATTAGTTTGACCATCAATAGTATGAGAAAGATCTGACACATTAGAGCAACAAATGGTTGACAACCTAGATTATCCCTGAGCAACAGCTAATGTACAGTAGCTCTATTTTGTAAAACTTTGACTGCCAGTTCACCCACCTCTTGCTTAATTTCTGTTAATATTTTTATAAAATCAGCTGTTTTACTAATTATACAGGCCATCTTTGAGACCTTTATTTGTATTCCAGTAACCATTCATTGCATAGGCAATAAAAAAGCTACTGTGGCTGAAACAATTACAAGATCTGATAGGTTCAAAGAATCATCACAGTTTTAGGAGAGGTTCTCTTAATTTTATTGATAAATTACACAGAGTTACTGAGAAAAAATGGAGTTTATTAACCTTACTCCAAATATGTCTTTTTTTTACCTGCAGGAAGGGCAGTATACATAGCATTTTCATACCAAAGTCCACACCAAAAGTAGTTGTTTATCAGAAGGCAGAGTATAAATAGAAGTTGAGTTTCAATAAGGAGGATATAAGTACATTTAAAGCATAAGCCATGTGATAGAAAAAGACCATTGATAAAAATGTCAGGGGAATCCATATGAGTAAGGGAGTGGGTAGATTCTGTCATCTATATTTATGCAAAATGTATGTGAGCCGCTCCTTTGCCATATAGATTTCTGTTTTAGAGCCCAGGAATAGACAGGTCTCTTCCAAAAACAACAAAAGAAGAGATTGTTCTTGTTGACTGCCATGCACCAAAATGAAGCCAGAGGTTATTTTCCAAATCATTAACAACAAATATCACTATTTTAGGTACGATCACATCAATGTTGGTAAGCAGGACATCAGGTATCATCTTTTTCATCTTCATCCAAGTATAGTCCCCACTATCAGAGATTTCTCAAGAGTACTTAATGATGCTAAAATCCATATTATTGCATTTGAACTGATCAGTTATATTAGTCAATGTGGCTAAATATTTATGACACATCTTTTATAGAGACAACTGGCCCTAAAGGATAAAATAATCATTAGCATGACAAAGCAACATCATGGTGTCCTCTATTTCAGGTGTACCTTTTACTTCCCTTGACAAAAGGCATTTTGATTCTGCATTTGACCAAGTGAGAATTACATGTAATACAGCCAGTAAGCATAACATAATTATTTTTGGTGTTTTCACGATTAAATTTTTAAACTAATAATAGATCATTATTATTTATTGCTGTTCCCTCAGTCTCCCAGCTTGATGTTTTAATCTTGCCATCTCTCCAAGTCATGGTCTTCTTCCTCTAGGGGCATCTTGTCTTAATGAGTTTGTCATCTATTTTTAGACATTTCATTGGTCTGGTAGTCACTGGGATGCTGTCCTGGTTAGATGCATCAAAGTAGGAGCCATCTGGGACTTAGTTCATTTTCTGAAAAGGCACAGGTATTACCTTGCCCCAGTGTTAAGAACATCAAGCCCTTTCCATTGATTAGTGTCTAGATTTTTCCATTTAGCATATAATTTAGGCTGTGCATCCTTCGGAGAAAAATGCTTTTGGGAAGAGAAGAAACAATTTAAAGTTAACATAGCTAAATGTAGCTTAGTATGTGGGGATTTAAGTGGCTTTATACACCCCTTTAATTTAAAATATTTGTCATTTAAGCCTTTGATGGTGTTGTTCCACAATAACTTGATTCTGTGGATTATAGGGGATTTGAGTAACAGGATTAATATCCCATAAAGTGAAAAATTCTCAGAAGCATTTGTTGGTATAATTTGGGGCATTATCCTTTTTTATTTGTTGTGGGAGTCCTTGAAAGGAAAAGGTGTATGATGAATGATTAGTGGCATCTGAAGTTGATTCATCCCTGTGAGCAGAGAGGCAACAATCATATGAGAAAAAGTATTAAGTGTTACATGGACATATTTTAAGCATCCAAATCCTGAGAATTGAGTAACATCTGTTTGTCAAATGGCATTAAAAAATTTAAACTCAATGATTAATTCTGCCAGCAGATGGCAATGGGGTGAAAGAAGAAGAGAAAGGACAGACCCTGATAATTTCCTGAGCCTCCTCACAAGGTAAAGAGAATTGTACCTATAGAGTCCTTGCATTTTGATGAAGATGTTTATGAGATTTTTTTAAAGCAGCCTGAAGAGAAAGTCTTAGCTGTGAAGAGGGTGGCAATGCATTGTCTTGAGCACTGGCCAATGTTAATGTACTTGGCAGATTAGAATGAGCACAGATATTTGTTCTCTAGGTATCTGAAGGGAGATAAATAACTGTAAAGTAACATTAGTACTTGGGTTGAGTTTATGTCTTGTAGCTTCTAAAAGAGAAACAGTTTGAACACACTATGCAGTCAGGTAAGATACTCAAAGACTGAGAAACTTCCAATAAAAGTTTGCTTGTTATGGAGAGTTCAGAGTGTTGATCCGTACCACCAGGGGTGGGTATACTCATTTTTTTTGTGGGGCATGTGGAATTTGTATATAAAATATGATCTCTTTGTCTTTTGGAGGAGCCATCTGTAAAAGCATTAAGAACGATTACTATAGTATTTAAAAATATTTTATTATGTTTCTTTTTTAACATATACATTTATATTATTACACATGAATAAATAAACTACATACAGCAGGAAGAACCATGAGATAATCATAGTGATTTGGCTATTTATATTTGTCAAGCTTGACATACACATCTTTCCTACCTCGTTGGGTCTAAATTTCTAAATGAAAGTCAATGTCTATGATATTTCATCTCTATTAACTTAAATCATCTATCTTGATCTAAAAAGATCTTATCCCCTAATTAACTAAACTTGACTATAAGACTAAACTATCTGGTTTTCAACCTCATCAGAGACTTGAGAAGGAATAAAACTTAAATGACTGAGTGAACCAGAAGTGCAGGTTAGCAGCTTCCAAAATGAAAAAGTGACTGAGACTGCTTACTGCCTGAATAGTCACCCAACACTCTCTATAATGCTGGAGCATCATCTTTGGCCTTCTAGCCCATTATCTGTGCCAGACATATTTGATAGGCAGGAACTATTGAGGACTTGCTTACCCTGTCTTGGCAGAGTTTGGCTGTCGACTCTGCCTGCATCTAAGCTTGCCCAATTTTAGGCAGAATTCTGTGTGTGACAAAAATGAGGACATTTTTCCCAGTGGCTGGTTTGCTACATTTTAAGCCATCACCATAAGGAGGTTCTTTTATGTTGATCATCTTCTTTGAGGTAGGCTGGGTGTTTCCAGGAGTAAACTTGTCTTGTTGTCAAAGAATCTTTAGGATAATGAAAACATTTAAATGCCATATTCTGTAGGTCTCTGAGGCTTTTGAAGACCTTATTTAACCATTTTACTTTATATATCTATATAATCATATCTACCTGTTAGACCTAGGATATATATTCTTGTGATAAAATTGGACTATTGTTTGACATGACCATTATTTGTACCAATATACAAAATTCTGTACTAATGAATTAAAAATAACTTTCTTTGGGACATCTAAGGCCTTGAGGTAAGAAATAGGTTCAATGATCTACCTTTTGTTCTATCCTCCCACTATATTTCTATATCCCCTTTTCTTTCTTTTTAGCTCCCATCTCTTTACCTATGAGAAAAAGATAAAGGAAAAGAGAGATGTCCCTGAGTCTAACCTAGTTTTCTCTCTGTATAAGACCAATAATAATTTATAACCACTTCCTGATGAAAATAAGCTTCTGGAGACTCAGAGAGCAACCAGAAACTTACTCAAACCCCTTAGAGGAAATGGGCTGTCATTCTCTTAAGGTTTCTTCAAGCTGATTTGGGACAAATAATACCTTGGAAAGGGCCCCTCAAAATGGAGAAATGGTTAAACAAGTCAGCGATTGCATTTGTGGTCTGGTTTCTAAATGTTGAGAGATTCCAGGCTTAATAAGAATCCTGTGTGGGACAGACTGTAATGCTGGACTAATTGGGATCAGAAGCTTTCTACAGCACTGTCCTGGAAGTTGTTCTGTTCTGATGTATAAAAACAGCTGAGGCACCTGGGGTGGAACAAGGAGGATGCAGGGTGACAGCATGCAGAATGCTGAGAGGGATGAATTCTGTCATGTCTGGTCCAGGGTCAGTGTCCAGCTCTTTTGTTCTAAAGACATAATTTTTCACAAGCTTTAAACAGTTCTAACATTATAATTGTATGAGGTATGCAGGATGTACAGAGCAAATAAGGCTGATTCTCTGCTCATTGTATGAGCAGAAGTAAGATGTCTGCAAATCTTCCTTCATGCCATATGAAGAATGGCCTCTAATGATGTTACAGACAATCTGTGACCAACATGAAGCCTTGGCTATGTGTAGGTCTGTGTATATCAGCCAGTCTCAGATCTATTCCCATGTAGTGGGATTAGCAATATAAGTTACCTGCTTGTTCTACAGTTTGAATTCTTTACATCAAGATTGCAGCCCCCTCTCTCATCACCTCCTGATCCATCCCCTCCCTCATCTCCTTTCCCTCCCTCCCCGAGTCCTAAAAAAGAGGAGCCCTCCTCCCCTAATGTCTGAACTCAGATTATCCAGTGTCCTCTGTACTACATATAACCTCTTCCTCTGTGGCCTGGCAAAGCCAACCTACATTCTCAGCACTCTGACCAGTGTTCAGCTTCGAGTCTCAGTAACTGTCCCTATCCCCTGCTGGGCAGAGTCCCTCAGAGGACCTGTATGTTGGGCTAAAATCAACTTATGATTGAGTATATACCATGTGGGTCTTTTTTTGGGTCTGGGTTGATCATTTGCATCTGGTTGATCACTTAGGGTGATCCTTTCTAGTTCCATCCATTTGCTGCAAATTGCATGATTTCCTTGTTATTAATAGCTGAGTAGTATTCCATTGTATAGGTGTACCACAGTTTCCTTATCCAGTCTTTGGTTGAGGGACATCTAGGTTGTTTCCAGGTTCTGGCTATTACAAATAATGCTACTATGAACATAGTTGAGCAAATGTCCTTGTTGTACGGTGGAACAGCTTTCAGATATATGCCCAGGAATGATATAGCTGTGTCTTGGGGTAGAACTATCCTAGATTTCTGAGAAAGTACCACATTGATTTCCAGAGTGGTTATACAAGTTTGCACTCTCATCAGTAGTGTTTCCCTTTCTCCACATCCTTGTTAGCCTTTGTTGTCACTTGCGTTATTGATCTTCGATATTAGGATAGACATAAGATGGAATCTCAAGGTTGTTTTGATTTGCATTTCCCTGATGACTAGGGATGTTGAACATTTCTTTAGGTGTTTCTCAGCCATTCAATATTCTTTTGTTAAGAATTATCTGTTTAGTTCTCTACCCATTTTTTATTGGATTATTTGGTTTGGTGGCATTTAATTTCTTGAATTCTTTGTATAGTTTAGATGTTAGCCCCTTGTCAGATGTAGGGTTGGTAAAGACCTTTTCCCCAGTCTGTGGGCTGTTGCCTTGTTCTGTTGACAGTGTCTTTTGCCTTACAGAAGCTTTTCAGTTTTATGAGGTCCCATTTACTAATTGTTGATCTTAGAGCATGGGCTGTTGTTCTGATCAGGAAATTGTCTCCTGTGCCAATGAATTCTAGGCTTTTTCCCACTTTTTCTTCTAACAGATTTAGTTTGCCTGGTTTTATGTCAATGTCTTTAATCCACTTGGACTTTAGTTTTGTACAGGGTGATGAATATGAATCTATTTGCATTTTACAAGTAGACATCCAGTTATACCAGCACCATTTGTTGAAGATGCTGTCTTTTTTCCATTGTATGGCTTTGCCTTCTTTGTCAAAAATCAAATGACCATAGGTGTGTGGATTTATTTCCGTGTCTTCAATTTAATTCCATTGGTCAACTGGCCTATTTCCATGCCAGTACCATGCCATTTTTATTACTGTTGCTCTATAGTACAATTTGAGATCAGAGATGGAGATTCCTCTGGCAGATCTTTTATTGTACAGAATTGTTTTAGCTATCCTGGTTTTTTTTCCATATGAAGTTGAGAATTGATCTTTCTAGTTCTGTAAAATACTGTGTTGGTATTTTGCTAGGGATTGCATTGAATATGTATATTGCTTTTGGCAGGACTGCTGTTTTTTACTATTTGATTCTCCAGATCAACGAGCATGGGAGATCTTTCCATTTTCTTATATCTTCTTCAATTTCTTTCTGCAGATACTTGAAGTTTTTTTCATATAAATCTTTCACTTGCTTGATTAGATTTATACCAAGATACTTTATAGTATTTAAGGCTATTGTGAAGGGAATGGTTTCCCTAATTTCTTTCTCAGTCAGTTTGTCATCTGTATACAAAAGGGCTACTGACTTTTTTGCATTAATTTTGTATCTTGCCATTTTGCTGAAGTTGTTTATCAGCTGTAGAAGTTCATTTGTAGAAATTTGAGGGTCACTAATGTATACTATCATATCATCTGCGAATAGTAAAACTTTAACTTCTTCCTTTCCTATGCATATCTCCTTGATCTCCTTTAGCTATCTTATTGCTCTAGTTAGGACTTCAAGTACTATATTGAAGAGACATGGAGAGAGTGAACAGCCATGTCATGTCCCTGATTTCAGTGGGTTTGATTTAAGTTTCTCTCCATTTAGTTTGATGTTGGCTATAGGCGTGCTGTATATTGCCTTTACTATGTTTAGGTATGTGCCTTGTATTTCGCATCACTCTAAGACTTTTAACATGAAAGGGTGTTGGATTTTATTGAATGCTTTTTCAGCATCTAAAGAGATGATCATGTGGTTTTTTTCCATGCAGTTTGTTTATATGGTTGATTACATTGATGGATTTTCATATATTGTACCACCCCTGCATGCCTGGTGTGAAGCTTACTTGGTCATAATGGATGATATTTTTGATGTGATCTTGTATTCGATTTGCCAAAATTTTGTTGAGTATCTTTGCATCTATGTTTATATGGGGACATTGGTCTGAGATTATTTTTATTTGTTGGAGCTTTGTGTGGCTTAGGTATTAAGGTGACTGTGCTTTCATGGAATGAGTTTGGTAGTGATCCTTCTGTTTCTATTTGTGGAATAGTTTGAGGAGTATTGGCATTAGTTCTTGAAGGTCTGGTAGAATTTTGTACTGATTTCATCTGTCCCTTGGCTTTTTTTGGTTGGGAGACTTTTGATGGCTTTTTTTATTTCCTTAGGGGATATAGGACTATTTAATTTGTCTGCCTGATCTTGATTCAACTTTGGTAAGTGGATCAAGGACAATTAAGGAAATTGTCCATATCATTTATATTTTCAAATTTTGTGGCTTATAGGCTTTTTTTTTTTACTTTCCAGAGTTTTTAATAGTCAATGCAGAGGACTGGTCACTTCAGCTCCTTCACTGCCAAACCAGGGGGCAGGGGCTGCTTCAGCTTCTCCACCTTCTCCTTGTCTCTGATGGCCAGGGTGTAGAGGTACCTGCTGCAGTGAACCTTGAACTTCACATTATCTTTGTTCTTCTTCATCTTGACAGATTTGGCATCCTTATGCCAGGCTGTGAGCAGAAAGTCCTTGATTTTCTCAATTTTCCGGGGCATGGCTACAGGCACTCGGAGCTGAGACCGCACCCAAAACACAGCGGCAAGAACCGAAAAGCGGCTTATAGGCTTTTGAAGTAAGACTTAATGATTCTTTGGATTTCCTTGGAATCTATTGTTATATCTCCCTTTTCATTTTCGATTTTGTTAATTTGGGTACTCTCCCTTTGCTTTTTAGTTAGTTTGTCTAAGGGTTTGTCTATTTTGTTGATTTTCTCAAGGAACCAGCTCTTGGTTTCATTGAATCTTTGAATTGTTTTCTTTGTTTCTAATTTATTGATTTCAGCCCTCATTTTGATGATTTCCAGCCATCTACTCCTCTTGGATGTATCTGCTTCTTTTTTTTTTCTAGAAATTTGAGGTATTCCATTAAATTGTCTATATGAGATGTTTCCAGTTTCTTTATGAAGGTATTAGTGCTTTGAATTTTCCTCTTAGCACTGCTTTCATTGTGTCCCAAAGGCTTGGATGTGTTGTGCCTTCATTTTAATTGAATTCTAGAAAGTCTTTAATTTCTTTCTTTATTACATCCCTGACCCAGTTGTCACTGAGTAGAACATTTTCCAGTTCCCATGTGTTTAGAGGCTTTTTGTTAATTCTATCATTGTTGATACTCAGCTTTAGGCCACGGTGGTTTGATAAAATGCAGGGGATTATTTTAATTTTTTGTATCTATTGAGGCTTGTTTTGTGACCAATTATATTTTCAATTTTGGAGAAGGCTTCATGTGGTGGGTAGAAGAAAGTATATTCTTTTCGGTTTGGGTAAAAAGTTCTGTGGATGTCTGTTAGGTCCATTTGATTTGTGACCTCTATTAGCTTGATTCTTTTTCTATTTAGTTTCTGTCTTGAAGCTCTCTCCATTGGTGAGAGTGGGGTGTTGCGATCTCCCACTATTATTGCGTTGGGATATTTTTCCAGCCCTTTACTCTCAGGTAATGCCCATCTTTCTTGCTGAGATGTGTTTCTTGAATGCAACAGAATGAAGGATCTTGTTTTTGCTTCCATTTTGAAAGCATGTACCTTTTTACTGGGGAGTTGAGGTCATTGATGCTGAGAGATAGTAGTGACCAGGAAGTAAGGTATTAACTCAAGAGCTATCACTTTAGCATCAGCATTATTTAAAAAACAAATAATAAGCTTTGCTTCAGGTGCTTTATTCCTTATAGAATTTCACTGAGAGTTTTCAGAAAGGAACTAAAAGAGTGGATCCAAATCCTTAGGAGTGATAGACAGATAAGTATGTATACAAATGAGTTGCCCCCAAACTTTTTGTAAGTAGTTAAGGATACACTCTTTGGGAAGTTTTACATTGAGAAGATGATGGTGAATTTATATGTTGAGTAATAGCATATTCTAAATAATAACAATGTGGTTGATTTTGTACTTTATCTGGAGCTATGTTTAAAATTTGCTCTCTTAGTTTATTTCTATGAAAGTTAAGCCTTGATGAAATAAGCAGGAGAGGATAATGTGATCCATATTATGAGTGACCAATACCTCAGGAAATTTAATCAGAAACAGCTGATTTTGTGCACAATATTGACATATAGTGGGACTATTCTTTGTCCCCAGTGGTGAAACCTTTTCTGATACTAGGCTGTTGATTATTTAAAGTAGAAAGAGAGACTACAAAGAATTCCTTATCATTAGGATGTAAAGGAATAGAGAAAATAGTCATATAAATGAGGAATAATAATGTAATACTCTTGAGGAATAATAGTAGGAACAGGGAGCCCTGGCTGGAGGGTCTCTATTGTTTTCATAGTAGCACGTATGCCTCTTTGATCATATAACAGTTGAAACTATTTTTTGCCTTTTTATGAATTACAAAGATAAGAGAGATCCAAGGACTAACTGAGTGCTCTATATGTTTTAATTGCAAATTGTTCCTGTACTAAAAGTTGAGCCTGTTTTAATTTTTTCCCATGAAGGGGCCAATGATTAGTCCATACAGGGTTATTAGCGACTCATTGTAATTTCAAAGCTTTTTGGCTGGCTGCTGATCAATGACCCTAACTAGGGGATTTATAGTTTCTTGTAATTGTTATTATATGATTCACTAGTTGCAGTGGTAAATAGTGCTTGCATCTCCTGTTATATGTCTGTTCTCCACAGATTCCATGAAAGCCCTTGCACACTAAAAGGCTGAACAGTGTTGAAGATTCTTTATTATTCCAATTTAAGACTATAGTACTTTTTAAAAGAATCCTGTTGGCCTTTACCAGCTTGTAAATGTGGGCCTCTAGACCTTGGCCATCATGAAAGCCATTGCTCTTCATTGATAACTGAATGATCTGTCCCAGTATTTAGAATGTCTCTAAAGGGATATTTTTTTCATATATAAAGTCAACATAAGACATCTGTCTTCTGATAATGGTCTTGTCCATAAATCTAAGGAATTTAGTTGTACTGTATTCGATCTTGTTGCTCCTCCTTAGTGAAGGGATATTGTTCTTAAGCCTGGTTTACTTTCTGTAGCCTGTGTTGATTTGCCTTTTGTTCTGGAGCTGGTGGTTGTCCCCTCGGGAGTTTAAAATATTACCATCATTGTCAAATGTTGATCTATGTAGGTTGTTTAGCCCAATATTTTCCTTTTTTTGCATTATGCACAAAGATGAAAGGCCAGATTATTACATTTTTTAAAATTCATTTTACTAATGTACTCTATTCCTATATTCAAAGCAAGGCCCTTTTTGGAAAGTGTATATATATACTTTCTTTCACATATTATATCCTGACCAGTTTCCCCTCCCTCATCTCCTCCCAATTCCTGCCTCCCCATCTCCACCCACTCCTCCTCTGTTTCCCTTCATAAAATTGAAGGCCTCCCAGAGATATATACCAAACATGGCATATGAAGTTGCAATAAAGACTAGGAATCTCCTTTATTATTAAGGCTTAATAAGGAACCCAGTAGGAGGACAAGGGTCCCAAAAGCAGGCAAAAGTGTCAGAAACAGCCACCATTCCTTCTGTTAGAAATTTCAAAAAATACCAAGCTACACAACTATAACACGTATTCAGGGGGCCTGAGTTAGATCTATGCAGGTTCCCTGATTGTCATTTCAGTCTTGATGAGCCTGTAGGAGTCCAGACTTGTTGATTCTGTGAGTTTTTTTGTGGCATCCTTGACCCTTCTGGCTCCTACAATCCTTTCCTCCTACCCCTTCTTCCACAGGATTCACTCACTGAGTTTAGCCTAATATTTGGCTGTGGGTCTGCATCTGTTTCCATCAGTTATTGGATGGAGCTCTCTGATTGTGATTATACCAGGCTCCTGTCTATGGGTATAGGAGAATATTATTAAGAATAATTTCTTTCCATTGATTGATTGCCTGGTGAGTTTGGTTCTATCCTAGGCCTCTGGGACATCTGTCTTTTAGTTTCTGGTCCTCCAGACAGACCATAAAAGACCAAATATGTCAGCCCAGACAACGTTTTCAATCACTGTAGATGGAGAAAACAAGATATTTCAGGACAAAACCAAGTTTAAGCAGTACCTATCCAGAAATCCAGCCCTAAAGAAGATGCTAGAAGGGAAACTCCTACTCAATGAAACTAAACCCAAGAAAACTAGGATATGAATAATCTCACTAGAACAAAACTAAAAGAAGGACAGACACAAAACACATTACTACCATAAAAGGAACTAGCAATCGTTGGTTATTAATATCTCTCAACATCAATGGTCTCAACTCTACAATAAAAAGACACAGGATAACAGAATGGATGTGTAAACAGGACCCAACATTCTGCTGCATACAAGAAACACCTCAGCAATAATGACAGACGTTACCTCAGACTAAAGGGCTGAACAAAGGTTTTTTAAGCTAACAGACCCATGATACAAGCTGGAGTAGTCATTCTGATATCCAATAAAATAGACTTTCAATGAATATTAATCAAAAGAGATGTGAAGGACACTTCATACTCAACAAAGAAAAACAATCCACTAAGAGGACCTCTCAATCCTAAACATACATGCCATAAATACAAGGGCATTCACATTTGCAAAAGAAACATTAAAACTTAAACCACAGTACAACCACTTTGGAAATCTATCTGGTGCTATCTCAGAAAACTGAGAATAGGGCTTCCTCAAGACCCAGCTATTCCACTCCTTGGAATATACCCAGAAGATGCACCAGCACATAACAAGAAAATTTGCTCAACCATGTTCGTAGCAGCCTTATTCATAATAGCCAGATCATGGAAACAGCCTAAATGTCCCTCAGTAGAAGAATGGATAAAGAAACTGTGGTACATATACACTATGGAATACTACTCAGCTATTAAAAACAAGGAATTCCCGAAATTTGTGGACAAATGGATTGAGCTAGAGATGATCATAATGAGTGAGTTAACCCAGAAGCAGAAAGACTCAAATGGTATATACTCACTTATATCTGCATACTAGCCCAATGGGCATGTCCCACGAAAGCCTTCCCTTACCAGGAAACTGGGACAGAGGGGAGGACATCCTATTGGGACTCTAGATGAGAGAACCATGTGAGAATAGCAATGTAGAAGGATCCAGTGGGTCCTAGAAACCTACAAGTAGAACATTATGATAGGCAGATTTGGGTCAAGGGGTCCCGCTCAAACTAAGGCACTAGCCAAGGACAATACAGGCGGTAAAATTTAAACCCCTACCCTGATCTAGCCCATGGACAGGACAGTCTCCACACTTGAGTGGAGAGAGGGATTTGACTTTCTCATGTACTCTGGTGCCTCACATTTGACTATGTCCCCTGGCGGGGGAGACCTAGTGGCACTCAGAGGAAGGACAGCAGGTCACTGAGAAGAGACTTGATACCCTATGAGCATATACAGGGGGAGGTAATCCCTCTGAGGAACAGTCATAGGGGAGGGGAATAAGGGAAATATGGGAGGGAGGGGAGAAAGGGAGGATACAAGGGATGGGATAACCATAGAGATGTTACAAGAATAAATTAATTAAAAAAAACCTTAAACCACACATGTATCTCTACACATTAATAGTGAAACACTTCAACACCCAACTCTCATCAATGGACAGATCATTGAGAGAGATACCAAATATAGAAATAATGAAACTATTTGATGTCATGAATCAAATGAACCTAATAGATATCTACAGAACTTTTCACCCACACACAAAAGAATATACCTTCTTCTCAGAACTACACAGAATCTACTTCAAAATTGACCATATAGTCAGTAAAAAGCAAGCCTAAGCCAATACAAGAAAATTGAAATAAACCCATGTATCTTATTACATCACTGCAAATTAAAGCTGGACTTCAACAACAACAGAAATAACAGAAAGCCTACAAACTCATGGAAACTAAACAACTCTCTACTTAATGAACAGAGTCAGGGAAGAAATAATGAAAGAAATGAAAAGAGTCTAAGTGTATGTATTTCACTAAGGTGCTTTCTGAACCACTCTTCATCTTGTTCCACACCCTAGATACAGGAAAGGAATAAGAGTTTGGATAGTTGATGGGTACACATGAGGACCCCAGTCACAACATGGGATTGGTACACAGTCATCTAGCAGAGTGAAGCTCTGTGATCTGATTACCCAAGGCACATACACTGTCTTCATCTAAGTACTTCGTCAAGCTGGAGCACATGTAGAGCCAGGCTGGAGCAACCCCACATGTGTCTGAAATCTTGAATACAAGGGTGGAGGCTGGATGACCTACTTTTCTACTCCACTGTTTCTTGGAAGGAAGATTCATAGCTCCCATTGCTCCTGTTCTGACTGATTGACCCAGGTATGGTTTCGTGGGAGAGAGAATTTTTATTAAGATCTACGCTAATCTAAGTCAAATCAGGCAGCTGGAATATTTTATTCAGGCTTAAAGGATAATTGCCACTCAATATGTACTTCTACAAGATTAAATATGTATTTAATAAGACATATTTTATGTGTGTGTCATGTCTATGTTTGTATATTATTGATTAAAAATAGATACCATGTGTCAAATTAGACCCTCATCAGTTTCAGTGACGTTTTCAATACCTCTTAATTTTACACAGTTTGATTTACTAACACAATTTAGAATTCTTCTGTGAGTTCAATTGTGCATCAGTATCAGCTAGTGCTCTCTGTTGGCATTTGAGCCAAGGTTAACATAGTATACTTGTCACAAATAATGACCCAATATGTAGGTATGTACCATATTTAATTTTAGTTAAATATATCATATGTTTCTTTATTAATTTTCAGATATCCTTATTGTTATTTTACATTTCTTCCTCCTTCTGTAGCTGACATCTTGCCTCTACTTAATGAAAGCCCCCCTTCCTCAGTTCCTACTTTTTCTTAAAGTCAGTTGTACCCTGCAACACCTTTCTAGTGCTCACAATAAGGTCCCTTTTTGATTTCCTTCATTCTGTGGTTATTTTAGATCCTTACTCCTTAATAAGAGCACTTGAATTTTATAATGCAAATACTGGAGAGTTAGAGTAGTGAAATAGAGGGAGTTTGCTTATGACCTTTTAAAGTTGAGCATCAGCCTAGAATGGAAAAATTCTCTGGCCAAGTGCAAATAACAGCTCATAAACTTTGAATTCATGACCGTTCCTTCCTCTTTTTGAATAACCAAGAGGGTACAGTCTTATATAACTTTTATGCTTTTATTTTTTTGTGTTTCTTACATTTGTCTTTTTCTCAACATTAACTGATAGTTTGTAAAGAGGTCTACTTCACACTGAATATACAGAAAGAAATCACTGAGAGATGCCAGGAAGACAAAATGAGCAACAGGGACACAGTACAATTGCTACAGGAATTTGTAGTTATTAAACATCCTTCTTCACTATTTGACCGTGATATTTATTACAGAAATCTTCACCTTTGCAGCAAAAGGTAGATATCTTCAATCTTCCTTCATACATGTTTTCAGCCAAACACGCACTAGAGCAGTCCAGTTTGGTATGATTGTGGACCCACTTGCCTAGAAGAGAGAAGAATTTACACTTAGTGCCCAAACAATTGTAGGGATTCACAGTAAGGAGGGGACTTTCTCTCTCAGTAACAACCCAATTTTCCAGAGCAGGAATACATCCACCTCTCAGCAAGGACATCTTCAGACTAGCTTAAACACATTACCTGTATGCGAGAATATGAAGAAATTCCTGGTTCTGCATCCAGGGCTGTACATAGTAGTGCAGTTGCTCTTGCCTGACAAACAATGTCCTCTTTTAAAAGAGTTGCAGACCATGCACACTGTAGTTTTAGCTAGGGAAAGCAGATATAAAAGGTGAATGGTGGATTGAAGTGACTAAGAATGCTGGAGGATTAAGGAATTCAGAGACAAGACATAATCCAAGGAATTTTCTTAACACAATCTCAGGTGCTGATGTATTACATTGGATTGAGTCATGGATTCCTTAAGAAGCTCAGGGTCTGACACCACAGTTTTGATTGCAGAGGGAATAGAGTGATAGGTATTCCCTTATATACAGTGTCATTGTGCAAAAAACTAGGAAAGTACCGGTGTAAGCTAATATGACACCTAAAGTTCATTTTTAAATGTATGAGAATTGTAATAATAATATCATGGTACCAGCATAAAAATAGACATTGAAGATCAATGGAACAGAATAAAGGGCCCAGATGTAAGGCCATGTAACTACAAGCACCTGATTTTCGACAAGATGCCAAAAAGACACACTGGAGATAAGACAGCATCTTCAACAAATAATGCCGAGAAAACCAGCATTCTACATTCTACATGTAGAAGAATGAACTAGATCATTATCTCTCACCCTACATAGACATCACATCTAAATTGAGTAAAGACCTCAATTCTGAGGAGACTCAGAAACTCCTAGAAGGAAAAAGTAGGAAGTACGCTCCAAGAAATACGCATAGGTAAGAACTTCCTGAATAGGGCTCCACTCCTTATGGCAATGAGGTCAATACTCCACAAATGGGATGCAGGCAATATAAAAAATAAGGAATTAAAGTAACACAGGGAGAACAAGCCAAGATGGAATACGATTTCCTCCCAGGATCTGAACTGAGTCTTACCACTGGGAAAGCCAGAGAATTTAGACTCCACTGACACAGAGTAATGGCCACAGATACAATATGTGTTTTCTGAAAGATATCTTATCGAAGATAATGAACAAATTGTGTTCACTTAGTGCTAGATGATAAATTCTAAGATACACCCCAATCAAAGGTATTAAGGACAGTAATTAGGTTGTGCTTCCTTGGGGTGATAGTGACTTATAACCAGGACTTTCTAGTGTATCAATTACCCCTGCTCCTCCCCCACCCCCAGTTCTTCATGGTCTGCTTGTTAAATTCACCTCCCAATGTTTTTTATTGAGGAAGAAAAATTTTTACTTTTAAGTTTTTACATATACATTTATATTATTACACGTATGTACAACAAAGTACATACATCAAGAAAAACCACAGAACAATCAGGAATTATATAAATGTTGCATTCATAGTATTTTGTCTATTTGTATTTGGGAACCTTGAAGAAAACATCTTTCCTATCTTGGTGAGTCTAAAATTCTGAATGTGAATAAATATCTATCATTTCTCATCTCTATCAACTTAATACAACCATCTAGACCTATTTTTAAACTTTATTATGAGCTATATTTTTGGGCAGTGTCACAAAGAAAAGAAGTGGTTTCTTAGCACTATTAGAGATGTAACTCCAGAGTTGCCTTAATCTCCCATATGTTCCTATGGCAATGTAAGCTAACTGCATCTTTCCTTTAAGAAACCTACACATGCTTTATCACCTTAACAAGCATGCTACCCTCACCCCCAGGAAAGAATAATGCTAGTCACAGTAATTGTCATGCATCCTCTTTCAATATTTTAAACAATTTAACCTTTGCTTTAATTTTGGTTTATCCTAAAATGAACTTTTTCCTTTCAATTTCTTCCTGCAAGCCACAAATCCTGCCTTTGCCTGGGCAGCAGTCTCTTAGGCATACTCTTAGGCAGCTGCTGGTTTAGTTTGCAGCTGTGCACCTACCACTGGTGATAGGAAATCAAGAAGTTGAAAAGTTTCCAACACAGCAAAGGAAGTTGTCCGTTGAATGAAGAATGAAGAGACAGCATATAGGATTAATAAAACCTTTGTGAGCTATATGTTGCATAGAGAATTGGTATATAAAATATAAAAGGAAAACCCCCAAGAAATTCAATAAGAAAACAAAATCCTAGTCTTTAAAAAATGACACTGAATACAGCTCCCCCAAAAGAAAAATACAAAGGTCTGATAAGGATTTTTTTTAGCATGTTCAACGTTCTTACCCCTCCAGGAAAATATAAATAAAAACTACTTTATGATTTCATCTCATACCAGCCAAGAAAAAAATGGAAGGCAATGCTTATATTGATTTGGGCAAAGGCAAGCCCTTTCACTTTTAGTGACAATGTAAACTGGTACATATATGATGGAAATTGGTTATTTATAAGCATAAATAACATGTGGTAAACTGTATAACTCCTAGAATATACCCTCCCCAAACCATACCCCACTGTAGATATATAACACATCCATGTTTATGGCTGCTCCATTCACAATAGCTAGGAAACAGAATCAGCATAGCTGTCCATAAATTGATGAATGAAGACAGTGGATTTTCCTCATTTGCAAAAATAAGTGAAATTTACAGGAAAACTAAAAAAAGATTATAATTATTGCACTAACTTATCTCTGGAAAGACAAAGACCACACATTCTCTCTCTTATGTAGATCCTAGCTTCGAATGTTCAGCTTTATGTTTTTAGTCTACAGTGTTTGCAGAGACCAGGGAAAACAGAATGGGATTACTGTGTGAGTAAGTGAGGTCATTAGAGGGGAAGTGGGAATAGCAGAACATGTGTGACATGACAGTAGAAGAGGAACATACAGGAGGTGGAAGGAAAAGTTGGAACAGATTGGAGCAGAGGGACAGAGGACAAGATTAATTAAAGCTAAATGTGTATTAACAAATCCTAATGGAAACACACTATATTGTAAGCAAATTGAAAATATAATTTAAAAAAGGAATTTAAACACAAGTACAATGCATGGGTGGACAACACTTCTAGAGTAGATGAGTTGTTATAAAAAAAATCCCAGTGCTAGGTGTGGAACACCTCCTTTGAGCCGTTGGTCAGGGAGATCCCAGGGATTCCCAAAACAACACAGGTCATTGCCACCACTCCTGTTTGTCCATCAAAACTACATGAGGAGACCTTATTCCTGAAGATACAATGCACTTTATTTGTGAGACATAAAGAAATCAAACTGGAACTGACCTGAAAATTTACTTTATGCTGGTTAATGTTCATAGTGCCAGAAATGTTCTGCAGGATGCTGGGGGATAAAATCCATCAATTGTATTGTATCTGTTGGTGAACTCTACATGCTAAACTACTGACATGTCAGGCAAATGTGGTCAATGGTGCAGTAGTGCAACAATAGTTATGTAGGAAACCAATTGCTTTTGTTAATCTAATGATTGCTTCACTGGAGGTACTTTATGTCTGGTACTATAAAGCTGGTGAAAACTGTTTTTTTCCTAAATGGACTTGTCAAACTGACCTCTAAGTATTTATGTATCTACCCAATTATTAGTGTTGCCCTCAACCTTGGCCAGAGAAGCTTCTCTACACAGTGGTTAATAATTGATCAAACTACTAAGCATAAGTGAATACTGAGAACTCAGCCCTATGTGAGATATCTATATCACATACTCCCCACCACCACAATATTCAGGGAACATTGTAGAAGAGGAGTTAAAAAGAATGTAAGAGCTGGAGGACGGGAACAGTGCTATTAAATTCTATCTCTTGGAGCTGACATGTTCAGTGCATTCAAGAACTCACAGCAGCTGTGTTTGTCAGTATAAGACCTATACAGTATCAAGACCTTCTATCATGGACTGGAGAAAGGATTACTAGGTCTCACTGCTCTCTGAGGAACTATTGGCAGTCAGTGTGCTACAAGTCAGGGAGTCATTATTTTTTTTCCAGTGGCTTAGCTACTGTTAAGTTGTCCATGCTTCAGTAAATAACTCTGCACCCATGCTTATGCAAGTAAACCTAGTCAAAATCCCTGAGCTATTCAAAGAGACATGGAAGTAGGAGGAGGATTTGTTGTGGAGAAGTGCTTTAGAGGGAGTGAGAAGGCAATAAAATAATGGAGGGATATAGCAAAAATAAAATAAAAAAGATAATAAATAAAAACAATTGTGGAAACAGTGAGGTGGTTCAACAGGTACCTGCTTTCAAGCCTGATGACTTGAGCTCCATCCCTAGGACCCACACGGAAGAGCAAGAGAATTGGCTCCCCAAAATTCTCTGGTCTCCACATATAAGCCATAGCATGTGCTTGCACACACACACACACACACACACACACACACACACACACACACACGTATACACACACTAAATAAATGTAATAAAAAGTAAATTGCTTGAGAAATAGATATTGTCTTGGAGACAGAAGGGAGGCAAGCTCACAGTATTTCATAGCCAATAACCCTCGCTCCAAAGGCATCTGATGATCAGATCCACCTGATCAACACAGTGCACTTGATTTGAAATACTGGCCTAAGAAAAGCTCTCCAGTGACTTTCTCCCAACAGACAGCTCTGTGAGGTAGCTTCCACACCCACTGGCTGCTATTGTCAAGTCAAGGAGGCTGACTCAAAGACATGCGTGTACAAGAGCACACAAACTCATCCTTCCCTAGGGAGTAACTGATCCCACTCTATGAGAGAGACCTGACCTCTTACTCCAGCAAGAGAAGGGTGGGGTCAACATAAAGATATCTTGATATTGGGTCAACTCATCCCAGAGTCCTGACCTTGACCTCCTTCTGCTCCCCACAGGTATTCAGGCCATCATCCCAAGTCTGTCCCAGGGACCTCTAGCCCATCTGTACTCCTGTTTCCATCTCAAAGGACTCACCCTCACCTTGGATGGACACAATAGAAAAAGCTCCCAGCAGCAGGAGAAGAAGCAGAAGCTTGTCCATCTCAGTCTGGGCTGACAAAAGACACAGCAGAACAGCTGGCAGCAAGTACCCAGGAGGGGTCAGGGTAGATTACAGTAGGCTGTAGAGTCTGCTCTCAATGGCCCTCAAGATGTGGGCAGGAACTTCCTTAGACACCTGCCAGTGGGTGTTTTGCCAGTACCTAGGCTCAGGAAAGTGTCCCAGAGGACCAGCTCTTTCAGAGCTTCAAAGGACACAGGATGTCCATAGATCCTTCTCACATTCCTTCATAGATGAAGCTAGGCTTGTTTACTTCCTAAGTGAGCTCCCTAAGGTTGAGCTCAGAGCGGAGCTCTGGACCTTTTATCCCTATCTCATCTCAGCAATAGTGAGGGTAGCTGCAACAACAGAATTTTGCTCAGTATGTTCCATAAACCAGGATGGCTGTGCACCCACAGCCATCATACCTCCTTTATAGTGAATTTTTTAGCATTGAAGAAACATAGCAAGTGCCACCTGAGCAACTTATGTAAAGGGGGCTTTGTGGATTCTTGCATTATTTTACAAACTACAAAACAAATTTCTCCCTAGGTAAAGCCTCAGCCATCCAGCTTCTAAATAACTGTATCAATCAAGTAGCATTTTTCCAAACACAGACTCAGCTTCTGAATCACACTCAGCTGAAATATTCAGAATTTCTACTGATGTTCTTTAAGCTATCTTTATCCATATCATCATGCTGAAAAAGACTCAGTGTCCCAGACACTCAGCATGCATGCACATCTAGCCAAAGGAAGAAGAAAGCGCCAAGCAAGCTCACCAGCTGGGCCCACTTGGGATAGGGAACATACCAGGTTGCATGATCGGACTTACAGCCCTTAGGTCACCTTCCCTCTGTGCACGAGCCCTTCATGACAGAAACGTTTGGTGATGCTCCCTCTGCATAGTTCACAAATGGTGAACAGATCAGGCACCCAGTCATTATTAGTGACTAAGCAAAGGATGAAAGAAACAAAATGAAAAATGGATGGATGGATAGATGAATGGATGGATGGATAGATGGATGGTGGTCGGTGCGTATAAAGCAATGGCTGGAGGCTGACATCCAGGATCTCAGGTGCACCACACACAGAGAGCCTGGTTCACTTCATGCTTTACAAGCATGACTACTATTCATGAGACAGCCGTGCCTAGCTTTCCTATACAAAGATAGTGAGTGCATTAGACATGGGAGGAGTCCAAGACAGATGGGTGCTAGGCCACAAGATTTAGTAATCCACTCAGATTCAAACTGATTCCCTATGCTGCATTACCCCATTTATCTGTATGTTCTCCATGCCTCTCGAACATGGAATTCTATGAATCCTCACAGTTCCTAACCCTTACTACCCCATCGTAACCATTCTAAGAAAAAGACAAAGAAAATGAGAATGAGGAAAACAAGACAAATCAAATAAATTTCATTTTTAGCGAACATGTTTTTCCTCGCGTGGCATCAATTTGTTTGTGCTGTCCAAGGTTTATATCCTTAACATACTACTACCAATTAATACAACATGCGCTGTCAGGCAGGGTTTACATATTGGCGTAGTAACATGGAAAGAAAACTTGAAACAAAGAAAATAGTTATCTGGGTTAATATTGAAGAAACTTATGGTTATCAAATTTCATAATATTTTCTAAGAAAAAAGTGGTGGACCCTATTACATGGATTTTTCACAATATATCAATTTTTAAAGGATTCTTGTCTTTTAAAAAAACCAACTTAGGTATTAGTCGAACATTGTTATTCTACAGCAAGTCTCTACATCAGTCTCATGATGGGAATATAAGTTGACATGTTTGAAGATCATAAACACCCCATTTACCAAATACCATCATGGCTGCTTCTCAGACCTTTTTATAGATAGCTGAGGTTGAATTATCTAAATTTACATTTTTAATCTAAACTCAATTACCAATCAAGGGCTCCTTCATCATACACTGTCCTAGACATTAGTATATTGCATGGCCAGCCTACTCTGAAGTCACCAGACACAAATTCCTCTGCAATACAGGATGTTTGTCTTCTCATCATTCCAGACAGTGGGTGGGCAGAACCATCACAAGCTTCCAGACCCACAGTAACCATATCAGATCTTCTGGTGATAAGCTGAGACCTAACAAGGCTCAGTGTCCTGGCCAGAGCACTGAACTTTCTAGACACATTCAAGTTTGAAGCCTCACTCCAGCATTTTAAAATCCCTAGACAACTAAGACATTGAGAATCCATCATAAATGAGTTAACACTGTCTCATAAATTAAGTTGAATTCATGTGTGTGTGTGTGTGTGTGTGTGTGTGTATGTGTGTGTTGTGTGCATTTCAGTGCTGATGATAACCACATGTTAAGAACAAATGTTATAGCAATAAAAAAACCACAACCCCAAAAACAAAATGGATTTGCTTAATACTCAATCAAGTTCAGAACATTTCTAGACAAACTCAGCCAAACATCTACTCCACACTTTTTTTTTTTGGCCTGTATCCTTTTGACTGTCATTTTTCAGAAGCCAGGATTTTTTAGTTCATATGTGGGTTTAGGGCATGGATGAATGATGCATATTGTCAAGTCTGAGTGTCTGGGCAAATTTATCAGATGACTGTGGTATAGGGTTTGTGTCTCAAGGTGTAATAAGGACAAGCAGAATGCCTTCTCTTTATCTCTTTGGTGTCACTCCCTGGATCCCAGACCCACTCCACAGACAGACAGGAAGGACCCACTCTAAGAAAATTCCTAGAGGCACCTAATAAGAATCTCACCACAGCCACATCTGACTCCCAACACAGAGGTCAGAGTCACGGTGTTCTCGTCCTATTGCAGAACTGGAGGTTGACCTTCTCTGCCCATGTCTGTATCTCAGTATAAACCAAGGTCTATTCCCCTCCAAAGTGCTAAGGCATTAGCCACAGGGAAGCTCAGATACTTATATGCTTGCCGTTAGACTCCGTTCTTTGTAGATAGTTAATAAGTCCATTTTGTTTTATGAATTGGACTGATACTAGGAACCTCAATTCCAATGCTTTACAGAAGTAATATACTGTAATTATACAGCAGTATAATATAGCAGTTTTTCATTAAGATCTTCAGAGAAGTGGTTCAAGATAAGATAAATAGCAGACTAAAGTGTCTTCAATGAACTTTGAAGTTTTCTGGAAAAAAATCTTAATTGGCATAAAGGACTAGGAGACCTTCATCAATGAAGGGGATTTTATTTTATTTTTTCTGTTTCTAAGACATTCTGTGGCTACTTTTGTTATTACTTTTAAGAAGATTTTGAACTACATAATACAAAATTTTCTTTGAGAACATAATGCAGTTCAATGTCTTTTAGAACACTAGTGTGCTGTGTGAATTTATTGATAAATTCTTTCTGTTTTGGAGGTGATAAAAGTCACAATGGTTTTTTTTTAGCAATGGCAACAGTTGCTTCAAATTTTGGACCTAAGAGGGGAGGTAACTTTGAGGCAGAAGTTCTGAACCCTGTGATGACAGACTCTGCCAAATTGAAACCAAGATGGCCATGACCATTCAGACTTAATCTGCAGCAGCAGTAGCTACAGCAATGGTGGAGAAGTAAAGATTTTGGAGAGCCAGTAGAGTTAAGGGGAAACTACAGGCATCGGCAGACGGTGACTTCAGTTGAGCATTGTAGTATTAATAGTGTCACTATAGAGAAGAGATGAGCTAGACAATTCCCTGTATGTGGGCAAAATACTCAAGAACTGTGTTTGTCAGTAGCTGAATAGTAGTTTATTTTAGCTTCTGTTCTGTGGAAGAAAAGGTTAGGTACTCCACCAGAGATTATTTTTTCACATATAATTTTAAAAATCTTTTAAAATTAATTAATTAACTAATTAATTAATTCACTTTACATCTGTCCTCACCTCCCAGCTTTACCCTCATTCTCTCTCCTACATCCCCCTTCCCTGTTCCTCAGAAGAGGGGAATGGCCTCCACCTTCAGTTCATCAAGTCCTATCAGGACTTGTGTGTGCCCTCTTCCCCTGTGGCCTGGCAAGGCAGTTCTGCCAGGGGGAAGTGATTCAAAATATGTCAAGACAGTCCATGTCTGGGAGAGAACCTCACTCCCCTTACAAGGGCACCAACATGAAGCCTGATCTGCCCACCAGCCACATCTGTGTAGGAGGCCTAGGTTCAGCCCATTCAAGGTCCTTGCCTGCTTTTTCAGTCTCAGCAGAGCCCTCTATCCCTGGCTAGTTGGCTCTGTTAGTGTACTTCTGAGGCTCCTGTCACCTCCACATTCTTTCCCCCCCCCTTATCTGTATGGTGCCCTATGCATTGCCCACTGTTTGGCTGTAAGTCTCAGTATCTGTTTTGAGGCATTGCTAGGTGGAGACTTTCAGAGACAATTATGCTTGACTCCTGTCTGCAAGCGTAGCAGAATATTGTTAATAATGTCAGGAGTTGTTTCTCTCCCATGAGGTGGGTCTTGGGTTGGGCTGGGCAGTGGCTGGATCTTCCCTCAATCTCGGCTGTATCTGTTCTATATTTATCCCTGCATATCTTGTAGGCAGGATGAGTTTTGGGTGGAAGGTTTTGTAGGTGAGTTGGAGTGCCCTTCCTTCTACAAGGAGACTTGTCCTCATCAGTCTCTATGGCCCCCAGCAGAGGATTTTAAAGAAGGTTCCTATTTTTCCACATGTGCTGTTGAATGCTAAACCTAAGGTTCCAGTCATGGTACAGGACACATGCAGCTGCCCCTAGAATATAGTTTCCTATGAACCAGCAAGAGGCCCCTCAACAGACAGTAGGTCAGTAGGTTACTTGATCTTGTGCTTTGCACCTTTAGAACATGTAGAAGTTGATTTCTATTGGTTTAATTTTGTTTGCTTTGTTATTATTATTTTTTGAGATAGGGTTTCTCTGTTTATCCCTGACTGTCCTGAAACTCACTCCATAGATAAGGCTGCCCTAAAAATCATAGAGATCCACCTGCTTCTGCTTCCGGAATGCTGGAATTAAAGGTGTGGTAACTGAACTCCATACCAGATTTCACCAGTGTCTTGTCTACTATTCCTTTTCTCTCCCAGGACCCCATTTTTTGCCTTCACTGTGCTTGCTTCCTCACACGCCTCTGGGATATAACAGCTTTTTAGACTTTCCTTGTAGTTTATGATTTAATAATTTTGAGTGATATTGAACTGGAACTTTTTACAGTGTTTTAAAGTTTTGTTTCATCTCATGTTTGGGAATTATAGCTAGAAGGAACAGGGAGGACACAGTGCTGAAGAGTCAGTCACACAATAACAAAAGTGTATCTACCAAGCCCGTGATCTTTATAAACTTGTTCATTAGTCTGAGGTACTATTTATAGGTTAGTCTACTGGATTTATGTTCAAATCAACTAACTAAGTTGGTAACGCACTGTGTCTATTTTCATTGTTCCATTAATCCATTTATATTGCTCAAATGTTGTGCAAGGTCCAGGATTTACATTGGTCATGGGGGCATAGACTAATAAGGAAGTTTTGAAAATAATTAAAAAAAAGTCCTCATTGTTATTGTCTGCTTCACCCATGAGACATATATGATTATTTCTAGGTGGTTATATATAAGGAGACCCACCTTTTAGGTGAAGTTTTAAGTTTGTCATCACTGATGTGGTTAGTGTAGTCAATTTATCAGGTTTAAAATAAGCTCTGGTGGCTTAAGCCATTCTCTGCAGTAGCCTTTCAAAGACTCTTTTCATATGTTCTAGTTTGAAAGGGGAAAAGTTAATGAAAAAATGTAAACTTGATATATTAGAATGTAAAGCTAGGTTTGTAGATTTCCTTATTAATTCAAAAAGAAATTCAAGTCAACAAAAGTCAAGCAAAATAAATTTATTTTGGCACACTTTATAGAAACATAAAATACTCCTCTTATTTTAAAATTATTTATGAGAAATATATAATTGAAATGCTATAATACACATACTAACAATATTCTTCATATTTTAATTTCCACTTGTTAAAAGATAGAATTAACAAATGATTCGGAACAATTGGAATTTGTCACAAACTAAAAAAAAAAAATCAAAAAAGCAGAGAATAGCATGTATTAGGAATATAAAATTTTAATTAAATTTGCTGGTTGGGAAGTGTTTAAAATGCATATTCAAAGAACAGGAAGATGTTGGGAGAGATTTCAAGAGGGAGATTTTGAGAGAAATAGTCTATAGTAAAGTCAGAACTGAATACTATTTGGGTCTGAAAGCATTAAGCTCAGCATTCTTTATGGAAAGAGGTGAGAGAGAGAAAGAGAAAGACAGAGAGATATAGAGATAGACAGAGACAGCAAAAGAGAGCAACAGAGATACAGAGAGACAGACAGAGACACAGAGACACAAAGTGAGACACATATACACAGACATACACAGAGACAGACAGAGAGACAGGACAAAGAGACAGAGACATTTTCTAAATTCTTAATATTTCAAAGACTTGAATCAGTCATTATCTCCTTGGCCATAGAATTCCCATTTCTCAGTATTGTATCTTGAATCCTCCCACTGGGTCTGCTCTGCTAATAACAAAATGCCTCAGATATAGAGGAGCCATTGCCTCCTGGTTCCCCTCCTACCTCTCCAACCATAACCCATCGATTTTCTATGGTGGGACTTGCAGCCACTTTGTTGTGTGTCTGTCCTTCTTTCCTGTGATCAGTGCAGCCCTGTCCTCACTCTCCTCATTGACATTTCTAGATATCATAAGTTAGCTGTCAGGAGGTAATAGTTATGTGTCCAAACCTGTTAATATCAATTTTATGACTCAGGCCTTGATTTCTTCCTGAACTAGAGGACCTTTATATGCACTTGAGCATGTTTTCTTGAGTTTTTACACTAAGTCTCATAACTCTTACAGTAAAAGGGAGTCCGCCTCATGGGCAGACTCTCAACAGTCATTTTTAAGTCAGTGGAACTAGAAGCCAGGCAGCCAGGCAGCCAGAGTAACTCAGCGACAGTGATGGATAGATAAAGATGAGACAAGCAAGACTGGTCATGATTTTCTCAAGGGGATGAAGAAGGCAGAGGAAACAAGGGTGAAGGGCAAATGTTTGTTGCCTGATGTTAGATAGGGAGGAGTCAGTATCAAGGACAGAGGAAAAGAAGGATGCTTAGAGCTTATATGTGAGCTTCTCCATCCTCAGAAAAGCATGTGTTGAGGGATATCCGGCTGGCACACAAGGGAAACTGAAGTAAGTAAAGGAACTAGCCATCAGTTAGCATATGGATTCACTATCTTTCCTTTATATCTATTACAGAAATCTTGACTTTTGCAACAAAAGCTTGACATTTTCAGGTGAAAATAACTCTGTTGAAACCTTACATGGTTTATAGCATTCTAGTACAGTTTGGTTGTAAAGAAACCCATCTGGAAAAGAACATTGATATTTAGTGTAAGAAAACAATACATGAAAGTCAATACATGAGGCTAAAGACCCACACCAAGCCTGTTCTTCCACAAGAAACATCATTTCCTTGCAAAGCTCTTCTGGGGGTTCCCTGTTAGCATTACCTATTTGTTTTGTTTTAAACCAAAGACTTCTTTTTTAATTTTTAAATAATTTATTCAGATTATATTTTGATCATTAGCCCCTCACTTGTATCTTCCTGATCACCCTTCCTTTCCTCTTTCACCTTATTTCCCTCCTCTAGACCTGTGACAAAAGGGGGACCTCCTCTCCTACAATATGATCACAGCCTATCAGGTATCATCCAGATAGCATTACCTCACGTTGAAAAGATAGATATCCCTGGTTATGCATGCACTACTTTCCATCATGGCACGTTCACCCTCATCTTCTACAATCTGCTATTCATAAACAAGGTGCAGGTCATCCCCAGAGGTGAGGAGCGAGCCCAGGGATGATTGGGATAGAAGCAACATGGATGAGAACAGTTAAAGAATGAAGCATTATGATAAGTAATTCTCATAACCTAGTATTAAAAACGTCCTTAGATTGTTTCCATTGGACTTTAAGACTATGTGAGTCATTAATCTGTGGCTCTGAATTCCTCCTCCTCCTCCTCCTCCTCCTCCTCATCATCATCATCATAAAATGCTCTTGCATTTTTAATAGATAATGTTGAGGTGTGTTGACTATCTCATATAAAATCTGCTTTTTACAAAGGGAATAAATAGGGTTGAAGAGAAGGGTCAGTAGTTAAGAGCATGTACTACTCCTGAAGATGACCTGAATTTGGCTCTCAGAACTCAGGTAAGACAACTCACAATGACGTGTGACTCCAGTTCCAGAGATTCTAACATATTCTGGACACTGGGGACACTGCACTCATCTGTACAAATGTACACATACACACAAATTCAAAATATAATTTAAAAATATTAAAAATGAGAATCTAAAGAAAAAAACATGCTTCTTTTATCTGACATGAACAAGCCTAAAAGGAACAGTATAAGGTGATATGATTGAACACATCAAATCCACTTCTCATATTTGAACAACATTGAGAAATTTAAATTTTATTCCTTAAAACCTATCTAAACTCCCTTGGTACCAGTTCAGTTTGATACTATGAGCTTGCTAAAGGCCATCAAGATGGCTTACCTGGTAAAGGCACTTGCTGGCAAGCCTGACAACCAGTTTGATCCCTGGAATTCATGTGGTCAAAGGAAAGAACTGATTCCCACAAGTTTTGCCCTCTGACATCATACATGCACTGTAGAATACTTCCCCAACTCAACACACAAATAAATAAATAATAAAAAATTTAAAAATCAACATTTTTAAAACACAGTTAATGACAAGCTCTTTAGTGAACTTTTACCAATAGATATCTATGCTAGGCACCTTCTACAGAAAGTCTTGAGCACCCATTGGCTGCTACTGCCAAATCAGAGAGGCTGACTCAAAGACATAGATGTACAAGAGCACACAAACTCATTCTTCCCTAGGGAGTGACTGATCTCACTGTATGAGACCATGGAAAAGGCCTGACCTCTTACTCCAGCAAGAGCAGGGTGGAATCAACACAAAGATATCCTGCTATTGAGTCAGCTTATTCCAGAATCCTGGCATTCACCTCCTCTTTTCTGCACACACTACTATCCAAGGTATTCAGACCACCATCCCAAGTCTATCCCAGCTATCTCCAGCCTCTGTCTGCACTCCTGTTTCCATCTCTAAGGACTCACCCTCACCTTGGATGTACACAAAAGAAAAATCTCCCAGTAGCAGGAGAAACAGCAGGACCTTGCCCATTTCAGTCTGGGCTGGCAAAGGACACAGCAGAACAGCTGGCAGCAAGTGCCCAGGAGGGGTCAGGGTAGATTAGGCTGCAGAGTCTGCTCTCAGTGGCCCCTAGGAAGTGGGCAGGAGCTTCCTTACACACCTGCCAGTGGGTGTTTTGCTAGTACCCAGGCTCAGGAAAGTGTCCCAGAGAACCAGCTCTTTCAGTACTTCAATGGGCACAGGATGTTCATGGTTCCATTTCATGTTCCTTTGTAGACAAGTCTCTGCTGTTCATTTTTCCTTTCCACTATCCCTAAGGTTGAGCTCAGAGAAGGACAATGATCACTCCCTTTCTGCTTGGCAATGACCCATGTAGTCATAACTATAGAGTCTTGTTATGTACTCCATGATCTGCATCCATTGCATCATGTCTCATGTGTCATAGATATTTAGTCTGCTAAAAATTCATTAAAGTGTATCAAACACCATCTGAACAGCATATATGCAACAGAGGCAATACAGGTATTTTCCTAATTTAAAAAATTGTAACTTTATACTCATTTGTTCTTCCAAAATGTTTTCAGCAAGTTTATCTTGCTTCATTAAAATAATTAAACCTCCAGATATCCAAGATCCAGTCAAGGGAAAGAGAAAGGGCAGGAAGCATGTTCACTACCTGAACAAGCTGGGGCTAAGGACCATCCTGGGAGGTGCTCTCCATGACACAAAGCCTTTTGGTCAGGATCACTCTGCACAGTGTGTAATCAGTGGACAGAGTGAGCACTCAAAATTTACTGATGACTCACCACGGAAGAATATGAGAAATGAGCAAAGGCAAGGTGATCTGTGAGAAGAGAGCATCTAGTGGAGGCTGAGGATCAGGCTTTTTCATGTTGTAAAGTCTGAGAGCCTGATGCATTCCATGACTCTCATTTTCAGCTACCCTGAAGGAGAGCTTGCTTCTCGCCCTCCCAAGACAAAGATAGTGCACATCAAGTACTGGAGGAGCTTGATTTGCATGAGTCATAGAGAGCAATAATTCCACAATTTACCAGACACACACCAATTCACAATACCATCTCTCTCCACTTACCAGTATGTTCAACATACCTCTTCAACAACATCGATGGTTTCTAGATGTTCTTAAAGATTTCATCCCTTGATACCTCATAATAACTTTCCTAGATATGGTTATTGTTGCTGTGATAAAACACCATGACCAAAGCAACTTGGGGAGGAAAGGGCTTATTTGCCTTATCCTTCTGAATCACAGTCCAGCACTGAAAGAAGCCAGAAGGAAGAAAGACAGAAGCTCAACCTGGGCAAGAACCTAGATACTGGAGCTAATGAAGAGGTCACGGAGAAGTGTTTCTTACTGGCTTGTTCCACATGGCTTGCTTAGCCTGACTTCTCAAAGAACTCAGAACCCAGATGTGACCACATCCCCAATGGGTTGGTCCCTTGCCCCCATCAATCACTAGTTCAGAAAATGTCCTACAACCTTCCCTACAGCCAGATCTTCTGAAGGCATTTTCTCAATTGTGGCTCCCTCCTCTTCAGTGACTCTAGCTTGTGTCAAGTTGACTTAAAACTAACCAGCACAGTAACTATGTTGGAAAAACATGGAAATAAAGGAACAGAAAATAAGGAAACAGAATATATCCAAATCATTGGAGTTGAAAATGAACACATTTATTTGTGATATTAAGTTTGTGAAGATACTCTCATTTTTTTCAAACTTCAAGAATATACCAACAACAATATAGAAGTTATGACTAGGTAAGGTAAAGTTCTCTTCTTACTGACATTTCTGGGACTTTGACCATCCAAGGTCTAGAAGCTTGACTGGCAGGCTGTTTACTGGCCTGTCCCCACACTCATATTTAGTTACATTTTTTTATGCAGCCCAGGCTTACTTGCCTAAGGGTGGTACTACCCACAGTGGGTTGAGCCTTCATACAATTATTAGTAATCAAGAAAATGCCTTTCTGATCTGTTCACTGAAAAAACTGGAGGCAATTTTACTTTTTATCTTTTCTTTTTTTTGATACTTTTATTTTATTACACATGTATAAAACAAACTACACACAGCAGGGAGAACCATGTGACAATCATGAGAATAATGAGCTCTATACATGTCACATTCATAGCAAATGAGCCATCTGCATTCTTCCCATTTGAAGTAATTATCCTTCCTGTCTTGTTGGGTCTAAATTTTCTAATGAGATTCAATATCTATCCTATCTCAACTCTTATAGCTTAACTTCTTTATCTTGATCTAAAACGATCTTGTCCCCTAACCAGCTAAACTTGGTTATAGAACTATATTATCTTGTCTTCAATGCCCCTCAAAGACTTGAGAAGGAATAAAACTTAAATTCCTGAGTGAACCAGCAGTGTGGGTTAGCAGCTTCCAAATTGTACAAATTGACTTAAGATAGTTTACTGCCTGACCGGTCATCCAATACACTTTATAATGTTGGAGCCTCATCTTCAGCTTTCCGGCCTAATATCTCTGCCAGACTTGCTTGCAGGGCAGGAACTATTGAGGACTTGCTTACCCTGACTTGGCAGAGTGAGGCATCGACTCTGCCTGCATCTACTTTGCCCATTTTAAGGCAGATTCTGTTTGTGGCAGGAAGGAGGACATTTTGCCCGGTGGTTATTTGTCACCTTTGAAGCCATGTCTATAAGGAGGCTCTTTGATGCTCATCATCTTCTTTGAGGTCAGCTGGGTGTTGTCAGGAGTTAACTTGTCTTGCTGTCAAAGAAATTTAGGATTGTAAGAACAACTTTAAATGCCATATTCTGTATGTCTCTGAGGCCTTTGAAGACCTTACTCAACTATTTTACCTCATATATTGATAAAGTCATATCTATCTGTTAGACTCAGGATATATATTCTTGTGTTAAAATCTGCCAAGTATTTGACATGCCCATGTTTTGTATCAATATACTAAATTCTATAGCAATGACTTAGCCATAACTTCATTATAAGTAACAATTAAGATGTTGAGTTAAGGAGAAGGTTCAATCATCTAGCTTTTGTTCTATTCTCCCTCTATGTTCCTAAATCTCCCTTTCTTTCTTTTCAGCTCCCGTCTCCTTGCCTACATATGCAAGATAAAGGCAAAGAGAGATGGTCTTATGTTTCCCCTAATTTTTTCTCTGTATAAGACCAATAATGACTTATGACCACCTCCCGATGAGAATAAGCATTTGTAGACCAAGTGAACAAACAGCAATCTACACAACTCTCCCCTCCTTTGAGGGAATAGGTCATCATTCTCTTAAGGTTACTTCAGGGTCAATTGGGGAACATAATGTCTTGGAGTGGGCCCTCCAAAATTGGAGAGAATGGTTAAGCAATCTAGTAATTGCATTTGTGGTTCACTTTCTAAATTTTGAGAGATTCCAGGCTTAGAGTGGAATATTGATATGGTGGTCCAAATTGGATCAGAAGCTTTCTACAATGTTGTCTAGGAAGCTGTCTAACACTGATGAGTAAAAGAAACAGAATCATCCAGGGTTGCACCTAGGAGGATGCAGGATGTCAGTGTCCATCATGCTGGAAGGAATGACTCCTGTCAAAGGTACTCATCCTTGAGACCACCAGGTCGGAAAGCCCAAGCCCTCTAAGCAGAGGCAATTTTTCAACTGAAGTTCCCCCTTCCCAAACACATCATGCTGGCATCAAGATTAGCCATCACAAAGAGGTAGTGACTATTAATGTGAAAGATCCTGACAGGACTCAGGTGTTGGGTACCTAACTCATAAAGCAGCAAGCATTACAACTTTCAGCTGTAAGGTTTAAGAAACATTAGTCTTCATGGCTCCTGATTTCCTTAAGCAATTAGACCCTGCAGTTTCTCATATCTGTTTCACTGCTCTGTGACCCATTGTTTCTGCTCAGCTGCTCTCTGGAGCTTGTTAGCCACCTTCTCACTGCTGTTGCTACTACTGAGGCCTCCTCCACAGCTAGTACACTCTATGCCACTTCTACTATGTTCTCTTCAGTTACCAGATCAATTTGTGGGCAGCACTGGTCAAAATCCCATGGCTAGGGAGAATGATGACATTAGAGGAAGAACCTACTGCTGATGTTTTGCTAAGTGGACATGTTCTTAAAGTGCTTTCTAAGTGTTCATGTTTATATCCATTGATTAATACTGCTCTTAGCGTTGGTAATAGAAACTTCTTTTTTCAGTGGGCATCAGTTAATGTAGAGACTCATATAGCTGGTCAAACTACTAAGAATAAGTGACTCTTGTGTGCTTATAGGACATTTGTCTGTGTTACCTCATCCAAGACTCAGGGATCCTCACTAAATAGAAGGTGTAAATAATTAAAAAGCCAAATGTTGAGGAAGAATGTTGTGAAATGATGTCTTCTTGAAATGACATGACTATTGTAGCCATGAGCTCATGGCATCAGTGGATATCTGCAGAAGACCATCATGAAACTGGACCTATCAACATTCCATCATGGATGGACTCATGAGGGACTCATGATGCACCACTCCTGTCTGAGAAGCTATAGAGAGTTAATGGTTGCTTGAGGAGGAGGATAAAGCAGTATGGCCATTGGTAAGTTGAAGTTCTTCAATTTAGTAAACTTTTATGCACAACCACACAAGCAACACTAATTAAACACAGTGGGCAACTGAAACAAAGCAAAACAAAATAACAGAAAGACATGGAAATCAGAGGATATTGTAGTTTTTTTTTGAGTTGAGATAAAAGAAGATATAGTTCCTACCAGTGAGATAAACTCCATGACATCCCCCCCCCCCGAAGGGGAGGAAAGGGTTATTTCATCCTACAATTTAAAGATTATACTCCATCACTGAAGGAAATCATGGCAGGGACTCTAGGCAGGAACTTGGAAGCAGGAAATAAAACAGATGTCATAGAAGAGTGGGGTTTACTGGCTTGTTCCTTATGGATTTTTCAGTTTGTCTTATACAACCAAGGACCACTTTTCCAGGGGTGACACTACCCACAGTGAGGTTGACCTTCTTACATCAATCGTTAATCAAAAGAAAATCCCATACACATGCCTACAGGCCAAGCTTATGGAGGCATTTTCTTAATAAAGACTTCTTCTTCCAAAATATGTCTAGGATTGGGCCAACCACAGCAATCTATGAAAGAAATATAAAGGAATATCTTCTAAAGGGAAAAGAAAAGTCAAGACCAATAGCCAATCAGAGCAGGAAGCATATTATAGTTAGCTGCTGTGGGCAATACAAAGAAGCTTCATATCCAACACCTAGGATTAAAACAAAAACATATTCACATAACATAATTGGGGTTCTAAAACAGCAGCAGCAGCAGCAGCAGCAGCAGCAACAACAACAACAATAACAACACAGAATTCTCACTACAGGCTGCAAGATAGATCACGGACATCCACTTGGCCTTCAGTGGCAACCTGGGCCATGGATATGAACACAGATTACAACAGCAGCAGGACCTTGGACCTTGAATTCACCCTCAGTTGCAGCATGGTCCTAGGCTCACCATGTCCCCTAGTGGCAGCACAGGTGACTTACATCATTATGTAGCCCCCCCCCATGCTGCCAGGCAGAAGCATAGGCCAGCCATGGACATTAACATGGATTCAGGATACAGTGCAGGCCACAGACATCCGCATGGCCTTTGGTGGTGACATGGGACACTAACATCAACATAGCCTCCAGCTGCAGTAGAATCTCAGATCCAAACATGGTATTCCAGACTATGGCATCAGTAGTACAGCCGACTCAAATCAATATGGTCTCTGGCAGCTGCATAGCCCACAGGCATCAACATGATGTTTGGCCATAGCACAGTCAATGGGCATTCACATGACCTCTGTTGGTGACTGGGATCACAAAAATCATCACAGACCTTGGCTGCAGTAAGACCATGGACCCACACATGGTTTCTGGACCTTGACATCACCATATCCTCAGGCAACAGTGCAGACCATGAACCAACATCAAAATAGCCTCTGGTGGAAGGTGAACGCAGGAACATCAACATGGCCTCAGGCCATTGCACAGACCATAGACATTCACATGGCATTTGATTCCAGCTGCATCAGGACCGTTGACCCACATGTGGCCCTCAATGGCATCATGGCCCATATTGGTTCTTCAGAGAGGTTCAATCCAGGAAATGAACGTCTCTCATCTCTGGCTTCTGTCATTCCCAGAGACAGGGTAATCACATAGCCAAATGGCATGTTTGAAGCTGCCAGAGAAAACATCCTCAGGGACTAGGCCACCACTGGACTTGTTCTTTTCTCTTACTGGGGGGTCTATGAGATTGTACAAGTTTAGTCTGATACTGAAAATTTCCAAATATAAATGCAAAAACAATGTGAATATCTAGGGTTTCCGTTGATCATTTTGTCTAGTGCATATTAATGATGAAATATGTTATTGGAAAAAATATGACCCCAGGAAAAGTAAATGTAAATATAGTAAACTTAGTCATACATATACCATCTTAACGTTTTATCTTCCACAGTCCTTTTAATAATTTACTCAGTCTTTCTGCAACATGATTAAGTTTTTTTTTATTTTGTTCTCATTTTCCCTCTGTTTTAATTCTTTAAAGAGGCCTTTATTTGATATCAGGTTCCCACCTAAAATCCTATCTAAAATAAAAATATTTCTTTGCATTTAAACATCCTTAACCACTAATATATGTTACATCTATAGCTAACTTTTTAGATGTATTTTTTACTTAGTACTTTCTTTCTGTACTGTATTTAGGAAATATCTCTTTTATTCATATGTTTGTTTGAATGGATAGTTTATTTGTCCAGTGCACTAAATAGGTATAAATAATGGCATGACAAATATAAAGAAATATGCAGATTGGGGGCTAGAGAGATGACTTAGTGGTTAAGAGCACTGCCTGCTCTTTGAAAGTACCCTGGTTCAATTCCCAGCACCCATATGGAAGCTCACAACTGCCTGTAACTCCAAGATCTGACACCCTTACACCAATGCACATAAATTAAAATTTAAAAAAGAAATATGCAGATCTAGTCAAGGTATGTCCTTTAATTTAGACTAAATTAGCATTTAAATTAATAGATCTATAATTTAAAGTATCAACATTAAAAGAAATAGTTTGAATTTGCAGGAAGATTCTCCAGTTAATTACACATTTCAATAAAATAAAAGGATAATGAATTCAGTAGAACTCAGCCTGTGAGTTTTTTTACTTTAAATTTATTTTTTAAATTTATTTTCATTTTACATTCCAATCATAGTGCCCTCCCTCATCTCCTCCTGGTTCCACTTTCCCTCCCTCTTCTCCCATATACCCCTCCCCTAGTCCTCAGAGAGGGGAGTCCTTCTTCCCTACCAACTGAACCCAGCTTATCAAGTCTCATCAGGACTGCCTGCATCCTCTTCCTCTGTGACCTGGTAAGGTGTCTGCAAGGGGAAAGTGATCAACAGAGTCCATGCAGAGATAGACCTGCTCCCCTTACTAGAGGACCACAATAGAGACTGAGTTGCCTATCAGCTACATCTGAGCAAGGGGCATATGTGGTCTTCATGCATAGTCCTTGTTTGGTGCATCAGTCTTCAGATTTCTGGGCCCAGATTAGTTGGCCTTGTTTGTCTTCTTGTTGAGCTCCTGTCTTATATGAGTGCTTCTACCTGCCCCCTGACTCTTCCATAAGACTTCCCAAGCTGTGCCCAAAGTTTGGCTGTGAGGCTCAGCTTCTGCTTCTATCCTCTGCTGGATGGGGTCTTTCAGAGGACATCTAAAGTAGGCTCCTTATCTGCTCCCTCCCTTCAACCACTTCTAGTGTGTAGTCTATTTGCCCTTCTGTATGATAATTAAGCATCCTCCTTTGGGTCCTTCTTGTCACTGAGCTTCTTTAGGTCTGTGAATTGTGAAGTGGCTATTTTGTATTTTATGGTTAATGGGTCCTTATAAGTGAGTACCATACATTTCCTTCTGGGTCTGGGTTACCTCACTCAGAATTATCTTTTCCCACTCCATCCATTTGCCTAAAAATTTCATGATGCTATTGTTTTTAATAGCTGAATAGAATTCCATTGTGTAGATGTATCACAGTTTCTTTATCTATTCTTTGGTTCAGGGACACCTGGGTGGTTTCCAGTTTCTAACTATTATGAATAAAGCTTCTGTGAGCACAGATAAGTCCTTGTTGCAAGGGGAATCTTTGGGGCATATGCCCAGGAGTGGTATAACTGGGTATTGAGGTAGAGATGTTCCCAATTTTCCAAGAAAGCACCAGATTGATTTCCAAAGTGGTTGTACAAGTTTGCACTCCCACCTTCAATGGAGTAGTGTTCCCCTTTCTCCACAGCCAGCATGTACTCTCACTTGAGTTTTTGCTATTAGCCATTCTGATAAGTGTAAGATGGAATCTCAGAGTTGTTTTTATTTGCATTTCCCTGATGACTAAGGATGATGAGCATTTTTTAAAGTGCTTTTTGGCCATTATGTATTCTGTTGAAAATTCTCTGTTTACCTCTGCCCCCATTTTGTAATTGGATTAACTGTTTATTGGTGTTTAATTTCTTTTTTTTTTTTTGGTGTTTAATTTCTTATGATCTTTATATATATTGGATATCAGCCCTCTGTCAGATGTAGGGTTGGAAAATATTTTCCAATCTATAGACTGTTGTTTTGTATTATTGACAATGCCCTTTACCTTACAGAAGCTTTTCAGTTTCATGAGGTCGATTTATTAATTGTTCAGCTTAGAGCCTGAACTGTTGGTGTACTGTTCAGGAAATTGTCTCCCATGTTGAAAAGTTCAAGACTCTTCCCCATTTTCTTGTCTAATAGATTAAGTGTTTTCTGATTTGTGTTAAGGTCCTTGATCCATTTGGAGACTTGAAGTTTTGTTTTCATGAGTCTTTCACTTACTGGTTAGTTACACAAAGATACTTTGGGTTTTTTTGTGGCAATTGTGAAGGGTGTTGTTTCCCTAATTTTTTTCTCATCCAATTCGTCTTTTGTATACAGGAGGGCTACTGATTATTTTAGTTAATTTTGTATCCAGCCACTTTGGTAAAGATATTTATCATCTGTAGGAGTTTCCTGGTAGAATTTTTTTGGTCATTTATGTATACTATCATATCATCAATAAATAGTGATATTTGGCATCTTCCTTTCCTATCATATCCCCTTGATCTCCATTAGTTGTCTCATTGCTCTAGCTAGGATTTCAAGTAGTAAAATTATGAGATACAGAGAGAGTGAGCAGCCTTGTCTTGTCTCTGATTTCATTGGAAATGCTTTAAGATCACCTACATTTAGTTTGATGTTGGCTACCGGCTTGTTTTATATTGCCTTTACTAGGTTTAAATATGTGCCTTGTATCCCTGATCTCTCCAACACTTTTAACATGAATTGATTTTGGATTTTATCAAATGACTTTTGGCATCTAAGCAGATTATCATGTTTTTTTTTCCTTTCAGTTTGTTGTCTCTCTGCCTTTTGATTAGCTAGGCTAATGGTTTGTCTATCTTATTGATTTTCTCAAAGAACCAGCTGTTGGTTTCATTGATTCTTTGAATTGTTTATTTGTTTCTAATTTATTGATTTTTTATCCCTGAGTTTGATTATTTGTAGCCATCTACTCCTCTTGGGTGTGTCTGCCTCTTTTTTCCCTAGGGCTTTCAGGTGTGCCATTAAGTTGTTTGTAAGAAATGTCTCTAATTTCTTTATGAAGGTACTTAGTTTTATGTATTTTCCTTGAACCACAGCTTTCATTGTGTCCCATAGGTATGGGTGTGTTGTGCTTTTGTTTTCATTGAATTTTAGGAAGTCTAATTTCTTTATTTCTTGCCTGACCCAGAGGTCACTGAGTAGAGAGTTTTTCAGTTTCCATGTATGTGTAGGCTTTTTGTTATTTCTGTTGTTGTTGAGGTCCAGATTTAGTCCATGGTCTTCTGATAAAATATAAGGGAATATATCAATCTTCATGTATCTACTGAAGCTTGTTTGTGACTGACTATATGGGCAATTTTGTAGAAGGCCTCAAGAGCTTCTGAGAAGAAAGTATGGTCTTTTGTGTTTGAGTGAAATGTTCTGTAGATGTCTGTTACATCCTTTTGATTCAAGGCATCTATTAGTGTCAATAGTTCTCTGTTTAATTTCTGTTTTGGTGACTTGTCACTTGGTGAAAGTGGGGTGTTGAAGTCTCCCACTATTAATATGTGGGATTTATGTTTGGTATAAAAGTTGTCTATGTTTCTTTTGCAAATTTGTGTGCGTTTGCATTTGGGGCATAGATGTATAGAATTGAGATGTCATCTTTGTGTATTTTTCCATTGGTGAGTATAAAGTGTCCTTCCTTATCCATTTTGCTTAATTTTGATTGAAAGCTTAGTTTATTAGATATTAGATTGGTACTCCAGCTTGCTTCTTGGATCTGTTTGCTTAGAAAACTTTGTCCAGCCCTTTACTCTTGATTGCTGAGGTGTGTTTGTTTCATTACACAGAATGCTGGGTCCTGTTTACAATCCATTCTCTTAGTTTGTGTCTTTTATTGGAGAGATGAGTCCACTGATTTTGAGTGATATTAATGACCAGTGACTGTGAGTTTCTTTTATTTTGATATTGGTTGTGATAGTGTGTTTGTGTGCCAAAGTTGAATTAAGATCAGATAAACATATTAAATAGTCGTATTTCTTTTACAGAAATAGAAGCAGTCATTAAAAGCCTCTCAAAAACAACAACAACAACAACAAAAAGAGGTCAAGGCCAGATGGTTTCAGTGCAGAATTGTGCCAGACATTCAAAGAAGAGCTAATACCAATTCTCTTCAAGCTACTCCACAAAAGAGAAATGGATGAAACATTACCAAACTCATTTTTTGAGGCCACAGTCACTTTGATACCTAAACCCAACAAAGAAAGATAACTTCAGACCATTTTCTCTTATGAACATTGATGCAAAAATACTCAATAAAAACTCACAAACCAAATCTAAGGACACATCAAAGATATCATTTACCATGACTCAGTAGGCTTCATTCCAGGCATGCAGGGATGTTTCAATATATGGAAATCCATTAATGTAATCCACAATCTAAACAAACTTAAAGGAAAAAAACTACATGATCATCTCCTTAGATGCTAAACATCATTTGACAAAATCCAACACCCATTCATGTTTAAAGTTTTGGAGAGATCAGGGATACAAGACACATACCTAAACATAATAAAGACGATCTAAAGCAACTCTATACTATAGTGCAATAATAATTAAAGCAGCATGGTACTGGCACAGCAATAGGATGGTTGATCAATGGAATAAAATCAAAGACCCAGAAATAAAGCCACACACATATGGACAATTGATTTTTGACAAAGAAGCCAAATCTATTCAATGGAAAAAGGATAGCATCTTTAACAAATGGTGCTGGTCTAACTGGATATCTACATGTAGAAAAATGCAAGTAGATCCATATTCATCACCATGCACAAACCTCAAGTCCAAGTGGATTAAAGACCTCAGCATAAAACCAGAGACACTAAGAAAAAGTGGGGAAGAGCCTGGAACTCATTGGCATGGAAGACAACATCATGAACAGAACTCCAACAGCTCAGGCTTTAAGGCCAACAATCAATAAGTGGGGCCTCATGAGGCTGAGAGCTTCTGTAAGGCAGAAGACATGGTCAAAAGAACAAAGCAATAGCCTACAGACTGGGAAAAGCTCTTCACCAACTCTACATCTGACAAAGGACTAATATCCAAAATATATAAAGAGCTCAAGAAATTAAACACAACCAAACCAAATAACCCAATTAACAAATGGAGCTCAGAATTAAACAGAGAATTCTCAGCAGAGGATATCGAATGGCTGAGAAACACTTAAAGAAATGCTCAATGTCCTTAGTCATCAGAGAAATGCAAATCAAAACAACTCTGAGATTCCATCCTATACCCATTTGAATGCCTAAGATCAAAATGTCAAGCTACCACTTATGCTAGCAAGAATGTGGAGAGGGGAACACTCCTTCATTGCTTGTGGGAGTACAGACTTAAACAATGACTTTGGAAATCAATCTAGTGCTTTTTCAGAAAACTGGGAATAGGGCTACCTCAATTCCTCTCCTTAGAATATACCCAAAAGATGCTCCACCACACAACAAGGACATATGCTCAACCATGTTCATAGAAGCCTTATTCATAATAGCCAGAATCTGGAAACAACTTAGATGTCCCTCAGTCTAAGAATGGATAAAGAAACTGTGGTACACTTACACTATGAAATGCTACTCAGTTATTAAAAACAAGGAAATCTTGAAATTTGCAGGCAAGTGGATGGAACTAGAAATGATCATACTGAGTGAGTTAAACCAGACCCAGAAAAATACACATGGTATATTCTCACTTATAATTGGACACTAGCCCAACAGGGATGTCCTCTGAAAGTCTTCACTTAGCAGGAGATTGGGATATATACTGGGACCTCCTTTTGCTTTCTTTAAAAAAAATTTGAAAGACATATTTATAATTTTACACATATATACAATAAACTACCTATAGCAAGAAGAACCATGAAACACTCAGGAATTATATAAATGTTACATTCTTAGTGTTTTGGCTATTTGTATTTGGCAGACCTTGAAGGAAACATCTTTCCATTCTAGGTGCATCTAAAATTCTGAATGTAAATCAGTATCTATCATATCTCATCATCATTAACTTAAAGCATCTATCTAGACCTAAAAACATCTTAACCCTTCAACCACTAAGCTTAATTGTGAAACCAAACTATTTGGTCTTTAAACACATCAGAGACTTGACAAGGAATAAAATTGATTACCTGAATATATCAGCAATTCAGGTAAGTGGCTTTCCAAATGAGAAGATAACAGATACCAATTGCTGCCTGAATAGTCACCCAAAACTCTCTACAATGTTGGAGCATCATCTTTAGCCTTCTGGTCCATTATATCTGATGGACATATTTGTGAGGTAGGAACTATTGAGGTCTTGCTTACCCTGTCTTCGTAGAGTGTGGCCATCAACTCTGCCTGAATCCAAGATTGCCATTTTTTAGACAGAATTGTATCTATGGTAGAAATGAGGACATTCTGCCCAGTGATTTGTTTGCCACATTTGGAGCCATCTACATAGGAAAGTTCTTTTATACTCATCATCTTTGAGGTAGGCTGGGTATTGCCAGAAGTTAACCTGTCTCATTGTCAGTAAATCTTTTAAATAATAAAAACATTTTAAAATACCATATTCTTCATGTCTCTGAGCATTTTGAAGACCTTATCTAACTACTTTACATAATCTTTCTATAGAATCATATCTATCTGTTGCACCTAAGCTGTATATTCTTGTAATAAAAATAAATTAGTAATTGATATAACCATTATTTGATCAACTAACAATTAACTTGTATATCTTATTCATCCTAAACAGCCTGACATAGCACTTTCAAAATATTGGAAGTAAGCCTTGTATTATAACTGAGTTACATGGGTACAAAACTTCATATTAGAGTAGAAATATAAATAATATGTGTGAAGAATAATCTTATATTTGAATTCTATACTAGTGTATCTAAAATTAAACTTATTTTGCATCTATATACAAAATTCTTTGCCAGTGAATTCAAAATAACCTTGTGAGTGACAGCTGAGACCTTAAGTTGATGATAAATTCACTAATTTGCTTTTTGTTCTATATTCCCTATATATTTCTATATTCCTCCTTCTTTCTTTTCAACCCCTACCTCCAAACCTAAGAATGGAAGATAAAGGAAAAGAGAGACATCCCTAGGTCCAACTTTGTTTTCTCTCTAAATAAGACCAATAATAAATTGTAAATAACTCCCATTGAAAATAATCCTCCCTCCATTAGTCCTCAGTAAGGGGAGCCCTCTCTCTGATCTCAGCCTATCAAGTCTCATCTGTACTATCTGTAAACTGTTCCTCTGTAGCCCAGCAAGACCCTCCTGCCAGGGGTAAGCGATCAAAGTTTGGTGGCCAGAGTGCATGCCATTTTATGGATTTGGATTCTTTGTAAAAAAAAAAATCAAGTGTCCATAGCTATGTGGGTTTATTTCTGGGTCTTTGATTTGATTCCATTGATCAACCAGCCTATTTCTACGCCAGTACCATGCTGTTTTTTATTACTGTTGCTCCATATTACAGCTTGAGATCCAGGATGGAGATTCCTACAGAAGATCTTTTATTGTACAGAATAATTTTATGTATTCTGGGTTTTTTGTTTCTCCATATGAAGTTGAGAATTGATCTTTTAAAGTCAGTAAAGAATTGTGTGTGTGTTTTGATGAGAATTGCATTGAATCTGTAGATTGCTTTTGGTAAGATGGCCATTTTTACTGTGTTGATTCTCCTGATCCATGAGCATGGGAGACCTTTCCATCTTCTGAAATCTTCAAATTCTATCTTATACAAATTTTTCTTTCGCTTTCTTGGTTATTGTTACACCAAGATACTTCTATTATTTGTGGCTTTTATAAATGGTGTAGTTTCCCAAACTTCTTTCTCAGCCTGTTTGTCATTTGCATACAGCAGGGCTACTGTTTTTTTTAGTTGATATTGTATCCAGCCACTTTGCTGAAGGTGTTTGTCAGCTGTAGGAGTCACTTATGTATACTATTATATCATCTGAGAATAGTGATAGTTTGACTTCTTCCTTTCCTTTTTTTAAATTTATTTTTTGACTTTTTCCTTTCCAATTTATACCCCCTTGATCTCTGTTAGTTGTCTTATTGCTGTAGCTAGGATTTCAAGTAAAAAAAAAAAAAGAAAAGATATGGAGAGAGTGGATGGCCTTGTCTTGTCCCTGATTTCAGTGGAATTGATGTAAGTTTCTCTCCACTTAGTTTGATGTTGGCTTTAGGCTTGCTGTATATTGCTTTTATTATGTTTAGGTACATGACTTATATCCTTGCTTTCTGCAGGACTTTAAACATGAATGGATGTTGGATTTTGTCAAATGCTATTTTTGGCATCTAAGAAGATGATCATTTGTGATTTTATTTTTTCAGTTTGTTTTTTTATGATGAATTACATTGATGGATTTCCATATATTGAACCACCTTTGCATGCCTGGGATGAAGCTTACTTGGTCATAATGATTGATAGTTTTGATATGTTCTTGAATTCAATTTGCAAATATTTTATTGAGTATTTTTGCATCAATGTTCACAAGAGATATTGGTCTGAAATTTTCTATTCAAAGATGTGTCTTCTTTGGTTTAGGTGTCAAAGTGACTGTGGTCTCATAGAATGACTTTGGTAATGTTCCTTCTGTTTCTATTTTGTGAAATAGTTTGAAGAGAATTGGTATTAGCTCTTCTCTGAAGGTCTGGTAGAATTCTGTGCTGAATCGATCTGATCCGGGGCTTGTTGTTGTTGTTGTTGTTGTTGTTGTTGTTGTTGTTGTTGTTGTTGTTGGGAGACTTTTGATGACTGCCTCTCTTTCCTTAGGTGTGATAGGACTATTCAATTTGTTTACCTGATCTTGACTCAATTTTTGTAGTTGGTAGCTGTCAAGAAAAGTGTCCATTTCATTTATGTTTTCAAACTTTATGGTATATAGACTTTTGAAGTAAGACCTGATAATTCTTTGGATTTCCTCAGTATCTGTTGTTATGTCTCCCTTTCATTTTTCATTTTGATGTTTGGTACTCTCTCTCTCTCTCTCTCTCTCTCTCTCTCTCTCTCTCTCTCTCTC
>OU015749.1:93390900-93405987 GCA_907169655.1 Acomys percivali
TCTCTCTCTCTCTCTCTCTCTCTCTCTCTCTCTCTCTCTCTCTCTCTTCCTTTCTCTGCTTTTTAGTTAGTTTGGCTAAAGGTTTGTCAATCTTGCTGATTCTTTCAAAGAACCAGCTCTTGATTTTGTAGATTCTTTGAATTGTTTCCAGTTTATTGACTTCAGTCCTGAGTTTGATGATGTCCAGCCATCTATTCCTCTTGAGTGTGTCTGCTTCTTTATGTTCTAAAGATTTCAGGTGTGTTATTAAGTTGCTAGTATGGGATCTCTCCAGTTTCTTTGTAAAGTCACTTAGTGCTATGACTTTTCCTCTTAGCACTGCATTCATTGTGCCCCATAAGTTTGGGCATGTTGTACCTTTAGTTACATTGAATTCCTGTAATTCTTTTTAGGATTTATTTAATTCCTTCCTCTGTTTGAATGTATTTTCCTGTAATTCTTTATAGAATTTATTCAATTCCTTCATCTACTTTTATGTATTTTCCTGTGTTTCTCTGAGTGGTTTTTTCCTCTTTCAGGGCTTCTGTCATTTTCATCACCTCAGATTTAAAGTCTTCTTCTTGTGCTTCATGGGTATTAATCTCTCCAGGGCTTGCTGTGGTAGGATCACTGGTTTCTGGTGGTGTTATGTGGCTCTGAATTTTTTTTGCTATTCTTCTTGCACTGTCATCTAGGCATGTGGTTGTCTCTGGTGTTTGTAGGCCTAGAGGTTTCCCCAATGAGGTCAATATTAGTGTCCCACATGGGACAGGCAGTTTGGGAGCAAGTAAAGAGAGCTCCAAGCCAAAGGTTGTTTGCTAGTGGTCCCCAGAGGCCTCCTCAGGATGTTGGAAAGTGGGTATTAGGGCCTGCACACAGCTCAGCTGGGTTCCCTAACTATATCCCAGTTGGGTCAGGCAGAAGAGGAGTGGGCTGATACATTTACAAGCCCAAATCTGTTCAAGTGTCCTATCGCCCTTTTCAAGATGGCAGGCCTCTGCCTGTCTGCTCTGTGTTCCAGATTGCCTAAGCCATTAAGCAGCTGTGGGAGGTGGGGGCTGCGAGAGATCCAAGCTTGAAGCTGTTTGGGTGCCCCGCAAACCTTTTTAAGATGACAGCAAATGTGAGTCTTGATCTGTGTCAGACTCAGCTCTGTCTATCTGCTCTGTATCCCAGATGGGATAGGCTGGTAAGCAACTGAGGGAATGAGGGAGATCAGAGCCCAAAGCTGCTGGGATGACAGGGCTCTGCTTATCTGCTCTATGCCCCAGTTGGGGCAGGGTGGTAAGTTGCTGGCCAGAGGACAGAGATTAGAGCCCAGAGCTGTTCATGGAATGTCAGCTACTGTGGGTTATGGCCTGTGTAGGTCTCTGCTCTGTGACTTAGATGGAGCAAGCCAATGATGTGTAGGTGGGTGTGGTGAGGTCAGAGCTAGAACCTGCTAGCAGGATGGCAGCTAACTCTGACTGTGTCCCATACAAGTCTCTGCTCAGCATATCTGCTTTGTGTCTTAGCTGTGTCAGAGCAGTGTGCTTCAGGCAGGTGGGTAGAGACAGACCCAGGCTGGATGTTGCTCACAGGATGGCAGCTAATGTGGATGATGGTAGGTGCCTGGATTCAGCTCTGCTCGTATGCTCCATGTCACAGATGGGCTAGGCTGGTAAGTGGCTGTGGGCTGAGAGAAATCAGAATGTGAAGCTGCTTAGATGATCCATAGGCCCTCTTAAAATGGCAAGGCTCTTCCTATCTCCTGTGTGACTCAGCTTGGCTAGACTAGCAAGCAGCTGGGACAGATGAGACAGATCAGAGATCAAAGGTGCTTGGGTGCCCCACACTCTTTCTTGGGAGGCATCTAATGTGGATTGTGTCCAGTGCTGGGACTCAGCTCTGCCTGTCCACTCCCTGTCCTGGATCCAGCAAACAGTAGATGGGCAGTGAGAGCCCCAAGATGCACAGATGTCCCACAGTCCTTTTCAAGATGGCAGCTAATGTGGGCTGTCCCCCGTGAATTTTCTGTGGGTTATCTGGGTGGCTAGGGGTCAGACCTACCCATGCTCCACACAATGTGGATCCCTCTCACCTGGGAATCAGCAGCACTAGTGTTTTTTAGATCTCAGTTTGGTCTTTGGCCTTTAGGTCACTGTACAGTCCTGGTTGTCCTGCTAATTCAGTGCAGTTTGTGGTTGGTGCCACTATCTTGGACCTCTCCCAGTTTTCTTTCCTAAGTTCTCCATCTCCAGCGTTTCCTCCGTTTTCACTTTCTTTTTTGTTTCTATTTCCATCTTCAGATCCTGAAGCATTTTATGATTTCCTTCACCTGTTTATTTATATGTTCCTGTATTTCTTTGAGTCATTTATTCATTTCCTCTTTTAAAGCCTCTGTCTGTTTGACTGTATCTTCTTGTATTTCTTTAAGGGTTTCTTCTTTAAAGACAGTAATGTCTTAATTAGCATAGCTTTAATGCCAATTTCTTCTGTTTTAGTTGTGTTAGGGTATCCAAGGCTGCTTTCCATTGGTTAGCTGAATTCTTGAGATCCCATATTACTCTGGCTCTTGTTGATTGTGTTTTTATTCTGGCCTTTAGCCATCTGGTTGTCTCTGGCATTATCTGGTAGTTTCTGGTACCTAAGGAGTTCTCAGGGTTGTGGGGAAAGTCCTGGGCCGGAAGATGGATGTTCCTGCAGAAGCCCTCCTTGGATTGGTGGGTATGTTCTATGACTGGTGGGTGATTCTCAGGGAATTCCCTAGCTCTCCTCTGATGTATGATCCTCAGGACTGCCTGGGCTTCTCAGGAGCCTATGGGCCCTCCACTCACCAGGGAAAGTCCTGGAATCAGCACCCAGCTTCTGGCTTTCTTGCTTTGAGATTAATGAACTCTGGTTGCTCAGACACTGTGCTTGCTGGGCTCAGGCATTTTGGATAACCTGTGAGCTCAGAGGTCTGGTTGGTCTTCTTAGAGAGAGTCGTTGCTCTTTGGAGAGGCTGCAGAAACTGTTTCTGTGGGTTGTGGGTGTCAGGATGCCAGAAATTGGAGCCAAGAACCTCCTCAGAACCAAGAAGGTATCCACCTATGGGACAGTGGGAGTGTGAAGGTGGCCAAAAGCTGAGACTATATTCCAGCAGAACTCAGGGAATTTCCCTGGCATTATCCAGGTGACCTGAAATTAGACCCACTGTTTTCCTTACCAAGGGCTCTTTTCTCACCTGGGAAAAACAGATACTGAAATTTTGGGGTACATAGCCATGGCCTGTAAATCTCTCTGTGATTACTACTGTTCTGTTGATCCAATACCATGCTCTATTGGCACTACCATCTTGGATATCTCAGCTTGTGGATTTTTAAAGCAAAACTCTAACTCTGTTAATACATGCTAGTTAAATATTATAACTAAAATGTTCAGTATGTACAACATTTATTAACATAAAAATGCAGACAACTTTGAAGCTCTCACTTTTCTCTTTAAAAACATTTATTCTTTAGGATTTGTAGCATGTATACAATGTGTATAAAGGTCTACTCTCTCATATTTCTCTCTAACTTCTATATATCTTCCCTTCCACCCCAAAAAACTACCTCCTAATTTAATTTACTCTACTTATTTCTAAACTACTGAGTCCAGAATGATGCTGGTGTGTGCTTGGGAAGATGGCCACCCACTATAGCATGGGCAACCTGCCCAGATCCATATTCCTGAAGAAACTTATGTTCCCTTTTCCAGCAGTCATCCATTACCAATACTTCCTCACCTGAGGAGAGGGCTATACAAATCCCTTCCCCATCCATATTGGAAATCCGAATGGCTTGATCTTATGCAAGTTTTGCGAATGCATCACAGCCATAGAGAATGCATTTCCAATACCCATGTTCACAACAACCTGTAACTATAGTTTCAGATGATATGATGTCCTCTTCTGGTGCATGTAGTGCATATAAACTCATGCAGGCAAACACACGTAAACATGAAATAGATTAATTAATAAATAGATTTTCTTCTGAGAGAGCAATTTATTACTGTGTCCACTACCGAAAAAATAGCTGTCAGTTCTCCTCTTGAGCTGATGACCTACCCGTCCATGGACTTTTTGTCCAGGTAACATTAACAGGTATGTGCTCCATCTTGCAGGTTGGGTTTTAAATGCACACAGACAGTGGTTGGCTACCCAATTGCATTCAAAACTATTGCACCAGTGGGCATGTCTTGCCACACAAGCCATTATTGTAGCTCTTGGTGTTCATAGCTAAGTAAAATTTTTCATGTTTTTCTCTCCCAGCATTCCACAAAGCACTTTCTAGTCATAGAAAGGAAGCTTCCAGCTTGTTTTCTCAGGTTCTGTGACCACATTGTGTGGTGTCTTCAGCAATAAGGTCTCACCATTAAGTTCTAGTGGTGGTATGAAAAAAAATGGAAATACCTTGTATTGTTTTCAGGCCAGAGATTGGGTTTTAAAAGAATCTGTCAATAAATATTTTGTTGGATTTATATGATTTATGTCTATTTTTCCAAATGAAGCTATATTTTTCCTCATGTTATTAATACTCCAAGACTACAGCTATATGTGATTCAGTCTGACATGATTTCAGTCATCTTGAAATGTCACTACTATGTTTACCCCCTGAATAATCCTATTTGGCTTTCCATTGATAGATTCTCACTACCTTATAAAAAAGGGAAAATATTTGTATTCTGTAGAGCTTTATAATCCAGACACTATTGCAATCAGTTCTGGTAATATGCCTAAAATTACACACACACACACACACACACACACACGAGAGAGAGAGAGAGAGAGAGAGAGAGAGAGAGAGAGAGAGAGAGAGTGAAATTTAAGTAAAATAATTCTTGTCATGGCCACTGTATATTCCCCTTGTTTATAAACTGGAATCCACTTATCCACTTGTCTTGCTTACATATGTTTCAGTCAGTAAGGCCCCAATAAATTGCATTATGGGAATTTCTGGATCTGACACTCTTATGTCTAAGGACACTGTGAGATCAGTTTTTATAAATAGGACCTAGTTTTCTGGAGTAATTTCTAATATGTCTATCTTTCCTGCATGATGAATAGTTTTTCCATTTCAGGTCCATCATCAATCAAGAGATCTATGGCAAAGAAAGGTATATGATACCTCAATTCAGAGCTACCATATTTTCTTAAAATCAGGCCTTCTTGATCATCCTCTCAACTTCTCACTTGGTTTCTGTGGTTTGTAAAATGTTATGAACAGGTTTGTTGTAACTAGACCAAAAATGGTGGGAGGAAATAATTTTAACATGGGGCAACATGAGCATTAGAATCTCCTGGAAATGCAAGACAGGGTCAGACTTCAGCAAGGCCAGACTTGGAGGGCCATATGGGGCAATATGATTCTGCTCTGCTAAAAGGTCTTCAATTCAAGCTTAGCTGTGTGTGGCTATCCATTCCTCCTCTGTCTCATTCAGGGTCTCTCTCTTATTCCTCCTGCTGTCACCTGCCTTCACCACAATCTACTTTGCATTTATTCTCCCATTTGAACCGTTCTCTTAGTTTCTGTTTCAACATAATTTTTACTTGTCTGGAATCATTTTAGGTAAATTAGTACACACAATAATTCCCCCAGGAATCATTTCATCTTGAGAACTTACTATCAGTATCTCTATTTGATACATAGTTGATAAACTATTTGATAAATAGTTATCCAAACCCCAGTAGAGGAATCAGCCACTGATATGAAGTTAAACTCTAATCTCCATTCAATTATCATAATATTTGGACCAATTTTCATTTACTGACCCTTCAAGTGTTTTGAAAATTATATTTAGATTTAATTATTTCATTCTACTTACATAAATATAACATGGTAAAAAAAACTAATAAGAAATCACAATGATTAAAAAAAAGAGGATACTACTGCTGTATCTGAGATAATGTTGCATTTGTGTATGTGATTACATGGTTAAGATACAGTCATGTCTGGAAATTCTAAAATATGGGACAGTTAACATGCTAACAATGGAAATCTAAGGAGGGTGTTTGATAAATCTAATGTAAATAACTATGTTTATAAATTACAGGGGTTCTCTGAAATTTCTTCTGCCCATTATATTTTGTTACAATGGTGTGTTGATAGATGTAACCTACCTCTTATTACCAATTCACTAAATGTAAAGTTATATTTGAATATTCTGATGATTGGTATTCTGCACATGCCTCTTAAGAAAAGAGTATTTGGCCAGCACTCAGGCAATTGTTCATCTTGACATACTTGTCTCTGGCTATGAGAGCACAGTAAAGTGATTAGAAATACAATGGCGCAGAGACAAACAGCCAGGGGTAAGATGGCAGGCATTAGGGCTTCATCGAATACATTAACTTTTCTTTGCATTTAAGTTCCAGAAAGCCTTCTAGCTTCTTATTGTCTTTTCAGCTCTGAGTAACACAAACTGTCAGTCATTCCTCTGGATATATGGCTTAGTGGCTCTGTTTCTAAGCAGTCTGCTTTTCTTGATCCTCCATAAAACTCTTCATCAGAAAAAATGCCCTTTTTGCAGTTGTACTTTTAGCACAGTTGAGCATCCGAATGTAAGGGTAATTGGATATTTACCAGGAGGTGCCAGGGAGCAAAATCAAGAACACTCAGAACGAGACGGAATTGAGTGTGTGTTGTGTGGCTTCTCTCCTGTTAGTTCAAACATGGATATTAAAAACACTGGATTTTCATGGTAAGTATGGGGCCTGGGTTTTATAAGTGCCATGAGTATAAGGACACATGATATTTAAATCTTTGTTATTTTATTGTCAGTCATTCAATTCTTTCTTCTCCCTCATATCCTCGAGAATTATTTGTGAGATATCTAAGTTAGCAGTGCCATCATTACAGTAGTCCTTATTAGTACAGCAAAATGTTTCTCTCAGGAGGTCATGGTATACTTGATACATTCCACGTGCACATGGTTTACAGGAAAGTTTTGCATGACGAAAAAGGTATACCCCTAAGAGAAGAAAAGGAAATGTTATCACTATGATTCTCCCCAGAGCCTTGTTAGTATTTTGAACACTAACATGAGCTCAGAGCTGTGGCTGCATCATATCTATATATCACTATCCATAGTAAGGCAAAAGATGCCTGTTTCCCACCAAAAAGACCAATGCCCAGGTCTATGTCTTCAGAGCCCACAGATCCAAGCTTCCCTTTGCAACTTAACTCAAAAATGTTTGGATACTATTGAAGACATTTTTTGTCAGTTTCACTTAAAGATTTGCTTACCTGTGAAACGGTCATAAAAATAAAAGTTTTCTGTGGTACAAGACTTGTTGTTCATCAATAGGTCAAACTTCCAGCATGTTTTCATGCCAGAGCGGCATTTGAACCCATCATAATGAGTACAAAGATTGCAATGTTTAATCACTAAAGGAAAGGGAGGTTTTAAAGGTTAGATCTATGGAAACTAACTGTTTTAGAAATCTAAGATTATACAAACCTCATGAGAATAAATTTATCACTACTGCCCCCACTCCCAACTTTATTAATGGCAGCAGTGATCCCCTCCAAGATTTTCCCCACCCATCCACAAATCAAAGCTACAGAAAGATGACCCTGGAGTAGTGAGGAGGAGTAGAGAGGGACAGTGTGTAAAGAGCTCAAGAATTCCTCCTCTCATGGTTAATGTGATTTTTTCCCAAGAAATGCAAACCAAGTGTACTGTACAATTCATTGTCAGCACTTTTTCTCCTGTGAAGAGAAAGAAAATTCATCTTAAATAATTTCGTAGGCTCCTCATAGCCAAGTACAATAAATGCTTCACTCTATAGCTCATCCTGCTTATCTCTTTCCAGGCCTTACCTGTGTCCATGAGGAGAAGTATGAACACACTCAGCAGAAGCATCCGGAACATACTTGGGCCTCCTTCTGACATGATCCCACCAGGACGTTCACAGCTGTATTTATTCCCATCATCTGCCCTCAGGCATTCCATTAGAATCAGAGAATCATAAATTTAAGGCCAAACCAACTGAATCTTCTCTATAACGTTCCAAGAAGAGGGTACATCCTGTCTGTGTTTATATTCCTCCAACCACTTGGAACTCAGCCTACACAGACATTCTGTCATATTTTTAGATTAATCATAAGACACCACTTCATATTGGAACAGAAACTCTTCCTCTTCGTTTTGTTTGTGTTGATTTGTTAACTGGATGAAACATGCCTTAACTTTGCATCTACATGACCTCCTTTTCACACACATAAAGCTTAGGTAATGAAGCATTTGTGAGTGACTTAATCAGTCCCTTTCAAAGAGCACAGTCTTTTTGACTTGTATTTGTATTACATCTAGCAAGCCTTCACTTCCTTGCAGAGTGTAGCAACAGGACCTGAGCCTCACACTTTGTCTATGGTCTGGCAGCTCAGCTTCTCTTTGAGGGGGTAGAAGAGCCTTGGGAAAGAGAGAAGAGATTGAAAGAAAGATTATCTTGGTCTTTCATGAGTGTGATTCGTTATTTTTCCAAGGTAGACAAAAATTATAATGATATTGGCAGAGACTAACACTTAAAGGCAGGTATGACTGTATTGGTGTGTGGAAAGTAAGTTAGTGAGAGTTACAAGAATGTTACAGCTTCCTGCCAGCCTCATTTTGGTATCAGCTGCCACCTTCTCAGTGAATCACACGAATATATAGATGAAAGAGCAAGACTCTCTGACCATCCTTTCTCTCGCCTTCCCTGCAGAGCGCTCAACTTGGTTTGTGATCACATAGTTTTATAGTATTTATGTTAATTTTGTTCCTTGCCTTTATATAGGTGCTTATTTCATGTGTTGAAGTCCCCCATTGTATTTTCTGTGTCTAGATTATGCCCTGAACATATCAGATCATCAGGACTATAGCAGAAAGATGATGGATACAGGCAACATGGGAGGTGTCAGAGAATGGTCCAAACGTCTTCATATTGACTGACAGTCCTACTTCCAAACTTACAGACTGAAATTCCTGCTTTGCAAATGTCATCGCCTCAGACCTGATAGGCAGCAAAAATGATAGGTTTTTCTGTGGTGGGGAGAGAATGAATAAGGAACCCAGTTATCTGAGAAGGTGCATTCCCCAAGTCTGACATATGTACCCTCTAATGCAACCCCTCACCACACACACAGTTAAGAAGGAAGCCCAAGAATCCTGCCTGGCTATATGTCTATGATCAAAAAGGTGAAAAGAAGAACTATTATAGATATATAGAATCTCACAGGCAGATTTTAGGAACTTGTACATGGGTGGTAAGGAAGAGAAGGAAACACATATTTAACTGCCTTGTTCAGCTTTAGACATTTTCTATGTTGCTCACTTATGTCTTTGAATTTTCTCACATTTATTGTGTATTGGAAATAACTGACCTATTCTTGCTGATGAAGACCAAGAGGTGTCAGAGATGAAATGGTTTCTTACCAGAGCCACAAAGGTGCACACCTTTCTGATTCAGCTGGATGCTATCTTTCCAGTATAGCTCTGCTTTTATAGTCTAGAGTCACATTCCCAGAGTTGAAGCACTGGATGGTTTCTCCTCTAAGATCATCACAACAATGGTGAGGAACAAAGAAAAGGCCTTCTCTGCCAAGTAAAGAGGAACTTCTCTCTGCCAGGCAAAGATAACAGTTACTACCAGATCTAATTGAGACTAGAAGGCTCCATGAACCTGACTGGAGTCTAGAATTTACATGTCATTGTAAGAAAAAATTTCCATATTGATTTGAAGAGCTCTTTCAAGCTCACAGTTGGAGCTTGTGAGACTCAGCAAAATCCACAGACATAAGTCCTATGGAGTTCAAGCTAAGAGCACTAAGCTCATGTCTCCTAGCAAAAGACCCCTTGTTCCAGCCCAGAAAACACCATAGGTGTCCAGTGATTAAACATGTTGATGGAATGCATAGTCCCAACCAAACCCAGTATTCTATAGTTTCTCCAGGCAACTCCACATATTTTTTTCTCAGATTAAGAGTAAAAGAAAAATTAGAACTATACCAAAACTGTTAAGAAGTAAATGAAAATCACTTTTCTGTCTCTAATCTGAAGAAAATCAATGTACTTTGCTATCCTTCCATGCAATATTATTTTCCTACATATATTACAAGTCTATGTTCACATAGTTGATATATTAATACATGCATTTTTCTGACATTTGCACTTACGGAATTATTGTGTAATGTATGCCCTTAAACCATTCTCCTTTCTAGAGGTCAGGATCTACATTGAGAAAGTATTGCATAAACCAATAGTCAAAGGAACCCCTGTTTACTTTTGCCAGGTTTGTATGGACCACAGACAGTCCTGTGGTACCTGGGGACACCTCTCCCTCCCACAGAGAGGAAAAATTGCTGCCCAACCTGTACTCTCCACCCCTGTTTTCTGAGCTTCTAGAATTCTCCTGGCCTTCCTGTGAGTCTTCTCATAAACCTGGAAAGAATAACATCCTCAAAACCAAGCACCCTCTAACAGACTACACTCATCCCAGAATATTATCCTGTCTGCCTGAATCCCATCAAGAAGCCCTTCACCCTTCATTTTCACATGTGCCACCAACCAAGGAGAGCCACCTTCCAGAGCCCTCGTTAATTACTTTGTAATTACTCCTAATTACTCTCCAAACTTTCTGGTCTTAGATGGTCTCAAATGTTCCATGGATAGTAGTATTTTTGTCATATATGTGACATAAAGGAGTTAGGATTAGAAGCTATGGAGCTTAACATCAGTTTTTACACATGATAAAAGAAATTAGTTAAAATGTCACCAAAATATGAAGGCAAAGAGTGACCCTGATCCACATCCTCTCAGTTATCAAATCAGATACCAGGTGAGAAAAGCATGGAGTGTACATTTGGCTGTAGGTATGGATTCTGAGTCACCCTTTCTCACAGATCATCTCTACCATATTCCTTGCAGAGTACCTCTACATACTGACTTCACAAACACAAAATTCTGGGAAGCCCAAAACATCAACAATTAACTTCCTCAAAAAGGTTTATTTGCATGTATCTTCCATGACCCCCATCCTCTGTCTTTGCCTGGATGGAGACAGAGTGTGCCAGCATGAGAGGTTTTGCCCTGTGTCTATTCTCACAGGCTGTCCTAACACATGACTCCCTGCTTTCAAAGCTCTCTGTCTGGTTGTAGCTGTCATATTTAGAGGGCTCATAAGCAGTTCTCCATCTTCAGTTGCAGCTGTAGTTACAGCAAGTGTTCCTCACACCCTTCCCACAGAAGCATGGACACTCTGGCTAAAGAAGAGGGGCTGAAAAAAATCCACAGTATGACTTTTGACTACTTCTGCTCAAGGAAATCTATATACAATATTCAGAAGAATAACCATATGGAGTTTCCATTTCCACAGATTTCTAGATAGGATCTTGGGAAAAAGAAGAATCACTGCCACACAGTATCATTTTATAGGATTGATTTCATTGTTCCTTGAAAAAGTGAGCTCAGGGCTATGTCAACCTTGTTAGCCTATGCTAAAGTGCAAGGAAACGATAGATATAAAATAACAGAATGCTTGGCATTAGGTACTCTCAAGAGCCATACAGAACCCTTAGCAACAGTAGCGCTCAGAGCTGGGCAAGGTAGCACACCCCTTTAAACCTCCTGCACTCCGGAGGCAAAGTAGGAAGATCTCTGCAATTTTATGCCCTGTGGCAGGAAATCAAAAACAATTTCTTCTAGACAGCCTTTGAAGTCTGGGCTGGAGTTCAGAATGGGCTGAATTCTCTCAGATAGTTGAGAAACCAGATTAGCTAAACAAACAGATTCATTTAGCTATGAGTCGTGGAGAGAAGTCTGGAGCTGCACCTCCGCCCCCAGAGTGATCAAAGACACAGTTGGAGGGCCCTGGCCATTGGAGACGTCCACAGACATGTCTGCAGCCTCGCCTCCCTTCTCCATCTCAGACTCCCTTCTCCCAGGGAGTTTCTGAGCGTCTCTGGGTGCCTTTCCTCTTAGATCAAACTCTGAGGCTCAAGTAGTTTTCTTCTACAATATCAATACTCTCTAGTCCAGGGAGGTTAGAAGAGAAGCGCACTCCAGACAAACCCAAAGCCAGGCAGTAGCCAAGGTGGGAGCCGCATCAGTCCTGCCAGTCTCTCTGTGTTGCCCCAGAAGGATGACCCTGTATGGCATCCCATCGAGGGAAGCACACATGCTCTGCTCAGCTCTTCTCACAGCAAGGGCCTAGGAGAGGGCTTTGGAGTCAGACACTGATCCTCATAACAAAGGGCCACAACACTTAAACACTGCAATTCAGATATCCATGGCCGCTCTCCACATCAGTTGGCCAGGGCCACGATATAGTAGCATAACTGGCTGTTCAAACCACAGAAATATTTTTATATTATTATTAAGGAAGATAGAAGCCCAAGATCAAGGTACTGACAGGGTCGGCTTTTTTGAGATTTTTCCCTTGGTTTGTAGATGGCCACTTTGATCTTCCTGTGTCTTTTTCTATGCACACTTGAATCCTATTTCTGTTCTCTTTTGTAGAGATACTAGTCATTGAATTAGATACCATGCATATGTCCCCATTTCACCACAATCACTTCTTTAAAGGTTCTATGCCCATATATGGCCACTTTCTAACATACTGAGCTAAACCACTCAACATATATACACAAGATAATTTAATATATAAGAAAGACCCTAATGGATGAAAGAGTAGCATGGACCATCAGGAATAACACCTAAATGACATAGAAATGAAGATGATAATATATTCCTTTTACTCTAATATCTACTTGGAAGAAAAGTCCCCTAGAGTGGTATTTTAAAAGCATAAGTAGAAATCTGGACAATAAGCATATTAATTTGTTCCTGGAGCAAATCATTATAGTGTGGGAAGTGATGAGTCCAAGGCAGAAAGGCAGTCAAGCATGAGAGAGAGCCAGCCTCTGGAATGTGGACTAGACACCATGACTGGTTTCAAAAAGGCTGATATCAATCACTCAGAAAGTCTAAAATGACTGCTTGGTCTCATAAATAATGGCAGAAAATATTATGTTCATTGTCTAACTACCTATTAGAAAAAAGAGCATCAACTTACCTTATATGTATTTAAAATAGAAGGATGGTTACACATGTAGAGAAAAACATAACATTTGGAGAATTCAGATCATTAGAAAAACTAATATCTGACTATCTCAACAAAATATGAAAAGAAAAACAGATCTCTGAGTTTCTTTTTATAGTGGGCAACAGAACCAGCAGAGATTCAAAAGTGATGAAATAATAAGAATAACTGACTGTTAAATTCTCAGCTGTAAATGGAAAATCTATACTACAGTCCCCTCAAAGAGTCAGGAAATATCACAGAAAAGAAAATGTTGCAGAGGGAAGGAGAGCTGGAGGGATGAGACAGGTGCTGTGGAAGGCTGGCTCTCAGCATGGCATGGCCACTGCACTCGTGAATGGCAGCTGTGATAATCTGTGCAAGATCTACACAAGACTGGGTGTGCCAACAGTCTGTCATAGATTCTGGAGGGACTCACAAGGTCTCATACCTCCATGAGTAGTTACTGGCCATTAATGCTTACTGGGAGGAAAGGATAAATTCTCTTCAGTGGTGTAACCGCTGGCAAATTGTCCATGCTCCTGTAAATGACCCATCATCCATGCTCATATATACAACTGTTAATTAAACTCATTGGTCCACCAAACCAAGCTAACCTTAAAAAGGTCATGAAAGTAGAAAGATGATGGATTAGGGAAAGGAAATGGACCAGTAGACATGTAAGAGGGACATGTGAGGGTAGTTGTGGTAGGTAAAATAAAAAATATAAAATATAAATGTATAGAATTGTCAGAATGGAACAAACTGTTATGTGTAATTAACATATGCTAAGAGAAGAGCCCTGGAGGTCAAGTGAGTTCAATTAGAAACCTCTGTATAAAGCCAGTTTAGTGCTAACACCTATAATCCCAGCATCAAGAGAGACAAGGCAGTATGATATCCATGAGTTAAAGGGTAGCGTGGGATACATAATGAGTTTGAGGTCATGATGGGCTACATGTTGAGTTCCAGGCTAGCCTGTATTATATAGTAAGAATCTGCCTAGGAAAAAAAATAAAAAGGAAAGGAAAGGAAGGAAAATGGATGAGGAAGGGAGAAGAGGGAGAAATGGGGGAAAGGTGAAGGGAGAGGAAATCTCTATACAGATAGTAAATACCTTGACTCTTTTGAAATTGTCTTGAAATGAAAACTACACTAAAGACAGGTATAATGATTTGCTAAAAATCACCCTAAATAACATTCTGGCCATCTTTCTCTACCTAACATGCTGTTCACTACAGCTGGAGCACCGCTTAAGATGTGTAAATATTGGAACTAAACTCGACCCCTCAAGACATGAAAGCCAGCATCCATATTACATGCCACTTTCTCTGTCTCCATTAAAGAATGTTTCCATATTTCTTCCTCATAAATTTATTTTAAACATACTAAGTTCCACAACTGTTTGTGGTACTAAGGAGCTGTGAGGGGACAGATACAGGCCCTGGTTTTAGCAGAGCAGGGAGACAGTAACGAAGTCACCACAAGCATGCTAGTGTCATGTAACAGGGGACTCCACATTCAGGGTGCTGAGAAAGGACAGCTGAGATAGTTTACAGGTGAAAATGAACAGGTAAGGAGATGCTATTGAAGAATCAGTGCTTGGTCAATTTGGCCACAGAAAAGGAAAATACTGGTGCTCCCTTAGGTAGTTGATTGAGAAAGTCACTTCTTACCTGGGTCTCAAATATATAGAGAAATAGTGTAAATTAAGTGATAAATCTTGATCTCAATGACTAGAACAGCACATACCTACAATTGATACTCGCTATTATTAGTATTGGTGTGATTAGTCCTCTCTGCCTGATGTCAGGGTGTGGACAGTGAGAGAGGGAGGAGACAACCTGAGTCATTACATAATCTGTATGCCACATGCCTGAGAGTGAAGCTTCAGACTCCAATTAGGTTATAGGATTGATCCACTGAGCTATGCAAAACCAAATAAATATAGAAATTCTTCTTTTTACATTTTTTATTAATTTATTCATATTACATCTCAACTGTAAGCCCTTCCCCTGTTTCCTCCCATTCCTCCCTCCCTCCCACTT
>OU015749.1:93405997-93438270 GCA_907169655.1 Acomys percivali
CTCTCTATCTGTCTTACCCATTCATCTAATGGTGATCTTATTGCTTTTAATGGTGTAACTGCTCTCTTATATTCATTATTTGCAGTGTCATATGCCCTGATCAGTGCCAATGCCTGTCTGGTCTCAGGATCTGCTGTAGCTCTATCTAGAGCTGAACCCAGTCTCTGTAAGAATTCTGTGAAGGCTTCTCCAGGGCCTTGAATTACCTTGGTAAATGAGGTGGTTGTTTTACCAGGATCCTCAACCATGTCCCAAGCTCTTAAGGCTGAAACACAACAATGTTCAATTACTACATCTTCAGATGAGGTTTGTTCTCATAAGTCAGCATAACACTCTTCACCAAGCAATTGATCTTTAACAGCATTTATCCCCTTTGTTATATTTTGTTGCTCTATTTTCATGGCTTCATTTCTCCAACACAATAGGTGTTGAGATGCTTCTAACACATCTGACACCAATCCCTTCCAATCATGGGAAATAAGTCTATGCTGTGTAGCCCAGTTACTTAACATTTATCTAAAGAAAGATTAATGCATTCCATATTGTACAATAGACTCCCTAAAATGTTATAAATCTAGCATATCTACTGGATGCCATGCCATCTCATCATAAGCCTCACTACCATCATTAACAGGGATATGTCACACAAAGACTAGGAAAGTTAATGGTGTCTGAATAGCCCCAGAGAATTCCTCTAGTGGTGCACTTGCCTCCAAAGCCCTTTTGGCCTGTCTGCCTTCTGGCTCTTCCAGAACCCCTTTGGCCTTTCCAGATTCCTGTTCTTCATGAACACCTGTCACATGGAGCAGGTGGGGCAGCAAGTGCTCCCATTTTTAGTTACCACTAAATCTGAACACTTTTTTTTCTTTGTTTATCAGTGGTGCTATTTGCTTCCCATGTGTTTCCATCTCTACCTGTAAACTGTCTTGTACAGCCAACTCTGAAATCTTTTCCAGAACTATAGAATTTAGTGACACTTCTGGTTTTTGTATCTCATCGGTCTTTCTTCCAATCTTTTAAAAACATGGAATACAGGAAGAAGACATTACAAAACCAGAAAATTCCCTCTGGGTGCAAGGCAGGAAAGAACCCTGGATTAGAAACTTCCATTTTGCTGATACCCTGAAATAGTATCTTTATACCTTCAAAACCTGTAGTTTCCTTTACAGAATTAGAAGTTAAGTTACTCATTATGACACACATTGGGTGCCACCTGCAGTCAAACCCACTTTATTTGGGGTTCTTTAATGCTTATATCTCCCTTCCAACCTGTCTACTATAGATAGAAGAGAAAAGAGGTTAATGAGAAAAGGATAAGTAGACCTTTTTAGACACAGTTATTTGGAGCAGTTCCACTGGCATAGTTGGCAGGATTCTAGCAGATGCATTAAACAGCAAACCAGCAATTCCACAAAGGTGATTGCAACCACCGTAGCAGGAATCAAGAGCAGCAGCTAGAACTAGGCACCTTGAAGCATTCTCTGGAGCAGTTCTTTCTAGGAGCATCTAGAAATGGAATGATGAACAACCAAACAATAGAAAATTATGCCAAGACCAAAAATCTCAAGCCTCTTGTTTTGGGGATCACATATATTTATCTCCTCTCAGAGTCTGTGTTAGATTGTTTATCAGTTAGCAAAGACCATGTTCTTGAAAGAGGCAGTTCCTTTTCTAGTGGACAAACACCAACTGTTCTCTCACAAGTCTGTTTTGCATCCCACACTTGAGATAAAAACATGTTTACATTCACTATAATTCTCTAAAGAAAGAAATTGATATAAGATATATAAGATATAAGATATATAAGATGTAAAAAGATGAAAAGATTTCCCACGCTCATGGATTAGTAGGATTAATACAGTAAAAATGGCCATCTTATCAAAAGCAATAAACAGATTCAATGCAATTCCTATCAAAATACCAACACAATTCTAACAGACCTTGAAATAACAATTTTAAACTACATATGGAAAACAAAAATATCTAGGATAACTAAAAACTCCTATACACAAAAAAAACCTCTGGAAGTCTTTTCATCCCAGCCTTCAGGCTATACTGCAGAGAAGTAGTAATAAAAACTGCATGGTCCTGGCATATAAATAGACTTGTTTATCAATAGAATCAAACTGAAGACCCAGAAGCAAACTCACTCACCTATGGACACTTGATTTTTTCTTTACAAGAACCAAAACCATACAATGGTGAAAAAGAATCTTCAACAAATGGTGCTGGACTAACTGGATGTATACATGTGAAAAATGTAAATACATCAACATTTATCACCTTACACAAAACTCAAGTCAAAGTGAATCAAAGATTTCAGCATAAAACTAGATACACTAAATCTATTAGAAGAGAAAGTGGAGAAGAGCCTTGAACTCATTGGCACAGGAGGCAAATTCCTGATCAGAAGATCAGAAGCTCAGGCTATAAGATCAACAATTAATAAGTGGTACCTAATGAAATTGTAATGCTTCTGTAAGGAAAAAAAACACTGTCAATAGAACAAAAGGGTAGCCTACAGATTAGGAAAAGATCTTCACCAATCCTATATCTGACAAAAGGCTAATATCCAAAATATATAAAGAACTCAAGAAATTAAATACCACCAAACCAAATAATCCAATGTAAAAATTCTCAACAGATAAATCTCAAATGACTGAGAGGCACTTAAAGAAATACTCACCATCCCCAGTCATCAAAGAAATGCAAATCAAAACAACTTTGTGATTCCAACTTACATCTGTCAGAATGGCTAAGATAAAATACTCAAGTACAGCCCAGATGTGGAGAGAAGAGAAGACTCCTCCATTGCTGGAGGGAGTACAAACTTGTACAACCATTTTAGAAATCAATCTGGTGCTTTCTCAGAAAATCAATAATAGCTCTACCTCAAGGCCCAGTCATACCACCCCTGGGCATATACACCAAAGATGCTCTACCATACAACAAAAACATTTGCTCAATGATGTTCATAGCAGCGCTTTATTCATAATAGCCAGAATCTCAGAACAATGTAATGTTTCTCATATGAAGAATGGATGAAGAAACTATGATACATTTATACAATGGAATACTGCTCAGATATTAAAAATAAGAAAAACATGCAATTTGCAGGCAAATGGATGTAACTAAGAAAAGATCATCCTGAGTGAGGTATACCCAAGCCAGAAAGCCACACATGGTAAGTACTCACTTATAAGGAGTTTTAAACCATATTATACAGGATAAACATAAGACAATTCACAGACCCAAAGAAGATAAGTAACAATGAGAACCCAAAGGAGGATTCTTAAGTCTCATTCAAAAGGGGAAATAGAATAATTAGTGGAAGTGGTTGAGGAGAGGGAGAGGTCAAACATAGGGAGAGCTGGGGTGGGGAGAGAGAAGGTCTGCAGAGAGAAGAGAAACCATGGATTGAGGCATCTCTGTGACAAGCTGAAGACCTAAGACAGGGTAGGCTTCTGGAAGGATATCGTGGTGACTATAGCTGAGGCTTCTACTAGAAGGGTGCATGGAGACTGAGGAGGACTCCTTCTAACTAGACAGGACCCTAGTTGAGGGAAGGGAACACCAACACACCCCAAAAAACCATTTACCCCAAATTTATCCTGCCAACAAGATGTGGATTGAGGGAATGTCCAAGCCCAACCTGAGACCCACTCCATGGGAAAGAGTTGACACTATTAATGATACTCTGCTATGCTCCCAGACAGAAGCCTAGTATATCTGTCCTCTGAGATGTTCCACATAGCATGGTATCAAAACAGATACTGAGACTCACAGCCAAACATTGGGCAGAGTAGGGAGTTTTATGGAAAAGTAGGGGGAAGGATAGAAGGACCTCAAGGTGACAGGGGTTCCACAAGAAGATCAACAGAGCCAACTAAGCAGAACCAAGAGGGGCATGCAGAGACTGAAGTACCAACCAAGGACCATGCTTCATGTGGGCCACCTAGTAAGGGTAGTGGGGCCACCTCCAACATAGATTCTGTTGCCTGCTTTATGATCCCTTACCCTAGGCAGGGATGCCTCACCAGGCAACAGGGGAAGATGATATGCTCAGTCCTGATGTGACTTGTTGCCTTGGGTGGGTTGGTGGGGGGGCTCTCCTTTTCTGAAAATATGGTGAAGGGAAGAGGAAGAGGGATGGAATATTGAACAAGAAGAAGGAGGGAGCTATGATCAGAATGTTAAGTGAATGAATGAATTAATTAATTAATAGAAAACAAAATTGATTCTTCCTTCTCTTATAGCCATTAGCTGTCAACAGTTACTTAATTGTGAGTAGGGACTGATGTTTCCCTCCTCCATGTATGCTGTAATGTTGACTGGGTTGATTTTGTGCTGATCTTATGTAGGCTACTAAAGCTGCTATGGGCCCATGAGTTCAAGGGTCTGGTCAGGTCTAGGAAAAAGGCCTACACCACTTCTTGATCGTACAGATGTTCCACCCCTTTTTCCTTTGTGGTCATTGAGTCTAGGATGGAGGTCATGTGATAAATTCTATTTATTACTGTGTACTCCACAGCCAACCCTCCTTTTATTCTACAATGCTCACTTACAAGGGAGAAAGTAGTCTGTATCAAGGAAGTGTTTAGTAATCCTGTGTGCATAACTAAAGGGTTATCAACCCTTTCATTACTGATTTAATCAAAGTGTAATCCTAAGGATCTTGTGCTTAGATGGGGAAGGGAATAAAGGCTTGCAAAGAACATTCTCTCTTAATGACGTGGTTTTACCTTCCTAAAATAGGTAAGTGGCAACACCATTTCACCCATGACTCTACATACTCAGAAAGAACATTGTTCAAAGAGGAGGAAACATTTAGTAGATTTATTTTATGGCAACAATATAACAAACACAATAGGTGGAGAATTTTCTTCTTTGGGTGAAACTTGGCTCTATGATCTTGTAGATGTTATTTTCTCATTAATCAGAACAAGGTTATCCAGATAGCTTCCTTTTTTAGCTGTGGGGCCCTACTTAGGGTAGACCATTGAGTTTATGTCATTGGTAGCCAGAGCTTGACTACCCCTCTTTCTCTTTCTTGCTACATCCTACACACCATGAGGTGGGCAGTTTTGGTACATCATTGCCTCCAGTTACCATGAAGTTTAGGTTTATTTTAGGTCCATAGCAAGTGAATAAGATGGTGAATGAGTGAAACTAGAATCCAAAACAAAATGTTCTTCCTTAATTGTATCACAGAGTGCAAGTCACAATAATGAGTTCTAATAAAATTTCTGATGCACATGTTGTCCAAAGGATATTTGGCCTGTTAACCTCTTTCTGGTAGTCTATGATCCTTATATATATTCAGCGGTCTTGCCAACCTACACTAAAATGATAAATACATTGATGAAAACCAAGAGCCAGCTACAATCTTAGTGATGAGGGCTAAATAATGCCATGCATAAGAATTAGAAAACAAAGAAATTTCTGTCTCCAAATTCAAGGAATTGCACAGCTCTGAGGCTTAGAAAATTTTTGTAGTCCAGAATAAAAATAAAACCTAAGAGAAGAAAATTTAGATCAGGAGGAAAGGAAAAGACTAATGACATCGACTGAAGCTACATCACATGAAGCCATTGTGAGTGGTAAATTGATGTAATTGCAGAAATCTTCATCATTATAGCCATGTGTATATACTGTTAGACATCCACAATATTTCTAATTAAATTTACAGAATTTCACACACCTTGGCTGTGCATTTATCAGGTGATTATCTGTAGAAGAAGGGAGGAAATAAACCATAATTTTGAGATCCAAGATAAAACCTCACATCCAAATGCATTTAGACTAAATTCTTTCAATAAACAAATTTTCAGTATCAGCCATTGTTCTGTGAGGAGTTGATGCCCATGTTCCCAAGCTCCATATAGCAAAGTCCTTTTTCCAAGATCCTATACCTCAGGAGAAACATGGAATTACTGATGAGATTGAAGTTCTAAATGTTGAGACAAATAGCATCCATCCCATCTCAAGCAGATAGTTACAGAGGACTTGCATAGTACATGCTTGGATCCAGAATCAATAGTAAGCTAAAAGGCAGGTAGAGAACAAGATCACAATAGCATTCTTTCAAGAAGCAGATGCTCTAGAATGCTGTGAAGAATGCACCATGAAATATGTCAGGAGAAATATGAAGAAGGGAAACTTGAGAAGAGCTGAGATGTCTTGTGGATAAGAAAAAGGTTTTCAGAGAAGGTGACTCTAGGCTAACATAGGAGTTCAACAAATATTAGAAAGTCAAAAGCCACCAGAACAGAGTGTGAGAAATGGCACATTTAGAGACTGGATAGTTTATAGCCTTTAGACCACGCGGTAGTTTGAACAAGAATGGCACCCATGTTTGAAAGTGATGTCTAATTGAGTGGCAGAAAAGGTGATAAGAGCAGTTTTGAAAGAATAGGATACACCCAACTCTCATGAGAAGAGAATGGAAAAAGGAACTTCTTAAGAGTCAGACCGAGGAGGCAGTTTTACAAGGACAGTGATAGAGAAATAGGTAGCAGAGAGAGAAGTCAGGTGAAGATGGAACAAGCCAAAAATGAGAAGAAGTCTGGTCCCTTCCTACTATGCTCAGCTCTGTGTCCTACATGCCATGATGTCAATAGCTCTGCTCCACCACATCCTCCCACCATGACAGGAACCTCTGGAGTCATAAACTGAAATAGATCATTGCTATGTCATATTGTTTTACTCAGGTCACAATAGTGATAAACCAGAGAGCATATGTCATCCAGTCAAGGAGTAAGAATGAAGACAGATTCCGGAACTGATGTTTCCTAGCCACCTGAGAAGAAGGGGAACTACTAGTCTGACGGTTCATAAAGGGTGGGTGTGAGGTCTGTCATAGTCACTAGGATTGACTAGTGTTGACAAAGGTAACAGAGAAGAAAATAGGGGAAAGTGCAATAAGTATCACTTAGTGATGGAAGGATGAAGGAAGCAAAAGACGAAAACAAGATTCTGAGAAGGAGAGAGCAGAGAACATGGCTCTATGCCCAGCTGAACGGCTGAAACACCAACAGCTGATGCTGATTCCAGGCAGGTGTCAGGTCTTAGGCCCTGCAGGGAATAGATGCCCCAGTGTTGTGAGGCTTTGAGAGCACAGGGAGGGATAAACTCACCTGCAGCAGGACTGGGCAAGAATGGGCTTGGCCTCTAAAACTCATTACAGAGCGACTGGTTATGGCAACATGTAAAATCCCATGTTATATTACGGTGGGTCTTATTTAAGCAATTGGAAGAACAATCCTGCAGCCCAAACACGATATCATAACCTGTACAATAAAAAAAAAAGGACAAACAAAAATATTTGTGAAGTCAAAGACTCAGTAAATTAGGGGAGCCATGCTCCCCAGTGTGATGTATGCCAGTCACCACCAGTCAACCTCTAAATGTGACCTGCAAGAATGCCTTCTATATCCAAAGCTGCTGAGTGGAATTTTACAGTTCAAATCCTCTCATGACTGAATAAGTTTCCCAAAATATATCATTAATGTCAGATAGAAATCCCCCCCAAAAGTCTTCTCATCTGACCAAGAACAGACGACAAGCAGTGACAAGTACAAAGGAGCTGTCTCTTGAGTTTACACAGACATGCAGTTCCCCACAGTTTCTGCTTTGTCTCTAGGAGTTGTAACCAGGGCTACTCCATTCATCATCAGGAAACAGGATCACTCCTAGATCTCCCAGACTTGACCCATCTTTAGAGACTACCAGTATATCACATTCCTGGTCATCCTTAGCATCACAGGTAGATTCTCCTTTCTCACAAACTCCATCAGAGTTTAACATGTCGACCGCAAACATGTCAGAGCAGAGAAGGCAAAAAGCAAGGGTAAAGATTCATTGGGAGCCAGCTTCCAGCTGGAGCTGAGCCTGTGGCTGTAATCAAGGAATAAGAAATAATGATCAAGGAAAGAGTTGGGGGCATGCAGAGCTGACCCCCCCAGGGAGGCCCATGACCTTGGAACCTAGGGAGGGATTGGACAAGAAGAGCCAGGTTTCCCTTCTTCAAATACTGTGTATGGACAGGGATGTGAGGAGGAAGACCCATGCTCTGGGGTAGGGAGGTTGAGCTACCACCTATGAGCATACGAGTGCTCCCCAATCACTTCCTTATCTTCATCCTGTGAAGGACCTTCCTTGTGTCATTTCCAGTTCAAACTTAGGCCTGTGCACTGGTAAGACTGAGGAAGAGAACTGAAGGATTAGGAAAAAAGTACCAGGACAGAGCTATGACGAACAGGAAGAGGAATGGGAGAGGTCCATCCTGTATACAAAGGCAGCAGGGAAGGAAGGGGATGTGAGGACCTGGTGGTGAAGGGTGTAGCATCACTTATAAGAGTAGTTCAGTCTTGTATCTTACTCCTCACCTCCCAAAACCCAATTCCCTTCAACAGACCGGCTGCCTACCAGCACCAGGCCCTACCACCTCCTAGCATCTCACCTTGAAGGAAGCCCAGCACAAAGGAAAGGCCCAGCAGGATCAGAAGGAGATTCTTCCCCATAGCAGTGGGATATCAGGTCAAGCAGGCAGCAGAGAGCAGGACAGAGCACTCAAGGCCTCAACAATGCGTGCTTATATATATATGTGAGCTCAGGCTAGAAGGGGAAGCCAGTGGAATCCCAAACCAGTGCACAGAGCAGATAGCCTGGGGGAAACATAGATCCTACGTGCTTCGCTATGTCTGCAGACTTCTGTGTCCCTGCGGTTCAAGTGCTTCTGGATCCTTGACCACGTATTTATTTCACTAACTTTTGAATGGAATCAACAGCTATGATTTGGGGGCAGGGGAATTGAGACTGGGTGGCTGAGGAGCCTAGAGGGTGCTACACTAGGCTATGACTTTTCAGAGAAGGAAATGATTACCCTCAGCCTGCACGTTGCGGATTTTAAATTCCCTGGCTGTGTGAATGGGACATACACTTAATTGCTCAATAAATCACTGAAACCCAAATTGCAGATTCTCATCTTCCATACAGACTGCAGTTATCTTCCTTGGGGCCAGATGGAAAGAGATCTACAGGGTAAGAAAACGGGTCTTTCGTTCCTGGTCTGGTTTCCCTGTCCTGCTTACGGAGTCGGGAAACTCAAAGCACCAATGACAGTGACCATATCTGTTTTCTAAAAACCTCTCATACCCTGCAAAGAAAAAATTAACTCTGCTCATTTACTACCAAAAGAGATACAACTTCTCCCACCTGCTCCTCTCATCCCTAGGTTGAAGGAATGCCCTTCATACTAAACTACTTCTGCAGCTGGCCAAATAGTATAGACAGCCATTGCAAAGACAGAGAAGACTCTCCCTTGGGAAGCCCATACCTAGACGTGGGTATTAGACCATAGGCCTGCCATGTAAAGGCAAGAAAATCAGGTGGGTGATGCCCTCCTATCTCACTGTGCTGTTCTAGTCCCTGTTATTAAACATGTAACTGAAATTTCTATATGTGCTTCTGTGTCTCTGCTGCTCCGAACAAACCACTCGGAGGCTGCCCCCAAGACAATACTGTCTTTGTTTGTTTGTTTTTTAAGATGGGAGTCTTACTATGTCACCCTAGCTGGCCTCAAACCCACAGAGATCTGCCTGTTTTTGGCTCTGGAGTGCTGCGTTTTAAAGGCTTGTGCCACCATATCTGATCAGAAACTATTTTCTACCTGAGGTTAAGCTAACCACTATTTCAGAAACGTTATAAAAGTAAGAAATTTCTAGTTCTTGTTTTTCCATCTCTCATGTTCTTTCCCTTTCCCCTCCCCCTCCCTTTCTCCTCCTTTCCCTGCCCCCTCCCTTTTCAGGCTCTCTACCAATGGTGTCACTGTCAACTATCTTTCACTCTTTCAAGTTGACTCCCTTAGGATTTAATGATATCTTTAATATCCACCAAACTCACAGCTCCATCATGCTGCCTCTGGTATGATGTACTGCCCCTCACAATGTTCTCTGACTTCAAGGTCCAATCATGACCCTATCACTGTGAACATGGGACAATAACAGATACCATATGTACTTGTTAAATGTTTTGTATTTTTAGTTTAGTTTTCTTGCATATATACCTGTATGTCACATGTATGACTGGTGCCTCTGGAAGCCAGAAAATGACATCAGATCCACTGGAACTGGAATTATAGTGGGTTATAAATAGATGAAATTAGGACTTTTATTAATTAAGAATCTTTCCATCAGAGAGTCTTAAAGCAGTACCTGAAGAAAGTAGAATATATATTATTAAAATTAAAATCAAGAAGACCACCAAGGCTGGTGGATCTGGACCCAGGGGAGTCTCCTTAAACTACTCTACCAACCAAGGACAATGCTTGCAGTAAGCCTAGAACCCCTATTCAGATCTGGCCAATGGACAACACATTCTCCACAGTTGTGTGGAGAGTGGGGACTGAGTCTAATATGAACTCTAGTGCCCCCTGTTTGACCACTTCCCCTTGGTAGGGTGGCCTGGTAGCACTCAGAGGAAGGGGAAGCAGGCTACCAGGATGAGACTTGATAGGATGTGATCATATGGTGGGGGAGGAGGTCCCCTTCTGTCACAAGTCTAGGTGAGGGGAATAAAGTGAAAGAGGGAGGGGGAATGGCAAGATATAAGTGAAGGGATAACAAATGAGATGTAATCTGAATAAATTACTTAAATAAAAAACCACAATAAATAAAAATTAAAGTCTGATGCTAATGAGAAAATGTTGTTAATTGTTTGAAAAATGTATGGACTGAAAATTAAAAAGCATGATCCAGAATATGTGAAGGATTGTCTCAAGTCAGCAAATTCGACTGAGACAATCAGAGCAGAAACCAGACTTCTAAATCAGTGAATTGTGTCAAATGTTACTTTCCACAGTAAAGGGCAAATCCTCCCACTGCCCCTCTGCTAGAATGGCTGAAAGAAGAGAACAAACACAGCGATGACTGACAAAGCCAAGTGCTGGCAGGGACCTGGAGCAGCTCTCACACTGCAGAGAGAATGCAATGTGATCAGCCCTGCAGGGAGCACAGGAGTCTCCTGTAGGCTAACATACCACACATTTATCACTGGACATACATCAGTATTTTCCTAAGAGGACTGGAAACATGCTACAGCACGAATTGCTGATTCTCATTAATTGTTGGTGGACTATATGTCAGTAAATCCACCCTAAATTGAAAAACACAGTTAATACCCCTAGCCTACTAAATATCACTGTTGGGCCTGACCTACCTGAGATGTACACAGAACTACATCAACCTACATTAGGAAAAATCATGGAACATATAGACCACTTGATGTGCAGTAATCATAAGGTAGCACAAGTGACTGAGACAGGTCACCACAGCTGCCAGCATCCTGAAAATATCTTGCAGTACTTATTGTTAGCCAGGCAAAAGAGCAAAATCGGAATGTCTTTGTGACTGTTAGTCTTCATTGTCAACTTACTGGGTGTAGAATTGTCCAGGAAACACACTCTTAAGTGTGTGTGTGGGAGGGTGTTTCCAGAGCTTTGACTCGGTAGACACAATCAGAATGTGGGCAGCACTATTATATGGTCTGGGGTCTTGGTTGGAATTAAAGAGGGAGCAAGATACTCAGTACCAGCATCCACTCTGTTTCCTGAATATAATCACAATGTGACTAGACATTTCAAAATCCTGCCACCACACTTTTACCACCAAGAGGGACTGTGTCCTCTCAAGATTTAGCAGGTATATCATCATAACAGTGATAAATATAACAGAATCTTCAGCTGTGAGTGAATCACATTTGTACAATAGAAAGTCAAAAAATTCTCTTAGATCACTGTAAGTTGGGATATCACCTGTACAGAAACGTTTATAACAGTTGTTTGCATAATGATAAAAATTTAGAATAATGCAACTATCAACCAAATAGGGTGTGAAAAACTGATAATTTTATAATAGACTACAACTCAGCAATTAAAGAAAATACACATATAAATCTGCCAAGCACTGGCATAAGAAAATAATGTAGACACAAAATGTCCTCTGTCAGGCTGGAAACATAACACATTTAAATAATGCTTGTCTATCATCCCAAGGCCCTACATTTAATTGCAGTAACCCCAAACAGACAGACAGACAGACAAAGTCTTTCAGGTTAGTTTCCTATTTAGCTAGTGATGCAGCATTCAGCTAGCAAACACAAGGCCATAAGCACAGTTCACAAAAAAAGAATACAAAAATAAAAAATTAGAAATTCACACACACACAAAGACAAAATAATAATGGGGCATCTGTTGTGTGAATGTAACAATTTTAAAAAGTAGAAATTGTAATGGTTGAGAGGGGTTGCCTGATGGTGTAGCTTAATGCCAGCAACAGGACAAAGGGACTTCCGGTAACATGGAAAATCATCTGGACCTTGATTGTGTTGGAACGCAAGAGAGTGTAATTTAGCTAAATTGTAAAAGATATATCTGAAAACAGTAAATTTTATTGTATGTAAATCAAACTGATTATTTTATTTTTATTCTATTCTATTTATTTATCGGGTGTGTGTTTGCACACACATGCACTCACACGCCAGGTAGGTTGTGTGAACGTCACAGGAAGACCTCTGGAAGTTGGTTCATTCCTCACACCAGGTGGGTGCCAGGGATTGAGTGCAAGTTGTCATACTTGGTAACAATCACCCTTAGCTACGGAGCCACCTCTCTGTGACCCTAATTATCAGATTTTAAAATTTGACAATCTACAGCATGACTAAGCAGCTGATGGCTCTGACTGGCTGGCATGACCACCTAAATTCAAACATCAGAACCAATGCTGTTGAAGGATGATAGCATTGCCTCATGTATAGGGACCTCTGAACTCTTAGCAGGAGCCTCTCTATGTGCACATCAGCACATAAATACACACAGAAAAATAAATCAATGTATGAAAGTTTTGAGTGAAATTAAGCTAAACAAACATACTTAAGTAATGAAATAAATTTTGTAAGGCATTCAATGCATTACCAAACAGCCAATAGAAGACAGATAAATACAGGGAAGAAGCAAGATCTAAGACATACAGTGAGACAGCAGGGTGTGAGGATCAAGACATGACCAGTAGGTGAATGCTTGCTGGCATGCCACAGGGTATAATTTGACTAAAAACATGGCAAAGGAAAAGTGTTAAGATTATTTTTTAATAATTGTATTTTATTTTTATCTTACATGTATAGGTGTTTTGCCTGTATGTATGCATGTGTGGCGCCCAAAGAGAACAGCAGAGAGTGTCAGATCCCCTGGAAGTGGAGTTACCACTGGCTGTGAGCGACCTGGTCGTGATAATCTAACCAGGGCATCTGCAAGGACACTCCATGTTATCACCTGCTGAATCATCTCTCCATCTATGATGTAAATGATAATTGACAATAAATAAAGATTTATACTTAAATACAGGAACATATGGCGTGACCTATTTATGATTCTAAAGCAGTGAAATATACAACTGAGGATGTAAACAAGCTGTGTCTGCAAGATAGCAAGCAGTTCCTAGCAGTGATCTCTCTAGCCAGCAATGTCTGCATTTTGTAGGTTTAACATGGAGTCTACTGGAAAAATGTGAAACGTCTACGCAATATCAACTTTAAAACTACAGCATTTTCTGCAATAAAGGTAAAGAGTTAAATCTTTCCAAAATACAAGATTATTACAGAGTACTAAGAACTGGGAGAACTGTGGACAGTAGAGGTAGGTGGGAGGAAATTGGTCACTGCGGATGCGCCTTTGGGATCTGACTCTTGACCTAGTCACTTCCTGTCACTCTTAACTATGCTTCCTGTATGCCACAAGTTGAACTTAACTGTTCACTACAGCCTCTCCAGAATGCTGGAGGGGACCCCCTCCCTTACATTGTTTCACCTGAGTCATACCCTTAAGAAATAATCAAACATATCCCCTAAGTAAATGCTGGGATTATTGTTTGATGACCAACCTGATGGAAACCACAACACTAAAACCTGGAGCTTCATCAAGGGTAGGTGTCAGGCCTTCACTGTTGGAGAACTTACCTCATCGCAGTGCTTATTAATCAGCTCATTTGTTAAATGAAGAGAAGGGGTGGAGGGGAGTGTGCTATTTATAAATCACTTAACAGAAGAGGGATGGAAGAAGAGAAGAAAGGAAAACAGAATCTGAGAGAGGGAAGCAGGGATGGCATTGGGAAGGAGAGAACATCTCTCTATCCCCAATTGCACTGTAGAAATATCAGCACCTCCTACTGAGTACAGATCTGTCAGAGCTTGGGCCGTGCTGGGGAAAATGGACCCTGTGCATCCAGGCTGTAGAGACACAGGTATACTGACTAGTTTTATATCAACCTGATGCTACCTAGAGTCATCAGAGAGGACCAATTGAGAAAACGGTTCCATATGATCTGGCTATAAGGGATTTTCTTAGTTAGTGATCCCTGGGAGAGTGCCTAGACTATTATGCATTGTGCCATTCCTGCACTGGTGGTCCAGTGTTTTATAAGAAGGCAGCTGAGTAAGCCAGGAGGATCAAGCCAATAAGCAGCACGCCTCCATGACCTCTGCCATGGCTCCTGCCTCCAAGTTCCTTTCCTCACTGCTTTTGATGATGAACCATTAGAAAGAATTGTGAGCAAAATAAACTCTTTTCTTGTAAGCTTATTTTGGTCCTGGTGATCCATCATCGCAATAATAACCTGATCTAAAAAACGTGGAAGGACAAAGAGCTCACCTGAACTTGAACAGGACAAGAAAGGACTGTCCTTGAGCCTGCTACAGAAATTTTTGTCACTACAACATATAAAATTATTTGCAAGATTTTGTCTCTTATGGGTATCAATAAAGCACAGTCTTGTGGTCCTCAGGGGCCTTGTAGGTGAACATTCTCAAGAATGGCAGAATTTGGTCTCTAAAATTCTACTCTGCATTGGGCAATGATGCTGCATGCCTTTAATCCCAGCATGTGAAAGGCAAGAGGCACGTTTGTCTCTGTGAGTTCAAGGCCAGCTTAGTCTACAGAGTGCATCAAAGACAGCCAGGGCTCTGCTACACAAGGAAACCCTGTCTCGACTGATTAATGATAATGATAATGATAATAATAATAATAATAATAATAATAATAATAATAATAATAATAATAGGGTTATATTAAGGGTGGAACCCTGACACATCCGTGAACAGCATAGTCGAGCTCACTGCCTGACAAGGAGGAAGGACAAGAGAAAAATCTTTTTTTTTCCCAAAACAAAACCAAATTTATTCAGCAGACATTTTAATTATGGATGCTATAAATCAGGACCACCACAATTTCAGACACTCTGTTGTAAAGTGTAGGTCAACAGCTACATCTGGAGGGTGAACAAGCCATTGAATCTTTAAAAGAAAAAAAACGTTAGCTACTTTAAAGTTTGGGGGGTGGCACCTCAGAAAGGACGCCCTCAAGTTTTACAGCAGTTTCTCCACCTGGAGTCACATCTTGAAAACCGTTACAGTCACCAAGCAATGGGAGGTGAGGAAGCAGGAGAGGTCCCCTCCAACTCTCTGGAGGGCCAAAGCAAAGCAGATGAGTTTAAATGAGGACTCATAAATGGCTTCACCTTGCTAACTTGGACTCAAGGTCAGGATGAGTGGGATGTTGTGAGGCTCTTGGGAAAGTTAACTGCGGTGGGTTTTGTTTTGTTTTGTTTTGTCTCTTTCTTTGTTTTTCTTTTCTTTCTTTTTTTTTATTTTAAATTTTTGTTTTTATTTTTTTATTAACTTATTCTTGTTACATCTCAATGGTTATCCCATCCCTTGTATCCTCCCATTCTTTCCCCCCTCCCAGTTTCCCCTTACTCCCTTCCCCTATGACTGTTCCTGAGGGGGATTACCTCCCCCTGTATATGCTCATAGGGTATCAAGTCTCTTCTCGGTAACCTGCTGTCCTTCCTCTGAGTGCCACCGTACTCTGGTGCCTCAAATTTTTACTTTTTATTAATTTATTCATATTACATCTCAGTTGTTAGCCATCCCTTGTATCCTCCCATTCCTCCCTCCCTCCCGCTTCCCCCCTACTCCCTCCCCTATGTCTGTGACTGAGGGGGACCTCCTCTCCCTGTATATGCTCATAGGGTATCGAGTCTCTTCTTGGTGACCTATTATCCTTCCTCTGGGTGCCACCAGGCCTCCCCATCCACGGGACATGGTCCAATATGGGGCACCAGAGTTTATGTGAAAGTCAGATCTCCTTCTCCACTTAACGGTGGAGCATGTCCTGTCCATTGGCTAGTCTGGTTAGGGGTTTGAAGTTTACTGCCTATATTTTCCTTGGCTGATGCCATAGTTTGAGGAGGACTCCAAGGCCCAGACCCTCCTGTAGTTTTCCAGGACCCTCTGGATCCTTCTATTTCCTCATTCTCCCAGGCTTCTCACCCCTAAAGTCTCAATAGGATGTCCTCCCCTCTGACCCACTTTCCTGGTAGGTAAGGTTTTTCATGGGGACGTACCCCTTGGACTAGTGTCTCAATATAAGTGAGTATATACCATTTAACTCTTTTTGCTTCTGTGTGAACTCACTCATTATGATAATTTCTAGTTCAATCCATTTGTCCACAAATTTCAGAAATTCCTTGTTTTTAATAGCTGAGTAGTATTCCACAGTGTAGATGTACCACAGTTTCTTTATCCATTCTTCTACTGAGGGACACGTAGGCTGTTTCCATGTTCTGGCTATTATGAATAAGGCAGCTATGAACATGGTTGAGCATATGTCCCTGTTGTGTGGTAGTGCATCTTCTGGGTATATTCCAAGGAGTGGAATAGCTAAGTTATTCAAAATTCAAGACTTCTTAGTAAGTATAACTCAGTTGTATCTGTTATATTTCAGTCTAGAATATATGCAAATTGAAGTTTTGAACATTCCTAAATATCTATTTTACTTCATTTGCTGTAACCTGTTTAGGAATTCATAAGTTTCAACAATGAAGAGCAACCTAGTTTTTTTCTAATTAATTTATAATTTATTCGCTTTACATCCTGGTTATAGCCCCTCCCTCCTCTACTCCCAGGCCCACCCCCTCTTCTCCAAACCCATCTCCTATTCCTCAGAAAATGGGAGCCCCCCCTTCCCACCCACTCGAGCTCATCAGGTACCATCAGGACCAAGCATATCCTCTTACCCTGTGGCCTGACAAGGCAGTCCCTCCATGGGGAAGTAATCAAAAAGCAGGTACAGAGTCGATGTCAGAGACAGCCCCTGCTCCCTTTACTAGAGGATGCACATGAAGCCCATCAGCTGCCCATCAGCAACATCTGCGTAGGGCCCCTAGGTCCAGTCTGTGCATGGTCCTTTGTTGATGCTTCAGTCTCCACAAGCCCCTCTAGGCCCTGGTTAGTTGGATCTGTTGGTCTTCTTGTGGAGCTCCTGCCCCTCCAGGTCCTTTTCTCCTGCCCCCTACTTTTCTACAAGACTCCCTATGCTTCGCCCAATTTCAACCTTGTTTTGTTCATTGCTTTGTCCTCAGCAAATTCAGTCATATGTGGCAAGAATGGTGCTTAGAGATTTTCTAAAGTTTTCTTACAAGAACTTTCTTTGTAAAATATCCATATTATAAGATTATATTTTATTACTATATTGAAAATATAATGACATTTTCTTTGTTATTATATGTTGTACATGAGATTTTCAGAGCTCTCATTTAGAGATCTAATTTTTCTCCCTTTTTGAGTTCTATAAGAATTTCTAGGACCCTGTGGATCCTACTATTTCCCCATTCTTCCATGCTACTCTCCCCTAAAGTCCTCTGAGTGTTGTCAGGCCTCCCTCTCCAGGGGACATTGTCAGAAAAGGGGCACCAGAGTTTGTGTGAGAGTCAGATCTCACTCTCCACTCAACGGTGGAGAATATCATGTTCGTCGGCTAGGTCTTGGTAGGGGTTCGAAGTTTACTGCCTATATTCTCCTTGGCTGGTGCCTTAGTTTGAGGAGGACCCCAGGGCCCAGATCTGCCTGTCATGAAGTTCTTCTTGTAGGTTTCCAGGACCCAGTGGGTCCTACTATTTCCCCATTCTTCCATGCTACTCTCACCTAAAGTCTCAATAGGATGTCCTCTCCTCTGACCCACTTTCTTGGTAATTAAAGTTTTTCATGGGACGTACCCCTTGGACTAGTGTCTCGATATAAGTGAGTATATACCATTTAACTCTTTTTTCTTCTGTGTGAACTCACTCATTATGATAATTTCTAGTTTATGTATACAGTGCTCTGCCTGCATGTTCACCTGCAGGCCAGAAGAAGGCACCAGATCTCATTATAGATAGTTGTGAGCCACCAACGTGTGGTTGCTCAGAATTGAACTCTGGACCTCAGGAAGAGCAGTCAATGCCCTTAACTGCTGATCCATCTCTCCAGCCCCTTGTTTTCTTTTTCTTTTCTTTTTTTTTTTTTTACTAGTGAGACAAAGGTAATTGTTTATTTTTTAATATACTTTATTAATTTATTCATATTACATCTCAATTGTTATCTCATCCCTTGTATCCTCCCATTCCTCTCTCCCATTTTCCCTCTACTCCCTTCCCCTATGGCTGTGACTGAGGGGGACGTCTTCCCCCTGTATATGCTCATAGAGTATCAAGTCTTTTCTTGGTAGCCTGCTATCCTTCCTTGAGTTACACCAGGCCTTCTCATGCAGGGGACGTGGTCAAACATGGGGCACCAGAGTTGTTTTCTTGATTCAAGCAAGGATCTGTATATTTTACCACTGCTTGGAGTCTCCCAAGGACATATAGCCCAGCAGGGCTGTGTAAGGAGAGTTATTTGTGTTTTCCATGCTTTTCTCTTTCCAGAACTCCTCCTGCTAGGCCGCTCTTGGCCATGGCACCAGCTTTCTCAGAAATGGCCACAAACAAGTCCTATCCTCCCTGTGGCCATTGTGTGTGTGGGGGGGTGCGGGTGGATGAAACAAGAGAAAATCTTAAATATCTCTAGAAAGAATAAGTGAGGCAGGAAATGAGCAGAGTCAGGCTTCCAGGTGAAAGGTCCACCAGCCACACTGAGATGACTACAGTGGCCTCTCTGAATTGTCAGGGCTCCACCATTAATGTGACACAATTCCCAAGAGTGCAGAGTAGAATTTACAGTCCAAATCCTGCCATCCCCAGGAATGTTCACCTACAAGGCCCCCGAGGACCACCCAGAGACCCCTCAAGAAGCATTTTCTTTTTACTTCTAAAAGGAATTTTGGTCTGACTTATGGCCAGTGGCTATCAATACCCAAAGTAGACAAGACCCATGACATTCACAGGGAAACCCATCTTTCCACACTCTATGCTTTTACCCTACAGGCCCTAGATAGAACTGCCTCCCTCAGGGTAAGTGACCATCCAGAGACATCCAGTCATACTTACCTGTAGGGATTACCCACTGTAGGGATTACCCACTGTAGGGATTACCCACTGAAGAAATGCTGGCCAGCTAGAGCATCGTAGGCTCAGTAAGGCCTTGCCCTTCTCTTCAAGTCCCTCTACCTTGCTAAAAAACAAAAAAACAAACAAACAAAAAACAAAAAAAAGCCAATTAGATTGAATTCCTAAAGCTAGTTCCCAAGGTCTATTCCCTTGTCTGGCCAATTCTTCTTCCTGAGGCTGACTACCAAGGTCCAGCTAACAAAGTATTGAAGTTGAACACTTAAAAGCCCCCTTTGGCTCACCTAATTAACATGCTCAATTAAAATTAAACACTCATCCTAATGTGGGGTTTCCTACTCTGCTTTTATAAGCCACCATTTTCCTATGTGCCATGTATGACTATTCTCTATCCAGAGACAGATTTTTGTCCCCTCCATGACAAATACCCCTCTCCCTTGTCCCTTTCTTTGCTATCCTTTGTTCCTTCCCCCTTCTCCCTCTATCTCTTGACTGTGTCCCTAATTTTGTCCTTTGTCCTGCTGAAGAAAATAGATCTCCTTTGTGCTGAGAACTTTGTCTTGGGGGTCTTGAGTTGGTACTTTTCCTTTCACCCACAAAGCTCATCACAACTACCAGAAGAATTAAACAGATCACGCCAGAAACATGTTAGAGCTGAAAAGCCGAAGCACATGTAATGGACTCATTCAGGGCCCAGCCTCAAATGTAACACAGGAGCTGAGCCTGTGGCTCTGATCAGTGAGTAAGACACAAGGGTCAGGGAAGGAGCTGTTGCATGCAGAGTTGACCCCTACAGAGAGGCCCAAGATGGTCTGAGGAGAGCCAGAAGGCTTCCTTAACCTAAATTCTGGGAAAGGACAGACAGTAAGGAGAAAGGTAAAAGCTCTGGTTGGGGGAGGGTTGAGAGGGGGGTTGATTTGAGATACCAGAAGAACTAAAATTGGATTTCAGGGTAACTGCAACAAAGGTTAAAAAATAGGCCTGCAGGAGATAATCTGGCCTGCTGCAAAGAGCAGCCCCCACTACAGATAGCGATGCCTAGTGACTGATGCAGGGGTCCCACTGGAGATAGAGTTGATAAGAGACCCTCCTGCCCACCAGAGATAGAGTTACCTAGCAACCAACCCATCCGTGGGGAGAACAAAATAAGTTAAGGCACCCTTTTCTGCTTAAAGGACATTGAGAGGATAAAAGGACCTAAGGTGGGACCCAGCTTGGAGCTAAATTAAAGATTCCTCTTGCATTTTACAGCAGTTTCCTGTGTTTTCTGGTTAATTTGGGGGGGATCCATCTGGGTGTAGCACATGTTGATCAGGACTAGGAACACCCCCTTATTCTTTCATTGTCAACATCCTGCCAAGCTTGTCCAACTTTCAACCCAAACTTAAATCCAGTAACAAGGAAGCTAAAAAGAATTAAGAATTTTGAGGATGGGAAGAAGAGAGAAAGAAAAGGAAGGTTGTAGGAAGGATTGTATGTAAGCCTCGTCCCAGGTGAAAGCAGCCTTGGTGGGCTTTGCCCTTTGGAAATACCACAGATACACTGTGATAGACTGGATGGAATCGTCCTGGGTCTGAAATTCAGGAAGTGGACTAAGGGACTGAGGCTGGGCTATTGTATTTCTAATTGGACATTGATGGCAGGGGTTGGGGGGGCTTGGAGGGTTGGGGGGATCCTGACCCAGACAGGCCATTGTATGCCCAAGAGAGACACAGGCGAAGAGGAGAGGAGAAGGCTGCACTTTTTGGAGCAGGATGGCAAGTGGATTTGGGGAGATGACCAGCTTACAGGCTGGACCAGCATGCAGGCCAGAGACACCTGAGGATCTGTCCTGTGGAAGAGATATCAGAAGGTTTACTCTTGTTTCCCTTTAACTCTTTTTTCTCTCTTGTATAGGATAGTTGGATTGTATAATAAAGTCTAATTGTTAAGAAACAGAGCCGGCTCAAAGGTTAAGAGCACTGTCTGTTCTTCCAAAGGTCCTGAGTTCAATTCCTAGCAACCACATGGAGGCTTACAATCATTTATAATGAGATCTGGTGTGCTCTTCTGGCATACAGCCACACATGTGGGCAGAATATTGTGTAAGTAATAAAATAAATAAATCTTAAAGAAAAAAAAGGAAAGAAAGAAAGAGAAAAAAGAGGGTAAACTTAAAAAAAAAAGAAACAAAGCCAACAGAAGGTGGGATACGTGAGAGGAGAGGAGAAGAAAAGGATGTGGAGATGTGAGAATGAAGGCCATAGAGATCTCTGTTGAAGGAGTCAGGTCCTATTTCCTGCTACTCACATCTGCAAAGAGCAAAACACTGTGGGAAACAGTGTGTCTGCCCACCAATGACAGCTCCTACTACCTGCCAGGATCTCACCTTTCAGGAACCCTACCAGCAATGAATGGCCCAGCAAAGGCAACAGGATTTGCTTTCCCATGGCAGGTAGGAAGACTGTCTGGGCTACATAACATTCCACTTCAATAAATAATTTACTAAATACATGAATGAGTGAATGAATGAATCAATCAATCAATCAATGAGTTCCAAGTAATGCCCAAATAGATAAAGTAAGAAGAAACCAGGACTTAGCATGTAAGTTTTGGAAAACACCAAACATTTGTTTCCTGGTATAGAAGAGAATGAACAGAATATCTACTGGAGGATGCAAACACCAATATTTTTATTTTTTAAATAATTTATTCAGATTACATCCCAATAGTTACTCCCTCACTTGTATCTTCCCGTTCCCTCCTCACTCCCTCTTTCACCCTATTCCCCTTCCCTAGACCTGTGATAGAAGGGGACCTCCTCCCCCACTATAGAATCACAGATTATCAGGTGTCATCCAGAGAGCCTGCTTCCCCTTCCTCTGAGTGCCAACAGGCTCCCCACCAAGGGGAAATGGTCAGATAGGGAGCACCAGAGTTCATGTCAGAGTCAGTCCCTGCTCTCCACACAAATGTGGAGAATGCACTGTCCATTGGCTAGATCTTAATAGTGGTTCTAGGTTTACTGCATACACTGTCCTTGGTTGGTACAGCAATTTAGGCAGACCACACCCCTGGGTCCAGATCTTCCTGCCTTGATGGTCTTCTTGTAGGGTTCCTGGACCCTCTTGGTCCTTCTATATCCCCATTCTTCCATACCACTCTCACCTGGAGTCCCAATAATGAGTCCCAGCATCTGTCCCAGTTCCCTGCTGAGTGAAGACTCTCAGAGGAAATATATATTGGGATAGTCTCCAATTATAATTGAGCATATACCATGTGTGTCTTTCTGGGTCTGGGTTAACTCACTCAGGATGGTCATTTCTCGTTCCATCCATTTGCCTGCAAATTACAAGATTTCATTGTTTTTAATAGGTGAGAGGTATTCCATAGTGTAAATGTATCACAGTTTCTTTATCCATTATTCAACTGAGGGACATCTAGGTTGTTTCCAGATGCTGGCTATTATGAAGAAGGCTGCTATGAACATAGTCAAGCAAATGTACTTGTTGTGTGGTGGAGCACCTTTTTGGTATATTCCAAAGAGTGGAATAGCTGCGTCTTGATAAAAGATCCTCTGAAGGAATCTCCAGTCCTGAACTCAAGCTGTACTATAGAACAACAGTAAGTAAAACAGCATGGTACTGGCATAGCAATAGGCTGGTTGGGTGATGAAGTAGAATTGAGGACCCAGAAATAAATCCATACATCTGTGGGCACTTGATTTTTTATAAAGAAACCAAATCTATACATTGGAAAAATGATAGCATCTTCAGCAAATGGTACTGGTCTAACTGGATGTCTACATGTAGAAAAAAACAAGTAGATCCATATTTATCACCTTGCACAAAACTCAAGTCTAAGTGGATTAAAGACCTCAACATAAAACCAGATGCACTCAATCTGTAAAAAGTCCTATTGGGATTCTAGATGAAAGAACCATGTGAGAATAGCAATGTAGAAGGATCCAGTGGGTCCTAGAAACCTACAAGTAGAACATTATGATAGGCAGATTTGGGCCAAGGGGTCCCGCTCAAACTAAGGCACTAGCCAAGGACAATACAGGCGGTAAAATTTAAACCCCTACCCTGATCTAGCCCATGGACAGGACAGTCTCCACACTTGAGTGGAGAGAGGGATATGACTTTCTCATGTACTCTGGTGCCTCACATTTGACTATGTCCCCTGGAGGGGGAGACCTAGTGGCACTTAGAGGAAGGACAGCAGGTCACGGAGAAGAGACTTGATATCTTATGAGCATATACAGGGGGAGGTAATCCCTCTCAGGAACAATCATAGGGGAGGGGAATAAGGGGAAATGGGAGGGAGGGGAGAATGGGAGGATATAAGGGATGGGATAACCATAGAGATGTAACCAGAATAAATTAATAAAAAATAAAGTGAATATATATATATATCCTGGGGTTTAATGCAGCTCATCAGGGTTCTACAGCAAGTATGCTAGTGAGCAAGCACATGTGAAAGAGCTCTCAAGGCATGCACCAGCCCCAAAGCTATTGTCTTTTAAGGGTTACTAGTAAATCTAGATCATATCACAGCATGGTTCTTGATTATACTTGGTAAAACACTGGACCGGAGAGAAACAGTAACATTTTTCTGTGAACAAAATTGATAATTATATTTGTGAACTCCCAGAAAATAACTAGGTAAAAAATGAGGCAATAACCAAGGTCATACACTGCCTTAGTAATTAATTGTTCCAATACTGTAATGAAACACCATGACCAAGGCAACCTATAAACAGAAGAATTTAATTTCTTGTTTAGAGTTTCAGAAGGTAAGTCCATGATCATCATGGTGGCGAGCATGGTGGGAGGCAGGCAGGCAAGCAAGGTGCTAAGCAATAGCTGATAGTTTACATGATGATCCATAGGCAGGAGGCCAAGAGAGAACCAGACTGTGTCGGGTATGGGCATTTGAAAGCTCAAAGCCAACCCCCACTGAGACGCCTTCTCCAACTCTTCTCAAACAGTCTACCAACTGGAAACCCTAGTTGAGATCTCTCAGAACTTACATACCTATGGAGACTAACAATATGCAATACTTATTGTCCCTTTCAGGCTCAAAGGTGCCTTTCTTTTTCTTTCAGTTCCCCTCAGTGTTCAACAGGTCACACTGAAAATATGTCAAAGCTAGAAGTGCAAAAGCAAAAGTAAGAGGCTCATTCATGACTCAGCCTCAAGTATCAGACAGGAGCTGAGCCTAATCTCAGGTTGTACTCAATGAGACTCTAAGCATAACAAAGAAGAGAGGGAGAGAGGGAGAGAAAGAGGGACACACACACACACACACACACACACACACAGAAAGAGAGAGGGGGTGAGGGAGAGAGAATGGGTGTGGAAGTAGCAAGCTGAGCTGAGTACTACAAAGCAGCCTATGACCTTGTAAGTAGACAGCAATGGATAAGGAGAACCACAGAGTTCTCCTACCTCAAGTCCTGCTTGTCAAGAGAGCTGTGAGGAAGACCATCAAAACCCTGAAGTGGAGTGCCTGAAGCCACCAACCATTATTAGACAACTCTCCATCATTTTATTGTTCTCATCCTCTCTAGAACCTTCTTTGATCCATGTCTGGTATGAGAGAGAACAGAAAAAGAAGAAGAAAGAGATCATTTAGCAAATACAGCAGTAGCAATGGAACAAAAGGAGTTGGGAATTTGGGGGATTGTGGGGAAAAAGCCACTTCTAAAAGTAGTAGGATCTATCCATCTCCTGCCCCTCCCATCCTCATACTCTAACAACCTTTGACAACCACTGTGTAAACCCACAAGCACCAGCCCCTACCACCTCACAGGATCTCAGCTACAAGGAAGCTCACCATCAGGGAGAGGCTTGGAGGGAATAACAAGGGATGCTATAACTTTGCAGTAGGATACTAGAAGCCCACAGCATTAGTGGGCAGAAAAGAACACTCAAGGCTCTCAGGCTCAGTAAGAAATGCTTATATGTAGTCCTAGGGAGGGAGGCATAGCCACCAGGATTCCTGGCTTTGGGCTGAACTGATAGCATGGGGAAAGCCCTGATCCTAGGTGTCTTGCTGCCTGTGCTCATGTTCCTCCCCTCTTCACTTGGCCAACTAATTCTGTTCTCTTTTGCACAGATTGTTACTAACTGTCACATAGAGATTCACATAGAGATAGGGATGCTGATGAGGACAGCTGATGATCTGGATTGGTGCTACACAGCGAGAGAAAACGACTTCTCTCAACATCCAAATATTAAATAACTTGACTTCATGGAAAGGGGGCATGTGGAGAGCATAGCCTGTGGATGGCAACATGCTTGGCAATTATGATGACAGCAGGAGATTGGTCTTTTGAGTATGCTTGGTTTATTTACACCAGCATTCCTTATAATATTGTGCTAATATAAAAGTTATACAGAGAATGATCTTTGGGCAGGAATACTGTTGCATGGTTTCAGAGGGGACTTTCTCAGATGAGGATGCTTCACAGTGTTGCAGACTCTACCATTGTCTTCCATGAAGTCGTTCAGCTGATACAAGCTGGGAGGGTGGCACTGGTGGAGGTTCCAGGAGGTCCTCATTCTCCGGTTGAAATGATACTCCTCTTTAATCTCCCATGCAACCTTATTACACACAAAAATATTCCTTCAGTGTTTGGCCTTATTTTTCTCTACACTCCATGAGCAACATTAAAAGGGAAGAAGAGTAGTGTTTAGCAATTGTACAAGTGAGCAACCATACCCTATGAATGCCCACTGTAAAGGTACTTAATAGATACTCTGCTTTGAGAAGCGCAGTCTCACGTTTTGCTATTTTCAAAATGTGATTTTTCATCATAAGACAGCATCCACAGCCTGGATAAATTGGGCTATGCACTTTTCAATCATCTTCTAGTCTATGTTGCTTAGATATTTAAGGAGGAGCTTCAAAGTGATATTCCGCCCCTTCTAACAACTCTCACACCTACCCTGGGGACTGGCTTGAGCTCTGGCCAAGTTACCCAACTCCTGTCCTCCTTTCATACTGTCCATGGTTTCTGTCTCCCTTTTCTTTCACTTTATGCTAACTTTGTGTTTTGATGGTATCTCTGATGTTTTCCCAGCACAAAGACCTGTCATGCTACCTCCAGTATGATGCACTAACCCTCATCGCACTCTTCTTTGCTTCTCTAACAGGTGTGTATTATTCTTTCATTCACCATCTCTCTATTAACCCCTGTGCTCAAGATTTATCTGAACAAAGTCTCTTTATAAGTATCCATCATATTCTCTCATCTGACACTCTCTTCTTTGTTGAATCCACATATTCAAAATTGTCGTAAGTGGGGAAAGTGTCCTGAGTGGAGTGAGTGGAGAAAGGCCCTTATTCCTAAATATATGACAATTCTGAGATAGGTGGAACAAAAGATGTGATAGCAGTGAAAGGTGTGAGAGATGAGGAAACATGTCATTGATGAATAGATTTGGCAGGGTGGTGTGCTGCAGCCTGGAGCTTGCACTAACTCAGCCCCTGAATGTACTGCCTAGCCACAGGATCTACATGGCACTGAGAAGTGATGGAACCTCTGATGACCCAGAATCATTTTCTCAATTGAACTTCCTCAAAAGACCTCCATGGTCCATGCTGCCCTGGAGGCCTCTTTGGTATTTATGTTTCACTGCCCCAGGCTGTGTTGAAGCTCAAGTTTCATGTGCATGCCCAAGGTCCTACAACTGCCAGTGCTCATGTTGATGTCTATGGGCCATGTTACCACCAAAGGCTATGCAGATATCTGTGGCCTCTTCTGCCACATGAAGCCATGTTGATGTGAATGGCCTAACTGACATTTAAGGACATATTGACATCCTTTGCCTGTGCTGTCGCTGAGTGCTATGATGGTATCCATGGCCCATGTTGCTGCTAAGGGTCATGTAGATGTCTGTGATGTGGACCTTAACCAGAGACTATGCTGAGGTCTGTGGCATATGCTAATGCCTGAGACCATATAGAATGCCACGATTCATGTTCCTGCTGAAAGTAAAAGGAAAGGAAGTTACTGCCATGGACCACCCCAGCCAGGTGTGGGGGGTCCCTGGGATGAGAGTCCTGAAGTTTAGGTGGGTAAAGATTAGGTGATGACAAACAAAGCAAACACAGAGGCAGTTTGAATTCTCAGTGTATTTTGTAGCTCTCAAGAATTTTTATACAGAATGAAAGAAGTATTACAATTCTTAGAAGGTGTGTTTACTAGTCCAAGGGGTACGCCCTCATGAAAAACTTTACCTACCAGGAAAGTGGGTCAGAGGGGAGGACATCCTATTGAGACTTTAGGGGTGAGAAGCCTGGGAGAATGAGGATATAGAAGGATCCAGAGGGTCCTGGAAAACTACAGGAGGGTCTGGGACCTGGGGTCCTCCTCAAACTATGGCACCAGCCAAGGAAAATACAGGCAGTAAACTTCAAACCCCTACCCAGTCTAGCCGATGGACAGGACATGCTCCACCGTTAAATGGAGAAGGAGACCTGACTTTCACACAAACTCTGGTGCCCCATATTGGACCATGTCCCGTGGATGGGGAGGCCTGGTGGCACTCAGAGGAAGGATAATAGGTCACCAAGAAGAGACTCGATACCCTATGAGCATATACAGGGAGAGGAGGTCCCCCTCAGTCACAGACATAGGGGAAGGGAGTAGGGGGAGAAGCGGGAGGGAGGAAGGAATGGGAAGATACAAGGAATGGGCTAACAATTGAGATGTAATATAAATAAATTAATAAAAATTTTAAAAAAAGAAAATAAGGAAAAAAACGGTGTGTTTAGTGAGGCGATCATGAATAGAACATAGAGGATGTGTGCAGTGAAGCAACCGTGGGTAGAGGAACATCATTATTATTTTGCACAGGAAAGTACAAAATTATCCAAGGCAAATGGCATAATTCCAAGAACAGCTTAAAAATTTTTATGGTCAGTAATATCTAACTTATATTACTGGATATCATCAAGGTGTGATTTTAAACTATTTTAAGTATTTTTAAGGTTCCCTTAACCATATGCCAAAGCCCATTTTGATTACACATGTATAGTCACATGAAATTTTATTGTTGGGAAAACTTTCAATCATAATACTATTTTGTAAATGATTTGTAAAGTAAAGCACTGGTTCTCACAGAAATAAAGTCATGGCTAATGACTCCATCTCAAGGGATGGTTTCTTATCCAAGTTCTCAGCCTAGGCTATCAATATCATCTCATAAATAGAAAGAAGAACAAAATTTTTAATCAATTAACATGAGAGTTATGGCTCAATATTTTTTTCTCCAGCCAAGAGTTCCACAACCGGTTCCAAGAGACCTCATTCCTTTGAAGTTAATGCCTCAGTCTGTGGAACTTGTCACACAGAATCTACTGGAGGTGGTGTGACCAGTTACTTTTGCTGTGATGTTGATGACTGCAGACTTATAATTCAGAAAGAGTCACACAGAAGGCCTATATGACAACCCCTACACTGACCCCACCCTACCCCTCAAAGTAGTAAAGTCCCAGGTAGAAAGCTGAAAGAATTCTTAGAAATTGTGATAAGTATGCTGAAGTGAATCTTTCCAGCGTTGATGGGTTCTGGTGGGTGTGTGGCTGGGGAAGGACTCAGTTTTCTTTAAGAGGATGGCCATTAGAAGTTTGATCATGCACCAGTGAGTATATGGGCAATAAAAATTGGACTTGTTTTTTTTCCTTAGGGGGATTTCAGGAGGTCACAAGGGTGGGCAGGTGGATGTAGGAAGAGTGGGAAGTGAATGTGTAGGGTTCATGATGTGAAATTCCCAAATAAAAATACTACATTTAAAAAAGGAAATGGATGCCTCAGTCAAGAAATGAAAATATAATGTCTTCAGTCCATCTTTGACACTATGAAAATATCAAATCTAAGAAAATAAGAATAGAGGAAGGAGAAGAAACTCAGGTCAAATAAAAGAAAGCATACTCAACAAAGTCATGCAGCAAAAATGCCTTAACCTAAACAAACAGATGCAAAGATACAAGAAGCATACAGAACACTAAATAGACTGGACCATGTCACAAGATATTGGATCCCATTGTGAACCTAGAGATTGTGAACTGTAAAAACCTGTTTCTTGTCTGTCATCATTCAGCCCTAACACACGTCTTTAATCCAAGAACTTTCTGTTTATTGTAAACAGGTTATTATGATGTAGCTCAGCCCTAGCACATACCTTTAATCCAAGAGCTTTCAGTACACATGATTTAATAAAGTTACCCATAGGTCAAGAGGCAGAGCAGGAAATCAGCTGACAGAGCTTAAGTAATAGAATGGACTTAGAGAGAAGAGCATTTAAGATAGCATGGAGGAGAAAAAGCAGCTTGTTATTTCTTTGGCCTTTATCTGTTGTTTTTTCCACTTAGCATATCTTTTCTTCCTGAGCCATCAGCTGAGCTAGCAAACTTTTGGACTTGGCATTCTGGCTTTTGGCTTTTAGATTTTTGTTTTTCTATTTTTTTTTTCATATGGCACATGAGCTGAGTAAGAAAGGCTTTTTCCTCTGAGACATGGGCTAAAGAGGAAGGTCCGCTGAGTAATTTTTCTGCCTCTCTGAAATAGAAGTTTTTCCCTCTACCATCTGACTACTAGGTCTTTATTGGTAAAATTGAATATTTGTGATTTTCTTTCTTTTTAACAGAAGGACCAGAAGAAATTTCCCATGTCACATCATAATCAACACACTAAACATAAAGAACAAAGAAAGAATATTTAAAGGTTCAAGAAATGATCATATAACATATAAAGTTAGATCCATTAGATTAATCCAATTTTGTCAATGGAAACTCTAAAAGACAGCAAGTAAAATGTCCAGGTGAGCGTCTGTTGTACTGGTCCATTGAGAATTGATTAGAAACCCAAGTAGAAAATGATGATGAGAAGAGGTGAGGTGGAATCTAGATATTTTCCTATCCTGAGCTTTTCGTGAAGTTTATAATTAAGGTTAGATGGTCAACCAAGTTAGGGAGTAAGATGAGGAGTCATATAGTATCCTGAAGTGCCTAAGATCCATAGACATCATCCCAGCACAAGAGAGGAAAGCAACTGTGCAATGATTTTATTGTAATCAGCAGCAGCATTTTGGTCACTGCCATAGTAACCAATACTTTTGAGTGTTTATTTTGCATCAAACACTGTGGTAAGACAAAACTTAAAATCACACAGCAGAGAACTACCAGTTTACAGGTGAGGCACCTGTGTTCAAACAGTAGAAAGCAAAGTACTGATTAAGACCATACAGTAAGTAAGAAGTTGAACTCTAGTTCCTTGTCTCTAATTGACGGGATACCATAGCACTAAAAATACGTTCACTTGATAGCACAAGTAGGTCCAGGCTTATTCTGGTTCTCCTTAAAAATTCCTGAAGTTAATCACACATTTATCATTGGATATACACAAACATTTTAATAGGAAAACCAGAAGTGCATGCTACAGAAAGAACTGCAGGTACTCCTTAACTTCAATGGCGTATGTGCCAATGCAGTCATTCTTGGTTGGAAATTGCCATTAGTACTGCTAGCCTATCAAATAGCATAAGTCTGGGCCTGGCCTAAGTTAAATGAGCCTAGACTATGCCAACCTACAGTTGAGAAAATCATCAACCACAAATACCATTTGATGTATAGTAGCCTTAAGATGCACAATTGACTGAAAGCTGGGTCACTGCATCTACTTAATATCCAAAAGAGCCAAATAGTGCTCACTGCTATCAAGGAAAAAGAACAAATTTTTAATATAGTTTTATAATGGTTAATTCTCATTATAAACTGACAAGATTTAGAATTACCTGAGAAATACACTTATGGGGTGTGTATAGGAGGGTGTTTTCAGACAGATTTAACTGAGGAGATCCACTAAGAATATGGATATCTCTATGCCATGGGATGGGTTCTTGGTTTGAATAAATAATGAAATATATAGCATAAAAGGCAGCTGAGCACAGGCATCCCTCTCTCTGTTTCTTGACTATGAACACAGTGTGAGTAACCACTTCACACTCCTGTCACCATATCTATCCCCACCAGGAAGGCCTGTATCCCCTAAAATTGTAAACCAAAGCAAACCTTTCCTTCGTAATGTTGCTTTGTATGGTGTGTGGTATCATGGCAAGATAGAAAAGATAGAAAAGTAGCCAATACAAGTCTCTACGCAATGTGAATCACGTTGAACAAGAGGAAGGCAAAGATTCAAATTAAAGCACTTTATTTGGTGGATTATCTTGTACTCAGAAATGTTTATACTAGTTGTTCTTGTAATCATATTGAGTTTATAATAATATAACTATCCTCCAAATAGGAAATAGATAAATTATATTTTAATGATGTAATAAAATACTATTTCTCAGTAGTTAAAAATACACATGCCTGCATTATGATAGGATAATCTAAATGGCATTAGCCTATGGGAAATATCATAGACACACAGTGTCATCTATTGGGCTCGGAATGGAGTACAAGTCAGGGAAAGAGTCCTTGCTTTCATATAAATAAAAGCCCTACATTGGATTCCCAAATACCACAACCAATCAAGTAAATCAAACCCTACATGGTACATTTGGAATTTAGCTAGTGGTAGAAAACTTGATCAGCAAGCACAAGGTCATGTGCTAGTCTCCAGCATCAATAAAAAGAGGAGAAACAATAAAAGGGGGTAGAGATGTCATTAACATATTAATTGAATTACATAACTTGGAAACTACATGAAGACAGTTTGGGAAGGGATGACAGTGAGGGCATGCTTTCATGACAGCAAAGGGGCAAGAGGTCTTCTGGAGGTGACAAAATACTCTGAATCTTAATTTGCTAAAATGTAGAAACTGCTTTAAAAACCAAAGATGTCACTGTATGTAAATAATACTGAAATTAACTGATTTTATTTGTATTACAATTAGTGTGTGTGTGTGT
>OU015749.1:93438280-93493704 GCA_907169655.1 Acomys percivali
GTGTGTGTGTGTGTGTGTGTGTGTGTGTGTGTGTGTGTGTGTGTGTGTACCACATAGGCACATAGGAATGGTCATTATGTGGAGGTCACAGAGTAATCTGCAGAAGTATGTCTTCACTTTCTATAAAGTGAGTCCTAGGAGTGCAACTCAGAACATCAGGTTTGGCAGCTAGTTACTTTACATACCAACCCATTCCACCAACCACTTTTATCTGATTTTTAAATTTGAGCACCAATAAGGTGACTTAGGGCACTGACTGCCAAGCCTGACCACTGAGTTCAAATTTCAGAACAAGAATGGTAGAAAAGGAGCATGACTCTCACAAGTTGACTCCAACATCTATACATACGTCATTGCACATGAACACATACAAACATACATACATACATACATACATACATACACATACATACACACTAAATAAATGGGAAAAGTTTTAAATTGAAAATAATCTAAACAGTTATATAGAAATAATAAAATTTATAAGGCAAATAATGCATTACAAAGCACCTAACAACATATTATAATATACATGTAGAGAGAAAAAGCATCCAAGATACATGATGTAGAAAGCAGACATGGTCAGTAGACAATGCTTTCTGACATGCTGCAAGGTCATGAATCAATAAATAACACTAAAAATTATTTAAAATGTAATATGTGTAAACATATGCCTTTTTATTTTTCAGTACATATAAACATACATCATGTCCAATTCAAAATTGTAAAATGTTTGAAATATATACTTAATAATGTAGCAATATCTGTGTATGCAGGATGGCATAGAATTACTAGCAATTTCACTTATCTAAAGTATTGACTGATTTTTTTTATGTTGAGAAAAAAATGTACTTGAACACATACAAAAATCAAAACCCCAAATAACACCAACCTCAAAAACTATGCAGTTACTAGGAAAATAGCTAAACAGTAGAACTTTCCTGAAGGATAAAGAAGCACATATGCATGTGAGCACATGGTGGAAATGGACACTGTGGTGCAGGAGCACCCTCAGCCTGTGACATCTGATCCTAGTCACTTGATGGAACTGAGTATGTCTGATTCATCACAAACAAATCTGGCTGTGCCTGAGAGACCATTTCCAGAGATCCTTGGGATGAATGTCTTTGACCTAACCTATTGATTTAATCTACTAATGCATTTGAAATTTGAATAGATTATATAGAGAGGTATGTCCTGGTTGGAGGAAGTGGGCCACTAGGGCTGAATCCATGATGGTTGAATCTTGGCCTGGTCCCTTCCTATTACACCCAGCTTCCTACAGGCCAGGAGTTGAATACCTCTGTTCCATTACAGCCTCTTAACATCAGGTTGAAAACCTCTCAAATCATGAGCTTTAATAAATCCTTTCTCCTAAACATCATTTTGTTATGGTGATGGCAGTGAGATACTGCCTAAAATACACTCTAAATTTACAGATTAGATTGAAGATGTCGAAGGCATAGTTGGCTGACCAACCTGGCAGAAACAGAAGCATCATTTAGAACAGGTGTCAGGACTGTCCTATTCGGTACTAAAAAAAACCAAAAAACAAAAAACAAAAAAACAGTTCCCAGTGCTGTGTGCACCAGGAAGAATGTGTTTGTCAAATAAGTGTAAAAGGGGAGGGAGTGGGAACTTGTGCCACATTTCCATTGTTCTGGAGGGATACAGGGAGAAAGGGAAGAAAGCTACAACAAGGTGAGCACCAGGGATGGTGAGAAGCAGAGAGCATCTCTCTAGCCCATTGAACTGTTGAGGTATCAACAGCTGATGCTACGTGCATGCAAGTGTCAAGATTGAGCAGTGCTGGGAGTAGACTGCCCAGTATTATGAGACTACAGGAACACAGGGAAGACATATGGGCTCACCTAAAGTATAACAGCACAAAGTATCATGGTTATATCTTATTGCAGTAAGATTTGTCATTGCAACAATTCATTTTTATTGTTTTGTCTCCATTAAAAACAGTCCCACTGAAGCAAATGTCAGCACATCTCTGGACTCCAGATTGGATTCTGCCGCCTAGAGAGGAAGAATGGTAAGAGGCAAAACATAAATACTACTGGAAAGAGTCAGTGACTCAGTGAAGAGTCAGGCTCCCAAATGAAAGGTACATTTGCCACACAGGCATAACTGAGGTGTTCTCTCTGGGTCACCATTCCTCAACCCATAATCTGACCCACAGTTTGAACTCCATTTCCAAAAGTGCTGAATAGAATTTTAGAACCGAATTCCTATCATATGAAACTATATTCAATCACAATTCTCTGAGGACCACCCAGACATGAGGCTGAGAAGCTTCTGTAAGCACAAGACATTGCCAACAGAATAAAGATTGGGAAAAGATCTTTACCAATTCTATCTGACAAAGGGCTAAGATTTAAAATATATAAATAACTCAAGAAATTAAATACCACCAAACCAAATAATCCTTTAAAAAATGGGGAACAGAACTAAACAGAATTCTTAACAGAGGAATATTGAATAGCTGAGAAATACTTAAAGAAATGTACAACATCCTAGTCATCAGGGATATGTAAATCACAACGACTATAAAATTTAGTCTTACACCTATCTGAATGGCAAAGATGAATAACTCAAGTTACAGCACATGCTGCCTAGGATGTGATGAAAGGGGAACATTCCTCCATTGCTGGTGGGAGTGGAAACTTATACAACCTCTTTGGAAATCAATATGGTGTTCTCTCAGAAAACTGAGAACAGTTCTACCCCAAGATCCAGCTATACCACTCCTGGGAATATATTTGAAAACTGCTACACCATACAACAAGGACATTTGCTCAGCTATGTTCATAGCAGTTTATTCATAACAACCAGAATCAGGAAACAACCTAGATGTCCCTCAATTGAAGAATATGTAAAGAAATTGTGGTATGATCCAAGATGGTGCCTGCAAACCCACAGGGTATCTGATCTGCAGGAAGGCAACTATGGACCAGGATGGGAACTACAGAGCACAATACCTGAAGAGCCCTAGGTGAATGGGGTCTGCAAAGTACAGAGCACAAGTAGGACCACCCTCAGCCCACCCAACTGGACCACAGAGAACCAGTGCACAGTCCCCAGAAACTGGACCCATACCTTCCAAGGAGCTGCTGTGTGCCCCTGGGTACTTAATAACTGCGTACCCAGAGACTCAGTACCTGAGACAGAACTGTGCATACTGTAACTCCAACTGGGAGCTGCAGGCCTGGGAAAAGCATAGAAAAATTGGACGATTCTGACCTCAGACCATCCTGTGAGTCCTGAGAAAGTCCCAGAGGTTGGCAACCACACAGACACAAAATCCAAAGCCCAGTGCAGCCGAGGTTGCTGGAAGCTCTCTGCATCCCTCTCTGACTGATCTGTGGGATGGCTGGGGCAGGAGGACTGGAAAGTGTGCATCTGAGACCACAAGTCCACAGAGGGACCTAGGGCCCACACAGTGGCTCAGGCAGCTGCTGACATGCCCTCCAGCCAGAGCTGCAAAGCTGCACACTCAGGCTGACTGATCTGAGGCCGCTCTGTCTGAATGGATCAGGCAGAAATCCCCATCCCAGTGGTCTGTTCCTGTACACCTGGGTGGAACTGATTTGCCCTAAATGGACCAGGCAGATGCCTAGCCAGCCAGCAAAGCTCAGCTGGGGCTTCCACACTCTCAAGAGGGTGTGAAATGGCCTGAGAGGGATCAGGCAGAAAACTAGTCACCCACACCAAATCATGGAGCCATTACAGCAAGCTCTGGCAGAGCCTGGCCAGCCCTTGCAACCCAGTAAGAGTGCATGTGCGCACGCGCACACACACACACACACACACACACACACACACAGAGAGAGAGAGAGAGAGAGAGAGAGAGAGAGAGAGAGAGAGAGAGGACTGAACTTGCCTGAAGTGATTGGGCAGAAGCCTAGCCAACTCCCAGAAGCCAGAGGGCAGTATCTGCTCTCTCAAATGGGACTGATCTTAGGCCCTACAGCCTGGATGGAGTAGGCAGAATCCTATCCAACCTCCAAAAGCCAGCAGAGGTCCTGGCACTCTAGAGTGGGCTGAGACAAGGCCCCTGAAGACACAGTGCCCTACGGCAAGGTTTCCAAACCCAGCCAAAGTCAGGATAATGAGCTTTATATACACTACCTCGAACTGAAACTTGGGCTACAGAGCACCAGTACAGGCATTTGCTCATCCAGTGGAGAGCCCAAAGTGTAGAGTAAAGTCCCCTGGAGCTGACAACAGGTCACCTGCCTGATCCAGGGAAGGACACCAGAAACTACATCTCAACATAAGAGACAGCAAGATAACTAGAGCTCAGCATAAAAACATAAGCAGCAAAAAACAAAACATATGGCATCTCCAGGCCCCAGCTATCCCAAATAAATCAACCCTAAGATTTCAATCACAACTAAAACACAAGAAAATGACATCAAATCCATAGTAATGAAGAAGATAATGGAGGAAACAAATAAAATCTGAAAACAAATGCAGAAAGATACAGCCAAACAGATTGAAGATATGAAAGAGGCCTATACAGATGCACTGGAAGAAATTCAGGAAAAGGCAAACATATGAAGGAAATCAATAAAACAGTTCAAGATCTGAAGATGAACATGGAAACAATGGTAAACGCACAGACAGAAGAAAGCTGGGAACAAGAGAACTCAGAGAAACAGTACAGACCTAAGCCTCTCTAACAGAATTCAAGAGATGGAGGAATGAATTTCAACAGTAGAAAATACTATGGTAGAACTTGAAACAACCATCAAAGAAAATGCTAAATCTGAAAAATTCCTGACACAAAACATCCAAGAAATCAAGGACACCATGAAAGATGAAATCTGAGAATAATAGGAATTGAGGAAAGAGAAGACACCTGGCTCCAAGGCCCAGAAAATATCTTCAACAAAATGATAGAAGAAAATTTCCCTAATTTAAAGAAGGAGATGCATATAAACATATAAGAGGCCTATGGAAAGCCAAATAGAATAGACCAGAAAAGAAAATCCTCCTGCCGTATAATAATCAAAACACAAAATATACAGAATAAAGAAATAATATTAAAAGTGGCAAGGGAAAGGGGCCAAACAACATATAATGGCAAACCTATCAGAATTACACCTGACTTCTCAGTTGAGACTATAAAAGCCAGAAGGGCCTCCTGTACCCTGCAAACCCTAAAAGACCACAGATGCCAGTCAAGACTACTCTATCTAGCAAAACTTTCAATAAAACAAATTCAAACAGTACCTATCCACAAATCCAGCCTTATAGAAATTACTAGAAGGAAAACTCCAACCCAAAGTGACAAACTACAACCAAAATACAATGGAAAATAGATAACTACACCATCACAAAACCACAACCACACAAATAATCTACTGCAACCAACATCAAAATCAAGGGACTTAACAGTCACTTTTCACTGATATCTCTCAACATCAATGGTCTCAATTCTCCAATAAAAATACACAGACTACTTGGTGCATAAACAAGACCCAATATTCTTCTGCATCCAAGAAACACATCTTACCCACAAGGATAGCCATTACCTCAGGGTAAAAGGCTGAAAAACGGTATTCCAAGAAAATGGACACACAAAGCAATCTGGTGGAGCCATTTTAATAGCTAATTAAATAAACTTTCAACCAAAATTAATTAAAAGAGATGAGGAAGGACACTTCATACTCATTAAATATAAAGTCAACCAAGATGACATCACAATTCTGAACATCTACACTCCCAATATAAGGATACCCACATTTGTAAAAGAAATATTAACAAAGCTTACTTCACATATCAACCCCCACACATTGATAGTGGGAGACCTCAACACCCTACTTTCACCAAAGGATAGGTCAACAAAGCAGAAATTAAATTGAGAAACAATGACATTAACCAATGTCATTAATCAAAAGGATCTAACAGATATCTACAGAACTTTTCACCCAAATACCAAAGATTATACCTTCTTCTCAGCACCTCCTGGAACCTTCTCCAAAACTGATCATATAATAGGTCACAAAACAAGCTTCAACAGATGCAACATGATTGAAATAATATCTTGTATCCTGTCAGATCACCATGAACTAAGGCTGGACTTCAACAACAACAGAAACAACAAAAAGGCTACCTACACATGGAAACTAAACAACTCTCTACTTAATGACAATGGAGTCAGGGAAGAAATAAAGAAATTAAGGACTTCCTAAAATTCAATGAAAATGAAGGACAACATATGCACATTGAAAGCAGCGCTAAGAGGAAAATTCATAGCACTAAGTGCCTTCATAAAGAAACAGGAAACATCTCATATAGGCAACTTAATGATACATCTGGAAGCCCTAGAAAAAGAAGGAGAAACACCCAAAAGGAGTAGATGGCTGGAAAAAACCAAACTTAGGGTTGAAATCAATAAATTAAAAACAAAGAGAACAATTTAAAGAATCAACAAAACCAGGAGCTGGTTCTTTGAGAAAATCAACAAGATATATAAATCATTAGCCAAACTAACTAAAAGACAGAGGGATACTATCCAAATCAATAAAGTCAGAAATGGAAAGGGAGACATAACAACAGACACCGAAGATATACAAAGAATCGCAAGGACCTACTTTAAAAGCTTGTATGCCACAAAATTTGAAAATCTAAGGGAAATGGACAATTTTTTGATTGTTTCCACTTGCCAAAGTTGAATCAAGATGAGATGAACAAATTAAGTAGTCGTATTTCTCCTACAGAAATAGAGGTGGTTATTAATAGTCTCCCAGCCAAAAAAAGCCCAGGGCCATATGGTTTTAGTGCAGAATTCTATCAGACCATCAAAGAAGAATTAATACCAGTACTCTTCAAGCTACTCCACAAAATAGAAATGGATGGAACATTACTAAACTCCTCCTATGAGGCCATAGTCACCTTGATACCTAAACCTCACAAAGATCCATAAAGAAAGAGAATTTCAGACCAGTTTCTCTTATGAGCATTGATACAAAAATACTCAATAAAATACTTGCAAATTGAATCCAAGAGAACATCAAAGATATCATTCACCATGACCAAGTAGGCTTCATCACAGACATGCAGAGATGGTTCAATATATGGAAATCCACTAATGTAATACACCATATAAATAAACTGAAAGAAAAAAACCAACTTGATCATCTCCTTAGATGCTGAAAAAGCATTCAACAAAATCCCACACCCATTCATGTTTAAAGTTTTGGAGAGATCACGGATACAAGGCACATACTTAAACATAATAAAGGCTACACAATAGACAACATCAAATTAAATGGAGAGAAACTCAAAGAAATTCCTCCAAAACCAGGGACAAGACAAGGCTGCCCACTTTCTCCATATCTCTTTAATATGGTTCTTGAAATTCTAGCCAGAGCAATAAGACAACAAAAGGATATCAAGGGGAACCAAATGGGAAAAGAGGAAGTCAAATTATCCCTATTTGCAGATGATATGATAGTGTACATAACTGATGCCCAAAATTCCATGAGAGAACTCTTACAGCTGATAAACACCTTCAGCAAAGTGGTACATCTACACAATGGAACACCACTGATCTATTAAAAACAAGGAAAATTTGAAATTTGAAGGTAAATGGATGGAACTAGAAATTATCATCTTAAGCGAGATAACCCAGATCCAAAAAGAAAGGCATGGTATATACTCGCTAATAAGTGTATTTTAACCCAACACAGATGTCTTCCAAAAGACTTCACCCATCAGGTAATTGGGACAATCACTGAGACTTGAAGCTGGACACTGGGCTGAGTGCTGAGAGTTGTAGCTAAGAGTCAGGGAATGGAAGTTCCAGAAGGCAGCAAGAGCTCCACAGAAAGACAATCAAGGCCCATGGATCAAGTCACAGGGGGATCTCCACAAACTGATGCTCCAGTCAAGGACAATGCATGCGAAGGACCAAGACCCCTTTTTCAGATGTAGCCAATAAACTGCAGATTCTTTGCATGGGGGGAAGGTGGGACTGCTGCTGAGCCTCTTACATGCAATTGGGGGTCCACTACTTGGACACTGCTCCTTGGCAAGATGGCCTAGTGGGCACAAGTAGAAGGGGATGCAGACTACCCAGATGATAGGTGTTCCCAGAGGTCTAGGTGAGGGGAATAAATAGAAGATGGAGGAATGGTGGCAATGGGAAGATAAGAAGGAGGCGATAACAATCAGGATGTAAAGTGAATAAATTACAATAAATGAAATATACACTTAAAAAATCTGGATGGAGGAGTGGGTAGCTGCATAGACTGATGCACCAACCAAGGACCATACATGGTGAGGCTCTATCTAGATACTCAGCTCAGTTGTAGTACACAGGCAGCACAGTCTCTGTGAGTCCCATAATATGGGGAGTAGGGAATACTTCTGACATGGACTCTGGTCCTCCAATGTGGACCACTTCCTCTGCACTGAGTGGACTTTCCAGACCACATAGGAAGAGGATACAGGTAGTACAGATGAGACTTAGTGAGCTGAAATCTAATATTATGGGAGGAGGATGCCCTTTTCTGAAGTCTAGGTGAGGGAGGGAGAGGGTATAAGAGAGGGAGAGTGTGATCACGAGGTGAAAAGGGAGGGAACTACAACTGGGATGTAAATTTAAAAAATTAAAACTGCGAAACAAGCAGGTAATTTATATTCCTAATCCCATTATATGGGAAGAGCTCTGAGACAGGCTGAGACATGAATGTCTATGCATAGTCAATCCTTCGTATTGGTTACAGAATACATGTGACTTAGAACTAGATGCCATTCTTCATATGGCATGAATGAACATATATAGATGTCTTTCTTCTGCTCATGCAAAGTGCAGAGAACTAGCCTTAATTGCTAGGTTCACCTTGCACACCTCATACACATAGAATTTCAGAACAGTATAATGTTTGTGAGAATTTATGTTTTCAGAACAAAAGAACTGGACATTGAAGCTGGATAAGATCTGAAAGGATTCATTTCTCTCAGCATGCTGGATGCTAACACCCTACATCCTTCATGCTCCAGCACCAAGTGCCTCAGTTGCTGTTCTCCATCAGAACAGGACAGGTCCCAAGACAGCTTCAAAGAAAGATTCTGGTCCCAATTGGTACAGCATTTCAGACTATTGCACACAGGACTTTCATTAAGCCTGGAAGTTCTCAACATTTAGAAATTGGACAACAAATGACATTCCTACTTTGTTTAACCATTTCCCCCAAGTTTATTTGGGCCCCTACAAAGGTATTATTCTTCCCAAATCGGCCAGAAGAAACCCTAAGAGAATGACACCCTAGGTCCCTTAAGGGGGGTGGGTAGGTGTTTTGTTAGCTTTCTTGGGCTTTAGATATTTATTTTCATTGGGAGTTGGTTGTAAGTTAATATTGGTCTTATGAAGAAAGAAAACAAGATTGGACTCAGGGACGTCTTTCTTTTCCTTTATCTTTCTTAGGTATGGAGATAGGGGCTGAAAAGAAAGAAGGGGAAATATAGAAATATATAGGGATGATAGGACAAAAAGTATATTATTGCATTAATACCTCAACATAAGGCCTTAACTGTGCTCACAAGGTTATTTTTAAATCACCGGTATAGAAATTTGTATATTGATGCAAAATAAGTTTAATTTTGATACATTGATATAGAATTCAAATCTAAGATTATACTTCACACGCATTATATACATTTCTACTCTAATATGACGTATTATACCCATACAACTCAAGTAGGATATAAGGTTTACCTCCAATTCTTTGAGAATCCTACTGCAGGCTGTATAGGATCAGTATGTTAGACAAGTTAATTGTGAACTGATCAAATCATGGTCATTTCAATTACTAGTCTAGTTGAAGTACAAGAATATACATCCTAGATGTAACAAATAGGTATAGACAGATAAGATAAAATACTTAAATAGGGTCTTCATAAACCTCAGAGTCCTCAGAATATAGCATTTAAAGGTGTTTATATTGTTTTAATGATTCTTTGACAATAAGACAGTTTGACTCCTGGCAGCACCTAGTCTTCCTCAGGATGATGACGAGCCTCAGAAAACCTCCTTATAAAGATGGCAAATGATCCACTGGACAAAATGTCCTCATTTCTACCACTGACAGAATTCTGCCTAAAACTTGGCAAGCTTGGATGCAGTCAGAGTCAATGGCTGAACAATGCCAAGACAGGTAAAGCATGTCCTCAATAGTTCCTGCCTCACAAATATATCGGTCAGATATACTGAGCCAAAAGGTCGAAGCTGATGCTCCAATGTTTTAGAAAGTTGTGGGTGACTCTCCAGGCATTAAACTATCTCTATTTTTGTTCTTGTTTTTTAATATGGAAGCTGCTAATCTGCAGTTCATGTTTACTCAGGTGAAAGATTTTGCTCCTTCTCAAGTCTCTGATGGGGTTGAAGACCAAATAGTTTAGTTTCACAATTAGGTTGTCTGGGAGTTTGGATGTTTTGGGGCCTAGATAGATATTTTTAAGTCAATAGAGATGAGATATGATAAATATTGACTTACATTCAGAATTTTAGACTCACTGAGATAAGAAAATGTTTTCTTCATGGTTACCAAATACAAACAGCCAAAACACTGTGAATGTGACATAAATGTAATTCCTGATTGTTCTGTGGTTCTTCTTGCTGTATGTAGTTTATTTTATATATGTGAAGTAATGTAAACGTGTATGTAAAAAAATAAATATTAATGGTTAAGCCTGGGAACTCCCTCTTACTAACGTACTTAGGTTTGTATTGCTTTTTCTTACAAAGTTTGTTCTCTTAATCATAGTGCTTAAAATCAGCATTAAAATCTCTTAGCAACTGCCAAAAAAAGAAAGAAAGAAAGATATGTCCACATGAAAACATAAACAAGCAATGTCTTGAGGATGGGATCACTAGCAGAGTTTCTTATGCTCATCGCTGTCTACATTTTCTAAGTTGAATTTAAAATATACTAGAAAATATAAAAATAAATATTCCAAACAAACCAAGCTTCAAAAACTATGGAATTTACTAAAAGTAAAGCTAAACTGCTCATCTCTCCAGAATGAGGATGAAATGCACATGCCTGTGAACACACATGGAAAGAGACACTGGTGCAGGAGCAACTTCACCTGTGATGTCTCATCCTGTCACTTGATGGCATTGCAGATGTCTAAGGGGTTCCACAAGCTCACTTCTGGGTGTGTCTGTGAGGACATTACCTGAGGTGTTAGCATGTGAAGTCTCTGTCTTAATTGTAGTTTAGGACATTAATGCATTTAACACTTGACAGGATAATTTTCTTGTGGAGAATCTGGATGAAGGAAGGAGGTAATTGGGGATGTTTCTCTGGGAGCTGCATCTTGTCTTGGTCCCTTCCTATTTTATTGAGCTATGACTTTACAGGCCATGGCACTTCCTCCCTCCAACATGATGGAGGAAACCTAAGATCATGAGATAAAATGAATCTTTCCTTAATAGTGTCAGAGTTTGGCTTTGTCCCATGGAGTATTGAGACTCACAGTCACGTATTGGGCATAGCACAGGGAGACTTATGGAAGAGTGATGGGTAAAGAGAGAAGGAAGAGGACAGGCACTCCACAGCAAGACTAACAGTTGTTACTAACCAGGACTCAGGGAGGCTTATGGAGACTGAAGCACCAACCAAAATCCATGCATGGACTGGACCTATACTTCTACAAAGATATAGATGCTGGGTTGCTTGGTCTTCATGTTCATCCCCTCATAAGGGGGGCTGTCACTGACATGGACTCTTTTGTCTGCTTTTTGATCACTTCTCCCTGGTGGGGCTGCCTCACAAAGCAACAGAGAAAGAGGATACATTCAGTCCTGATGTGACTTGATACGTTTAGGTGGGTTGGGGGACTTTCCTTGTCTGAGGGGTAGAGGAGGATGGATAGGGGAAAGAGGGAGGGAGTGTGTGACAAGGAGAAGATGAAAGATAGATATATAGATATAGATAGATAGATAGGTAGGTAGGTAGATAGATAGATGACAGATGAAAAATTTTAAAACAAGAAAAAAATTTACTTTTTTATAATTTAAATTTTATTAGTTTATTCAGATTACAACTAAATTATTGTCCCATCACTTGTATCCTCCCATTCCTGCCTTCCTCCCGCTTTCACCCTAGGTCTATGACCGAGAGGGGCCTTCTCCCTCAATATATGGTCATAGGCTATCAAGTCTCATCTTGGTAGCCTGCTTATTATTTATTTGAGTGCCATCAGGCCTTCCCAACAAGAGGATTTGGTCAATTATGTGGCTCCAGAGTTCATGTCAGAGTCAGTCACCACTCTCTACATAACTGTAGGGAATGTCCTGTCCATTGGGTAGATCAGAGTAGGGCTTCAATGTTTATTACTTGCATCATCCTTGGTTAGTGCAATAGTTTGAGCAGACCTCCCTGGTCCCTGATCAACCTATCAGGATGTTCTTCTTGTAGGTTTCTAAGACCCTCTGAGTCCTTCTATTTCCCCATCACCTATATTTCTCTTACCTAGAATCTCAGTAGGATGTCCTCAGATCTATCCCAATATCCAGGTAAATGAAAACTTTTGTGGGACATGCCTTTTGGGCTAGGGCCAAATTATAAGTGAGTATACACCATGTGAGTCTTTCTGCTTCTGGATTAACTTACTCATTAAGATAATTTCCAGTCCCATCCATTTGTCCACAAATTAAAACAAGAAAATTTTAGAAGAAAAAAAAAGAAAGAAGGAAGGAAGGAAGGAAAGAGGGAAGGAAGGAAGGAGGGAAGGAAGGAAGGAGGGAAGGAAGGAAGGAAGCAAGGAAGGAAGGAGGCAAATAGCTAGACATATCACATGGGAAATATCAGAAAGCCATCTGGGAAATGACTGAGACCAGAGGAAGTATACAGTTTGAAAGTTGGCTGGAATCTCAGCTAACCTTCTCCAAAATCAACATAACAACAGAGACTGAGAAAATCCAAAGAACTGTTAGGTCTTACTTCAAAAGCCCATATGCCACAAAATTTTAAAATCTAAATGAAATGGACATTTTTCTTGATAGATACCAATTACCAAAATTGAATCAATGACAGGTAAACAAAATAAATAGTCCTTTATCTCCTAAGAAAAATAGAAGAAGACACCAAAAGCTTCCCAACCCAAAAATGCCCGGGTCTGGAATGATTCAGCACAGAATTCTACCAGACTTTCAAAAAAGAGCTAATACCAATTCTCTTCAAACTATTCCACAAAATAGAAACAGAAGAAAATTACCAAAATTATTCTATAAGGTCACCGTGACTTTGATACCTAAATCACACAAAGACTTGAAAAATAAAAATAATTTCCAACCAATTTTACTTATGAACACTGATGCAAAAATACTCAATAAAATACTCACAAACTGAATCCAAGACCACATCAAAAATATCATTCACCATAACCAAATAGGCTTCATCCCAGGCATGCAGGGATGGTTCAATACACGGAACTCCATCAATGTGATCCAGCATATAAACAAACTGAAAGAAAAAAAACCATGATCATTTCCTTAGATACTGAAAAATCATTTGACAAAGTCCAACACCCATTCATGCTAAAAGTCTTGGAGACATCGTGGATACAAGACACATACATAAAAATAATAAAGGTGATCTACAACTCTATAGCCAACATCAAACTAAATGCAGAGAAACTTTAAACAATTCCACTGAAATCAAGGACAAGACAAGGCTGTCCAATCTCGCCATATGTCTTCAATATAGTACTTGAAGTCCTAGCTAGAACAATAAGACAGCTAAAGGTGATCAAAGGAATACAAATTGGAAAGGAAGAAATCAAAGTATCATTATTTGTGGATGATATGATAGTAAACATTAGTGGACCTAAAAATTCCACCACAGAACTTCTACAGCTGATAAAAAGCCTTCTGCAAAGTGGCTGGATACAAAATCAACTGAAAAAGTCATTACCCCTTCTGTATACAAATGACAAATGGGATAAGAAAGAAATTAAGGAAACTACACCCTTCACCATAGCCACAAAAACAATAAAATATCTAGTTGTAACTTTAACTAAGCAAGTGAGAGACTTGTATGAAAAAACATTTCATACATATCAGAAAATGGAAATATCTTTCATGCTCATGGATCAAGAGAAACAACATAGTAAAAAATAGCCATTTTACCAAAACGTAATCTACAGATTCAATGCAATCTTTAGCCAAATACCTACACAATTCCTTAAAGACCTTGAAAGATCAATTCTCAACTACATATGGAAAAACAAAAAAACCACAATACCTACAACAATCCTGTACAGAAAAAAAAAAACTTCCAGAGGAATCTCCATCCCTGATCTCAAGCTGTACTATACAGCAACAGTAATAAAAACAGCATGGTACTTGCACTGAAATAGCCTGGTTGATCAGTGGAATTGAATCAAAGACCCAGAAATAAATCAACACATCTATGGAGACCTGATTTTTTATAAAAAAAGCCAAAACCATACAATGGAAAAAAGGGGGGCATCTTCAACAAATGCTGCTGGCATAACTGGATGTTTACATGTAGAATAATGCAAATTGATCCATAATTATCACCCTGCACAAAACTCAAATGCAAGTGGATTAAAGACCTCAACATAAACCCAGAAAAATTAAATCTGTTAGAAGAAAATTTGGATAAGAGCCTTGAGCTCACTGGCACAAGAGACAATTTTCTGAAAAGAATACCAACAGCCTAGGCTCTAAGATCAACAATTAATAAATGGGAACCCCTGAAGCATAAAAGGTTCTCAAAATCAAACAAGGAAGTAAAGAAATAAACAACCCAACACTGGTACACTGAAGAAGTAATACTGGCAATATCTTTCTAGTGGAAATCTCTGAACCACCCAGTTGGCCCCCTTTGCAGATTCCTATCTCCATTTAATTGTTTAAAGTATAACTGAGGCCAGGATATAAAATAGGTTTACAGATAATGGCATATGTTAAAATGCATAAGTCAAGGCAAATATAAGCTAGTAAAATCTTCTACTCAATGATGCCTCTTACTTGGGCATTAGCTGCAGCCAACCAGGCCATCCAGTGAAGAGCTTTCCTTCATGTCTAAGTGGGTGGAGTGACTGCTCACTGAGAAGATATATTATTTCTATAACACTAGGACCCCACTACAATGGGATGGCAAACTCCTGCTGTCCCCTCCTTGTTAGTGGGCTTCTTGAAAAGTGACAGGTTCTGGCAGTTAGTGCAGCTGGTGCTGGTGGACAGATATTCTGAATGCCACAGATTCCTGTGCTTGAGGCAGTGAACAGCAGCAGTTAGGACCTTACCACACTCAGAGATGATCTCTAAATCCCTCATTCTGTGTCCCCTCATCTCCTTTCTCCCCTTGCCTCTGCTATGCCTACTTCAGCCTTCTTCCTTTCTCTTCCCCATCCCAGGCCTGGAGCCCTTCCTCCAATCTTTTATCCTTTTCTTCATCCTCTGTTCTCCATCTACCATATGCCTCCAACTTTTGTCTCAAGCTTAACCCCCAACATCCTCAGTTATTCCAGCTTATTTTTCCATGGTCTTAAGTTTGTGTTGAATTCCTTGCAAAGAAGATTCTTGACAGGATGAAGGCAGTGAAAGAACGTGAAGAGTTTTGCCATCTCGTGTGGTTAGATCAAGCACCCTGCATAGCATCTCTGATCTTCCTCCTTACTTGCCTTGTCCGTTCTCAACATTTGGGCTGATAGGACCTTCTTGCCTGACTCAAATGATCGCTTTCAGGAGCCCAAGGTCTTGAGCATCCATAGAAGATTCAGCTCAGTATTCATCTGATTCCTTTCTTAACAATTGTTTCATATTCATGTATCAGAACCATTGGCTTAGCTTCTGTCTGGTGCTTACATCTCAGCCCTGAATGTGCCTCTTATACTTGCTTGTGCATTTTTGTCTCTGACATGTATTCAGTGTTAATTTCAAATCTTAGGGAATTTTTGAGAAAGGGAAAAAGCTGATGTGGGTTAAAGTAGCCAAGAATGTGAGTTGTGAGTAATCTCTGAAGGTCTATAAGACCTGGGACACCACAGGGTTATTCTTCTAATCTCTTAACCACTTCCAGATTCCCGAAGGAAGACAGAGAATGTGGGAGGATGTGTTTCCCTGTAACTGTAGGAAAAAGACCCATTGTACCTATATTGTTACCTACTGGCTCTTAGATCAACAAACTATGCAAAGAAACAGAATGCCCTTTGAGGAGTCTTTTGGTTGTCTTCAAAGGACTTTTAGATGGCCATGCTTAGGGACAACAGTATGTGAATTCTAATGTTCCATTTAGCTATTTTAGGAATCCAAGTTGTGCCTGTTGGGAAGACTAGTGGGTTAAGGAAGGACAGTGTACAGAGGTTATCTTAGTCATCTCAGTGTTGCCCAAGGATCTTCTACCTGGGATCCTTGATCTGCCCATTTCCTGAGTGACCAATTCTTTCCATGGGTGTTTGCCTCTTACCCTACTTCACTGGGACAAATCTTTCTGTAAGAGGGTTTAGAAGTCTGGCCACTTGTCCTTTTCTACTTGTCCTCAGCACCTCCCTGTCCCCTGTAGCCTCCAAACACTTGACCACCTAGTTCCAAGCCCTGACCCATGCCTGTCCTTATCCTCTGCATGTGTTGATGTTTCAACAGCTCAATTGGGTTCAGAAGGATGATATCTGCTTCTTTCTTTCTCTGATTTTGTTGTCCTTCCTTGTCTCCCTCCATCTCTCCACATTGACTAACATATAGAATACTCTGCCATCTCTTTTCTTTATTCTTACTAATTTTCAAGAAAAGTGTCCTATCTTACAAATACTGAAGTTAGGTGTATGTTATCCACCAGTAAATATGAAGGTACCCACCCTTCAGTTTAGTGATGTACTTTCTGCCTGGCTGACCAGAAAACAATAGCTTCAGCATTTTCTTTCTTAGTCATAGAATCCAAGGCATTTGTTAGGTATATTCCCACTGTTGTACTCTGAGAAAAGCTATGAAGTGCAAGGGAGGAAGCATTTATCTTAGCTAATGAATTAAGAGATTTGTTTCATTGTGAAGGCAAGAACATAGTATGATGAAACTGTTCAATTCATCTTCTCATCCTGGAAGCAATGTATCTAATGTAGTGTAATGCAATAGGAATGTACATTCCTATCATACATAGCTGAATGTATTAAGAAAGTTCAGTACAAAATATTTCTCCCCAGTCACCTATTTCCTCCAACCAGGTTCTAGTCTACAACATGATAATAGTCTACCTAAACTGTGAAGGTGTAAATTGCTCAGACCACTGATTAGGTCAGAGACCTCACATCCTAATAATCTCAGGGAATGTTCTTACAAAGACATCCAAAGCTGAGCTTATGAAATTTTAGACATCCTCAGTATATCATCAAGTGACTAGGATCAGACATCATTGGCTAAAGGTGTTCCTGCCCACTGTGTCCATTTCCACTGTGTGTTCACATGCACATGGGCTTTTTTAAAAAAATCATTCTAGAAAGTTCTTCTGTTTAGCTTTATTCTTAATAAGTTCTATAGCTTCCAAATTTAGGGATTGTCTAGAAATTTTATTTCTATATTTTTTGTTCATACTATAAAAGCAGACAGTATCACACTTGAGAAACCATGTTTGTTATCCTATCTGACCCTGAAGATTTACAAACTGTTTACTATTCCAGATGGATGTCAAGGCTATTAGAATCATAAATATGATATAATTTGTGTTTTGTGTATTTAAACATAAATATTTATATACATATAAATATTAAAAATCATGATACATTTATAGTGCCATTCATTGAAACATGGTCTAACTGTATCTGTAGCCACATACTTTCTTTGTATATCATATAAAAGATTTGCTGTTTAAAGGGATCCAAGATGGCGCCGAGCAGTGTGGACCATGTTTGGAGGCTCCAGTGAACAATTCAGGGAATTGCACGGATTTCTGAGCCGGGAACACCAGGGTCCCAACACCACGGCACCGGGAGTGCTCCACGGTTCGGAGGGACCAGGGTGCGGAGGACCTGCATGCCCCTACACACAGGAGGAGCATGGATTTTCTCGGATTGGAGCAGCAGCGGCAGAGGCAGCAGCACCAGTGGTGGCTCCAGTGACAGCAGCGGCAGTGGCTGAGGTTTGCAGCTCAGAGCCTTTCGGTGAAGGCAATTGGTGTGGTGGCCGGTGGGAGTAGCTGAGGGAGAGGGGACTCTGGACAGGATTTGGGTTGCGGGGTGCCTTGTGACCCAAACTGGACTCGGCAGACAGTTTGGCCCCAGAGTCCCGGGCTCAGCTCAGTGCCATGGAGACGCTGACTCAGCACAGTAAGCAATTCTGCCTGAGGCGTCAGGTCAGCCCAGCGGCAGCTCCCCTGCTGTGATGCAGGCTGGGCGGAGCACTCAGGTCCACCCTAGGACCCAGCTTGGTGCAGCCGCAGTTCTCCTGCTGTGGCACAGGCTGGGCGGAGAGCTCAGGTCCAACCAGGGACCCAGCTCAGCGCAACCGCAGTTCTCCTGCTGTGACATGGGCTGGGCGGAGCGCTCAGGTCCACCCTAGGCTCCAGCTCGACGCAGCCGCAGTTCTCCTGCTATGACACAGGCTGGGCAGAGCGTTCACGTCCACCCTAGGACCCAGCTCAGTGCAGCCGCAGTTCTCCTCCTGTGACGCAGGCTGGGTGGAGTGCTCAGGTCCACACTAGGTCCCAGCTCAGCGTGGCGGCAGTTCTCCTGATGTGGCGCGGGCTGGGCGGAGCACGCAGGTCCACCCTAGGAACCAGCATGGCGGGGCCGTAGTTCTCCTGCTGTGACGCAGACTGGGCGGAGTGCTCAGGTCCACCCTAGGCACCAGCTCACCTCAACGAGCAGTTCTGCCCAAGACACTAACTCAGATCAGCGGGCAGTTCTGGGGCACTCACACAGATTCAGCCCAGAGGCCCTAGCTAGAATTGCCTGGCAGATTAGGCCCAGAGTCTCTACCTGAGCTGTGCGCACAGGCTCGGCAGCCACAAGGCTCTGACTGGACTATCCACACAGTATAGACCCAGAGTACCAGGCTGATTTCAGTGTGGGTCCATAGTCCCTGGCTGAGATCGGTGCATAATTCTGCCCCAGAGACTTGGGTGGAGCTCGGTGTGCAGTTTAGGACCAGAGTCTGTGCTTGGCAGACAGATTGGACCCAGAGACTCTAATGGAGCTTTTAGCACAGTCCTGGCTCTAAAACTCTAGTTGGACAAGGTGCAGTTTGAATCCAGACCACAGCACGCATTTGGGCCAAAAACCCCTAGCTGATCTTGGTGCGCAGTCCAAGCCCAAAATTTCTTGCTGTACCCTGTGTGCATTTTGGGCCCAGAATCCCTTGCTGAGCTCGGCAGACAGTTCAGGCCCTGAGAATCTAGCTGAGCTTGGCGCATGGTTAGGGCCCAGTGTCCCTGGCTGGACTTGACAGGGAACTCAGAAGGCTGTGGATACCTTGGCCTGACCCAACGCTCATTCAGAGACCCAGAACGATTGCAGGACCCACAGCACAGGGGAGCTGAGGATCACTGGCTGTGAGAGTCCAAAACAACAGGGCTAAGCTCCTGCCACCTGCAATAGTGAAGCGTCAGAGCTTCGAGCCTACAGAAATCCTGAGAAAACAAGTGAGTCTATCATCAGACTCCCTCCATCCAACTCTGGAAGCTACCCAACAAAAACAAAGCCAGCAAGATGTCTAAAGGACAGCGTAAAAGCATACCCAAAAAAAACCAAAACAACATGGTGTCTCCAGTTTCCAGCTATCCCAAAGAAAACAACACAGAGACCTTAAATACAATAAATAAAAGAAAATGACCTCAAATCCTTAATAAGGAGCATATTAATGGAGGAAACAAATAAAATTCGTAATCGAATACAGGAAGACGCAGCCAAACAGGTGAGAGACATAAAAGAAGCACATAGAGTGGAACTGGAAAAATTTCAGGAAAATGCGAAAAACCAGATGAAAGAAATAAATAAAACGGTTCAAGCGCTGAAGACCTATAAGGAGGCAATGGAAGAAACTCAGGAATATACAAAAAATGAGATGAAAGAAATAAAAAAATCAGTTCAAGATCTGAAGATGAAAATGGATTCAATGATAAACACACAGACAGAAGAAAAACGAGAACGTGAGACCTCAGAGAAGAAGGCGAGCAACACAGAGGTGAGCTTTTCTAACAGAATCCAAGAGACGGAAGAACGAATCTCAGGGCTAGAAGATACAATCACAGATTTTGAAGCAACCATTAAAGAAAATGCCAAATCTGGAAAACTCCTGACACAAAACATCCAAGAAATTAAGGACACCATGAAAAGAAGAAATCTGAGGATAATAGGCATTGAAGAAAGTGAAGATATCAGACTCCAAGGCCCAGAAACTATTCTCAACAAAATCATAGAAGAAAATTTCCCCAACCTAAAGAAAGAGATGCCTATAAACATACAAGAGGCCTACAGAACACCAAATAGAATTGACCAGAAAAGGAAAACTGCCCGTCACATAATAATCAAAACACAAAACATACAGAACAAAGAAAAAATATTAAAAGCTACAAGGGAAAAGGGCCAAATAACATTCAATGGCAAACCTATCAGAATTACACCCGCCTTCTCAGCAGAGACCATAAAAGCCAGAAGAGCCTGGACAGAGATCCTGCAAACCCTAAGAGACCACAGAAGCCAGGCCAGACTACTTTACCCAGCAAAACTATCAATAATCATTGATGGAGAAAACAAAATATTCCATGACAAAAACAAATTCAAACAGTACCTAGCCACAAATCCTGCTTTACAGAAGGTACTAGAAGGAAAACTCCATCCCAAAGGGTCAAGCTACAACCAAAACTACTCAGGAAATAGGTAACTATACCATGGCAAAAACACAGCTACACAAACGCTCGATTGGAAACAACATCAAAATTAAGACTCTTAACAGTCACTGGTCGTTAATATCTCTCAACATCAATGGTCTCAATTCTCCAATAAAAAGACACAGACTAACTGAATGGGTGCATAAACAAGATCCAACATTCTTCTGCATTCAAGAAACACATCTCACCCATAATGATAGGCACTAACTCAGGGTAAAAGGTTGGAAAAAATTATTCCAAGCAAATGGTCACAAGAAGCAAGCAGGCATAGCCATTTTAATATCAAACAAAATAGACTTTCAACAAAAATTAATCAAAAGGGATGCAGAAGGACACTTCATACTCATCAAAGGTAAAGTCAACCAAGATGACATCACAATTCTGAACATCTATGCTCCCAATACAAGGGCACCCACATTTGTAAAAGATCTTCTAAAAAACCTCAAACCACACATCGATCACCACACAATAATAGTGGGAGACTTCAACACACCACTCTCACTGAAGGATGTCATTGAAACAGAAACTAAACCGAGAAATAACATCATTAACCAATGCCATGGGTCAAATGGATCTAACAGATATCTATAGAACCTTTCACCCAAACAAGAAAGAATATACCTTCTTCTCTGCACCCCATGGAACCTTCTCCAAAATTGATCACATCGTAGGTCACAAAGCAGGCCTCAACAGATACAAGGGGATTGAAATAATACCTTGTATCCTATCAGATCACCATGCTCTTAGGCTGCCATTCAACAACAACAGAAAAGACAAAAAGCCTACACATACGTGGAAACTAAACAACTCTCTGCTAAATGACACATGGGTCAGGGAAGAAATAAAGAAAGAAATCAAGGAGTTTCTGAAATTCAATGAAAATGAAGGAACAACATACCCAAATTTGTGGGATACATTGAAAGCAGTGTTAAGAGGAAAATTCATAGCACTAAGTGCCTATAAAAAGAAATCGGAAACATCGCACATAAGCCACTTAACAAAACAGCTGGAAGCCCTAGAAAAGAAAGAAGCAGAAACACCCAAAAGGAGTAGACGTCTGGAAATAATCAAACTCAGGGCTGAAATTAACAAATTAGAAACTAAGAAAACAGTCCAAAGACTCAACAAAACCAAAAGCTGGTTCTTTGAGAAAATCAACAAGATAGACCGACCGTTAGCCAACCTAACTAAAAGGTAGAGAGACAGTATTGAAATCAACAAAATCAGAAATGAAAAGGGAGACATAACAACAGATACTGAAGAAGTACAAAGAATCATAAGATCCTACTTTGAAGGCATATATGCCACAAAATTTGAAAATCTAAGGGAAATGGACAATTTTCTTGATCAATTTCACTTGCCAAAGTTGAGTGAAGAACAGATAAACAAGCTAAATAGTCCCATTTCCCCTACAGAAATAGAAGCAATCATTGATAGTCTCCCAACCAAAAAAAGCCCAGAGCCAGATGGTTTCAGTGCAGAATTCTACCAGATCTTCAAAGGCGAGCTAATACCAATACTCTTCAAGCTACTCCAAAACATAGAATTGGATGGAACATTACCAAATTCATTCTATGATGCCATAGTCACGTTGATACCTAAACCTCACAAACACTCAACAAAGAAAGAGAATTTCAGACCAATTTCTCTTATGAACATCGATGCAAAAATACTAAATAAAATTCTTCCAAAACGAATACAAGAACACATAAAGGATATCATTCATCAGGACCAAGTAGGCTTCATTCCAGGCATGCAGGGATGGTTTAATATACGGAAATCCATCAATGTAATCCACCATATAAACAAACTAAAAAAAAAACCCACATGATCATCTCTTTAGATGCAGAGAAAGCATTTGATAAAATCCAACACCCATTCATGTTTAAAGTTTTAGAGAGATCGGGGATACAAGGCACTTTCCTCAACATAATAAAGGCTATCTACAGCAGGCCAATAGCCAAAATTAAAGTAAATGGTGAGATACTCAAGGAAATTCCTCTAAAATCGGGCACAAGGCAAGGCTGCCCACTCTCTCCATATCTCTTCAATATAGTACTCGAAGTTCTAGCCAGAGCAATAAGACAACAAAAGGAGATCAAGGGGATCCAAATGGGAAAGGAGGAAGTCAAACTATCCCTATTTGCAGATGATATGATAGTGTACATAAGTGACCCTCAAAATTCCACCAGAGAACTCCTATAGCTGATAAAGACTTTCAGCAATTTGGCTGGATACAAAATTAACTCAAAAAAGTCTGTAGCCTTCCTATACACAAATAACAAGCTTGCCGAGGAAGAACTTAGGAAAGCCATACCTTTCACATTACCCACAAGCAATATAAAATATCTAGGAGTTACTCTAACTAAGCAAGTGAAGGACTTGTTTGAAAAAAATTTCAAAACTCTGAAGAAGGAGATTGAAGATGACATGAGAAGATGGAAGGATCTTCCTTGCTCATGGATAGGGAAAATTAACATAGTAAAAATGGCCATCCTACCAAAAGCAATCTACAGAATCAATGCAATCCCTATCAAAATACCTACACAATTTTTTAAAGACATTGAAAGTTCAATTCTGAACTTCATATGGAAAAACAAAAAACCCAGAATAGCAAAAACGATCTTGTACAATAAAAGGTGCTGCAGAGGAATCTCCATACCTGATCTCAAATTGTACTATAAAGCAATTGTAATTAAAACAGCATGGTACTGGCACAACAACAGGCTGGTTGATCAGTGGAATCGAATCGAAGACCCAGATATGAATCCACACACATATGGTCACTTGATTTTTGACAAAGAAGCCAAATCCATTCAATGGAAAAAGGATAGCATCTTCAACAAATAGTGCTGGTCTAACTGGAGGTCTATGTGTAAAAAAATGCAACTGGACCCATATTTGTCACCTTGCACAAAACTCAAATCCAAGTGGATTAAAGACCTCAACATAAAACCAGAGACACTAAGTCAGTTAGAAGAAAAAGTGTGGAAGAGCCTGGAACATATTGGCACAAGAGAGAACTTCCTGAACAGAACACTAACAGCCCAGGCCTTAATGTCAACAATTAATAAATGGGACCTCATGAGGCTGAGAAGCTTCTGTAAGGCTGGAGACACCGTCAAGAGAACAAAGCGACAGCCTACAGACTGGGAAAAGATCTTCACCAACCCTACATCTGACAAAGGTCTAATATCCAAAATATATAAAGAACTCAAGAAATTAAACACCACCAAACCAAATAACCCAATTGAGAAATGGGGCTTGGAACTAAACAGAATTCTCAGCAGAGGAATATCAAATGGCTGAGAAACACTTAAAGAAATGCTCAACCTCCTTAGTCATCAGGGAAATGCAAATCAAAACAACTCTGGGATTCCATCTTACACCCATCAGAATGGCTAAGATCAAAAATTCAAGCGACACCACATGCTGGCGAGGATGTGGGGAGAGAGGAACACTCCTTCACTGCTGGTGGGAATGCAAACTAGTACAGCCACTTTGGAAATCTATCTGGTGCTATCTCAGAAAACTGGGAATAGGGCTTCCTCAAGACCCAGCTATTCCACTCCTTAGAATATACCCAGAAGATGCTCCAGCACACAACAAGAAAATTTGCTCAACCATGTTCATAGCAGCCTTATTCATAATAGCCAGATCATGGAAACAGCCTAAATGTCCCTCAGTAGAAGAATGGATAAAGAAACTGTGGTACATATACACTATGGAATACTACTCAGCTATTAAAAACAAGGAATTCCCGAAATTTGTGGATAAATGGATTGAGCTAGAAATGATCATAATGAGTGAGTTAACCCAGAAGCAGAAAGACTCAAATGGTATATACTCACTTATATCTGCATACTAGCCCAATGGCATGTCCCATGAAAGCCTTCCCTTACCAGGAAACTGGGACAGAGGGGAGGACATCCTATTGGGACTCTAGATGAGAGAACAATGGGAGAATAGCAATATAGAAGGATCCAGTGGGTCCTAGAAACCTACAAGTAGAACATTATGATAAGCAGATTTTGGCCAAGGGGTCCCACTCAAACTAAGGCACCAGCCAAGGACAATACAGGCGGTAAACTTTAAACCCCTACCCAGATCTAGCCAATGGTCAGAACAGCCTCCACACTTGAGTGGAGAGTGGTATATGACTTTCTCACATACTCTGGTGCCTCACATTTGACCATGTCCCCTGGAGGGCGAGACCTGGTGGCACTTAGAGGAAGGACAGCAGGTCACCGAGAAGAGACTTGATATCCTATGAGCATATACAGGGGGAGATAATCCCCCTCAGCAACAGTCATAAGAGAGGGGAATAAGGGGAAAATGGGAGGAAGGGACGAATTGGAGAATACAAGGGATGGGAGAACCATTGAGATGTAACAAGAATAAATTAATTAAAAAAATAAAAAAATTTTAAAACTTAAAAAAAAAAGATTTGCTTCTTACTCTAACTGTATTCTAAAGGCTGAGTCATCTTATCTAGTCTCAGCTTTTTAAACTAATCATTTACTTTTATTTTATTTGTATTAGTGTTTCGTACATTTGGTATAAGTACATCACAGGACTACAGCAACTGTGGAGTCCTTAGGGTGGCCAAATACCCTGGAAATAGAATCGTTGTCTATTTTGAGGTTGTGGTCACTGAGAGTTGAACTCAGGACCTATGCAAAAGCAACACGTGTTCTTAAATTCTGAGTCATCTCTCTAGTTGCTGCCTTCCATTTTTAAAATTATAGAAGTAGGGAGCCATGAAAATGTTAGTGGATAAAGGTGTTTAGGACCACATGGCTGAAGAATATTGGCTTCTGCAATTTGCTCTCTGACTTCCATATACGTATTAAATAAATAATATAAATAAATGTAGTAATCCACATAAATGTAATATTTACTTACATACAATCTAAATAAATATAATAAAAATGAAACCAGAGAACTGCAGCACTGTTTACATGTTATAAAACTTACCCATTTTTGGTGTTCCATGTTCTATACATTAGCAGATATTTTCCATCTCACAACAACCATGTTTTTTTTTCCAACCACCATCTTAAGATTTAGAATACTTTTATCATTTCCAGAAATCCCTTCGTTTCTTTGCTGCCATATAATTATGACCACATATCAGCCCCTGATAAGACTACTTTTCCATTTTGCAATGTTCTAGGATTCATACAATAAATGCCTTCTATTTCTTTTACATGTTCTCTTTTTTCTTTTATTTGTTTTCTTTTCTTTTCTTTTCTTTGTTTTTTTTTGTTTGTTTGTTTGTTTTGTTTTTTTTTTTTTGATGCTAGGAAGTAAACTCAAGGGCCTGTGCTTGCTAAGCAAGTGCTCTATCACAGAGCTAAGTCACAAGCTAGAAGAATGGACTGTTTGGTTGTTTATATGTAATATTGGGGTAACTTGTAGGGGATGTTATTGACAGGCAATCTTGTTGTCATCTGATCTATGTTTCCAGCACAATTGATGATGTTTTTTGTATCTACATTATGGCACTTAGACCAGTTCTATTTGGATTTATATATGTTGTTGCATATAAGTGGATTCTCATTTACTGCTCAGTAATACTTAATGATTAGAACACAATTTGAACATTTTCTATTTGATGTATATTTGGGTGGTGGCCTAGTTAGGGTTTCTACTGCTATGATAAAACATCATGACCCAAAACATCTTACACTTTAGGGTAACAGTCCATCACTGAAGAAGTTAAGACAGAAACTGCAGCAGGGTAGGAATTTGGAGGTAGGGACTGACGCAGAAGCCATGGAAGAACACTGCTTCCTGGTGCTGGGCCTCCACAGAATAGGCTATTTCTTTGCCCAGTAGCTAGGTCTCCACACTTGAAGCTATCTCCTAATGTACGTTCTTCCATGCCCATGATCTTCATTGAGGTAGGCTGGGGTTAATGCCAGGAGCTGACCTGTCTTCTTCTCTAAGAATCCTTAAAATAATAAAAACATCTTTAAATGCCATATTCTGTAGGACTCTGATGGTTTTTGAAGATCATCTATTTAATTGTGATTGTCTTTTTTTTCAATGTCAAAATGCCTGTTGGCACCAATTCTCTCACGGGACCCCTACTTCCTAAGGAGATTGGTAACTTCTCAAAGCAGCATGACGTCTCATCCCAGTAACCTTTCAATAGCTCTTGGCTGTAGGAGGCATGTAGCTTACACGTTCATTTCCAGCCTAACTTTGGGTCCTTATATTGACTAAAAGAATATCTTTTTTAAAGCAAAATGCTTTTTGACATCAGTTCTTCCGTGGAAGCCCCACTTCCTCAAGGGAATGGCTGGCCTTTTCAGGTCAGTGTGACATCATCCTCTCTTTACACAAACCCAAGATTGATGTATATCCCTCCTCTAGGTCAGTAAGGACATTGTTATCCACTATTAAGGAAAATTTGACATAGTAGCTTTACAGAAAAGTGTTATTTTAAATCCTATACTGTCATTTGTAAGCCTCTTTACCCATCAGCAGGGGTCTCACCCTGACCTCATTGTGTAATCTAGGCTAGTTCAGAACTTAGAGAACTGCCGGATTCCGAATCTCTGTGTGCTGGGACCAAAGACATATGCCATCATTGCCCCACTGGAACATTTTGCCTCAATTTTAAATCATCGTAACCCCATAATTTAAAAAACAATAAATTTGAATTGTAGTGACATTTTGAATTTACTTAAAGTCATTAAAAATCGCCTGTGTTTAAGCAATGTCAAACAATAAAAATATCCTTTATAATTCCCTCTACAGAGAAAAACAAAAACATTCAAACAAAAATCAACTAAAGAAACAAGAACATTCTAAATTTGGGACCAGTTGTGCCATCCCACATTGCAACAGCAAAGTCCTGTCCACCATTCCTTGGAATTTAGTTGTTGATGTACTGTGTCGGTGGGTTCTTACCAGTAAGAGTTGACAAACGTCTCACTGCCAGAGAGCTCTGAGCTCCAGCTGCCAACAATTTCCTATTTCCTATTAGGAATAGCCTTTTCGGGCTGGAGAGATGGCTCAGCCGTTAAAGGCTAGGCTCACAACCAAAAATTTAGGAATAGCCTTTTCCTTTCTCTATTCTTGTTGCTTGTAATTTAGTATTCTATCTCTCAGTTATCTCCTTACCTAAGTTTACTTTATTTTGAACTTTCTTAGAGAGACTACAGGAGACTGTGATCATCACTGAATATATTGTAACTAGCTCCATGACAACAACAACTAAAACAAAGCTGTAAAAGATCCCAGGACCTTCTGTTATGGTGTTTTCCATTTCACCTGCCACCTTAGGCCTAGCACTTTCAAGTATGCTTTAACTCTGCTGTTTTGCCCTCAGGCTCTGCTTTGCTGCAAGGGCAGTTTTCTCTTAAGGGAGCTTTACCTCTGAAATGCATTTGGCTTCAGTTCCCTTTCACCCAGGTCTCATGCTATAAACTTAGATTCAAGCCCCAACCCCACCACTGTACTATCTCATGGTTACTGCACATCAAATGTCCTTTGTGGTTCATGATTTCTCCACTGTAGATGGGTGTGGTCTAGGCACATGCAAACTAGACTCAACTATGGTGCTTGTCAGGCTGCATGAATTAACTGTGGTTTATTGGCACACACTCCATTCTCCATCCAAAATTAATGAGTATCTACAGTTTTTCCTGGAGTATGTATTTCTAGTTATCTTGGAGAGGTATTGATGCATGTATAATAAATGTGTGATTAACTGTAGAGGAAACTTTAAGACTGTTCTTCAGAGGATGGAATAAGGCAATGACTTTGTATGTAATATCAGAATTACTTGCTGAACTCAGTTATGAAGAATATAAATATTCTCCTGCCCCTAGAGGCACTGTAGTTGTGGCTGCTGTGTCACATATGCATCAGTAGATGACAGAGAGAAGAGAAGCTATATCTATGCTTAGTGATCTGGCCTATGGACATTTTAATGATTTACTAACATTTCCTGAAAAAAGGAATCGCCTGAGATGACCTGCAGTGTGGTACCAGGCAGGGCAGCCAAGGAGCTAACTTGAGACAACCATCACTCTGATGCCAGGCAGGCCCAGTGGGGCTCCCAGGTTGGTGATCAAACCAGAAACTAGAAAAATCCCATTGGGACCACGAGCCTTGGATGAGGATGGAGCCCTAGATGACTACCAGTCATGACTACCAGCGCAATGGGGCCCAGACAAGGAGCTACCCAAAGATGACCACCAGTCCAGAGGTGTGCAGGCCTAGGCAGGGAAGCACATGCCCAAGTTAATTCCTGCCTAGTTCCATAATATATGAGCAGAACACAGGACATGTGAGACCACTTCTGAGAGAACCCCAAACACTCAGAGAGGCCAGGCACCACTAAGAGAAGCAATCAATTGGTACAGGAATAGAAGAGAAAGAGAAACAGAAGGATGTGGGTAGATGAAGAGAGGCAGAAGTGTAGACTCACGGGTAGTGAGAAACAGCCTGATGTGAGTAGCCAGTGATGCCATCTGGGACCAAGATAAGGTCCTGGCCTGGCCTGCCACTAGGGACCATATCTGTATCCATGGTCCTACAATAGTAGGAGTCTGTTACAACCAAAGGCCAGGTGGACATCCTTGGTCTGGGCTGCTGCTTGGGGACATAGTGATGCATGAAGACTGCAGAACTTGCCCTAATCCTCACCTTGGCATTGTGGGAGAGTTGGCCCTAGAAGTATGAAGAAAGGAGAGCTGCCCCTGCTCCTAGCCTACTGCAGTTTTTGGGAGAGCATGTGCTCAACATTGGGTGAGCCAGCCTTGGAGGATATGAACAGGGAAGGCTGGCTCTATATCTCCTCTTCCATGTAGTGAGGTGGATGAGAGAGCAATCCCCTCTGGCCTCCTTGACTTTAACCACCTACTGTGCAAGCAGGAGACCTGTCCCTGAGGTCATGAGATCAGGACAGATGTCCCTGCCCTTCACAAGATGCAGCACTTGAGAGACTGGACCCTGTGTAGTAGATCCAGAAAGCATAGTAGATCTGGCGCTGGATGTGAGGATTGCAGTTCAGCTATCTCTGAGGTTGTGAGAGCAGGAGGGACAGATGTGTCTCTTGTCTACTGGGCAGTGATACAGACCAGGGAGAGATAGATGCCTTGCTCCCCTCCCTCATCCTTCGCCACCTACAGCATGCAGGAAAGCTGGCTCTAGGGTCTGGAGAGTGGGATAACTGACCATCTCCCTCATCAGCTGTAACACTTGGGTGAGCAGGCTTAGCATTTAGCCTGGGCATCAGGGCAGAGCTGGCTCTGGTTATGAGGATTTCTGGTCCTGAGGTCATAACAGCAGGTGATTTGGTGGGCTGACCAGCTCAGATACCTCTCAGGCCCAGATCCAGGGCTTTTAATTGGCCCACCCCAACATCTACCCCACTAGTGAACTGCTGGAGTGCATGAAGGAGCTGGTCCTACAGATCCAAAACAGGACAGGAAAAACACTTCAAATGAGACGAATGCAGATGGCCAAGTCACTATGAATGTAACATATATAGAACTCATTATTCTCATGATTGTCACATGGTTCTCCCTGCTGTATGTAGTTTGTTTTATACATGTGTAATAAAAAAATTTTAAAAATAAAATTAAATACTTTCTTGCTATTCTTTCACCATTTTCCCAGTTGACTAATGTATTAACGTTTAGTGCTTTATCTTGCATAGCCTATAAACATTTTATGATTCTGAGATCTTTCTTCATTGGGGCAGTTAAATATACCTATTATCTAAGCCAGTTTTAACTATCTTTAATCTAACACAGTTTGCATGGCAAGACTACAATATTGCTGCACAAGAGGTAAAGAATTTTCATGAGAAAATTGGTGAAAATTTGTAAAGGTGTTGGAAGTACCTGTCTAATTTTGTAAACAAGGAGAAAGAGGTAGACTACTCAGGGCATGGGCTCTCCTTAAGCTATATGCTAAGTCTATGAACTGGAATACCACTAGTCACCCCTTCTGGCCCAGAGTTACATATAAATAAGTCTTGTTAAGATTAGGTCCTGAGTGCTCTGTCATACTTTCTAATCCTAGACCTCACTACAAAGGGTAAGCATCTCCTACTTCCCTTGCTGGGATTCTTGCTGGCGGGTTTCCTGCAAGTTGAGGGCCTGGCAGACGCCAGGGGCTGGTACCTATGTCAGGCATTCCCATTTGCACAAATTCTTGTACTTTGAGAAAGTCAAGGGTACTGGAAGGATCCACTTCTTTTAGAGTTGAGCCTTACATCACTAACCCTCATGTTCCTAGATCCACTCTGAAGGATGCTTGTACTAAAGTCCCCTTCCTCTTCCTTCTGGTTCTGGTACTCTTCTTCAAGTTCCTGTCTTCTTCTCCTTCTCTGTTTACTTTCACATCCAAACAGCCCTAATATCATCAGTGTGTGTTATTGATGGACAAAAAAAAATTAAAAGATTGGAGAAAGATGTCCGTTCAAGGTGGTCTCAAGCCCCTGCATCAAAATTTTGCCTTTTCCACTCAGAGAAAGAATAAGCAGGCTGCCAAGATGGGACTGGATAGCCTTTGACCATATAGTGAGGGAGGAGGTCCCCCTCAGTCACAGACATAGGGGAGGGGAATAGGATGAAAGTGGGAGAGAGGGAAGAACAGGAGGATACAAGGTATGGGATAACAATTGAGATTAATCTGAAAAAATTAATTAAATAATTTTTCTAATTTTGCCTTTCCTTCTCATTACCTCTTCTATTACTAGATGTTGGAATGGGGGATTCTTCCATCTCTCCTTGACTCATACCTTTATGGGTCCAAGGTCACTGCCTTCCATACAGGGGTAAGCTGTTCATGCAACAACTTCCTTCTATGGCCATTGTCTTTTATTCACTCATCAGAGCCATATGCATCTTATATTTGCTTTTCGATTTTCACCTCTGACATGCTCCCAGTATACTGTGTTCAACTCTGAGGGGAAAGTCCCTATGAGACCAAAAATGACCAAGCACATGTCTCATGGGCAGCTTCTGTAGGTATGTAAGACAGGAAGTCTCAGAATGACGGCTTCTGCTGCCTCTCTAGGGCTATATCCCTCCCTATCCTTGGGGATAGATATAGAGACTTTGGGAGAGTGCCCTTTCCTGTTAAAGTGATAAAATTCCCTGTGTCTCTGTACTGGATGCCACTGGCTCTTTCTCAGAGGAACAACCCTATTCAGAGAAAGTATGCTTTTGGCAGGTTCCCTGGGTGGTTTCCAGGAGATATATAGGTGGGCATACTCAGGTAGAAAATACTTGAAACTATAAAACTCCAGTCAGCAGTTTTAGGATTGCAGTCTGTCTGTGAGCAGATTAGGGCTTGAGGGATGATGGTCAGAGAGGCTATCTCAGTCATCTGTGTGAGGAGGATGAACCTTTCACCCAGGGGCCTGGGTTACTGACTCACTCTTTCTACAAACACGTATGTTTTACCTCTTGTCCTACTTCTCCAGGTGGCAGGATCCTGTATGGGTTCCAGGAATGTTCTCACATGTGCTTGAATTAAGCTTGATTATAGGAAGTGTGACAATGGAAATGAAATGTTTCAAGGACAAGTCTTTTTGTAAGACATTTTCAAAGCCTGGCCTGCCTTGGCCTGATTCAAAAGGATCCCTTATCCCTTCCTCATCCTCCTGTGCCCTCACAACACTGCCAAGAATGTCTAGGCCCTGGCATTGTACTCAGTGTCAGTTGTGGATAGTTGGAAATTTCATCTGGGTATAGAGAAATGATCTCTGCTTCCCACTACCCTCAGTGATCCTCCCCTCTGTGTGGATCCTCATCTCTTTCCTTCTCTCCCTCTACTTCCCCTAAACTGGCAGACGTATTGCACACTCTTCTTTCTCTGCTGTTCATTTTGACCTTTTGTCAGCAAATATGTCCAGACTGGTAGGCACTGTAGTTAGGAGTGGGTTCTCCAACAGTCACTCTGACAGAGCTGAAACCTGCCTTTGATGATCAGTTCAGTGATGCATTTTCTGCCAGGCTGACTGGCAAACAATAGTTGTGGCATCTTACTGCAGTCTCATTCAGGTGTGTGTCTGGTATTTTTGCATGACTATGACCTGAGTAGAACAACATAAGGGTTAACTTGGCATGGTGGCACACACCATAAATCCAAGCACTTGAGAGACAGGGGTAGGAAGATTTTATGAGTTTGAGGCTAGATTGTTCTACTTAGCAAGACTGCCCCAATAAAGCAACACAAGAGAGGATTAATTGTATTCTTTCCTCCCTCTCCCTTAGTATCGCACTCTCTCTACCACTCCCAAATAAACACCTTCTCCAACTTTTCCCATTTTCCCATTCAGAGCACCCATGTCCTATTATCCCCCTCTCTAGAGAGTATGTTAGTAGAGGAAATTCTTCACATAATCTCATTTAAGCTATTTGCTTAAGTTGTGAATATTTTCCTCCAATCAATAAATTTTTAGATGTTCAACAATATCTTTCCAAGAGTGACCAATATTCGTTTTAATAATATCCTTTGTAAGTTCATTAAGATGTTTTGATAAAACAGTGCTACCAAAAATAACTTAGTGGATGAGACTGTTTATGTCCACCATCAGCTTCTCCTGCTAGTGCTATGGCTCTGATGTGAGTTACCATGGATTAATACATACATTTCTAGTTCCTGAGGTGGTGGAATTTGGAAGTGAGGCTTTGGGGAGGTGATGAGGTCATGAGGGTAGAACCCTTACTAATGAGATCCATGCCCTTATCAAAGAGACAGACACAAAAACTCCTTAATTTCTGCTTCTATATATGGATACACAGAAGAGTGTCATTTACAAACCAGATAATGCCTTCACCAGGCCACAGAATCTCTTGGAAACTTCATGCTATACTTTTGAGCCTCCAGATATGTAAAAAATAAAATATTCTTGTTTAAGACAGAGACCATTATAGAAAACCACAATCAATCAGAATGACTTATGTATGCTAGTCCCAACAGATATACCTACAAAACAACTCCTACACTTAAGGCTCAGGGATCTTGTGAAATAGGAGATTGCAACAGTGTAAGAGCTAGAGGATCTAAGAATTTTCAGAGAGATTGTATACCCAGGGGATGTCAGACACTACACTTATAAAGTCTCACCAACATGACTGCCTAAGCATGTGTTAAAGAAAGTCAAGAACAACTAACATTCTTGGCTACATTTTCCCTTTCTCACATATCCCCTAAGATTTGAAATTAACACTGAATACGTGTCAGAGGCAAAAATGCACCAGCAGGTGTAAGAGTCACATTCAGGGCTGAGATGTAAGCACCAGACAGAAACTAAGCCAATGGTTCTGATACATGAATATGAAACAATGGTTAAGAAAGGAAGCAGATGAAAACTGAGCTGACTCCTCTACAGATGCTCAAGACCTTGGGCTCCTGAAAGGGATTGTTTGAGGCAGGCAAGAAGGTTCTCTCAGCACAAATGTTAAGAATGGACAAGGCAGTAAGGAGGAAGATCAGAGATGCTATACAGGGTGCTTGATCTGACCACACAAGATGGCAAAACTCTTCACATTCTTTCACTGCCTTCATCCTGTCAAGAATCTTCTTTGCATGGAATCCAACACAAACTTAAGACCATGGAAAAATAAGCTGGAATAACTGAGGATGTTTAGGGTTAAGCTTGAGACAAAAGTTGGAGGCATATGGTGGATGGAGAACAGAGGATGAAAAAAAAAGGAAGATTTCTAGCAGTATTAGTGGGCAGTCATATTGTCAAATTTTCTCAGCGTTTGGAGAGTTGAGGAGCATGGGGTAGGACATGACTGCTTATCTAATTCATCTACATACTTTCATCCCTGTATACACAATCCCCATTTTGCCCTTCCCTTACATGGGTACAGTATAGGCTTCTTCAGCCCCCTCATTCTCATTGCTCTGGTCCTGGTGCTCTTTTTCTGCTCCTTCAGTCCCTCTTCTTGTGCTTTCCTTCATATGCAAACATTCTTGCTTCCTACAGCTTATTTGTGCATGGACCTAAATTTGGACTGGAAATAGAGCAAGGAATGTCCTTGATGACAAAGACAATGAAGTGATGAGAAGGGTTTATCTGCTCATGGGTAAGATTGGGTCAAGTACCCAGCACCAGAGTTTTCGCCTTCCTCCTCTTGGTCTTGTCCATTTCCAACATATGTCATAGGGAACCTCCTAGATTTCAAGCTGTTCCTTCATAGGATCCAAGATCATGTGTCTCCTTGGGGGTCATCTTTGACCGTTGTTTTCTATTTATTGATCAGAGCTACTTTTTCAGTTCCTGTATGACAAATGACCCTCTTACACTTGCTTTTGTCTTTTCAGCACTATCATGTTTTTAGGGTGAGCTGTTGAACTCACAGGGGATATGGAGAAAAGAGAAGGCACCTGTGAGACTAAAAGGGACCAGTAGTGTGCCATGGTGGAGGTCTCAGGGTGACCTAGCTTGCTCATGAAGGATGATGTCTTGCAAATATTAAGAGACCACAGATGCCAACCCAGACTACTATATCCAGAAAAACTTTCAATCACCATAGATGAAGAAACAAGATTTTCCATGACAAAACCAAGTTTAATCAGTACCTAACCACAATTCCAGGCCTACCGAAGATGCTAGAAGGAAAACTCCAACTCAAGAAGGCTAAGTACACCCAGGAAAACACAGGAAATGAATAACTCCATATCCACAAATCCAAAACACCACCATCATCAAAATAAAAGGAACTAACCACCACTGGTCATTAATATCTCTTAACATCAATGGCCTCAACTCCCCACTAAAAAGACACAGGCTGACAGAATGAATGTGAAAACAGGATCCATCATTTGGCTGCATACAAGAAACACACCTCAGCAATAAAGATAAGCATTACCTCAGAGTAAAGGGTTGGGAAGCTGTATTCCAAGCAAATGGACCCAAGAAGCAAGCTGGAGTTGTCATTCTAGTATCTAATAAAATGGACTTTCAACTAAAACTAATCAAAAGAAATGAGGAAGGTCACTTCATCCTCATCAAAGGAAAAATAAGTCAAGATGATGGCTCAATTATGAATATCTATGCCACAAATGCAGGAGCACCCACATTCATAAAAGAAATATCACTAAAGCTTAAAGCACATATCAAACCCCACACAATAATAGTGGGAGACTTCAACACCCTTTTCTCTCCAATAGGCATATCATCAAGACAAAAACTAAGTGGAGAAACAAGGAAACTAATATACATCATAAAACAAATGGACCTAACTGATATCTACAGAACATTTTACCCAAACACAAAAGAGTACACCTTCTTTTCAGCACCTCATGGAACCTTCTCCAAAATTGTCCACATACTTGATCACAAAGCAAACCTCAACAGATACAAGAAAATTGAAATAATCCCTTGCACCTTATCATACCACCATGGATTAAAGCTGGAACTCAACCAAAGAAACTCCTGAAAGCTGACAAACTCATGGAAACTGAACAACTCCCTACCCAATGACATCTGGGTAAGGGACGAAATAAAAAGAGAAATTAAAATCTTCCTAGAATTCAATGAAACTTAAGGCACAACCTACTCAAACTTATGGAACATAATAAAAAACTTGCTAATAGCAAAGTTTATAGCACTAAGTACCTTTATAAAGAAACTGGAGAGATCCCACACTAGCAATTTAACAGCACACTTGAAAGCTCTAGAACAAAAAGAAGTGACACACCTAAAAGGAGTAGATTGTTGGAAATCATTAAACTCAGGGCTGAAATCAATTAATTGGAGACAGAGAAAACAGTCCAAAGAATCAATTAAACCAAGAGCTGGTTCCATAAGGAAAATCAACAAGATTGACAAACCTTTAGCCAAACTAACTAAAAATCCGAGAGAGGGAGAGAGAGAGAGAGAGAGAGAGAGAGAGAGAGAGAGAGAGAGAGAGAGAGAGAGAGAGAGGGAGAGAGAGAGAGAGAGAGAGAGAGAGAGAGAGAGAGAGAGAGAGAGAGAGGAGAATTCAACAAAATCAGAAATGAAAAGGGAGACATAATGACAGATACTGAGGAAATCCAAAGAATCATCAGGTCTTACTTCAAAAGCCTTTATAGCACAAATTTGATACCCTATGAGCATATACAGGGGGAAGAGGTCCCCCTCAGTCACAGTCATAGGGGAGGGAGTAAGGGAAAAGTGGGAGGGAGGAAGGAATGGGAGGATACATGGGATGGGATAACAATTTAGATATAATATGAATAAATTAATAAAATATATTTAAAAACCTAAATGAAATGGACTATTTTCTTGATATCTACCAACTACCAAAATTGAATTAAGATCAGGTAAACAAATTGAATAGTCCTATAACACCTAAGGAAATAGAAGTAGTCATCAAAAGTCTCACAAAAAAAAAGCCCAGGACCAAATGGATTCAGTGCAGAATTCTACCAGATCTTCAGAGAAGAGCTAATACCAAATCTCTTCAAACTATTCACTTTCAGTGTATCTCTTCAATATAGTACTTGAAGTCCTATCTAGAGCAATAAGACAAAACATGCTGGTGAGGATGTGGAGAAAAGGGAACACTCCTCCATTCCTGGTGGGAGTGCAAATGTGTACAACCACTTTGGAAATCAATCTGGTGCTTTCTGAGGAAATTGCAAACAATTATACCTCAAGACCCAGCCAAACCATTCCTGGGCATATATCCAAAAGACGGTCCACCATACAGCAAGGACATTTGCTCAACTATGTTCATAGCAGCTTTATTCACAATAGCCAGAATCTGGAAACAACCTAGGTTCTCCTCAACAGAAGAATGGATAAAGAAAGTTTGGTACATTTACACAATGGAATACTATTCAGCTACTAAAAACAAGGAAATATTGAAATTTTCAGGCAAATGGATGGAACTAAAAAAGATCGTCCTGAGTGAGGTGACTAAGACCCAGAAAGACACGCATGGTGTACACTCACTCATAAACGAATATTAGCCTCATAATACAGGATAACTACACTGCAATGCAGAGATTGAAACATCAATAAAGGACCATGTATGATGTGGACCTAGACCCTCTTCTCAGACTTAGTAGCACAATCTCCTTGTGGAGAGTAGGGACTGCTTCAGACATGCTCTCTAGCCACTGAAATTTGATCACTTCCCCCTGACAGGAGGGCCTTAGCAGGCTACAGAGGAAGAAATTACAGGTAGTAATGGTGAGACTTGATAGGCTGAGGTCAGATGTTATGGGAGGAGGGCTCCCCTTTCTGAGGACTATGGGAGGGAGGGAAGGAGGGAGGAGTGAGGGAAGGAGGGTGACTAGGGAGGGGATGAGAGGAGGATAAAATGAGGATGTGAAGAATTTAAACTGCAGAACAAGCAGGTTACTTATATGGCTAATCCTACTATATGGGACTAGCTCTGAGACTGGCTGAGACACGAATGTCTAGGCATAGACAATGCTTCTTGTTGGCCACAAAACCCCTATGAATTATTATTAGATGCCATTCTTCATATGTCATGAATGAAGATTTACAGATATCTTTTTTCCTCCCCATACAAAGAGCAGAAAACCAGTGTTAATTGTTCTGTGCAACAGGCACACCTTAGACATTTATAATTTTAGGACTGTATAATACTTGTGAGAAATTATAGGTTTTCAGAACAAAAGAAACAGACACTGACATTGGACCAGACCTGGCAAGATTCATTCCTCTCAGCATGTTGAACGCTAACATCCGGCATCCTTCATGTTCCAGCACCAAGTACTTTACTTGCTATTCCTTATCAGAACTAGACAGCTCGCAGGACACCTTCAAAGAAAGCTTCCAATCCAATTTGTCCAGCATTTCAGACTGTCCCACACAGGACTCTAATTAAGCCTAGAATTTCTCAACATTTAGAAACTGGACCACAAATGCTATCCCTAGCTTATTTAACCATTTCCCCAATTTTATTTGGGCCCCTACAAAGGTATTATTCCTCCAAAAATCAGCCAGAAGAAATATTAAGAGAACGATGCTCTGTTTCCTTTAAGTGGAGTCAGGTAGGATTTTGGTTGCTTTCTTGGGCTATAGAGGCTTATTTTCAAAGGGAGTTGTTTACAATTTATTATTGGTCTTATTTAGAAAGAAAACAACGTTTGACTCAGGGATGTCTTTCTTTTCCTTTATCTTCATTCTTAGGTTTGGAGATAGGGGTTGAAAAAAAAAGGGGGGAAATAGAAATACATAGGGAAGATAGAACAAAAAGTAGATTAGTGAATCTACTCCTCAACTCAATGCCTCAATTGTCACTCACAAGAAAATTTTTAGTTCACTGGTATAGAATTTTGTATATAGATGCAAAGTAAGGCTAATTCTAGATACAGTGGTATATAACTCAAATGTAAGATTATTCTTCACATACATTACTCATATTTCTACTCTAATATGAGGTATTGTACCCATATAACTCAATTATAATACAAGGTTTACTTCCAGTACTTTGAAAGTGCTATTGCAGGCTGTTTAAGAGAAATAAGTTATTCAAGTTAATTGTTAGTTAATCAAGTCATAGTCATATCAATTACTAGTCTATTGTTATTAAAAGAATATACATCTTAGGTGCAACAGATAGGTATGATTCTATAGAGCAATATGGTAAAAAAGTTAGATAAGGTCTTCAAAAATCTCAGACACACACAGAATATGACATTTTAAAATGTTTTTATTATTTTAAATATTCACTGACAATGATACAGGTTAACTCTTGGCAACACCCATCCTACCTCAAAGAAGATGATGAGCATCAAAGAACCTCCATATGGAGATGGATTCAAATGTGGCAAACAAGCCACTGGGGGAAATGTCCTCATTTCTACCACAGACAGAATCCTGTCTTAAAAAGGACAAGCTTGGATGCAGGCAGAGTTGATGGCCAAACTCTGCCAAGACAGGGTAAACAAGCCCTCAATTGTTCCTGCCTCACAAATATGTCTGTCAGATATATTGGGCCAGAACGCTAAAGAAGATGTTCCAATGTTATAGAGAGTTTTGGGTGACTATTCAGGTAGCAAACTGTCTCTGTCATCTTCTCATTTGGAAAGCAACTATCCTGCACTCCTGGTATACTCATGTAATCAGTTTTATTCCTTCTCCAGTCTCTGATGGGGTTCAAGACCAGATAGTTTAGTCTTGCAATTAAGCTTAGTTGTTTAAGGATTAAAATGGTTTTAGGTCTAGATAGGTGTTTTAAGTTGATAATGATGAGATATGATAGGTATTGATTTACATTTAGTATTTTAGGTGCACAAAGACAGGAAAGATGTTTTCTTCAAGGCTGCCAAATACAAATAGCCAAAACACTAAGGATGTAACATTTATATAGTTCCTGATTCTTTCATGGATCTTGCTATATATGTATATATGTTATTGTATATATGTGTAATAATATAAATGTATATACAACAATAAAAAATATTTAATTAAAAAAGATGAGGCTTTTGGGGGGTTCATTGATCATAAAGATGAAGCCCTCACAAATGAGGTTCATGCTGTTATAAAAAAGATCAGCACAGGAACTCTTTAATTTCTTCTCCTTTTTGTTTTTACGGGGATAATGTCGTTTGTGAAACAGGAAATGCTATCACTGAGCCTATCTCATATGACCTTCACCTTTACTTTCTAGCCTTCAGATATGTAAGAAATACATTTTTATTATCACAATTTACTTTTTATAGATTTCCCTTTCTTATTCAGCATTTTAAATGGACTAAAGTAAAAATGTTTGCTCTTTATATAAGAATTATTTGCTGATATCAAAGTTATCAAAGAATATAAACACTATTTCCTTAAGTTTTCACTTTCAAACTTTACATTTTGTTCTGATACATTTGAGTTATTTTTCATATATCATTTAAGAGATAGATCAATGACTTTTTGTTTCTCTTCTTTGTACATATATGCTGGAACTCATTTTGCAAGTTACTGTAGAACTACTGTAGAACTGTAGAACATAAATGGTAGTTCCCAGCTATGAACCCCTCTAGGTGAGCAGTGCCTTCTACAACAGTGGCACATAGGTTATAGTGGCAGATAATTATCTTTTAATTGGATTTGAAGCATGTTTCATAGAAGACAATTCCATAAAACACCTAATAAAGGAATCTGTTCAATGACCCATTGGCTTCGGGGGGGGGCGGTGGATATTTCCTAGAGAGTGAGAGAATTTCCTATTGTTTTGTTAAATGGACACATTGTCCATAGATTAATGCTGCTGTCATCAATGGACAGAAAAGCTTATTTATGTTGTCAGCATTAGTTAATCCAATTACTTATAACTGGCCAACATACTGAGAAGAAGAACTTTTTCAGAAGATATATAGAAATAGGCAATCAGGGAAGAATCCAGGGGAACAACTTCTCCACTTAGGGAATGAAGTGATTCTAACAAGACCATGCACTAAACAAGACCCTTTGTTTTAGTTATCACTGTCTTGGCTGAGATCATGTTGTAATGTCTTCTCCCAAAATACCTGTCTGATAACAATACCATTAGTTTGTGGAGAGCAACCAATAACCTTGCCAATAACATGATTTTGGGGGGAGTTTTCCTGGGGTGCCTTTAGCCAACACCTTAATTGCGTGTAACCTATTCCTGCCCCTAGAGGTTTCATTAGGTGATGAGGAGGGTCTAGTACAGGTTTTGTCTACTCCATCATCTGGTGATTCCATTTGGACTTTTTTCATACATGTATATATTTAAAGAAGCTTCTGCTGTTTTATGTTTCCATGAGACCCCTCACATAGCTTGTAGCTTTACCTATCCCTCCTCATATGCTCTCCCTTATTCCATCTCATCTTTGATCCGCCTGTCCCAGCCCTCTCATTCATCTATAACTATTCTATTTCTCCTTCCTAAGGAGATCCATTTTATGCTTTTCAGATCCCTTAATCTATAATTAACCTTTGTGATTATATGGAATGTAGTCTGCTTATAAAAGACTTAACATCTTCAATAATATTCTGGGTATCTTTGATCCATTTGAGGTTGAGCTTTGTGCAGGGCAATAAGTATGAATCTAACTATTTTGTTGTTGTCGTTGTTTTCTCCAGATTTGTTAACTTCTCCAGTTTCAAGATTTCCTTGTACAGCCAATCTCTATTCCTTTTTTTGCATTATGATTTTTTATTAATTCATTCATATTACATCTCAATTGTTATCCCATCCCTTGTATCCTCCCATTCCTCCCTCCCTCCTGCTTTAACCCTACTCCCCTCCCCTATGACTGTGACTGAGGGGGACCTCCTCCCCCTGAATATGATCCTAGGGTATCAAGTCTCTTCTTGGTAGTCTGCTATCCTTCCTCTGAGTGCCACTGGGCCTCCCCATCCAGGGGACTTGGTCAAATATGGGGCACCAGAGTTCCTGTGAAAGTCGGTCCTCACTCTCCACTTAACTGTAGAGAATGTCCTGTCCATTGGCTAGATCTGGGTAGGGGTTTGATGATCACTGCATGCATTGTTCTTGGTTGGTGCCATAGTTTGTGCAGAACCCCTGAGCCCAGTTCTGCCTGTCATAGTATTCTTTTTGTAAGTTTCTAGGACCCCCTGGATCCTTTTATTTCCCCATTCTCCCATACTTCTCTCACCTAGAGTCCCAATAGGATGTCCTCACCTCTATCCCACTTTCCTGGTAAGTGAAGACTTTCATGGGACATGCCCCTTGGGCTAGTGTCCACTTATAAGTGTGTATATACCATTTGAGTCTTTCTGCTTCTGGATTAACCCACTCATTATGATCATTTCTAGTTCAATACATTTGTCCACACATTTTGGAAATTCCTTGTTTTTAATAGCTGAGTAATATTCCATAGTGTAAATGTGCCATGGTTTCTTTATCCATTCTTCTACTGAGGGACACTTAGGCTGTTTCCATGTTCTGGCTATTATGAATAAGGCTGCTATGACCATGGTTGAGCATATGTCCCTGTTGTGTGCTGGAGCATCTTCTGGGTATATTTCAAGGGGTGGAATATCTGGGTCTTCAGGAAGGCCTATTCCCAGTTTTCTGAGATAGCACCAGATAGCCAATCTCTATTCTTATTATCTATAGATTTGGATATTTCATAGTACCTCAGATTTCTTACATGACTGGTACTTGGATTGTTTTTAGTTTTAAATTTTTCTTTGGCTGAGGTATTCATTTCTTATATCTTGTCTTCCATGACAAGATTCAACATCATGCTGTCTTAAAATTTCCTCTACCAAAGAATTAGTCCATTACATTTTCAAGTACAGGTTTTTATTTTAATTTTATTTTTAAATTAATTTTTATTATAATTTATCCACATTATATCCTGGTTATTATCCTCTCACTTTTCTCTTCTTGTTCACACCTTCTTTATGCCACTCTATTTCACTCCCATAGACTTCTGATGGGGCCGGGGGCGCTTATCACCCAGCAGCTGACCGCAGCCTATGAGGTCTCATGATGATAGCCTGCTTCCCCTTTCTTTGTGTGCCCACACGGCCTCCCTGCCAAGAGGAAGTGATCACATCACAGGCACCAGAGTTCATGTCAGAAGCAGTCCCTGCTCCCTCCCTTCCCCCCTCACCGTGAAGAGTGAGCTGCCCATTGGGTATATCTGAACAGGGGGTCTAGGTTCTTTGGATGCATTGTCTTTGGCTAGTGCTTCAGTTTGTGTAGGCTTCTCTGGGTCCAGATATGCCAGCCTTGGTGGTCTCCTTGTGTGGCTCCTGAAACTTCCAGGTTCTTCCATCCCCCCACTCTTCCATACCACCCTCAGTCCTCTGCCAGGTGTTTAGCTGTGAGTCCAGGCATCTGTCCTGATCCCCTGCTAGGTGGAGTCTCTCAGAGGGCATCTATGTTGGGCTAATATCCACTTATAAATGAGTATATATCATGCATGTCTTTTTGGGTCTGGATTACCTCACTCAGGATTATCATTTCTAGTTCCATCCATTTGTCTGAAAATTTAAAGATTTTCTTGTTTTTAATAGCTGAGTAGTAGTCCCTTGTGTGTGTAAATGTACCACAGTTTCTTTATTCATTCTTCAGTTGAGGGACATCTATGTTGTTTCCAGATTCTGGCTATTAAGAATAAAGCTGCTATCAACCTAGTTGAGCAAATATCCTTGTTGTATGGTAGAGCACACACAGACCTAAAGAACCCAGTAACACCATGACTAAGTACAACTTGAGTGAGAAAAATGCTCATCTCAGCTTACACGGTCAGGCCATGGTCCATCCTTGAAGGAATTAAGAGGAAACATTTAAGAATTGAAGTAGAAACCATGGAGGAACTCTGCCTCCTGGCTGGCTCACTCATTTATGCTTAGTTAGATTTCCCCTGCCTAGGGTTGGCACTGTTACGTTGGACTGTGCCCTTCTACATCAATTGGCCAACAACAATGACAGCAGCAATGACTCACAGTTATGCTCACAGGCCAATATGATTCAGGCAATTTTTAATTTGGCATTCATTTTTCCTGGATGTGTCAAGTTGACAGAAAAATTCTAACCAGGACATGTGCTTGATGTGAGTTAAGGGAAATCCATTATCGTTAAGGCTTTATCAATGATGCCTGAAGCATCTTGACTCATCAGCAGGACAGATACCAAACCCACAATGAAGGCCTGTTTTCCTACCCCAGGCCTCCCTCAAATTTGTTTCACTTTTCCTGTCTCTGTATTCTATGTTAATTAGGATGACTGTGACCTGCCAGAGTATCCTATGTAAAAAAGTAAAACAAGCCTGAACCTGCTGTTTGCCAATACTACTGTTTAAGACATACACAGGCACATATCCCATTTCCATGGACACAGAGTTGTAACATTTTGATGTATCATGTTGAAACAAATAGTTTCCTTCTACATAGAAAGTCGGGGTGCATTGTGTAGCAGCCCTCCAACTCATCAGCCCCCAGACTTTAGGATTCCTTTGTGTCTCACAGCCGTGAATCCCAGTCTGAAAGTTACTGTGTAACTTTCAGGGCAGCATTAGCTAAAACTTGGGGTCCCGGGAAGAGAAGTGCAATGATGAAGCACAGAGAGATACACAGACCCTCTGGGCTCTTTTTAGTTAGAAAGGAAGAAGTTAGTTTGATTTACTTATAGGTAAATCAAATAAATAAATTGCTCGGTTAGTGGGAGTGTCATTCCTTGTTTAGAGTGTCAGAGGTCACCAGTGATAATTTTCCCTGTGGACGTACTTCTCACAAAATTAGTACCTGAAGAAATTTTCCTTCTCTTCATCATATTACACTGCAATTTCCTGAAAAGATGTGGGAGCACCAAAGGAAGGATTAACTGTGACTCAGTTGACTTTGAGAGTAAGTCTAACTTTAATGAAAGATTTGAAGGCCACATGTTATGGCAGCCTAAGGTTACAAAAATTTGTGGTATGTAGGTTTCCTCCTGGCTATATGCTCAGTCCATTGTCTGGTATCCCACTGGCTGCCCCTCCTCTAACCTACACTACAATATAAACCTGTCTTACTGAGATGACTCTTGAACGCTCCTTCCTGCTCTCTGCTGCCCTCTCATCTGAAGATCTCACTGCAATGGGAAAGCGCATCTTGCTCCTCCTGCTGGGCCTCTCCTTGCTGGTGAGCTCTCTCCAAGGTGAGATCCTGGCCAATAGTAGGGTCAGTGTTGGTGGGCAGTCATACTGATACCATAGTTTAGGGGAATTGGGATGTGAGGAGCAGGGAATAGGGTAACATTAGAGCTGATCACCGCTTCGTCCTCATATCCATATTCTCTTTCTCTCTTTGCCTCTTGTGCACATCAAGGATGCTTCCTGCTCGATCTCTTCATCATGGTCCTGATACTCTTCCTCCTGCTCCTTGCCACCCTGTTCTCTATCACCTCCTTCTCCTCTTTTTCCTCTTCCTCCTCCTCCTCTTGCTCCTTCTAACCACCGTCCTTCATCTCTGCCCTCTGGCATATCCAAGCACCTTCGGTTCCTCAAACTTAAATGTGAAATGGTCCTAAAGTGGGAAAGGGAAGCAACTGACAGGATAAAAACAATGAAAGAATGGGTTTGTCCAATCTCATGTGATAGGATGCTAAATTTTTAAAACAGGATTTCTGTGAGATTACAGTTGATCTTGCTCAGCCTCCATTGGCCAGCATAGAAAGGAATCCCTGTTTGGACAGCCTTTTTGCCAAGATTGTCTGTCTGTCTGTCTGTCTGTCTGTCTGTCTGTCTGTCTGTCTGTCTAGGGAAAACACTTTCAGAAAGGAGAGATTGAAGACCCTCATAGCCTCCTATGGCTGAAACAATTTTCTCATTCCAAAACTCCTCAGACCACCCCTATAAAAGGGTCTAAGTCATTTCCTTTCTGTGATAGGCCTTTCAGTTTCTTCTGGGAAAGAGGCCATTCCTCACTGTGTGTGCTAACAAATATAATTCTCCCTGATAAGGTCAGACTCTTCCTCTTTCTGTTTTCTGTTTCTTTATACTGCTTCAGAACGCTAACATTTGGTGACAAAACCCTGAAAGGGCATCAGGTGGCCCCTTTGTTCTCATCTGCACCGACATCCAGGACCCTGAGTATACTAGCAGGGACCTCTGTCTCTCTCAGGCAGCCATTGCATTTCCTCTGAAGACCTCCTTCTTTCCCTTTCCTTTCCTCTGTCTCGCTGTGACACAACCTGCAGCTTCTATGGATGCCCAAGTCGGCTTCCCCTAACTGAGATTAGATAGTCTTTCTGCTGTTGGGACTTCTTTCCTTATAACTTTGTTCTCTTGTTATTTATGCCCCACCAGGCCTAGGTACTCTTGCTTGTAGTTTTACAATTTTCTGTTTGATGGCCTCTGGGTTATAAGTATTTACATTATTAGCAAGTTGCTGTCATTTTAAGATTTTTAAAAATTGTTTGGCTACATCTGCACACACACACATAAGCTGATTATGGATATGTAGATCATTGGGTTCAATCTTACAGAGATTCAAATGTCTTTTTGTGGGGTAATATTGAAAGATTGTCACATGCTATTTTACACTGATAATCTGGCTCTGGAGATGGGATTTGACATACCCACTTCAGACCCAAAAATGTTTACTTCAAGTTTCCTCCAAAGCATCTGTCCTTGGTCAGGCTGTCCCTCTAACTCTGTAACAGGTAAAGAAATAACATCAGAACACCCCAGGAAAAGATGTGGCATGATTACAAAGAGCTAAGAGGTAAACCATTTGCAATAGAAGATACTGGTTTTTTTTCTCTCTCTCATGGTATAAAATCATCTATAATAACACCAGGAAATAGGATGCTCAGACATGAAAAGGACAAAAGAGACCATCTATCTACAATCTTTCAATAATAAGCCCAGTATCATAGTTTTTATAGTGCTCCCTCAGCTAAATTTAGTTATATAGATATGAATTTAGTAACAATTATGATACATATTGATGGGTTATCTATGCTGATGAAATAAGCCAATCGAAGTCAGAATAAAAGTATAAAAAGGCTGGTTTACTTGGGAACTGAAGCTCCTGGAAAAGTTCAACAGGCATCAGTGACAAGGCCAGCATTTAATCCTACTAATATAAACTTCAGTTAATCTTCATGTAAACTATTTTTCTCATTAAAGTTGTCTCAGTGTTCTGACGATGTTGTATAGTTATTACCTCCTGGCTTACATTCTGGATCTTCCATTTTTTAAGTTTCAGTTTGATTTCTGGATGGTCCCTCCTCTGAGGCACACTAACTGTGATGCCCCCTTCACATTGGCCCTTTCATCAGATTGAGGCAGGTATAGAAAGATCTGCCTCTGCCTCCATCCTCAACACCCTGAGATTGCTTCACTGACTTCTGAAGTGAGGACTAATGGGCCATGAGCCATCCAAATCATCCCTCTTCTTGCTACTCTGGGCATGTTTTCATGACTCAGAACTAAAACAGCTGGACTGAAGACTTCCATGCATCAGTTAACCTCTCTGTCACACAAGCTCTGAGAACTCTCAGATCAGCCTAATATCATTCAGGAAGAACTCTATTCTTTGCCTGCTGTAGCATTTCTACATTAAAAGACACTAGATCTGACTACTGCTAAGAATGGGGTTCATGGCATCTTCCACCAATTGTTGATTTTGCACCAACAAATCCTAGCTGGTTGAGATGGGCCCAAAAATACAAGGATCAGACCCAAAAAAACCATCCACAAACCCATGGATTTGGGTTCCCTCCCACCCTGGCTCCTCCCCTTGATCATTTCTTTTTCTCCTTATGATCCTTATCCTAAGGTTTTTGCTCACTGACTTTCCCCCCTATACCCAAGTAAAATGTGGCACATAAGCTCTCCCGATGGCTCCCACCCTACAACTCAGATCCATTTGTTCTTGAATCATGTGCAAAAAGACCTTTTAGATGCTGTGGAGAAACTCATGATGTAATAATGGGCTGTCATCCCCTTCACCCCAGGCCAGAATCAATTCTTTACATCTGTCCTCTATTTTCTTGTATTGCTTTCCTTAAACACTCCGTAGCTCTCTGCCACTTCTGGTGGCTTACTTTGGTGCAGCATTCCTGGCAGTGGAGCTACTCTCCATCATCCTGAACCATTTAGAGCTGGAGGTGGGGAAAATTTCTCTCCTATCATCTTCTCTTGCCACGTCCCTGAAAATGGATCTGTCCCTCTCCTCCAAATTATCACCTCCACTGGCATTCCTCTTGTCATTCTGACCAGACCCACCCCTCTCAAATAAACACCATGTAAGACCCAGTCTCTATATGAAAGCTCCTATTTGTAGACATCCAGGTCTATTCCCCAGCTCTCCCACCACTACTTCCTCCTTGCCTTTACCTTCCTAGGCAATCTCCCAGTTTTACTCCAACTAAACATCTGTTTAGGACCCTCTAATGATATTTTTTCAAAAGTTTCTTCAGGGTTACATGACAGCAATCACATGGTTCATCGCAGCTGATCAAGTTAAACTCTCCTCCTTCTAATCCTTCTAAGTGACCAGGCACTCTGTTCTCCTGTCCAATGGCCCATGAACTGCCCCTCTCAACAACAACTCTCCTCAGCTTGAAGCAGTGAGAGGCACCAATGGCCCTCTTCCCCATTCTTTCAATGGGCATTCCAGCTCCCACTGCTTTCTGGGCTCTTTAGGGTTTGGAATGATAGGTGTTAAAGATAGGATTCCTGTGAGACTACAAGATGACCTTGCTCATCTTTTATCAGTCAGTTTGTGAAGGAATGTTTGTGAGGCAGCCTGTTTTCCAAGATAGTCCGCTTCACCTTGGGAAAGCACTTTCAGGAAGAAGAGACTACATGGCCGCATAGCCCCCCAGACTGCAGCAGTTTATTCATCCCCAAGCCCCTTACCATGCCCTTATCAAGGGTTGCAGCCAGCTTTTCCTTCTGGCAGGCAAATAGGCCCTTGGATGGACACTCCTCTAATGCATGCTAACAGATGCCCCTTTTATATTGCCCCATTCCTCAGTTTGAAGCTGGTTAAGGAAGATTCACCTCTGCCCCTGACCATGAAACCCTAAGATCAGTTCACTGACCTCTGAAGGCCCATCTCCTGTGGGAGAGAGGCTTCCCAGTACCAATAAATACTGTCCTGTGTGGTGAGGTCAAACTCTGGCTTCTTTCTTTTCTCTCTCCCTTTATATCTCAGAAGCTTAACACTGTGTGGTGGGTTAGGCACCCGAGATCAGAGCTTTGATTTACAATTCTGATAACTTGGTCCATTCTCAGGGTTTGAAGTTTGGGAACCTTCTGACTCTCCTCTGAACTTCCCTTTCTGGAGTCCTATGGTCATGACCCTTCATGAAGGAGTTAACTCAGCATACAGCTAGCTCCATTTATGGTTATTGCTTATTATTCATTAGCCAGAGCCATAAGCTCAACTCCCATTGGTACTTGAGGCTGGACCCTGAATGAGCCCCTTACACTGTTTTTTGTCTTTTCAGCTTTGACGTGTTTCACGTGTGCTAAAATCAATGCTGCCGGGATTTGTGAACAAGGTGAAGGTTGCTGTACAGCTAAACCCGGTGAGAAGTGTGCCTCACTCCTAAATATTAGAGGTATGTAAAGCCTGGGAACTCTGAGGGTCTTCTTACTTGCCTTATATCTCCAGAAAGCTGATGGAGAATGGAAGGGCTTAAGGAGAGTGTATTTGCCAGTAAATGTAGTGAAAAGCCCCTTTCCTTCTGTCAATCACTGCATCAGGAAATTTATGATTGAATATAGTTTTCTTATTATAGGAATTGGATTCTAAAATTCTACTCGGCACTTTTGGAAATGGAGTTCAAACTGTGGGTCAGATTATGGGTTGAGGAATGGTGGCCCAGAGAGGACACCTCAGTTATGCCTGTGTGGCAAATGTACCTTTCATTTGGGAGCCTGACTCTTCACTGAGTCACTGACTCTTTCCAGTAGTATTTATGTTTTGCCTTTTGCCCTTCTTCCTCTCTAGGCGGCAGAATCCAATCTGGAGTCCAGAGATGTGCTGACATTTGCTTCAGTGGGACTATTTTTAATGGAGACAAAACAATAAAAATGAATTGTTGCAATGACAAATCTTACTGCAATAAAATATAACCATGATATTTTGTGCTTTTATACTTTAGGTGAGTCCATATGTCTTCCCTGTGTTCCTGTAGTCTCATAATACTGGGCAGTCTACTCCCAGCACTGCTCAATCTTGACACTTGCATGCACGTAGCATCAGCTGTTGATACCTCAACAGTTCAATGGGCTAGAGAGATGCTCTCTGCTTCCCACCATCCCTGGTGCTCACCTTGTTGTAGCTTTCTTCCCTTTCTCCCTGTATCCCTCCAGAACAATGGAAATGTGGCACAAGTTCCCACTTCCTCCCTTTTTACACTTATTTGACAAACACATTCTTCCTGGTGCACACAGCATTGGGAACTGTTTTTTTTCTTTTTAGTACCAAATATGACAGTCCTGATACCTGTCCTATATGATGCTTCTGTTTCTGCCAGGTTGGTCAGCCAACTATGCCTTCAACATCTTCAATCTAATCTGTAAATTTAGAGTGTATTTTAGGCAGTATCTCACTGCCATGACCATAACAAAATGGTGTTGGGAGAAAGGATTTATTAAAGCTCATGATTTGAAAAGTTTTCAACCTCATGCTGAGAGGCTGTAATGGAACAGAGGTATTCAACTCCTGGCCCTGTAGGAATCTGGGTGTAATAGGAAGGGACCAGGCCAAGATGCAACCATCATGGACTCGGCCTCTGTGGCCCACCTCCTCCAACCAGAACATACCTCTCTATATAATCTATTCAAATGTCAAATGCATTAGTAGATTAAATCAGTAGGTTAGGTCAAAGACGTTCATCCCAAGCATCTCTGGAAATGGTCTCACAGGCACGGCCAGATTTGTTTGTGATGAATCCGATATACTCAGTTCCATCAAGTGACTAGGATCAGATGTCACAGGCTGAGGGTGCTCCTGCACCACAGTGTCCATTTCCACCATGTGTTCACATGCATATGTGCTTCTTTATCCTTCAGGAAAGTTCTACTGTTTAGCTATTTTCCTAGTACTTTCATAGCTTTTTAAGTTGCTTTATTTGGGGTTTTGATTTTTGTATTTGCCCAAGTACAATTTTTGCTCAACATAAAAAAATTCAGACAATACTGTGGACAAATGAAATTGCTAATAATTCCATGCCACCCTGTAGACACAGATCTTGCTACATTATTAAGTGTATATTTCAAATATTTTGGAATTTTGAATTGGACATGATGTATGTTTGTAGGCACTGAAATGTAAAAAGACATATATTTACAAATACTAAATTTTTGATAATTTTTTCAGTGTTATTTATTGAGTCGTGACCTTGGAACATGCCAGAAGCATTGTCTACTGACCATGTTTGGAGCCTTCATCCTGCTTTCTACATCATGTATCATAGATGTTTTTGCTGTCTCCATGTATGTTATAGTTGTTGGGTGCTCTGTAATGTATTGAATGCCTTATACATTTTTATTATTTCTGTATAGCTGTTTAGATTATTTTCCAATTAAAACTTTTCACATTTATTTAGTGTGTTTGTATGTATGTATGTATGTATGTATGTATGTATGTATGTATGTATGTTGTTCACGTGCAATGACACATGTGTAGATGTCAGAGTCAACTTGTGAGAGTCATGCTCCTTTTCTACCATACTGGTTCTGAAATTTGAACTCAGTGGTCAGGCTTGGTAGTCAATGCCCCGAGTCACCTTGTTGGCTTTCAAATTTAAAAATTAGATAATTAGATGGTTGATGGAATGGCTTGGTATGTAGAGCACCTAGATGTCAAACCCTTATGTTTTGAGTTGCAATCCTGGGAAGTGATAGGGGCGCTTTCAGCAAATATGGCCATTTGGACCTCCTGTGTTCTGCTTGACAAAAACCTCTCCTGCCCCCTCCCTTTCAGTGGCTTCTCGGAAAACTCTCCAGGAGGCCTCCTGTCTTTAGATTTCTCAATAACCACATATAGATCTGTTTCACCTAAGTTAGCTCCCAGTCTCACTGTCCCATGCATCTAGGAAACTGCCAGCGCAACGCCACCTGACCATGAAGGGAACATTGTGCGGTATGCAGCAGCAGGGGGCTGACCTCACTCTCACCCTAGTTCCCCCTCTGCCCCAACCCAACATCCTGCCTTGTGCTCATAAGCAGCCTGAGAAAATAAAATTTTGTCAATTTGATCAGATCTTTTTGACTTGCTGTTCGTTCTTTGTGTCTCTTGTCCTTCATTCTCTCCCTAGGGGTCCATGGGTCTCAGTTGATTGTCCCGTGGGCCGGACAGGAAGCATTTTATAGAAAGTGAAGAAATAATTCTCCAAATTTCTCTCTGTCCTCCACATAATTACCATTACCATGTGGTACACACACACACACACACACACACATACACACACACACACACACACACACACATACACACACACACCAAATATAATATAAATAAAATCAGTTAATTTCAGTATTATTTACATGCAGTGACAATTTTGGTTTTTTAATCAGCTTCTACATTTTTAACAAATACATCTCCTCCTGACCACCACAATCAAGATTGAGAGTATTTTGTCACCTCCAGAAGTCCGCTTGCTCCTTTAATGTCATGAAAGCATGCCTTCACTGTCATCCCTTCCCAAACTGTCTTCAAGTAGTTTCCAAGTTATATAGTTCAATCCGGATAGTAATATCTCCTCTCTTTTATTGTTTCTTTTCTTCTTGTTAATGCTGGGGACTAACACATAACCTTGTACTTGCTTGGCAAGTTTTCTCCTTTTCTTTTATTTCTGTTCTTATTCTTTGATTCTAGGAGGTAAACTCAAGGGCCTGTGCTTGCTCAGTAAGTGCTCTACCATAGAGCTAAGTCACAAGCTAGCTGAATGGACTGTTTGGTTGTTCATATGTAATATTGGGGTAACTTGTAGGGGATGTTATTGAAAGGCAATCTTGTTGTCATTTGATCTATGTTTCCAGCACAATTGATGAATTTTTTTTGCATCTACATTATGGTACTTAGACCAGTTCTCTCTGGATTTATATGTGTTGTTGCATGTAAATGGATTCTCATTTACAGCACAGTAATGCTTCATGATTAGAACACAATTTGAAAATTTGCTGTTTGATGTATATTTGGGTGGTGACATAGTTAGGGTTTCTACTGCTATGATAAAACATCGTGACCCAAAACATCTTACAGTGTTTTGTTAGCAGTAGTAACAATCCATCACTGAGGAAGCTATGTCAGAATCTGCATCAGGCTAGGAATATGGAGGTAGGGACTGAAACAGAAGTCATGGAAGAACACTGCTTCCTGGTGCTTGGTCCCCATGGCTTTCTTATACCATCAAGACCACCAGCCCAGGTCTGGCAATAACCATGGTTGCCTGTATCTTCTCATATCAGCCATTAATCAACAAAATATTCCACAGGCCAATCTGGTGGAGATGTTTTCCCAATTGAGATTTCCTCCTCTCAGATAACTCTAGCTTGTATGCAATTGACAAAACACTTAACCAGAGCTGGTGGTTTTCAATATTCTATGATATGCAAACATCTCTATGAAGACTTCTGTGTACAAGTTATTTCAGAATAGCAGTGATGTAACTTAAATTTTTACTTCCTGTTGTATAAATCTGATTCACATTCAATAAGAGCATATGGGTGTTGCTTTTCTCATTGATGGTCCATAGTGAGAAGGGTTGGAGACAGGAGTGTGAAGAAGCTGGTTACATTATACCCACAGTCAGAAAGAAGAGAGATGAATGGAGATGCTCAGCTGGCATCCTTTATCCTCCCCCCCCCCCCTTTTTTTAGACAAGGATTCTAGCCCATGGAATGATCCCACTAACACTCTAAGGGTATCTCTTCAGCTAAGTCTCCCTGGAAACACTCTTTGACAGTAAGTTCCATGAGACTCTTTCAGGATGCTGAGCAGGTATAGAGGGCCCTGCTCCCAGGTGTACTGTATGATACTAATCAAAAATGCAAATTTTCTTTTAACCCACTAGCTTACACAACAATTAACACAGAGAGACTTTTTTTTTACACGATTAAAGCCCTAGATCTTTGTAGATATCAGCTCCCTAAACTATGTGGCTATCTCTCAGCTAATCAACCCAAGTCACTTGCCAATAAGTTGTCCTTTCTGGTATGGATCTGCTCCATCACGACATGTCCTCTTTCTCCGTCTCCTCTGACCTCATGGTTCTCCTTTGACCCCCTGCCAAACTCAGAAACCTGAGCTCTACCTTTCTCTCTTCTGCCAAGTCCCAGGCTTCGACATTTTTATTAACCAATCAACTTTAAATTAGGTAGAGCAAGGTTTACACAACCCGGACAGGTGTGTATGAAGCTGAATGAATAATAGAGGCAAAGGGTGGGCTGGAGTGCTGTGAAGTGCTGTCTTCTGCACCTGCCATGGCTATCGCACCTGTGGACTCAACTGTAGTATGGTTTTAGAGGTGGATAGGATCAAGAACATGTTTACATTTAGAACTTTAAATTTTTAAATTACTAAATTATTAAAAAGTAAAATTCCCTTACTCCCCTTGCTGATTATTTGGCACTTTTTAATAATACAAACATATTTGGTGCCTTACTTAGCATAAACAATAAACATTTTTCATTCTATTCTGTTTCCATTATCAGGTGAGTTAGTAATATCTATTTTCTAAATTATTATTGCCAATGTCCAGGGATCATGATATATACATATTCAACTTATTAGAGTTTGCAATGAAAGACTATAATAACACATGAAGCTAGGAGCCTTATAAACTATGTAAAAAACCTCCACTCCAGTATTTTCACACTTGTCTTCATTTTCTTTTGTATATTCCAAAAATCATAAAATTGATAATTAATTGTATTTTTACAAAAAGGAAGCAGTGTCCTCCCCATTTATCTTCACTCTGTCATCTCTTACATTTTACTTTAATTTTGTCTATTGAAGTATTTACTTGCTGCCATGTTTCTATGTTCAGAACTTCCTCAACATTTGTTCTAGTACTCTGTTGACAGCGAATTATTAAACACCTCGTCTTCTGTCTCCACATTTATTCTAGTACTCTGTTGACAGCGAATTATTAAACATCT
>OU015749.1:93493714-93503890 GCA_907169655.1 Acomys percivali
TCCACATTTATTCTAGTACTCTGTTGACAGCGAATTATTAAACATCTCGTCTTCTGTCTCCTTAGCAACGTTTCACTTTTACCTTAACAACTGTAGTTTTCATTACATAATTCTGACCTCTAGTGATGTGTTTGCATGCGTGTGTTATATTGTATTTTTTTTCCTATCTCTCAATTGCTACCTACATAGCATAGTTTCTGATAAATGCTCTGAGGCAGTTTCTGTCTTTGGTTATCAATAATAAGTTGCCTTGTTGTCTTCATCCTTCATTATTCTTTAGAAGTTTGAAAGTGTTACTCTAATATTTAGTATTTATTCTACTTTGGATTCTTTCAGATTTTCTGAACCTGCATTTTATGTTTCCATTTTTGGAGGACAGTAATGGCTTATTTTTTAAACATATAATTTGACCATTTGTTTTACTATACCATAAAACACCATAAATGTTAAAATGTTTGGTTTGATTCATACTGATAAGACTCTGCTTGCTTGTTTCTACTTATTTTATCTGCTCTTTCTCTAGTATTTATTTGTGTGGACACTGGGCTAGTTATTGTGGCAGTGTCTCATGTATCCCAATCTAGCTTTCCACTTGTTGTGTAGTCAAAGATGACATTGAACTTTAGATTTTCTAGTCTCTACTGTTGCTATTGTTGGGATTAAAGGTTTATGTCACTACATAAGATTATGCAGTGCTTGTCATTGAACATAAGGTTTTGTACATGCTATATAAGCATGCTAACATATGAGATATACTCTGAACCCCATATTCATGTATATTTATGCTAAATTCACTTGGCAGAGAATTGGGACTTTATCAGAACTAACAACTTTCACTCCAAGCCTTCTAACATTCAGTCCATGTTTCTTTCATATAAAAATATTTTCAAATAAGAGTGTTAATGTAGTAATAAATCAGGCTTCAGTCAGAAATGTGTATGACCTCAGGTAGGGACTCACTTCTGTTCTGAATATTATGTTAAGAATATCAGAAAGAAAAAAAAAGAATATCAAAAAGAAGATTGCCAACTTTTGTTCACAGTAAGATTTTTCTTCCTGGTCTAGTGTTCTGTCAAGGTAAATTAAGAACCATCCTGTGATCTCACTTAGAAACTCTTTAAGTGTTGGCCTCAGGTCAGGTGCAGGGGTAGGGATCTTGCAAGTGTGATGACCTGCATTCAATCCCAAGATCCTGGACTGAAGAAGAGAACTGATGCCTGAAGGTTTTCTTCTGGTTCACACATATATGTTGTTGTCCCTACTCTCCATATGTGCTAAAAGATCCACAAATGTAGTGTATATGACTTTTGTAAAGATAATGACATTTAACTATTCTTAGGAGCACCAATAAACATGCCCACTAATATGTATTTTTTTTTCTTTTCTCTTACCCCTCACACTTAAATTCCATATTAGAGCATTTTATTTTTGAAATAAAGATTTTTTTTACTACCTTTATAAACTTATTTTGTGTTTGCGCATGAGGGAACACATGAGACTGTTCTCTGTTTAAATCTGAACCTCATGTAATGTGATTAAGAGGCTCTCAGGAGTCAGGCACTCTTTATGTGTTCTGCTTACCAACGTGGATATATTGAATAGTTCTATTTCCTATTTCACTAGTACTTATCTATTTGGTGGAACTCTTGGTGGATGGGCTACGAAATTTAGCTTATGAAGCTGCCATGCCCAGGAGCTGACCACACCAAATCTGGAAAGAAGGTGTGCTCATTTGTCTGTCTGTCAAACAAACTCATTTAAAAGGAGTCGATCTGTAATTAGACATCATAATTTAAAAACTGTTTCAGCTTTTAAAGGATATTTTTCTTAGTCATATTGTGGTGTCTAAAACCAAATTATCTTTAAAATGGGTAATATATTGTGAAAGGTAGAATATTTGTGACTCAAGGAGGACAATGTGACCTATTTTCCAGCTGGGCAAGAGAGTTATTTGAAGAACTATTAAGGCCGCAGACAAAAGAATAGGAACAAAGATGGCCGCTCCTCAGAACATGCCTTAGATGGAGTATTAAGCTTCCCGGTGTTCTTTTTCTTTTCAAAGAGTCCATTCTATTTCCTTCTGCTCCATTTACTCCATTTCACAGTAGACCTGCCCGAACATTATCAGGAACAACCATGACATAGATTCAACATCATGCTGTCTTAAAATTTCCTCTACCAAAGAAATTAGTCCGTTAGGTTTTTTTTAAGTACAGTTTATTTTATTTTATTTTTTAAATTAATGTTTCATTATAATTATCCACATTATATCCTGATGGTTGTCCCCTTGTCCTTCTCTTCTTGTTCCCACCCATCCCACCTTGCCTGCTCTATTCCTTTCCCCTAGACCTCTGAAGAGGCAGTACGGGGCTCTTCCCCCACTGATCACAGCCTCTCAGGTCTCATGATGATAGCCTGCTTCCCCTTCCTCTGTGTGCCCACACACCCCCTGTCAAGGGGAAGTCATCAAGTCACAGACACCAGAGTTCATGTCAGAAACAGTCCCTGCTGCCTACCCCACAGCACCATGAAGAGTGAGCTGGCCATTAGATAGATCTGAAAAGGGGGTCTAGGATCTTTGGATGCATTGTCCATGACTGGTGCTTCAGTTTGTGTAGGCCCCTTTGGGTCTAGATCCACCAGCCTTGATGGTCTCCCTCTTCACACTCTGCCAGGAGTTCAGCTGTGAGTCCAGGCATCTGTCCTCATGCCCTGCTAAGTGGAATCTCTCAGAGGACAACTAATTTGGGTTAATATCCACTTATAAGTGAGTATATATCATGCATGTCATTCTAGGACTGGGTTACCTCACTCAGGATGATCATTACTAGTTCCATCCACTTGTCTGCAAACTTAAAGATTTCTTTGTTTTTAATAGTTGAGTAGTATTCTATTGTGTAAATGTACCAGTTTCTTTCTCCATTCTTTGGTTGAGGGACATTAATATTATTTCCAGATTCTGGCTTTATGAATAAAGGTGCTATGAACTTAGTTGAGCAAATGTCCTTGTATAGTGAAGCATACACACCCCTAAAGAAACACTGTAACACCATAACCAAGTGCAACTTGAGTGAGGTAAAGGCTCATTTCAGCTTACATTTCCAGGTCACAGTCCATCATTGAAGGAATTAAAAGCAAAGATTCAAGAATTGAAGTAGAAATCATGGAGGAATGCTGCCTCCTGGCTGGCTCACTCATTTATGCTCAGCCTGATTTTCCCTGCCTAGGGTTGCCACTGTTCATGTTGGATTGTGCCCTCCAACATCAACTGGCCAACAATAATAGCAGCAATGACTCCAATTCCTTGTCTTTCTCTATCTTCTTTATTCTCTGCCATATTACATTTCTCCAACACCTATCTCAAACCTAGTCCCCAATATCCTCACTGATTAGTCAGAGACCTCACATGCTAATCATCTCAGGAAATGTCCTCACAGACACACCCAGAGGTGAGCTTGTGGAATCCCTTAGACATCCATGTGATTAAGTGACTAGGATGAGACATCACAGGGAAGGTCTTCCCTCACGACAATGTCCATCTCCATGTGTGTTCACAGGAACATGTGCTTAATTGTCCTTCTTTAAATTTCTACAGTTTAGCTTTAGTCCTAATAATTAGCTTCTACAGCTTCTGAAATTAGGGTTGTCTGGAACTTTTTCCCTTTTTTTGTTGTTGTTGTTGTTGTTGTTTGTTGGTTTGTTGGTTTGTTGGTTTGGTTTTGGTTTTGGTTTTGGTTTTTCGAGACTGGGTTTTTCTGTGTAGCCTTGGGTGTCCTCAACTCATTTTATATACCAGGCTGGCCTTCAACTCACATCAATCTCCCGCCCGAATATTGGGATTAAAGGCATGTGCCACCACTGCCCAGCTTGTCTGGAATTTTTATTTTTATTTTTTTCCAGTGAGTTTCCTGTTTAAACTAGAAAAAACAGACAATTGCTCTCAAGAAAACCTACTCATGATTATATACCATGCTGTAGATTCACAAACCTATCTACTGTTTCAGGTGAATATCAAAGCTTTTAGAGTCACAAGTAGGTAAATATGTGTTTGTACATGTTTAAACATAAATATTTTTGTAGTTATAAATGCCAAAAAATATGAATACTTTTTTTTAGGTAAACCATCCAAGCAGTTTTTCATTAATATTCATAAATACACATTAGAGATTAGAGATTCAATTTTCCTTCATTAGAGATTTCAATTTTCCTTTTTTTTTTTTTTTTGTTCTTAAATAGTGCTATTCATTGAATCATGGACCTAGAGCAAGGCAGTAGCCTTCTCTACAGACAATTTCTAGAGCCCTGCATTGGCTTTTTATATTGTATATCTTCAATTTTGTGTTTACTCTATGTACTAACAGTTGGGTCACTTCCTCTAGCCTCAGCTGTTGAAATTATTTATTTATTTATTTTTATTTCATGTTTATGAGTGTTATGCCTGCATGCTGTCTGTACAGCCTATGAGTGCCTTTCTTTTTTGTTTTGTTTTGCTTTTGTTTTTGTTTTTGTTTTTTGAGACAGGGTTTCTCTGTGTAACAGCCCTGGCTGTCCTAGAACTCCCTTTGTAGGACAAGCTGACCTCTACCTCACAGAGATTCCCTGACTCTGCCTCCAGAGCTCTGGGATTAAAGGTGTGCACCATCATTGCCCGGCTCAATGAGAGCAGTTCTTACAAAGGCCAGATCCCCTCAAACTGCAGTCACTGATTGTGAGCTGCCTTGAGGTCACTGGGAATTGTACTCAGGCTCTGTGCAAGAACAACAAGAATTCTTAATGGCTGAGCCATCTATTCAGCCCCTGTCTTCAGCTTTCAATCAGATGAGTAGGGAGCCATGGAGATGAGTTAGTGAGTAAAGGTGCTTGCTGCCAAACCTTAGGACCTCATGCAACCACTGTCAACACTTGGTGGAAAAAGAATATTGACTTCCATAATGTTTCCTCTGACTCCCATATATCTGTGGTGATGCTCACAATGCACAAACACACACACACACAAACACACACACACTCACACTCACACACACACACACACAAAATGTAATAAAAATGACATCAGATAATTGCAGCACTATTTACATGCTGTAAAACTTACCCTTTTTAGGTGTTCCATGTTTTATAATTTAGTAGACATTTACCATCTCCTAACCACCACTCTTAAGATTCAGACTATTTGCTTCATTTCTAGAAATTCCTTTGTTTTTTCCTATCATGTGATGACTTCCTCATGTCAGCCCCCAATGAACACTACCATTTTCATTTTGCTATGTTCTTAGATTTCTACAATGAATGCCCTCTTCCTTGTTTCTTTTTCAGGGTTCTTCTCTTTTCTTCTCTCTCTCTCTCTCTCTCTCTCTCTCTCTCTCTCTCTCTCTCTCTCTCTCTCTCCTTATATTTTTAATGCTAGGGAGTCAACTCAAGATCCTGTGCTTGCTAGGCAAGTGTTGTACCACAGAGCAAGGTTCCAGAGTTAGATGAAAGGGCTTTGTTATATGCTGCACCCAAAAGTCACTTGCAGGGACTGTTAATGACAGATTGCTCTGTCCTTAAGCTAAATTTCCATAAAAACTGATGATGTTTTGCATCTACATTATTTCATCAAGGCCAGTTTTATTTAGATTTATATGTGTTGTTCCATCTATGTGGATTCATTTTTGCTGCCAAGTAATACTCTATGTTTAGGATAGACATTAAACACTTGCTATTTGATGGATATTTGGGTGGAGTCTTAGTTACAGATTCTATTGCTGTGAAGCACCATGAACACAAGCATCAGACACTTCCAGGTAGGAGTAAGTCACTGAGGAAGTCAGGTCAGAAACTGAAGGCGACCAGGAAGCTAGAGGTAGGGACTGAGGCAGAAGCTGTGGAGGAACACGGCTTCCTGGTGCTTGGTTCCCACGCCTTGCTTTGTTTGCTTTCTTACATTATTGGGACCTCTGGCCCAGGTCTGGGAGTGACCACAGTTGGCTGGGCCTTCTCACATCAAGCGTTAATCAAGAAAATACCCTCACAGGCCAATCTGGCAGGCTGATTTTCCAATTAAGATTTCCTCTTCTTTTTTGTTGATTGTATATCATCGACAAAACATCAACGAGGGCAGCAAGGGCAGATGGCTTTAAATGTTCCATGATGGAGAAACACTTCTCTGAAGAGTTCTGTGTACAAGATGTTTCACAACTTAACAATGATATGATTTGATTTTTTTAATTTCCTGTTGTACAAAGGTAATTCACATTCAGTAGGAGGTGGTGTTACTTTTCTCTTTGCCATGATCAAATAATGGACAAATACAACTTAAGGAAGGGAAGGTTTACATGGAATTATAGTTTTAGAGAATCAGTCCACCATGGTGGGAAGGGTTACAGACAAGTGTGTAAAGGAGCTGGCCATATTATACCCACAGTCAGGAGGCAGAGAGAGAGAGAGAGATGAATGTGGGTGCTCAGCTGACATCCTTTATGCTTTCTTTATTTAGACAGAGACTCCAGCCCATGGTATGGTCCCAACAGCACCCTGAGTGGATCTCCTCAGTTAAGTTTCCCTGAGAACACCCTTCCACAATAAGTTCCATATGACTCTTTCAGGATGCTGAGCAGGCATGGTGGGCCCTGCTCCCAGGTGTACTGCTTTCAGCTGTATTATTGATCTCATGGTTACTGTACATTAAATAGCTATTGACGTCCATGATTTCCACACTGTAGGCGGGTGTAGTTCAGGGACATTCAATCTAGGCTCAGCTATGGTGTTTGTCAGGTTGCATGCATTAACTGTGGTCTATTGGCGCACACTCTATTCTTCATTTAAAATTAAGGAGTATCTACAGTTCTTCTAGGAGCATGTGTTTCCAGTTCTCTTGAAGAGTTATTGATGCATGTCTATTAAATGTGTGATTAACTTTAGAAAAAACTTTAAGACTCTTCTCCAGAGGATGGAATAAGGCAATGACTTTATGTATATTACCAGAATTCCTTGCTGGACTCAATTTTTGGTGTTGTTGTTGTTTTTGTTGTTTGAAACACAGTTTCTCTGTGAAACCCTGGATATACTGGACATACCTTGTAGACCAGGCTGGCCTCATATTGACAGAGATCTGCCTTCCTCTGTCTCCCGAGTACTGGGATTAAAGTCATGCACCACTATCACCTGGATAAACTCAAATATTAGGAGTATAAATATTCTTTAATTCCTCAAAAAATTTCACTGTTAAGTTATATAATTGTCTTTGAAATGTTTGAGTGAGATTTTGAGTATGGTTTAAAGCATGAGTTAATGATATTTTATTTATTAAAGTTTTGCCTATGAATGGCCAGTTTGTTTTTACTGAATTTTGTTTGAAACACCATCCCCAAATTGGAGCCATCTTAGTGCCATTGGAAGTATCTAGTGGTCTCATTCAAATAGGACTATTTCAGAGGTGTCCCTTTTCCCCTCTGACAACTTGCTATAATGACTATAGCTATTTAAAAACCTTGAAGTCAATCAATCTGTACAATCTAACTTTATCCCTCCTCAAAGTTAGTTTTGAACATTATAGGTTCTTTTTATGGTTAGAGATTTTCAAATCATGTTACTACTGTTTAAGAGAAATAGTTGCAAAGTCATTTGGTGTAATATACATTTCCTATGAGCTATGCTTATCTGTGCCTATTATATTTTTATAAGTAGTGGGTTTTTTTTCACTTACATTTTTGTTAAATTGTTGTAACATAGGTTGAAGGGTGACATCAGAGAGAATCCCTCCCTATCCTTGGGGATAGAAATAGAGACTATGTGAAGCTGACCTTTCATGTAAACGTAATGAAGTCCCCTGTGTCTCTTTACTAGATACCACCAGCTCTTACTCAGAGGAACAACCCTATTCAGAGAAAGTATGCTTTTGGCAGGTTCCCTGGATGGTTTCCAGGAGACATATTGGTAGCCATACTCAGGTAGAAAATATCTGAAACTCTAAAACTCCAGTCAGCAGTTTTAGGATTGCAGTCTGTCTATGAGCAGATTAGGGCTTGAGGGATGATGGTCAGAGAGGCTATCTCAGTCATCTCTGTGAGGAGGATGAACCTTTCACCCAGGGGCCTGGGTTACTGACTCACTCTTTCTACAAACACGTATGTTTTGCCTCTTGTCCTACTTCTCCAGGTGGCAGGATCCTGTATGGGTTCCAGGAATGTTCTCACATGTGCTTGAATTAAGCTTGAGTAATGGGAAGTGTGACAATGGAAATGAAATGTCTCAAGGACAAGTCTTTTTGTAAGACATTTTAGAAGCCTGGCCTGCCTTGGCCTGTTTCAAGAGGATCCATTATCCCTTCCTCATCCTCCTGTGCTCTCACAACACTGCACCATCGATTGCCAGGACTTCCTAGGCCCTGGCATCAGCTTGTACATAGCATCAGTTATGGACAGTTGGACAGTTCCTCTGGGTATAGAGAAATGATCTCGGCTTCCTACCACCCTCAGCACTCCTCCCCTCTGTGTGGATCCTGATCTCCTTCTTTCTCTCCCTCTACGTCCCCTGAAATAGCAGACGTATTGCACACTCTTCTTTCCCTGCTGTTCATTCTGACCTTTTGCCAGCAAATGTGTCCAGACTGATAGGCACTGTAGTTAGGAGCTGGTTCTCCAACAGTGACTATGACAGATGCCTGCCCTTGATGATAAGCTCAGTGATGCAACATAGGAGATACCTTGGCATGGTGGCACATGCATTAAACCTCAGCCCTTGAGAGGGAGGAGCAGAAGGTTTTTATGAGTTTAATCACAGAACAATTTGGAGATCCAAGATGGAGGCACCAAGTGTGCACTATATCAGAACAGCAGGAGAGCAGTGGGAGCAGGGCACTTACTGGCCATGCTGTGGACGCCAATACCACAATATCTGTGTTTCCCTATGGTGTGAGAAACTAATGGGTCCAACCTCACGTCACATGGATAAATGCAGGAAAACTCCCTGGCTCCCACCAACCTCAGCCTCAGGCCACACTCCCGTCCCTACTCTCTGTTAATACCTTTCAGGTACTTGGAGCTGTGCAGCTCCAACCCCGGGCTCCCATTCTCACCACCATGCAGTGGATACTTCCTGGGTACCTTGGCTCATGGCATGAACCTCAGATCTTCCTGTGAAGCGGATACCTTCTGGGATGAGTATCACCAGCTGCTGATCCCTCTGAGAGACCAAGTATTCATAGGAGCCCTGCTGAATCTGGACCATAGGTGGCAAAGCTCAGATGAATCTAAGTTCCAAGAGAACAGTGTCTGCTAAGCCAGTAAAACAAAGCAGCTGCCTTCCAAAGGGACTTGCCCCCTTTACTGCCATCTTAAAAATCCTGAGCCCCCACAGCAGATTGCTAAAGGAAGAGGTAAGAATACAACCAGCAAAACCCAGGAGAGTATGGCTCCACTAGTAACCCCAAACAACAACAGACACGCTAAGCAGCTGAATCTCAGGAAAATGAACATAAAGCTATGGCTCTGCAGTTATTTGAGAAATATAAAAAGGAAATAAATAGATCCTTTCAAGAATTACAGGAAGAAATAAATGAATAGAGGCCATCAAGGACAAATAGGAAACCACAATCAAACAGACAAACAAAATGATTAAAGCAATTCAAGACACAAAATGGAATTAAAATTATTTAAGAAAACACAAACCAAGAAAACCCTGAAAAGAAAAACTTAGAGAAGAGATCAGGAATTGTAGAGGTAAGTATACTAATAGTAACAGAATTCAAAAAATAGAGGAGAAAATCTCAAGGGCTGAAGATACAATTAAAGAAATTAATATATCACTCAAAGACAATTTTAAAACAGAAGATTCTGTGACACAAAACATCCAAGGAGTCAAGGAAACCATAAAAAGGCATAACATCAAAATAATAGCAATAAATGTAAAAGAAGACGCCATGTTTCAAGGACCAGAAAATATTTTCAAGAAAATCATAGCTATTCCTTGATTGTTTAACCATTTCCCCAATTTTATTTGGGCCCCTACAAAAGTATTATTTGTCTCAAATCAGCCAGAAGAAACCTTAAGAGAACGACAGCCCATTTTCCCTTAAGAGGGGTTGAGCAGCCTTTTGGTTGCTTTCTTGGGCTACAGATGTTTATTTTCATGGGGAGTTTGTCTTATTCATAGAGAAAATGAGGTTGGATTCAGGGATGTCTCTCTTTTCCTTTACCT
>OU015749.1:93553890-93629615 GCA_907169655.1 Acomys percivali
GGGGGGTTTCTAGTGGACCCATGCTCTCCTGCATTTTGTTGATTGTGTTCTTACCTCTTCCTCTAGCCATCTGCTGTGGGGACTCAGGATTTCTAAGATGGCAGTAAAGGGTGTAAGTCTCTTTGGGAGGCAGCTGCTTTGTTTTACTGGCTTAGCAGACACTGTTCTCTTGGAACTTAGATTCATCTGAGCTTTGCCACCTATGGTCCAGATTCAGCAGTGTTCCTATGAATACTTGGTCTCCTCAGAGGGATCAGCAGCTGGTGATCCTCAGTGCTATAAGAATGAAGGCTGAGCAAGGCATGAGAAGCAACCAGCAAGCAAAACTCTTTCCTGGCCTCTGATTCAATTCTTGCTTCTGGATTCCAGCCTTGGTTTCCTAACCAGGCATCCTCTATTAATAGGCTACAAACTATAAGATGAAATAAACCCTTTCATCTCCAAGTTGCTTTTTATCATGCTGTTTCATTACAGCAGTAAAAACCATAACTACGACACTTGTTACACTACTAAAGAGAAGTTTCCTTCTCTGTACTGTAACAACAGAAAAATTGTCCTGAGGATGAGAACTCACCAAGCTAAGTCTTCTGCTTGTGAAAGAGACCCTAAGATTGTCTTTCTCCTAGACAGTAAAGGCTTGATGAATTCTTTCTACCGGCTTCAGCTTATAAAAATGGCTGCAACTGTGGGTCCAAGGTGTTATGTTCTACCCCTAGTTGGCAGCTGAGCTTGGCAGTGTCAAGCACATGCCATCAGTATTATATGCCTCAAACATGTTGAAAGTAACATAAACATGACTTAGGAAAATGTATAGTTTCAAATATAGAAGTAGGTTAATAGAAGAAGGGAACTAAAAATCATTATATACATCCATGAAAAACAAAATGAATTTATACGTATGGGGCCAGTTGGAGGAGCATATAGGATCGAGAAACATTATTTACATACATAAAACTCAAAAATAATTTAAAATATTAAAAACTAAAATCCTCTTCTTCCATTGGATGATCACTTGGCACTTTTCTTATAGAATAATGTAGACGTATTTAGTCCCTAATTTTGCATTGGCTATAACTGGTTCCCTTCTGTGTCTATTATCAAGTCAATTAGTTGTTCTTTAAGCTATTATTGGCCATGCCCAAGGCTCATGGTATATACATATTTAATTTATCAAAGTTTTCTATAAAAAACTATAATAACATATGAAGGTAATAGTCTTATAAAATATATGTCAAAATCTCCTTTCTAGTCTTTGCACATTTGTCTTCACTTTATTTTTGTAAATTCCACATGTCCTAAAGTAGATAATTAATTTTTGAAAAACATAAATTATCTTTTAGAGCAATTCAAGATGAGGGAAACAGTCTTTTTCACATTTAGCTTTAGTCTGTTATCTCTTTTTTTAGCGCTTATTTTGTACATCTAAGCCTTTATTTGCTGTCATCTTTCATCTATGTTCAGAACTTCCTTAACATTGTTCTAGTACCATTGACAGGGAGTTATTGCTCATCCTATCTTCTGTTTGAGTATTTCTCCTGCCTATCCATTGCTTTCTACATAGCATAGTTTCTGATGAATGTTCTGGGTCTTTCCTGTCTTTTATTATCAACAATAAATTGCCCTGTTTTCTTCATCTTTCATTATTTTTCAGAAGTTTGAAGGTCTTATTGTAATTTCCAATATTAATTCTATTTTTTATTCTTTCAGATTTGCTGATTCTGTATTTTATATTTTTAATATTTTGGCAACAATAGTGACTATATTACTTCCTTAAATATATGTTCTAACCATTTTTTTCATTATACCTGAAAACCCATCATATATACTAAAATATTTGGTATTTTTCATAACTGTAAGATTCTGTGTACTGGTCTCTCCTTTCAGCCATATTTTTTCTTACTATGTATGTTTGTATAGACGAGTGGTAATTGAAGAAGGATGTCATGTATCCCAATCTGGCCTCCTACTTGCTGTCAAAGATGACACTGAACTTTGGATTTTCTAGTGTCTAATTCTATATTGTTAGTATTAAATGTATATGTTACAACATCAAGTTTTGTGTGATGCTTCTCATTGAACTCAGGGTTTTAGACATGCTAGACAAGCATACTACCATCTGAGCTATACTCTTAGTGACATACTCTCATGTATATTTATGTTAAATTCACTTGCCAGTAGAGAATCAAGGCTTGCATCATTTGCTCAAAGCCTGCTAACATTGAGACCATGTGTCTTTTATATAGAAACATTTTCAAATAAGATTGTTCATATGCAATAAACCTGGATTCAGCATGAAATGTGTATGAAAACAGGCAGGGCCTGAATTCTCTGTCAGATACTTTTTGGAAATGTTACAAAGAAGATTGTTTTGTTCACAGTGAAGATTGCTCAGTTTCCTTCATCTCCCTGGTCTAGTGAACCATTCTGTGGTCTCATTTAAATTTCACAGAAATGCTTTAAAATATTAGCTTTAGGTCTGGTGCAGGATTAAGGGCTCTTAAAAACTTGGTATGCAAATGTGAGGACTTGTGTTCAATCCCAGGATCCCAGAGTTGAAGAAGAGAAGTGACTACTGAAAGTTTCCTTCTGATTCCCACATGTATGCCATTGTTCCCCAACCATAGGAGCTAAAAAATGGCGTATATGACTTTTGTGAAGACAATGGCCAACAACAATAGTGTGGGTACCTACAACCATGCCCTCTGATGTGTGTGTGTGTGTGTGTGTGTGTGTGTGTGTGTGTGTGTGTGTTTTAATTCCTGGGCACATACTCTTGACCTTTCTTACTCTTCATGCTTAAAGTCTACATTAAAATGATATTTGCTTTTTAAAAGAAGGGTTTTTTACTATGTATATTCACTTATTTTGTGTTTTGTGTGAACCTCACATAATATGGACCCAGGAGTAATTGGCTGTCTTTACTTGGTCCCCTTTCCAATGTGGCTGTATTGAATACAATGTGACTGCTGTCTATGTTTTCACTAGTGCTAGTTTATTTAGTGGAACAATTTGTGGAAGAGTACTTAGTTAATGAGGACTGCCAGGTTCAGAATTCAACCTCAACATCTCTGTAAGAAGGTAAGGTAGTTTATGTGTCTATCAAAATAACTGTTTTTAAACAAATTAATCTGTAATTGAATACAGTCCTTTAAAAACGTTCAGCTTTTTTATCTTTCTCCACATACACCTTACAAGCCTGATTCATCTGAGACACAGACAGTGAAGCAGCAGAAGTGAGATGGGAGTGGGCCACAAACCACATTATCTGCCATGCCAAGGAGGCCTATAGGACACCCAAGCAGCTTTGGGCTTGGAGCTCTCACAGCCTGCTCCTCACCTGTCTGACCCAAATGGGACTCAGACAATGAACCCAGCAGAGCTGAGCTGGGTATGGGGTTCCAACCCTTATTGTCCACCAGTGTGAGGAGGCCTCTGATGAGCTCTGTCAAGCAGCCTTCGGGTTAGAGCTCTCTTTGAATGCTCCTGACCTGCCTAGCCCACCTGAAGCACAGACAGCCACCCCATCAGAGGGACCTCCAGGCATGCTAACAGCAGAGACAACCAGAATGATAGAAGCCAGTGTAAGAACACAAGCAATAAAACTCCAATTAGAATAAACTACCTTTCATATGTCAATAATAATAATATGATAATAAATAATAGAGTCAGCCTTGAATAGAATATTCCACTAGCTTATATATACCTTGGCTTAAGCATCTTACATATGTTGCTATCCTTAAATCTTTTTATGTCCCACGGCCAGGTCATGCTTTGAACAGTTTGAACAAAGACAGGAGGCTGCAAATCTGGGAAGATGGGAGATTTGCACAAGAAGCACACTGCCAGAATTATCTCTGAAGTACACAAATGTTGTTCTTTTGTGATGAGTTGTTAATGAGGATCACCTTGCCCATGTGCAAGAATATGTTTTTCTCTATAAGAACATGGGGGATATAATGACAGACCAGAATTTAATGATGGTTGTGAACCTAAGTCATCCTCCTTGACTGTCCTTTAGATGTATGTGTTTGATGTGGGAGTGTAATGGCTGGTCTATCCTGGTGAATAAATTATATTATATTTCAGCATCCTAAATTTCATTTCTCTGTAACAGGCCTGTTTAGCATACTACTTATCTTCTGCATTGTGTGATTTAATGTCTCCTAAGCAAATCTGTTAACATCAGTTCTATCATTCTACATCTCTTCTATACCAGAGAGAGTCAGAGGACAGAGCACTCAGAGCACAGACTCAGCAAGACTCACTTTATATAAAACCCCACACTGGATGGAGCAGCCAATGGGATCCCTTGCCATGTACTGAGCAGATGGCCTGGGTAGAAAAAGAGAGCCCAGATCCAAATCATCATTGCTCTGTTTGCCTCTATTCTGTCACCCAGTGGCTGAGGAACATCTTTCTGACAGCTATTTACTGATTTTATTTTCTTTTATTTTTTTAGGTTATATGAAAATATGACTTTAGTTTATTTCATGATTTTTCTTCTTTAAATTTTTATTTAATTAACTTATTCAGATTACATCTCATTTGTTATCCCCTCGCTTGTATCTTCCCATTCTCCCTCCCTCTCTTTTTCATCCTATTCCCCTCCCCTAGGTCTGTGTCAGAGGGGACCTTGTTCCCACTATAAGATCACAACCTATCAGGTATCTTCCTGATAGCCTACTTACTCTTCCTCTAAGTTTCACCAGGTCTCCTCACCAAGGGGGAGTGGTCAAATAGGGGGCACCAGAGTTCAAGTCTGAGCTGGTCCCTGATCTCCACACAATTGTGGAGAGTGTGGTAGCCATTGGCTAGATCTGGATAGGGGTTCTAAGTTTACTGCATGCCTTGACCTTGGTTGGTACAGTAGTTTGAGCTGACTCACCTGGGTCCAGCTCTGCCAGCCTTAATGGTCTTCATGTAGGCTTCTAGGACCCTCTGGATCCTTCTATTTCCCCAGTATTCCTTACCTCTTTCACCTAGAATCCCAATAGGAAATCCCAGTATCTATCCCAATCTCTGGCTAAGTAAAGACTTTCAGGGGACATCTCTGTTGGGCTAGTGTCCAATTATAAGTGAGTATTTGCCATGTGTGTCTTTTTGGGTTAACTCACTCAAGATGATCATTCCTAGTTCCATCCATTTGTCTGAAATTTTCAGGATTTCTTTGTTTTTAATAGATGAATAGTAATGTACCAGTTTCTTTATCCATTCTTCGACTGAGGGACATCTAGGTTGTTTCCAGGTTCTGGTTATTACAAATAGGGCTGCTATGAACATGGTTGAGCATATTTCCTTGTGTGTTAGAGAATCTCTTGGGTATATTCCAAGGAGTGAAATAGCTGGGTCTTGACGTAGCCCTATTCCCAGTTTTCTGAGAAAGTACCAGATTGATTTCCAAAGTGGTTTACTGATTTTCAAATGCGGACTTGTGGCTGTGAGACCCATGGGAATTCTGACAACTAGTAGCTGATGAACCTGAAGGACACTGTACCACAACTTTATATTGTGATATTAATATTAATATGAGATTTGGGGGATAGAGGATAAAGGAAATTTTATGATTTAAGAGTAATATGTCTGTGTGTCAAGTTGACCTAGCCGACAAACATGATGTTCTCCACCGTTGAGTGGAGAGTGAGATCTGATTCTCACACGAACTCTGGTGCCCCTTTTCTGACCACGCCCCCTGGATGGGGAGGCCTGGTGGCACTCAGAGGAGGGATAGCAAGTTACCAAGAAGAGACTCGATATCTAAGAGCATATGTAGGGGGAGGAGGTCTCCCTCAATCACAGACATAGGGGAAGGAAAAGGGGGGAAATGGGAGGGAGGGAAGAATGGGAGGAAACAGGGGAAGGGCTAACAATTGAGATGTAATCCGAATAAATTAATAATTTAAAAAAAGAAGCTAATTTTGTTGGCTAGTTTTTATGTCAATTTGACACTAGCTAGAGTCATGAAGGAAGGAGAATCCTCAATTGAGAAAACATCTGCATCTTTTGACCAGTGGGCAATTGATTGATGTGGGATTTCCAATTCACTGTGGATGGTGCCACCCCTAAGCTGGTAGTCCTGAGTGCTAAAAAAAGAAAACAAACACAGACAAGAAAACAGGATGAGCAAGCCATGAATACAAAACCAGTAAGCCGCACTCCTCCATGGCCTCTGCTTGAGTTCTTGTCTCCAGAAACCACCCTTGATTTCCTCCCCTGACTTCTCTGTATAATTAGCTACCAAATGTAAGATGAAAAAAAAAATTTCCTCTCCAAGTTGCATTTCATCACAGCAGTAAAACGTTTAGGTAAGACAGTTGTTACACTATTAAAGAGAAGCCTCCTTCCCTGCTTTGGAACATCTAGAAAACTGTCCTCAGGATAAGAACTCAACCAATTAAGCTTTCTACTTGTGAAAGAGACCCTAAGAGTGTCTTACTCCTAGATAGTGAAGGCCTGATTAATTATTTTTACCAGCTTCAGTTTACAGAAGCTATTGCAACTGTGGTCCAGGGTCTTATGTTCCACTCCAAGCTGACAGCTCAGCTTGGCAGTGTTAGGTACATAGTACTAAGTCAGGAGGCATGAAAGATCCATGATTGAGGGGTCTCATAGAGAGGAAGTTTGGATTTTAAGACTGTTTCTGGGGCCAGGCAACATGTAGCAAGGTTGAAGCTATTGCAAGAATTTCTCTGGAACAATGTATGATATAAGCAAAATATTTCATTGTAACTTATATTAGTTCATCAACTCCTTGCCTTTGCTGATACTTTTAATATCACTTGAAACAATAAATAATGTGTATTACAATTAATTGCAAAATAATGAGATCATTATAATTTCATTTGTGTGGGATCGTATCTACAATTTGGTAGATTAAAAGTATATTTGCTATTTTGATAGAGTTGCTAAAATGCAATATACAGAGAGAGAGTGTTGACAGTGGGATCGGTTCTTTTTTTTTATTAATTTATTCACTTTACATCCCAATCATAGCCCCCTTCTTTATCTCCTCCTGGTACCATTGTCCCTTCCTCTTCCCTCTTCTCCCCATTCTTGTCCCCTAGTCTTCAGAAAAGGGGAGCCTTCCTCCCTTACCAACTGATCCCAGACTATCAAGTCTCTGCAGGACTGCCTGAATCCTCTTAGGCCAACTCTCCTGGGGAAAGTGATCCAAGATCAGGCAACAGCATCCATGGTAGAGACAGCCCCTGGTCCCCTTAATAAGTGACCTACATGGAGACTGAGCTGCCTATCAGGTACATCTGAGCCAGGGACCTCTTCCTCACCATGTCTGGGCCTTGATTGGTGAATCAGTCTCCACAGGCCCCACTGGGCCCAGATTTGTTAAATCTGTTGGTCTTCTTGTGGAGCTACTGTCCCCCCTCTGAGTCATTCTATACCCCCACTCCTCCATAAGACTCCCTGTGATCTGCCCAAAGTTTGGCTGTGAGCCTCAGCATCTGCTCTGATCCCTTGCTGGATGGAGTCTTTCAGAGGACATCTATAGTAGGCTCCTGTCCTATTCCCTCTATTCCAATGTCTATCCTATTTGCCCTTCTTAATGAAGCATGCTCCCTAGGGTCCTCCTTGTTATTTAACTTCTTTAGGTCTGTGGATTGTAGTGTGTTTATCCTGTATTATGTGACTAATATCTGCTTATAAGTGAGTATATACCATAAAACCCAGGGTCATATGTCACCACTCAAAACCAGCTATCCTCCCACAGAAAGCCCTGAAAATACTAACACACCTGAAGTGCAAGAAAGTGATCTTAAATCTGAGGTTATGAAAATAATAGAAGCCTTAAAGGAGGAAAATCAATCCCTGAAAAAAATAGAGAAAAATGCATTCAAACGGATGAAGAAATTGAATAAATCTTTTAAAGAATTACAGGAAAATACAAATGGGAGAAATAAATAAATAAAACTCTTCAAGACCTAAAAAAGGAATTAAAAGCAATAAGGAAAACACAATCTGAGGTGATCCTGGAGATGGAAAACCTAGAGACGAGAACAAGAACCACAGACATAAGCGTCACCCACAGAATACAAGAGATGGAAGAGAGAATATCAAATGTAAAAGATACAGTTGAAGTAATTGATACATCAGTCAAAGAAAATATTAAAACTAAAAAAATCCCTGACACAAAACATCCAAGAATTCTGGGACACTATGAAAAGACCAAATCTACAAGTAATAGGAATAGAAGAAGGATATGACTCCCAGCTCCAAGGCCCAGAAAATATTTTCAACAAAGGCAAAGAAGAAAACTTACCTAACCTGAAGAAAGAGATACCTATAAACATACAAGACGCTTACAGATTCCAAATAGATTTCCCAGAAAAGAAAATCTTCCCACCACATAACAATCAAAACACTAAATATGCAGAAGAAAGAAAGAATATTAAAAGCTGCAAGGGAAAAAAGCCAAGTCACATATAAAGGCAAACCTATCAGAATTACACCTGCCTTCTCAACAGAGATGATGAAAGCCAGGCAGGCATAGGCAGATGTCATGCAGATAATAGGAGACCACAGATGTCAACCCACACTACCATACCCAGCAAAACTTTCAATAACCATAGGTAGAAAAGGCAAGATATTCCATAGCAAAACCAATTTTATATAGTACCTGTCCACAAATCCAGCCCTACAGAAGATATTAAAAGGAAAACGCGAACCCAAGGAGACTAAGTACCACTTAGGAAAACACAGGAATTAAATAACCCCACATCCACAAAAACAAAAGAAAGGAAACACACACACACACACACACACACACACACACACACACACTACCACCAACAATACCAAAATAACAGGAATTAACAGCCACTGGTCATTAATACTTTTCAACACCAATGGCCTCAATTCTCCAATTAAGAGACACATGCTAACAGAATCGATTCAAAAATAGTATCTACCATTCTGTTGTATACAAGAAAAACACCTCATCAATAAAAATAGACATTACCTCAGAGTGAAGGGCTGGACAAAGATATGCCAAGCAAACAGACCCAAGAAGCAAGCTGGGGTAGCCATTCTAATATCTAATAAAATAGCCTTTCAAACAAAACTAATCAAAAGAGAAGGAGAAGAACACTTCATCTTCATCAAAGGAAAAATACACCAAGATTACATCTCAGTTCTCTATGCCCCATATGCAGGAGCACCCACATTCATAAAAGAAACATTACTAAAGCTTAAATCATACATCAAACCCCACACATTAGTAGTCGGAGACTTTAATACCCCACTCTCACCAATGGACAGATCATTGAGACAGAAACTAGAGAAATAATGAAACTAATAGGCATCATGAATCAAATGGACCTAACATATCTACAGACCATTTCACCCAAACACAGAAGAATATACCTGCTTCTCAACACCTCACAGAACTTTCTCCAAAATTTACCACATACTCAGTCACAATGCAAACCTCAACACATACAAGAAGATTGAAATAACCCATTGCATCTCATCAGAGTACCATGGGTTAAAGCTGGACCTCAACAACAGAAACAACAGAAACCTACCATCTCAAGTAAACTGAACAAAAGAAATAAAGAAAGAAGTTAAAGACTTTCTAGAATTCAATGAAAATTAAAGCACAACATACTCAAACTTATGGGACACAATGAAAGCAGTGCTAAGAGGAAAGTTCATAGAACTAAGCACCTTTATACAGAAATTGGAGAGATCCCATACTAGCAATTTAGCAGTACACCTGAAAGCTCTAGACTAAAATGAAACAAACAAGCAAAAGTGGAGTAGACGACAAGAAGTCATCAAACTCAGGGTTGAACTCAATAAACTGGAAAGAAAGAGAACAATACAAAGAATCAATAAAACCAAGAACTAGTTCTTTGAGAAAATCAACAAGTTAGACAAACCCTTAGCCAAACCAACTAAAAGACAGAGGGAGAGTATCCAAATTAACAAATTCAGAAATGAAAAGGGGGACATAACAACAGACACCTAGGGAATCCAAAAATTCATCAGGTCTTACTCCAAAAGCTTGTATTCCACAACATTTGAAAATCTAAAAGAAATGGAAGATTTTCTTGATATATTTCAATTACCAAAGCTAAATCAAGATCAGGTAAACAGTTTAAAAAGTCTTATAACCCCTAAGGAAATAGAAGCAGTCATTAAAAATTTTCCTAACCAAAAAAAAGCCCAGAGACAGTTGGTTTTAACATAGAATTCTATCAGATATTCAAAGAAGAGTTAATACCAATACTCCTCAAACTATTTCACAAAACAGAAACAGAAGGAACATTACCAAACTCATTCTATGAAGCCATAGTCACCCTGATACCCAAACCACACAAAGACTCAATGAAGAAAGAGAATTTCAGACCAATTTCACCCATGAATATTGATGCAAAAATATTCAATAAAATACTTGCAAACTAAATCCAGGAACACATCAAATGAATTATACACCATGATTAAGCAGGCTTCATCCCAGTAATGCAGAGACTTTAGGGGTGAGAAGCCTGGGAGAATGAGGAAATAGAAGGATCCAGAGGGTCCTGGAAAACTACAGGCGGGTCTGGGCCCTGGGGTCCTCCTCAAACGATGGCACCAGCCAAGGAAAATATAAGCAGTAAACTTCGAACCCCTAACCAGACTAGCCGATGGACAGGACATTCTCCATCGTTAAGTGGAGAAGGAGATCTGACTTTCACATAAACTCTGGTGCCCCATATTTGACCATGTCTCTTGGATGGGGATGCCTGATGGCACTCAGAGGAAGGATAATAGGTCACCAAGAAGAGACTCGATACCCTATGAGCACATACAGCGGGAGGAGGTCCCCCTCAGTCACAGACATAGGGGAGGGGAGTAGGGGGGAAGCGGGAGGGAGGGAAGAATGGGAGGATACAAGGGATGGGCTAACAACTGAGATGTAATATGAATAAATTAATAAAAAATAAATAAAATCTATCTATGTAATCCACCATATAAACAAACTGAAAGAAAAAAAATCACATTATCATCTCATTAGATGCAGAAAAAGCCATAGACAAAATACATCACCTCTTCATGATAAAAGTCTTGGAGAGACAGGAATACAAGGTCCAAACCTAAACATAATAAAGGCTATATACAGAAAGCCAATAGCTAACTCAAATTAAATGGAGATAAATTTAAAGCAATTCCACTAAAGTCAGGACTAAAACAAGGCTGAGCACGCTCTTGGTTTCTATTCAATATACTACTTAAAGTTCTAGCTACAGCAATAAGACAACTCAAGGAGATCAAGGGAATACAAATTGGAAAAAGTCTTCCAGAAACAACATAACTGATGCTCTTATGAACTCACATAGACAGGGGCAGGATGCTTATGATCTCACTGGTTCAAACCAACTAGGATCCCAGAACAGAGACGGGGAAATTCTACATTGGGTCCAATGTGCTATTGATACATGCTGTTGAAGCAAAAACTCAGTGTTGTTCAGCGGACTATATCAACCACATTCCAGGGCAGACCTCAAGTGTCAGGGTATTTGGTCAAGAAAAAATAAATTCTCTGTTTGTGTGTGTTTGTTTTCTTTAGTATTTTTCTTGGTTTTTTTTTTTTCAATTTTCATTTTTTGAGATTTTGTGGGTTTTTTACTTTCCCTTTTTAAAAAGATAGAGAGAGATAAGAAGCATATGAATGAAATTAAAAGGTTAGGGAAGTGGAAAGGGTGTGAGCTACATGGGGAGATGGGGGGAAAATTACCAGATTGTATCGTATGAAATAAAATAATCTGGAATAACTGAGAATGTTGGGAGTAGAGATTGAGATAGAAGTAGGAGTCATATGGTAGGAGACAGAGGATGAAAAAGATAAGAAATTGGAGAAAGGGCACAGGGCCCAGGAAGGTAGAAGGATATAGTAGGCCCAGCAGAGGCAAGAGGAGAAAGGAGATATGGGGACAGAAGGATGAGGGATTTAGGGATCACCTCTGAATGTAGGAAGGTTCTAATTGCTGCTGCTCAACACCTCAAGCACTGAAATCTGTGACAATCAGAATATCTGTCCACCTGCAGATAGTCCCCACTAACTGCCAGAATCTCCCAGTTTTCAAGAATCCCTCCAGCAAGGAGGGGATCAGAAGTAGCAGAAGAAGGTGCCATCCCTTTGTAGTGGGGTCCTATGACCAAAGACAGAGAAGACAGAGCACTCAGGGCCCAGCCTCAACAACAACACTTTATATATAACCCCAGACTGCTGAGAGATGATTTATGTGTTCTTAAAGCCCCTCAAACAGATGTCAAAGACAATAAATAAACTGTGACCTCTTAGGGCCAAGATAATGTATAGCATCTCATGCTGAGGTGGAAACAACACCATGGTAAATCCAGACAACATCATTATTTACAAAAGAAAAGTCTTTAAACATAGCATTGTAAACTATACTCTCTGAGCTATGTTTAAAGGGAGCAGATCTGGGAAACTGCTGGAGAATGACACAACAGCCACTAATTCCTATATATACCCATCCTAAAGACGGTTTATTGAGACTTCCCATTGAGAGTCTTATATCCACACTTACATTCTATTAAGTCAGGGGCCTGCCCTTTTGTAACAGCTCCACAGCCTGGAAAATTCAGGTCACAAGTCTTCTGAGGTTCTAGTTCCTATCATCAATAAATGAAATGGGTTTATAAACACATGTTCTTCCTATAGGGCTAGGGGAGCAGGAGAAGCTTCAGTGTTAGATACAGATGATATTCTTGCTTAGCCTAGATGTGCGTTATGCTTCATAGTGGATTAAAATAATGGAGACATTACTTTTATTATCTGGATAGTATCTACTTATATTTAAATACAAGATAAAATAACTGGGGAGACATAAAGAATCAATCTCTCTCTCTCTCTCTCTCTCTCTATCTATCTATCTATCTATCTCTATCTTTCTCTGTATGTGGGGGGATGTGTGTGTGTGTGTGTGTGTGTGTGTGTGTGTGTGTATAAAACACACACATATACATATATATTCAATGGGACACATTTTCCAATGCAGTTTGAGTACAGGATGAGAAGGTAGGACTCCTCTATCCAAGGACTTGAATTGATTACCAAGACATAGGGCTGTAGGTTGATTTTATTCTCCCTGTTCTACAATGACTACCCTTACTAATGTTGCTAGTTATCTCTAATGACAAATCTCATTGTCTTTGCATAACCAGAGAGATTGTCCACTTATAAGTAATGGTAATGATAATTTTAAGCACACAGGAAGATGTGCACAGATTAGAGACAAACATAGTGCAAAATTTTATATCAGGGACTTGAGCATTCATGGATTTTGCTATCAGAAGTTCAATGCAGTGGGTTTCCTGTTATAATACAGTGAGATTACTATATCTACTCTACACTTTGATTTCTTTTGAACAATGTATGAAGTAAGCAAAATGTTACATTGCAACTTTGTAGCATGCTTTAGCTAATCAAATCTTTGTGTTTATTTGTACTTTTAATATCACTTGCAAAAATGTTGAATTGGAATATAATACATTATTATAATTTCATTTGGTTGTGGTTATATCTGTAAAATAATTTCATATATGCAGAATTGGTGGATTAAAAAGTATTTGCTATTTTGATAGACTTGCTAAAATGCAATCTACAAGAAATGTATATATATTATATATATTCTTGTTATATTGACAATCTGATAAGTTCTTGAACAGTAGTAAAATTGAACACATTTTGTTTATTTAATAGCTATTTGTATTTACTTTATGGGGAAATTTATATCTAACTTATTTCTCTGTTAGATTATTAGTGGGTTGTTTTTCTTTTTACAAACTCATTGTACATTAGGGAGGTTAACAATTGGTTCAGGATACGACTTGACTTTTTCCCTAAAAGAAATGTTTTTATTTTTAGAGATATCATTGTCATCATCATCATCATCATCATTATTTACCATTGGAAATTATAATTTAATTATGTCATATATCACACATACACACAAAACCACCTTTGTTTTGTTTTAAATCCATGTGGTCTTTTCATTTAAGAACTTTAGGTTTTTGAGTACTATTATAAAAGTCTTTCCAAATTTTGTTTTCTTTTGGTTTTTGAGACAGGGTTTTTCTTGTAGTCCTGGATGTCCTGGACTTGCTTTGTAGACCAGGCTGGCCTCGAACCCACAGAGATCCACCTGCCTCTGCCTCCTGAGTTTTGGGATTAAAGTTGTGCACCCGGCAGTCTTTCCAAAATTTATAAAAGATTCTACATTTTTTATGATATTTTTATGTCTTACCATTTCTTAGTATCAGAAGGGGACAAAGGACAAGTGTCCACTGTGGTTGGAATACATTTAACAAGCAGAAATAATGGGAAATGGCCATTAATTTCCATTTAGGGAGAGCTATGTGTCAAGGCTCACTTTCAAGAGAGGTGTACATTCACTGGTGTAAGATGGAGGCATAAAAGAGAGATGTGCCTGAGGATTGATACTGGGTATTTCCAGCTGTAATTTGTTATTGGAGACTTGGAAGTAGAAGGGAATATATGCAAGTAGTACTAAGCTTTTGAAGAGCCCGAGTTCAATCCAGGTAAATAAAGATTCCTGCAAAATACACGGAGAAGTCACCAGAAAAAAAGAAAGGGGAGGGAAGAGAGTTTTGTGTAGAATACAGCATAACAGTGTTCAAGGGGGGGAAAGGAAATAAAATGGAATCCTATAAAAACTCGAAATCTGAAAATTGTTGTCCTGTTTCTCTGCAATTATTCTGCATGTGGTCTCTCTAATGCCCAGACCCTCAATCCTCAGGTGTGAGCTGCAGTGTCCTAGTGAGACTGGAGGGCAGTGGTTTAGTGACTAGCACCCCCAAGACCTCCCTCCACTCCCCTTGTGGACACTTACCCTCCACGGAGCAGAGAATAGATAAGGTCAAAATGAGCAGTGTGCCGATTTTTGTCACTGGATTCATGTTGGCTGATAGAAGGTAGCTTGAGATATTGTAAAGGATCATCACTTGCTCCCTTTATAAAGCTGGAGAACAGGAAGAAATCTCCCAGATAGGCCCAAGGAGGAAATGCCATTTCCCAGCAACTCTCACAGTTGGGGCATTCGAGGGTGAAGGAAGAAATGGGGGTGCTTCTTCAGAGGCATTTCCAGTGAGCTCCTTCTTGGGATCTGAGCAGAGTCTGGGTATTCCCTGCCCTGGCTCTTCGAGGATTAAAGCTGGGACCATGCCTCCTCCACACTCAGCCTTGTCTCACAGAGCCTGCCTCTCTGAGGTTGACTCTAGGAAAATGAACTAGCCTAGTCCCAACCTCACTCTGAGCCATTCAGCTCCATTCTAGAGCAAAGTTCTAGAAGAAAATTTCATGCTTGTTACCCCTGTGGCTACCCCAGCTTCTCAGAGAGATTTACTTGCTTCGTGATACTGCCATCTCTGATGGGATGCACTCTCCCCAGCCCCATTACAGTTGTTATCAGGTCCTGTTACTTTTATTTTCCAGGTGACCTTGGTTTTGTGTAGCTCCATTGTCTAGGCTTCATTTAAAACCAATAACCATTAAGATCTTTTCTGTTCCCTTGCTGGCCATGTCCTCTGTTGGGATTAGGCATGTGGCACGTTCTAAGACCTTAACAGACAGCCCCACCCCTTTCCTTCTGCACACTTTTTATATATCAGATGCTAAAAACAACTCTTGGGGTTATAATAATTATCATTTCTTCAGATTAAACGATAAGCTCAGAAAGGTTCAGGAATATATCACACAGAAGCTAACAATTTATAAGGGATGTGAACCCATGACTGTCTGTAACAAAGTTATGTTTTAGAAAAAAATTGTCCTATTTAAAATTTATAATTTTTCTGATTAGTGGGATTAATTCTCAACCCTTGAAAAACAGACTACCTTTTAATTACATCTTAGTACAAAGGCAAAGCAGATCTCAAAGCCTGAGGGGTACTGATCAGGATCTCATATTTTATCTAGAACAGAGAGCAAACTCATTTTTCTGCTTCACTAACAAAGTTTAAAAGAAATCGCTTCTGCTACTGACATAGAGAAACAAGGAAATGCTCCTGGAGGAAAAAGACTCCACAGCTGCTGGGAACTTCCCATGAGCTCACTGCGCGAGTAGCATACACCCCCAAAATATGTGACTTAGTTCCATAGTGGCTGCTAATTTGCTATCTGACTGAGGGATCATAACCTGTACCTAAGTCAAGTCTATCACCCTGTTCTCAATAAGCCAATTAAAAGACACAAATTAGAAGTGGAAAGCCTTGTACTCTATGAACACCATCTATAAGCAGGAAACAACAGAAATATCTTATAACATTACTAAATGTGCCTCAACCATGGGAATGGATTCATTTGAAAACCACTCTTAGATACTTCAGGTCTGCCCAAGTCATAACAAGAGTACTCTACAATTTTCAAAATAAATAAATTAACCAAGTACATCATTTTTACTAGTATCCTAGTTACTGATGTATTGCTCTGAATAGATACCATGACCAAGGCAATTTACAAAAAGAAGCATTTAATCGTGGGCTTGCTTATAGTTTGAAAGGGTTAGCCCATGATCATCATGGCAGGAAATATGGCAGCAGGCAGAGACAGGTTTTTGTTGAGCAGTAGCTGAGAGATCACATCTGATCCATAAGATCAGGCAGAAAAAGAGCAAGGCTGGGTATGGCTTAGGCTTTTGAACCCTTAAAGTCACAGTAACACGCCTCCTCCAACAAGGCTACACCTCTTACTCCTTCCCAAATAGTTCCACTAACAGGAAGCCAAACACTCAAATATATGAGCCTCTGGAGGCCATTTTCATTCAAACCACCACAACCCACTCCCTGGCTCACATGGGCTTGTAGCCATATTATAACACAAAATGCATTTAGTACAACTTCAAAAGTCCTATGGTCTTAAATACTCTCAACACTGTTTCAAAGTTCAAAGTCTTTTTTGAGACTCAAGGCAATCTTTTAACTGTAACCCCCTGTAAAAATCAAAATGCAGATTATGTCCTTGCAAATACAATGGCCCAGAATATACATTACCAATAAGAAAGGGAGGAAAGGGGAAACAGTGAAGAAATACTAGACCAATATGAGACCAAAAAGTAGCAGAGCAGACCCTAAATTCTATATCTCTTTGCCCCATATCAAAGTCTCCTTAGATACCTCTTCTCATCTCTCATCTCTTCCAGTATTGTTGGAATACAAAGTGTATTGCTGCAATACACTTCTCCCTCTCTTGAGCTGCTTCCATACCCTTTCTGCAGCTTTCTTTGGCAGGTATCTCACAGCTCTGACATCTCCAAATTCTCAGGATCTTCAACACAGTCTAGGCTACGCCTATACAGTTTCATTAAATGGCCTCTCTAGATCAACATTCAGCAACTCCCCCGCCACACACCTGGCTTCAGTAGCTTTCCCCTCTACTGTATCTTCAGAACCATGTTGCCAAAGTTGCCAAGTTCTGCTTCCTCCTGGGGCTAGGACCTGCCCCCCTTCTTGGATTATATTTGCCATAGGATTTTTGTTGTTTAGGCCATTCCCTTTCTGGGATGAAGGATGGATTATCTAGGTGGGAACTTTCCACTCCCTTTTCTCTAGTTAGCATCGGTACTTTCTTTAAACTTCTCATCTCTTTAAGCATAAGGCTTGACTCCAACATTACATTCCCTGATGTGTTTTTCTCTCCAAACTAAACATTTTGTATTTATTTTTGATCTGGCTGTTGATTTTTATTGTAGATCTCCATTAGGAGTGACAACTAATAGCCATGTGACACAGTTAATACTAGGTTGTCTTGGTATCTCCTCTGCCAATGACATTGGTCCAAAACTCTACAATTTAGCATCAGAGAGATTCTTAAGACCAGGACAGAAATCAGCCACATTTTTGCCAAAATACCATAAGGATGATCTATAGCCTGGCCAATACTGTTCCATTCTGAAATCTTTGGAGGTTGGCCTCCACAGTCCACATTGTTCTTAACACTGCTGCCTTGCATGCTATTTAACCCTCCCACTCTCTTGATTCCCTCAGCCAGACACCCCCTGCCCAAGCACATGCCACATCTACCAGACCAGATAGGCCATCTGCCAGGAGACCTCCCTTACTCTCTTGGTTCCCTCTGGCAGACACTCCCTGCACATCTACCAGAACAACCCACAACTCCAGCAGATATCCCCTACCCAAGCATAGGCCATGCCTTCCAGAAGCCAGGCAATCCCCCCATCCCCACTTTCACAATTCCCTCAGTCGGACAACACCCACCACCCACTCCCTGAACCCCACCCAACCACAGGCCATGCCTGCCAGAAGGCCAGGTAGGCCTGCCCCCTCCCCACCCCATGGACCTCCTTGACTCAGTTCTTTCAGACAGATGATCCCTGACCAAACACAGGACCTTTCTACAAGATTAGATAGGCTACCCACTGAGGGACCTCTCCTTCACTCTAAGTTCCCTTAAACAGACACTCCCTTCCCAACCACAAACCATGCTTTCCAGAAAAGCAGGTAAAATAGCTCCCCAATGACCTCTACCACTCTCTTGGTCCCCTCAGACAGATACCCCCTGCTCAAACACAGGCCAAGACTGCCAGAAGGCCAGCCCCCAACTCCAGCAGATACCACTTGCCCAAACACAGACCATGCCTGCAAGATGACCAGGTAGGCTGCCCACCTGTGGATCTCCTCCACTTTTGGTGTGCCCCTCCAAAACTTCTCCAATTACCCTCCCCTCTTTGTCACCTAATCCAAGCCCACAACTCAGGTGGATACAGTCTGCTGGGCCAGAGGCCACAATGGCCACCAGAACTCCAGATAGGCCATGCACACACAGACATCCTCCACTTTCTCTGTGCCTCCTACCCTAAATACCCTTCCATTTCTTACCACTTTGTCTTCAATCTCCAACTCTAGTGGAGACCCCATGCCCAAACACAGACCACATAGGCCAGAAGACCAGAGAGGAAACAGAAACCAAGGAATGAAACACCCATCCAACAAAGACAAACCTAGAAATTGACACCTAAACCTATAATCATCCCAAAACCAGATTCCTCTTCACCAGTCTTAAGACCAAAATGAACAATTTCCAGGGAAATATGTGACCACCAGAGCCCAGTTATCCTACAACAGCAAGCCCTGAATATTCTAACACAGCTTATGTATGAAGATGATAGACATTCTTAAAGAAGAAGAGAATAAAATCCCTTAAGGAAACTGAAGAAAAGACAAAAAAATTAAAGGAAATTAGTAAATCCCTTAAAGGAAGCAGATAAAACAAACAGTTGAAGGAAACAAAAGTGTTCAATACATGAAAATGAAAATTTTTTTAAAAATCACAAACTGAGGGAATCCTGAAAATGGAAAATCTAGGTGATAGAACAGAAACTACAGATGCAAGGATCATCAATAGAATACAAGAGATGGAAGAAACTTTCATGCACTGAAGCTACAATAGAAGAAATGAATGCATAGGTCAAAGAAAATGCTAAATCTAAAAAAATTCTGACACAAAACATCCAGAAAACCTGGGACACTATAAAAAGGCCAAAACTAATAATAATAGGAATAGAAGAAGGAAAAGAATCCCAGATTAAACAAAATATTGTCAACAAAATCATGAGAAAATTTTCCTAACCTAAAGAAGGAGATGCCTATAAAAATACAAAAAAAAAAAAAAAACCATAAAGAACACCTAGTAGATTGGGAAAGTTCACTCAACACATAATATTCAAATAACAAAGACAGGGTATTAAAAGTTTCAAGGGGAAAATACAAATAATGTACAAAGATAGATCTATTAGAATTACACTGGGCATCTCAGTAGAGACTCTAAAAGGCAGAAGAGCCTAGAATGATGTGTTGTAGTCTAAGAGACTACAAATGCCAGCTCAGGCTACTATATCCATCAAAACTTTCTATCACCATAGATGAAGAAAATAAGATATTCCATGAATAAGTAAAAAATTTTTAAATATCTATCTAAAAATCCAGCTGTACAGTAGATACTAGAAATTTCCAACTCAAGGAGGTTAACTACATCCATGAAATCACAGGAAATAAATAGTCTCACATTATCAAAACCAAAACAGCACACACAAACACATATACACCAACAACAACAACAATAACTAAAATAACAGGAACTAACAATCATTGGTCATTGATATCTCTCAATATCAATAAACTCAATTTCCCAATAAAAATACACTGAATAACAGAACAGGTGTGAAAACAGGATGAATCCTTCTGCGGCATACCAGAAACACACACCTAAACATCAAAGATAGACATTACCTCAGAGTAAAGGTTTGGACAAAGGCTTTCAAAGCAAATGGACCCAAGATGGAAGCTGATGTAGCCATTCTAACAAACTAGAATTCAAACAAAAATAAATCAAAAGAGACAAGGAAAGACACTTCATGCTCATCAAAGTCCATGTTTGTAAAAGAAACATTACAAAAGTTTAAACTACACATTGAACCTCACACATCGATGCATAGTGGAAAACTTCAACACCCACTCTCACCAGAGGACAGGTCATCCATACAAAACCTAAACAGAGAAATACTGGAGCTCACAAATGTTCTAAGTCAAATGGAATTAATAGGTATCTACAGAATATTGCACCCAAACACAAAATAATATCTTCTCAGCACCTCACAGACCTTTCTCCCAAATTGATCACATATTTAGTCACAAAACAAGTCTCAATACATACAAGAAAACTGAAATAACTTCCTGTACCCTATCAGACTACCATGGATTTAAAGGTATATTTCAGTAACAACACGTCTTTAGGGGCATTAAATTATTGCCATTTCCACCATCAGATACTTCTTTTTTTTTTTTAATTGGTAGCCTTGGCTGTCCTGGTCTTGCTTTGTAGACCAGGCTGGCCTCAAACTCACAGCAATCCACCTGCTTCTGCCTCCCGAGTGCTGGGATTAAAGGTGTGCACCAACACATCCTTCTCAGATACTTCTTATGACACACTGCCAACAAACCTCTACAAAATACTATTTCTGGCTCAATATCTCTTGAAATCTACTCAGGATACTAGTTCTATAGAAAAACTCACTTCAAGCCCTTGCAACCCCAGGGGCCATGATCATACAACTCTGTGCTATGAGAACATACTTCAGTGCTAACATTGAATACAAGGTCAACTCTCAGCTCTGTCCTGGAAGAAGGACTCTTTCAGAGTCACCCCTCATCTAGATTCTCCTACTTCTGTGAATTCCTGGGAGATTTCCAATTTATATTCAAAGGGAAACCTAGTGAGATGTCTCCCTCCTCTGCACTCTTGTCTAATGTCCCTGTATCAAGGGAAAAAAAGAATTCACTCCTGTAATCAACACTGAGATATCTTACTAAGAGCCAACCTCAGGAGTTAACACTAATGATTGACCTGAATTTGTAACTGAATATTGGCTCCAGGCATCTTATGAACTTATCCAAGGCAAAATTGAAAAGCTTGTAATCAACTTTTTCTCAAAATGCGGGTCTTTCCTTGCCATAGCCTCTTCTCTATTTCACTTTGCCTGTCAAATGTTAAAGAGTGTCTTATTTCTAATCAGATCTCCAAGTTCATGAATAATTATGTCTCTATTGTCAGACCCCTTACCATGCATGCATACTCTCTTAATTGGTAAAGACCTTCTTTGCTTTACTAATAAGCCTTCTGTAGAAATACTCCATCAAGATCACTATTAACATCAAGCCCACTTCTGATTAGCTCTCTCATTGGGTTGACTACTCTGCCATACTTGCTGCAAGTGGAAAATCTCCCAGCTGCTGCATTTCTCAGGCTTCATATGCACTTCTCTCACCAATGGTTTAGATCTTATCAGGACTCTTTACTGCTGAGAGACCCGAGATCACAAATTGCTTTTTCCTCCTGCTCCAAACAAAAGGAGATTCCATACAACCTACAAAAAGACACTCTACAACACCTCCTCTTACCATCCAAACACACAAACATTCTCTTCTACTATTATCCCTTATGCTGCTGTCACACCTCTGACAGGAGAAACTTTAGTTCTCTCTCTCTCTCTCTCTCTCTCTCTCTCTCTCTCTCTCTCTCTCTCAATCTGGGAAAATAAACCCTTCTCTTTTCAGGGCAACTGACTGTCTATTTTAACAAGACATTATCCACTGACTGGACTGGGACTTGTACACTAACATATTTACCAAATATAGTCATGACTCCTGAACACCAAGGTTTTCCTGTTAACCTAATTTCACACACACACACACACACACACACACACACACACACACACACACACCACATATCCCATTCTTGCCCACTTATGGTAGCCATAGGAATAATAGCCTCCTTATTCTTTCATCCCTGTCCAGCTTGCAGAGGCCAAACATGTCTGTTTGCATTCACCGTGTCAGTTTTCACAGCCACCCCTCCAAAGTTCCACTTTCCACCAAAAGTCTCTCCTCAAATATTATTACAATAGGAACTAGATGCCAACAAACAAACTTCAAGTCTTTTGAGTATCCAGTCCATAGTGACCATAAGAAAAATGGCTGGTGAACTGTAACCTATAAGGTAGAATAGACCCTGAATCCTACATAGTGATCGGAAGATTTTATCACAGCAGCTGAAGCTACAAAAGATTTTTGTTGAAATTAATGTGTTCTGCTATGTAAAGGACTTTGTTAAGCATCTGGAAAGCTACACGTGGAGGCAAAGTGTCCACAGTGCGCTTTATTAGCAAATAACATGAAGCCAGTATACAGAAAGACTTTTCTAAAGTCAATAAATCAGAGCATATGATTGATTGGCTGAAGAGACCTGATGGCAAGAGACCTGGGAAAAAATGCTGAATGCCACTATTTATTAGAAAAGTGCAAATTCCAACCATTACATGTGCATGAGAGCAGCTAAAACAAGAAGATAAACATACCAAGTAACTAATACAGAAGTTTCCATGGAGTGGGTATTGCTGTGACAAATTCAATCATGAAGTGGGCCTTAACTACAATCATGTCATGGCAGAAAGCATGGCAGTGCCCAGGCATACATGGTGCCAGAGAAACCAAGAGTTCTACATTTGGATTGGCAGGCAGCAGAAACATAGAGTGACGCAGGGACTGCCTTGAGTATTTGAAACCTCAAAGCCCACCTCCCAGTGATATGCTTTCTCCAACAAGACCACATCTACTTCATCAGGTCAACCTATCCTAATAGTGCCACTTACTATGAGCCTATGGAGGCCATTCAGACAACCACACCATGGGACCCCATGGTGTAACAACTCAATTATATGTAACCCACTCCCAGTCCTGGAAGCTTCATTTGGTGATGAGAGATGTCCAGATGTCTCCCCAACTATTTGGCAATTTCATTTGGATCATCTTCATATGACATAGGAAGCATCTACTGTATTAGGTTTCCATGTGACCCTTCAAGTGGTACTTAGTGTAGCTGTCCCTCCCAATATTCCCTCCTTTGCCAACTCTTCCCTCTCCATCCTTATTTGATCCTCACATTCCAGAAGTGCACAACTCATCCACCCAGAATTACCTATTCTCTGTCCTGCTCCCAGTGAAATCCAACCCTGCACCCTAGTCATGAGCAATTTAAAAAGTTATTGGTCATTTGTGTTCCTTTTTTTAAAAAATCCTTCTCCTCTTTCTCTTCCTACTCCTTTTTCTCCTCCTTCTGTTGAAAACTATTTATTTCAGTCAAATATTTCTTGATTCGCATTTTTATTTCCATGGTATTTACTTTCGCTCCTGTGGGTGTTGGTTTGGATGCTTCAGACATGCGCATGCCACTTGGAATACCCATAATTATCAGAAAATTGGTAGAGTGCCATGGGAGAAGGGCACTGAAAAGAAGGAAAATCAGAATGTAGTAGTATCAAGGGTTAAAAAAGAATAATAGCACAGAAAGAGTTAAATGGCGAGGAGGATGGAAGGGTAGAGGATAGAATGTGGACTGGAATAAATAATTCTGTAATTATATCAATTTTTACTACATTTATTTTCTATCTGTATGTCTGTTTCAGTGTGTGTGTGTGTGTGTGTGTGTGTGTGTGTGTGTGTGTGTGTCAAAATATGAAGGTCAGAGCATAACTTGTATAAATCCATGTACTCCTTCTACCATGTGGGTCCCCGGAACTGAGCTCAAACCATCAGGCTTAGTGACAAATAACTTTACCCACCAGGGCCCTAGTTGTATGAATTTGAACTTGAGAAAAATAAGAAGACACAGACTGTGAGGGCATTGATCGCTAAGTCTGACTACTGAGTTCAGACTTCAGAACCAATATGGTGGAAGAAAAGTATTGAGTCCTGCAGGTTCACCTCAGAACTCGACACACGTATCATGACATGTCAACACAGAAACACACAAAATACATAAATGTAAGTATCTTGTAATTGAAAGTAATCTATACAGCTTACAGAAGTAATGAAAATTTTATTTAAAATGTACACAATAAATTACAGAGCACCAAACATAATATTGTAAGATAAACATAGACTACAAAAGACATCTACAACATATGATGGAAAGACCAAGACCTATAAGGTCCAAGACAAGGTCAGAAGTGGAATGCTTGCTGGCATGCTCCAGAGCCAGGGTTCCATGAACAGCACTGAAAATCAAGATTATAATGACTTTTAATATTTGTAAGTATATAAGCATACATATGTAAACACATATAAGTACACATCATAGCTTATTAATGACTTTAAGGCATTGTAATATATACCTGAATATGTAAACAAGCTGTGTCTCTGTAGGGCAGAATGGGATTACTAAACATATTTGCATTTTCTCAGTTGAGTATGCAATGTGCTAGGGAAAATATAAAAATAAAGATGCAAGCAACATCAACTTCAAATTTATGTAATTTACTAGGAGAAATGCTAAACTAGGCAATCTTTCTATGTGTACACAAAATTGAATCAGATGCTGTGACGCTGAAATGACTTCAGGCCGTGTGATGGCCGATCCTACCTATGAACTTCATTGGATCAAGGATGTCAAAGATTCCTGAAACACCACTCTGAGTGTGCCTGTAACAGATCTAGACATGATTTGGATATGACGTCTTTGACTTAATTAATGATCTGAGCTATGAATGCTTTCGGTTTTTGAATAGATTACTAAGAGAGTTACGGGCTGGCTTGGAGAAAGCAGTCACTGGGGTTGTGGCCTTGGAGGTGTATCCTGCCCTGGTCCCTTCCTACTATGCTCAGCTGTGTCCTACATGCCATGATGTCAATAGCTCTGCTCTACCACATCCTCCCACCATGACAGGAAACTCTGGAGTCATGAACTGAAATAGAATCATTGCTGTGTCATATTGTTTTACTCAGGTCACGGTAGTGATAAACCAGAGAGCATATGTCATCCAGTCAAGGAGTAAGAATGAAGACAGATTCCGGAACTGATGTTTCCCAGCCACCTGAGAAGAAGGGGAACTACTAGTCTGATGGTTCATAAAGGGTGGGTGTGAGGTCTGTCATAGTCACTAGGATTGACTAGTGTTGACAAAGGTAACAGAGAAGAAAATAGGGAGAAATGCAGTAAGTATCATTTAGTGATGGAAGGATGAAGGAAGCAAAAGAAGAAAACAAGATTCTGAGAGGGAGAGAGCAGAGAACATGGCTCTAATCCCAGCTGCACTGCTGAAACACCAACAGCTGATGCTGATTCCAGGCAGGTGTCAGGTCTTAGGCCCTGCAGGGAATAGATGCCCCAGTATTGTGAGGCTTTGAGAGCACAGGGAGGGATAAACTAACCTGCAGCAAGACTGGGCAAGAATGGGCTTGGCCTCTAAAACTCATTACAGAGCGATTGGTTATGGCAACATGTAACCTCCAATGTTGCATTATAAAGGGTAAAAGTCTGATTTAAGCAATTGGAAGAACAATCCTGCAGCCCAAACACGATATCATAATCTGTACAAGAAGAAAAACAAGGGACAAACAAAAATATGTGTGAGTCTCAGTAAATTAAGAGAGGCAGGCTCCTCAGTGTAATGTATGCCAGTCACCACCAGGCAACCTCTAATCTGACCTGCAGGAATGCCTTCCATAACTAAAACTTCTGAGTGAAATTTTTACAGTTCAAATCCTCTCGTGCATGAGAGAGTTACAGGCTTCCCAAGAACTCTCCTAAAGACCATGCGGAGACTACCCTCAAAACAATCTCTTCATCTGGCCAAGACCGGAGGACAAGCAGGACCCAGTGCAAAGGAGTCACCTCCTGAGTTTGCACAGAAACACAGCCTCCCCACACACACAGTTTCTGATTTGCCCCCAGGAATGTACAAAGAGCTGCTTCATTCCTCAGCAGCAAACAGGATCGCCCCAAGATGTCCAAGGCGTGACCCACCTTCAGAAACTACCAATATGCCACATTCCTGGCCATCCTTAGCTTCACAGGTAGATTCTCCTTTCTCACAATCCCCATTAGAGTCGAACAAGTTGCACTGCAAACATGTCAGAGCTGAAAAGGCAAAAAGCAAGGGTAAAGATTCATTGGGAGCCAGCTTCCAGCTAGAGCTGAGCCTGTGGCTGGAATCAAGGAATAGGAAACAATGATCAAGGAAAGAGCTGGGGGCGTGCAGAGCTGACCCCCACAGGGAGGCCCATGACCTTGGAACCTAGGGAGGGATTGGGGAAGAAGAGCCAGGTTTCCCTTCTTCAAATACTGTGTATGGACAGGGCTGTGAGGAGGAAGATCCATGCTCTGGGGTAGGGAGATTGAGCTACCACCTATGAGCATACGAGTGCTCCCCAATCACTTCCTTATCTTCATCCTGTGAAGGACCTTCCTTGTGTCAATTCCAGTTCAAACTTATGCCTGTGCACTGGTAAGGTGGAAGACTGACAAAGAGAACTGAAGGATTAGAAAAAAAAAAGTACCAGGACAGAGCTATGACGAACAGGAAGAGGAATGGGAGAGGTCCCTCCTGTATACAAAGGCAGCAGGGAAGGAAGGGGATGTGAGGACCTGGTGATGAAGGGTGTGGCATCACTTATAAGAGTAGTCCAGTCTTGTATCTTACTCCTCACCTCTCAAAGCCAAATACCCCTCAACCAACTGGCTGCCTACCAGCACCAGGCCCTACCACCTCCTAGCATCTCACCTTGAAGGAAGCCCAGCACAAAGGAAAGGCCCAGCAGGATCAGAAGGAGATTCTTCCCCATAGCAGTGGGATATCAGGTCAAGCAGGCAGCAGAGAGCAGGACAGAGCACTCAAGGCCTCAACAATGCGTGCTTATATATATGTGAGCTCAGGCTAAAAGGGGAAGCCAGTGAAATCCCAAACCAGTGCACAGAGCAGATAGCCTGGGGGAAACATAGATCCTACATGCTTCGCTATGTCTGCAGACTTCTGTGTCACTGCGGTTCAAGTGCTTCTGGATCCTTGACCACGTATTTCTTTCACTAACTTTTGAATGGAATCAACAGCTATGATTTGGGGGCAGGGGAATTGAGACTGGGTGGCTGAGGAGCCTAGAGGGTGCTACACTAGGCTATGACTTTTCAGAGAAGGAAATGATTACCCTCAGCCTGCACGTTGCGGATTTTAAATTCCCTGGCTGTGTGAATGGGACATACACTTAATTGCTCAATGAATCACTGAAACCCAAATTGCAGATTCTCATCTTCCATACAGACTGCAGTTATCTTCCTTGGGGCCAGATGGAAAGAGATCTACAGGGTAAGAAAACGGGTCTTTCGTTCCTGGTCTGGTTTCCCTGTCCTGCTTACGGAGTCGGGAAAATCAAAGCACCAATGACAGTGACCATATCTGTTTTCTAAAAACCTCTCATACCCTGCAAAGAAAAAATTAACTCTGCTCATTTACTACCAAAAGAGATACAACTTCTCCCACCTCCTCCTCTCATCCCTAAGTTGAAGGAATGCCCTTCATACTAAACTACCTCTGCAGCTGGCCAAATAGTATAGACAGCCATTGCAAAGACAGAGAAGACTCTCCCTCGGGAAGCCCATACCTAGACGTGGGTATTAGACCATAGGCCTGCCATGTAAAGGCAATAAAATCAGGTGATGCCCTCCTTTCCCACTGGGCTGTTCTAGTTCCTGTCTCCTACAGATGGAACAGAAACTCCTACATGTGCATCCATGTTTCTGCTGCTCCAAGCAAACCACTCTGAGGCCCACCCCAGAAAATACTGGGGGGATTTAAGACTTGTTTTATTTGTTTGGTTGTTGGTTGGTTCTGTTTGGGGGGTGTTTGTTTGTCTCTCCTTCTCCCTCTGCCCCTCCCACTTTCTTCCTCCCTCTCCCTTTTCAGGTTCTCCACCCACGGTGTCACTCTCAGGCATCTCTCATAGTCTTTGACATTGACTTTCTTAGCAATTTCATGTCTTTAATGTCCCTCAAATGCACAACCCCATCATGCTGCCTCTAGCATAATGTCCAAGGTCCAATCAGGACTCTCTCTTGGTTGAATGGGTCATCTCTCTCTCTAAACAAATCTTGACAATTTCATGTCATCTCCTTTACAAATATCTGCTCTCTTTTTCTCAACAGGTATGTCTTATCATTTCCCATACCATCTCTTTAAGCCCATATCCAATGGTTTCAGCTGGACAAGGTAGGAAGACAAATAAATAGAGGATTTTAAGAAGAACTAAAATTCCAAATCTATATGTATAAAGCATCAAAGAATAAAAATTAAATCAGAAAGCAATTAATTAACTTTAAAAAATGTTTCCCGAGCCAGGTTTGGTGGCCCAGTCTAACATCAGCACTTGGGAGGCAGAGGCAGGTGGTGCTCTATGATTTCAGATCAGATCCAGGTCACCAAAAGCTATATCACAAGACCTTGGCTCTGAATTAAAAGGAAAAAAGTGTCCGCGTGCCAGGGAGCAGCTCCACAGAGCAGAGCCTGCCAAGTGCACTGCTGTGCAGCGGAGGAGCAGTCCGAGGAGGCCGAGGAGAAGCCAAGTGCTGTGTGCCAGGAAGCAGCTCCATGGAGCAGAGCCCACCTCGCGCACCTCTGGACATCACTGGGTAAGGGAGATCTGCACAGTGCAGAACACGGGCCCACGAGCGGGTCTGGCCACCTGGGATCCAGAGGCACACAGAGGAGGGCAGACTATTCCCCACCGCCTGGACCACAGCCTGCCTGCAAGCTGGGAGCTGTGGCCTCTCTCAGCAGGGCGAATTCAGTAAATGGGACAGAAAGCATTCTGGCAGTGAAGCATCAGAGCTCCTAGCCTAGGGAAATCTCAGGAAACGGGTGGCTCTGTCCTCAGATCCCCTCCATCCGCCCTGTGCCAGTCCACAGAAAGCCCCAGTGCCACAAGGTGGCCCAGCAGGCTGTGGACACTGGGATCAGACTCAGAGCACGGTCTGAGACCCGAGAAACTACCGGGAGCCACAGACCAGGGGACTGAAATCATCACGGCAGGGAAGCATCAGAGCTCCCAGCCTAGGGAAATCTTGGGGAAATGGATGGATCTGTCCTCAGACTCCCTCCACTCCACACCAGAATTTAACTAACGTCCACGAATCAAATGGATCTATCAGATACCTACAGAACGTTTCACCCAAACGCAAAGGATTATACCTTCTTTGCAGCACCCCATGGAACGTTCTCCAAAACTGATCACATAGTAGGTCACAAAGCAAGCTTCAGCAGATACAAGAAGATTGAAATAATACCGTGTATCCTATCAGATTACTATGGTCAGAGGCTGGACTTCAACAACAGAAATAACAAAAAGCCTAAACACAAATGGAAAATAGTGGGGTGGTGGTGGTGCAAGCCTTTAATCCCTGCACTTGGGAGGCAGAGGCAGGAGAATCTCTGTGAGTTCGAGGCCAGCCTGATCTACAAAGTGAGTCCTGGACAGCCAAGGCTACACAGAGAAACAAAAACAAAAACAAAAATCAGGGACCGGGCAAGGATGCCCACACTCTCTATAGATCTCTTCAGTACAGTACTTGAAGTTCTAGCCAGAGCAATAAGACAACAAAAGGAGATCAAGGGGATCCAAATGGGAAAAGAGGAAGTCAAATTATCCCTATTCGCAGATGATGTCATAGTGTACATAAATGACCCCCAAAATTCCACCAGAGAACTCCTAGAGCTGAAAAATACCATCAGCAAAATGGCTGAATACAAAATTAACTCAAAAATTCAGTAGCCTTCCTTTATACAAATGACAATTATGCAGAGGAAGAAATTAGGGAAACTACACCCTTCATGATAACCATAAGCAATATAAAATATCTAGGAATAACTCTAACTAAGGAAGTAAAGGACTTCTTTCAAAAAACTTCAAATTTCTGAAGAAAGAGTGAAGATGACATCAGAAGATGGAACGGTCTCCCTTGTTCGTGGATTGGGAGAACTAACATAGTAAAAATGCCCATCTTACCGAAAGCAATCGGCAGATTCAATGCCATCTCTATCAAAATACCTCCACAGTTTTTAATGACATTGAAAGATCAATTCTCAACTTCATATGGAAAAAACAAAAAACCCAGAATAGCTAAAACAATGCTGTACAATAAAAGATCCTCTGGAGGAATCTCCATCCCTAACCTCAAGCTGTACTATGGAGCAACACTAATTAAAACAGCATGGTACTGACACCGAAATAGGCTGATTGATCAATGGAATCGAATCGAAGACGCAGAAATGAATCCACACACATATGGTCACTTGATTTTTGACAAAGCCATATCTATTCAATGGAAAAAAGACAGCATCCTCAACAAATGGTGCTGGTCTGACTGGATGTCTACATGTAGAAAAATGCAATTAGATCCATATTTATCATCATGCACAAAACTCAGGTCCAGATGGCTTAAAGACCTCAACATAAAACCACAGACATTAAATCAGTTAGAAGAAAAAGTGGGGAAGAGCCTGACACATTGGCACAGGAGACAACTTCCTAAACGAAACACCAACAGCCCAGGCCTTACAGTCAACAATCAACACATGGGACCTCATGAGGCTGAAAAGCTTCTGTAAGGCAGGAGACACTCTCAGTAGAACAAAGCAACAGCCTACAGAATGGGAAAAGATCTTCTTCACCAACCCTACATCTGACAAAGGTCTAATTTCCAAAATAGATAAAGAACTCAAGAAATTAAACACTACCAAACCAAATAACCCAATAGAGAAATGGGGCTCACAACTAAACAGAGAATTCTCAACAGAGGAATATCAAATAGTGGAGAAACACTTAAAGAAATGCTTGACCTCCTTAGTCATCAGAGAAATGCAAATCAAAATGACACTGAGATTCCATCTTACACCCATCAGAATAGCTAAGATCAATAACTCAACTGACACCACATGCTGGCGAGGATGTGGAGAGAGAGGAACACTTTTTCATTACTGGTGGGAATGCAAACTAGTACAACTACTTTGGAAATCTATCTGGCGCTTTCTCAGAAAAATGGGAATAGGGCAACCTCAAGACCCACCTATTCCACTCCTTGGAATATACCCAGAAGATGCACTACCACACAACAAGGACATATGCTCAACCATGTTCGTAGCTGCCTTATTCATAATAGCCAGATCATGGAAACAACCTACATGTCCCTCAGTAGAAGAATGGATAAAGAAACTGTGGTATATTTACACTATGGAATACTACTCAGCTATTAAAAAAAAGGAATTTCCAAAATTTGTGGACAAATGGATTGAACTAGAAATTATCATAATGAGTGAGTTCAACCAGAAGCAAAAAGAGTCAAATGGTATATACTCACTTATATCGAGACACTAGTCCAAGGGGTACACCCCCGTGAAAAACTTTACCTACCAGGAAAGTGGGTCAGAGGGGAGAAAATCCTATTGAGACTTTAGGGGTGAGAAGCCTGGGAGAATGAGGAAATAGAAGGATCCAGAGGGTCCTGGAAAACTACAGGAGGGTCTGGGCCCTGGGGTCCTCCTCAAACTATGGCACCAGCCAAGGAAAATATAGGCAGTAAACTTCGAACCCCTACCCAGTCTAGCCGACGGACAGGACATTCTCCACCGGTAAGTGGAGAAGGGGATCTGACTTTCACACAAACTCTGGTGCCCCATATAGGACCATGTCCCTTGGATGGGGAGGCCTGGTGGCACTCAGAGGAAAGATAATAAGTCACCAAGAAGAGACTCGATACCCTAGGAGCAAATACAGGGGGAGGAGGTCCCCCTCAATCACAGACATAGGTGAAGGGAGTAGAGGGGGAAGTGGGAGGGAGGAAAGAAAGGGAGGATACAAGGGATGGGCTAACAACTGAGATGGAATATGAATAAATTAATAAAAAAATTTAAAAAAAAGAAATGAGGCTCAGAACTAAACATAGAATCTCAACAGAAGAATATCGAATGGCTGAGAAACACTTAAAGAAATGCTCATCGTTCTTAGCCATCAGAGAAATGCAAATCAAAATGACTCTGAGATTCCATCCTACAACCACCAGAATGGCTAAGATCAAAATCTCAAGTGACAGCACATGCTGGAGAGGATGTGGAGAAAGGGGAACACCCCTTCATTGCGGGTGAGAATACAAACTTGTACAGCCACTTTGGAAATCTCTCTGGAGCTTTCTCAGAAAACTGGGACTAGGGCTTCCTCAACACCCAGCTATTCCACTCCTTGGAATATACCCAGAAGATGCTCCACCACACAACAAGGACATATGCTCAACCGTGTTCATATGCTCAGCACTATTCATAATAGCAGAACCTAAAAACAACCTAAATGTCCCTCAGTCGAAGAATGGATAAAGAAACTGTGGTGCATTTACATTATGGAATACTACTCAGCTATTAAAAACAAACAATCCTGAATTTTGTGTCAAATGGATGGAACTAGAAATGATCACCCTGAGTGAGTTAACCCAGACTCAGAAAGACTCCTGTGGCATATACTCACTTAGAATTGGACACTAGCCCAAGAGGCATGTCCTGGCTGACACCATCCCTAGGAAGCGTTTTCAGATTAGTTTGAGTTCTCTTCGTTTCCATAGTCCCTTTATGCTTGTTTTTCATTCTGTTCTGTGTCTTCAGCTCCTGCTTGTTTACCTTTTGGCTTTCCATACCCAGTGAAACATACTTCCCTCCTTTGAAAAATGCAGCTCAAGGCTTTTAAGCTTATAGCCCTGTGATCCTATGACAGGTCAATGCCATCCAAAGCCCTCAAATATCCCTTCTCAGATGGACCAGGAAAAGAAAATGAGACCTTCATCCCATTACTGATCTCACAGAGGGAAATGTAGAGATGAAGAGGGCTAAAACCGAAAGGCAAACTGGCCATTGCCCGACAATCAGACTCTGACTGCTTGGAGCCTGACATGGTGACATGTGATTCATTGCCTGCATAATTAGAATCTAATTCCTAATGCCCACAGACGCCTTTCCCCAAATGTGCATACTCAGGAAATGACATGTAATACTATAAAAGGTATTTACATGACAAAGCAGTGAAATATTAACTTCTTAATCTATTCAAACACCATATCACAGGATAGGCAATTGAGATGAGACCAAGTCACCAATTCTCTCTCTCTCTCTCTCTCTCTCTCTCTCTCTCTCTCTCTCTCTCTCTGTGTGTGTGTGTGTGTGTGTGTGTGTGTGTGTGTGTGTGTGTGTGTTTAAGTGTGGTAAATCTGGTCTTCCCACAGTACATATCTTTTATTAAAGTTTCTACAAATTTGTCTGATAAAGACTTTTATCCCTGAGCCCTGTTCCATTGTTTCCAGTACAATAGCAGACACCACATAGACCTAAGGGCAGATCTTCCTATTCTGCTACCCAGATCCCCTGGACACACTCCCTCTCTGGAAAGGCAATGGCTAACAAATTGCCTGGGAAACTGAAGTTTCTATCTTCCCTTCCAGGGCAAACTCACGTATCAAGAGGTAGAGACAGTGTGGTCTCTGTCCCTAGATCTCCATACAAGGGGTCCATTACCTTTGCACTTCTGAAGTGTGTGCTATAAAGCACATAGCCTAAATGTTCTTTTCCAAAAGAATTCGCCCCCACAACAGTCTGTGGGAACTGACCTCACTGACTGTGTGGGGTTGGCATCTCCCCAGATTAGGAGCCAGTATTGTTCTCTGGATATGTTCCCTTGTACAAAGCTGTGGCCAGAGAGAGGGCCTCAGATTTCACTGGCATGGGTGAACCTTTGGACCCACTGCATCCTGTTACATGGTCTCATTCTATCAAGACTCAGCAGTTTCTTAGATCCCACATCAGCTGCTGCTCAAGTCATGCCTGGCTGCAGCTCCATCTCTCTGCGTTCTCATAGGTGATTCTGCATATGGTCCCCAGACTAACAGACTTGTTCCTCTTCCCTACAGGCATCTGAGACAGACTGACTACAGCAGGTACTGTCCACTGTTCATCACTCACATCCACAGAGCCTCCCTGCTTCTTCTGAAATGTAGAAAAAGCCCTTGCTCTCTGTCATGTGTGCCTGAACATTCCTCGGAGTCTTTGCAACACCGTTGTCTATCTGTCCACGTACGCGATCAATCACTCTACGAAAATATCTCTTTCCTAATAGTTCAATCCACCCCACTGTCCTGACACCTTCCACAGATGAAGGACCTAGGGATTTTCTTGGACAGTTTGTTTATAGAGGGTAGAAAAGAAGTATCTAAAAAAAGTATTAACACTTTTAAAATGACCATTTCCTGTCAAAGATCAATAGTTTTTAGAACAATTGATAGGATAGACACACAAAACAGCTTGCCTTGTTTCTACAGTAGTTAGGATCAAATATAACAGTCTTTTCCTGCGTGTAGTAGTATTATATTCCTTTAAATATAAGAAGCTTTGAAGGTGTATACGGTTGTTGGACTTTACAAATAACAAATTCAGAAGAACAAAACAAATGAAGCAGTTTTTAATACACAATTCTGCAGGAAGATCCTGGCATAGAGATTGGGGGAAGATGGCTGCTGGCATCTTGATATGGCACAAGACAGTGGTTTTTAAAACCTCTGGTCAGAAGGAATTCCTGTCCTCCTCTCTAATAGGTCAGACTATGCACCCTCCCAAGTTTGCCCTATCCTTGGCCTAGAACGCAAAGCAACACCCAATGAACAATTTGGGGATTGAGACCGACCCCTTACATGATCCTGGCTAAGCCACATAACTTCCTAATTCCCAGAGCCCTGAGGCAATCAGGTACAAGCCACCACCTAAGGTAGGGAGAGATCTAGCACTTCTGGCAATGCCATTAAAAAATGGACAAAGCAATGTATTTCTTACACTGTGAACCATGGGCTGACAAAAAAAAAAATTCATGTTTACAACTAATGAAAAGTAAGGTATTAAACATGCCTGCATTGTTCTACAGGGAAAACGGCAAATCAGGTGAGCAAAGCAGTAAATTTTACTTTATTTTTTAAATATTTTAATTTACTCTTTGACATTTCCTTCATGTTTACAATGTGCCTTGATCCTATTACTGCACAGCTGTTCCATCCACTCCTCCTGAGATTCCCCAAGTGACCCTCCTTCCCACATACGCAGCCACAGCGGTGGTAAGTTCATGAGGCCTGCGGTCATATCAGGGCCGGGTGACAGTGCTTCACAGCACCTTTCCCCATCCTCTGCCTCGCTCATTCTCCCCCCTCTCTTACACAATGTCGCTTGAGCTTGGGGAGGATGACAGGGCCTTCTCAATTAGCACGGAGCTCTCAGTACTCACCCGCCCACTCTGAGGCACGGTATTAACTGTGTCCACTGCCGAAAGAGGCTTTCTGTCCAGTGTCAAATGAAGAACTAATCTATGTCTCTAATCACAATTACTCAGACAGCAATTGGTGTAAATGTTCACTTAACAACAAGACAACAGTAGTACATTGCCCCACCCTTAGGCCTGTGACCAGGTTAGAGTAATAGGCATGAATTTCCTTCTGGGGAACAAGCCTCCACTCTAATCAGAAAGCAGTTCTTTCCCCCAAATAATTCAGTGCCAATATTTCACCAATAGGCACATTTGCCTGGCAGGGTTGGTATCTTAACAGGCACATTTGACAGGGGGGTAAATCCCTTGATGACTTCCCTCCCACAAAGAATAAAGAGCACCTTTCAGTACACTGGAAAAATTTCAACAAGTAAAATATCATTGACCCACCCTTTAAATGATACACAAAAATTAACTCAAATGTGTCAGAGACAAGAATATTGAACTTGAAGATGAAAAATTTATGAAATTAAGATATATACTTTTTTAAGCCGGGCGTGGTGGCTCACGCCTATAATCCCAGCACTCGGGAGGCAGAGGCAGGTGGATTGCTGTGAGTTCGAGGCCAGCCTGGTCTACAAAGTGGGTCCAGGACAGCAAAGGCAACAAAAAAAAACCCTGTCTAAAAAAACCAAAAAAAAAAAAAAAAAAAAAAAAAGATATATACTTTTTTAAATGCTTAGTATTTGTAGTTTGGTTTTCCTGCATGTATGTCTGTGTGCCACATGTGTGCTGGTGCCTCCAGAGGCCAGAAGATGGCACCAGATCCCCTGGAACTGGAGTTACAATTGGTAGAGAATGCATTATATATAGATGAAATTAAGACTTTCATTAACTAAGACACTTTCCATCAGAGTGTTTTAAAGCAGTACCTGAAGAAACTAGAATCTATATTACTAAAATTTAAATCTGATGCTAATGAGAGAACATTGTTAAATGTTTGAAAATGTATGGACTGATAGAAAATTTCAAAAAGCATGATCCAGACTATGTGGAGGATTGTCTCAAGTCAGCAAATTCGACTGAGACAATCAGAGCAGAAACCAGACTTCTAAGTCAGTGAATTGTGTCAAATGTTACTTTCCACTGTAAAGGGCAAATCCTCCCACTGCCCCTCTGCTAGAATGGCTGAAAGAAGAGAACAAACACAGTGATGACTGACAAAGCCAAGTGCTGGCAGGGACCTGGAGCAGCTCTCATACTGCAGAGAGAATGCACTGTGATCAGCCCTGCAGGGAGCACAGGGGTCTCCTGTGAGGCTAACCTACCACACATTTATCATTGGACATACATCAGTATTTTCCTAAGAGGACTGGAAACATGCTACAGCAGGAATTGCCAATTCTCATTAACTGTTAACGGAGTATACACTAGTAAACCCTCCTAGCCTACCAAACACCATTGCTGGGGCCAGAGTTACTTCAGATGTACTCAGAACTAAGTCAACCTAGAATAGGAAAAGTCATGCATCATATAGGCCACTTGATATGACATAATCATAAGGTAGCACAAGTGATGCTGAGGGGTCACCACGGCTGCCAACATCCTTAAGGTGTCTCACAGTACTTACTGCTAGCCAGGAAAAAGGACAAAATTGGAATATGTGTGTAGAGCCATGCTAAATCCAGCCATGCTAGAAATCCCGTGCTTAGGTTGCATGCTGTGACCTTCAAATTGTTGACCTTTGCTGAAGTAGGTCTTGTGTTTGGGCTGTCTTTGGATTGTTTACCTTTGAAAGAAATAGGGAAGTTTTTACAAGGAACTAACCAGAGGATTAAGGAAGTTCTTACAGGGAACTACTCAGAGGATTGTATTCTTGCCTGGGGGCTAGGGGAAGAGAGACTGTAATAGAGACTGTGGTGTCCTTGCTATACAAACAGTACTCACTTTTAATAAAGTGGACCTTGATTGGAAGGCGTCTTGGTCTCATACCCCAAGGTCTCTGTCTCTTCCAATTCGCAACCCCTCTTTCAGGTGAACCCTGGTTGATATGTCCCACAAACCAGGACAAATATGGCCTTGTGATTGTTAGTTTTCATTGTCAACTTGACTGGGTTTACTGCCCAGGAAAGACCCTGTTAGGTGTGTGCTGTGTAGGAGGGTGTTTCCACAGAGGTTTGACTGAGGACACACAATCAGAATGTGTGCACTCATATGCCATGTACGGTTGTGAAAGTCACAGAAAAACCTCTGGAAGATGGTTCTCTCCTCACACCACATGGGTGCCAGGGAGTGAATTCAAGTTGTCATACTTGGCAACAATCACCTTTAACTACTGAGCCACCTCTCTGTGACCCTAATTATGAGATTTTAAAATTTGACAATCTACAGCATAACTAAGCAGGTGATGGCTCTGACTGGCTGGCATGATGACCTAAATTCAAACCTCAGAACCAACACTGTTGAAGGATAGCATTGCCTCCTGTATGAGGACCTCTGAACTCCTAGCTTGGGCCTCACTATGTGCACATACATACATACATACATACATACATACATACATACATACATACACACACACACAAATGAATGTATAAAAATCTTAATTGATAATAAGCTAGACAAATATACTTAAGTAATGAAATAAATTGTGTAAGGCATTCGATGCATTACCAAGCATCTAACAGAAGACAGATAGGCACAGAGTAGGAGCAACACGTAAGACATAAGGTGAGACAAGCAGGGTGTGAGGGTCAAAACATGATCAATAGATGAATGCTTGCTGCCACGCCCCCAAGGCCATGTTTCAATGAACAGCAATGCAAAGAAAAAGGTTAAAATTATTTGTAATAGTTGTTTGTCATTATTTATTTGTAGGGATGTTTGGTTTGTGTGCATGTCCATGAAAATCATGTATACCTGGTATTCACAGAATAGCAGAAGTGACATATCCCCTGGAAGTGGAGTTACAGATGGTTGTGTATCACTGGACTGTCTTGACCCATCAGCTCCCAAATAATGACACAGAGACTTATTATTATTTATTCTAGCTTGTATCTTAGATGGCTACCTCCCAACTAGCCCATAAAACTTAACTAATGCCTTTATTATAGTTCACATTTGCCATGTGGCCTGTTTCCTCTCACTTAGTCCCAGTATGTCCAACTTCCTCCGTGTCTGGCTGGCAAATCTCGTGCCTCTCAATTCTTCCGACAGTTTCTATCTCTGGCCAGAAGTCCCGCCTTTCTTATCCTACCTAGCTACTAGTCATCAGATCTTCATTATGCCAGTCAAAAGGTAATGGAAGTTTATGTCTACAAAATATGAAAGTAGACAATGAGCTATAAAAATAACAATACCAAACTCAGACCTATACTCAGCTCTTTGCTGGTAGAGAAGTCAATATTTTAACAATACAATGACAGCCTTTACACCATACACAGAAAGATTATCCCAACAATTATGAATGAGCATGTGAGTACTAAAACCCAAACTACGCCCTCTGCAAGAGTGCCTCATGCAGATAACTGCTGAGCCATCTCTCTGTCCCTGATTTAAATGATTGTTAATATTAGCAATAAATAAACGATTATGTTTAAGTACATGACCATATGTCATGACCTATTTGTGATTCTAAAGCACTGAATTAAACAACTGAGGATGTAAACAAGCTGTGTCTGCAGGGTGGGGAGTTGTTACTAGCAGTGATTTCTCTGGTCAGCAATGTCTGCATTTTATAGGTTTAACATGGGAAAATTATAAAAATTCCAAGCAACATCAACTTTAAAACTATAAAATTTCCTATGATAGAGGTAAACAGTAAAATATTTCCAAATTTAAGATTAGTACAGACTAATAGGAGGTGGAAGAGCTGTGGACAGTAGAGGTGGGTTGGAATAAATAAATCAGTGGGGATGTGTCTTTGAGGGCTGAATCTTGTCCTGGTCACTTCCTATTACACATAACTATGCTTTCTACATGACATGAACGTGTGCCCCTATATTGTTTCACTTGGGTCACATTCATTAAACTTGCCTAACAAGCCAGGCAGTGGTGGCACATACCTTTAGTCCCCAGCACTTGGAAGGCAGAGGCAGGAAGATCTCTGAGTTTAAATCCAGGTTGGGCTATAGAGTAAGTTCCAGGCCAGCCAGGGCTACACAGAGAAACCATGTTTCAGAAAAGGAAAAAAAATATCTAATATTAGGATTTCCTACTAGGAAAGCCTAAGCTTTTGTTTGCTGGACGGCCTGGTGGAAAATGCATCACTAAAAACGGAAGCATCATCAAGAGGAGGTGTCAAGTTGGTCTTCTTCACTGTTGGAGAGCCAATCTTACTGCAGCGTTTATTGATCATCTGATTGGCTGAATGAAGATAGAGGGCAGGAGAGTGTCCTACTTATAAATTAGTCAACACAGAGGGACAGAAGAAGAGAAGGAAGGAAACAGAATCTGAGAGAAAGGAACACAGAGGGTGTTGGAAAGCAGAAAACACCTCTCTATCCCCATCTGAACTGTGAGACACTTGGTACTGAGTCCAAGCATGTCAGGGCTTGGATAGTGCTGGGAAAAATTGACCCTGCAGTTCCAGGCTATAGGGATACAGGGAAGGGCAAAGGGTTCGCCTAAACTAAAAATAAGAAAGCCTGTTACAGAAATTTTTGTCACTACAAAATATAAAATCCTTTGTTAAATTTCTTTCTTCGTTGGTATCAATAAGGCACACTCTAGCACATCCCTGAACAGCACAGTCGAGCTCGCTGCCTGACAAGGAGCAAGGACAAGAGAAAATCTTAAATATCTCTAGAAAGAATAAGTGAGGCAGGAAATGAGCAGAGTCAGGCTCCCAGTGAAAGGTCCACCAGCCACACTGAGATGACTACAGTGGCCTCTCTGGATTGTCAGGGCTCCACCCTTAATGTGACCCAATTCCTAAGAGTACAGAGTAGAGTTTATAGTCCAAAGCCTGCCATCCCTGAGAATGCTCACCTACAAGGCCCCCAAGGATCACCCAGAAACCCCTCAAGAAGCATTATCTTTTTCCTCCTCAAAGGAATTTTGGACTGACCTAAGGTCAGTGGCTACAAATATCAAAAGTAGACAAGACTCCTGACATTCACAGGGAAACCCATCTGTAGTAGATAATTTATATTTCAAGACAGGGTACTTTTCTAGAGCCCAATTAAAAGACACATAGACTTTTTAGATTTATTAATAAGCTTTAGGCTCAATAACCAGACAGCTATGCTTTATACTGACTCTCTGAGTTAGTCTGGTTACTTCCCAGCTGGGTGCCCAAGCTACTTGCCACATTGGTCCTATCTGGGCTGTTTCTCTCCATCAGGCCAATTTCTCTTGGTGATATCTTTTCTCTGTGTGTTTTTCCTCCTTCTCTTTCACATTGTAGTCCCTACCTGAGACCCCAATCCCAGAACAGAAGCTCCACTTACCTCTTTTATGCCCACAGCCTATGACCTTGCCAGAAATGGGCCTTGACTAGGCTTACAATACCAAGCATGTATTCTTTCCTGAAGCAACTTCAAGTCCAATCAAAAAGCACTTAGTTGCCTCATACCATTGTGCCCCATACTACATATATATTACATATATAAGCAAGTTAGTAAAAGCCAGAGGAATAGGAGGTCTGCTATAAAATAGTGTCATCTATATGACAGAAAGTTGCCCCTAAATAAGTCTTGAATAATGGCAGCACCATTGACATTAGTGAGAATGAGAGAAATCTCACAAGGCCCCACACCCAGAGGAAGTGGTACAGACAATTGGTAGGTGCTAAGAGAGATCACTCTTCTCCAGGAAAGAGCCCACTTCAGCTATCCAATCCTAGATGGTAATCCCTAAACACAAATACATATGAGCAGCACTGAACCAGCAGGCTGTATCTATACAAACATAATAATTAAAGAATAAGTCAAAACATTGAGAGGGAGTGGAGGGGCCTGATGAGAAGTTGAGGGAGGAAGTGTGGGGTGTGAATTAATATTTGAAATTCTCAAACACAACAAATGTAAAAAATAGTCATATACGCATGAAGCTATCATATTTTCCATCCACATGTATGTGAGCCTTCAACTTTTCACGTTTGTTAAATGATCAAGTCATTTGAGGTGAGTTTTTTATTCTTACCAGTATACTAAGGCTTATAACTAACAAAATCAATTTAAAGTAATTATATCCACACATTAATTTTTATTGCAAAAGCCTTTTAACAACTCTAGTTACAGTGTAATGTAGTGTAGATAATGTACCTGTTTTTAATACATGTTATCCTTGATTAAGTCCAGCGGTTAAAAAAAAAAAGAGAGAGAGAGAGAAAAGTACAAATCCAAATGACTCATCACGTGTTAGAAGGCTGAAACAAGGGAACAACACACCAAAGACTGACAGTGACAAGTGCTGACACAGACATGCAGCAGCTACAGCGAGAGGCCAGCATGACCAGCTCTGCAGAGAGTGTGGCAGTATCCTGTGAATCCAGTCACTCACTTATAATTGGGAATTGTAGTGGTGTGAGTGAAAATGGGCCCCATAGACTCATATATTTGAATGTTTGGTCCCCACTTACTAAAACTGTTTGGGAAGGATTAGGAGGTATGGCCTTGTTGGAGTAGGTACGGCCTTGTTGGCGAAGGTATGTGGCCAAGAAGGTGGGCTTTTCACTCGTCCTATGCCTCCATCTTGTGGATAAGACGTAAGCTCTCAGCTACAGCTCTAAATACCATGCCTGCCTGCTGCCATACTCCCCACCACAATTATCATAGCTAACCCTCTGAAATTGAAAGCAAGACCTCAATTAAGTGTAGTCATGTGTCTCATCCCAATAATAGAACAGTAACTAAGACAAACATATAGCACTGTCTCCAACAGAATTGGAAACATGCCACAGGAAGAACTGCAGAAACGCCCTGAACTTTGATGGAGTATGTGCCAATAAATCCATCCTAGTTGAAAACCCTAACTAATACACCAAGCACCATAGCTGGGCCTGGACTACCTCAAATGAGCCTGAACTACATCACCCTACAGTAGAGAAAATCATGGAACACAGAGGCCATTTTAGGTACATACAGCAACTAGGAGATCGTGCACCTGACTGGGAAGGGTCACTGTAGCTGCTCAGCATCCTAAAACAGTCTCGCAATACTGACTGCTAGCCAGGAAGGAGGAAAAAATTGAATATGACAATTCTATGTTTAAAATTCTTTGTCACCTTGATTGGGGATAGAGTTTCCAAAGGAAAAAAATGCCAAAAAGGTATATTTAGAAAGGGTTACAAAGAGGCTTAACTGAAGAGAGCCACTCAGATGTCAGGTGGGACCACCTCATATGCTGCAGTCTCGGTGTAAAAACCAGGTTTCACTACTGTTAGTTGCAGGATATTTTGTATACATAAATGGTAACAGAAGGTTTTTTTTCATAATCACAGAAAACTTACCCAAATATGAAACAAAATGCAAATTTAAAATTTGAACATTACTCACCAATTAAAAAAAAATACACGGGGGGCTGGAGAGATGGCTCAGAGGATAGGAGCATTGACTGCTTTTCCAGAGGTCCTGAGTCCAATTCCTGACAATTAGATGGTGGCTCACAACTATCTGTAATGTGATCTGATGCCCTCTTCTGGCATGTAGATGTACATGCAAATAGAGCAGTCATATACATAAAAAAATAATAATTATAAAAATAGTGGCCAAAAATTCATAAATTTTACTGTGTGTAAATGATACTTTTGTTATATTCTTTCATGTTATTTTTATTATATAAGGTGAGTGTATGTACATGTGGGCTCAGCTTCCGTGTGATGCTTGAAGCTGGGTTCTAAGCACATCTCCTATACCTGGTTTTGCCCTTTCAGCACTGGCTTGTGAACACTGAACTGTTTAACTCTTCCAGAACTTGTGAAAAAAGAGAAAGCTGTTGTAGTAACTAACAAAATATACTTCAAACAAAAACTATTCAGAAGAGATAATGAAAGTCACTTCATACTCATTCAAAAAACAATCCATCAAGAGGATGCTACAATGTTAGACAAATATGTACCAACTTCATAAAAGACATAATGCTAGATCAAAGCCCACAGGTTAACCATAGTACAGTGATTGTAGATGACTTCAATTACTCACTTTCACCAATAGACAGGTCATCTCGATAAAAACTAAACAGAGAATATCAGCGTTGAATGATATTACCCTAACAGAACATTCTACACAAGGAAGAATATTCAGTCTTCTCATCAGAGCATGAAACTATCTCCAAAATAATCATACATTAGAATACAAATCTAACCTCAATAAACATAAAAATATGAAATAACATCTTGCATTCTATTAGATAACAGTAGAATAAAGCTAGATGCCAACATTAACAGAAACTATAGATATACACAAACTCATGAAGACTGACAAACACACTACTGGATGATAATTGTGCCAAAGAAGAAGCAAAAAATTAAATTTTAAAAACATTCCTGTGATTTAATGAATATGAAAACACAACATACCAAAATATACAGGAAACAAAGAAAGCAGTCCTACAAGGAAATTTTATAGGACTAAGTGGCTATATAAAAGAGAGAGGGAGGGAGTTAGGGAGGGAGAGAGAGAGAGACAGAGAGACAGAGAGACAGAGAGAGAGAGAGAGAGCTGTAAATCTAGTGACACAGTAGTGCATATGAAGGCCTTGGAAAAAGGAGAACAAACTATAACCAAAAGCAGTAGACACAAATGGAAAGAGAAAAAAATCAAGATGACATTAATAAAAAAAAACATAAATATGTAGAATTAACGGAACAGTTTGCTCTTCAAGAATACTAACAAAATTGGCAAATCAGTCAAGTTAACCAAAAAAGAAGACTCAGATTAATAAAATTGGAGATGAAAGGGGAGACAATATGACAGACTGCAAGGAAAGGCAGAGAGTAATAAGAACATACTTCAAAAATTTATATTTTACTAAACTAGGTAAGTCTAAAAGTATAGATTTCTAGATGCATATGATACACAAACGTTAAGTGATTAATTTAAACAGATGCATAACAGTCAACAAGACAGAAGCAGTAATTAATAATCTCAAAGGGGAAACAGATGGATTCAGTGCAGAATACTACTCAGCCTTCAAAAATCTAACACCTTTAGTGCATAAAATAGAAAAGGAACACATTCCAATTATCTTAATGAAGTCAATACTACCCAACTATCAAAACTAGAGAAAGACTGAAAAAATATGAGCTTATGTTCCTATAATACCTGGTTTAGACACCATCATTCATATGAAGAGGCAACCTACAAAGTAAGGGTAAATACCTTTACCAGATTATCTCTTTGATTGAGGTTTAGTGTTTAGAATATACAAAGAACTCAAAAAATAAACTGTACTGGATGGGTTTCTGTCAACCTGACACAAGCTAGTCATCAAAGAGGAAGGAGCCTCAGTTGAGGAAATGCTTCCATGAGATCCAGCTATAAGGAATTTTCTCAATTAGTGATCAATAGAGGAGGGGCTCTGCCCATTGTGGAAAGGGTTCTCTCGGGGCTGGTGGTTCTAGGTTTTATGAGAAAGCAAGCTGAACAAGCCATGGGAAGCAGCACCCCTCCACGGCCTCTGCATCAGCTCCTGCCTCCAGGCTCCTTTGCTGTTTGAGTTCCTGTCCTGACTTCCTTCAATAATAACAGCAATATGGAAGCGTAAGCCAAATAAACCCTTTCTTTTTTATCTTAGTGTTTTGTCACAGCAATAAAAACCCTAATACATAAACTGTGAGGAAAAAACAAACAAACAATAAAATGTTAATTAAAAGACGATTTTATTTTATTTTTTAATTAATTTATTCATATTACAACTCAATTGTTCTCCAATCACTGGTATCCTTCCATTCCTCCTACCCTCCCACCCCCACCCATTACCCTCCTTTAGTTCTATGTCCGAGGGGGATCTCCTCCCCCACTTTATGGTAGCAGGCTAACAAGTCTTATCTTGGTATTCTGCCTATTCTTTCTTTGAGTGCCACCAGGGCTCCCCTCCAAGGGGAGGTCATCAAATATGGGGCACCAGAGTTCATGTCACAGTTAGTCCCTGCTCTCCACATAACTGTGGAGGATGTCCTGTCCATTGGCTAGATCAGAGTAGAGGTTCGATGTTTACTACTTGTATTGTCCTTGGTTAGTGCAATAGCTTGAGCAGACCCCCCTGGGCTCTGATCCACCCATTACGATGTTCTTGTAGGTCTCTAAGATCCTCTGAATCTTAGAGGATCTATTTCCCCATCTTCTATATTTCTCTTACCTAGAATCCCAGTAGGATGTCCTCACATCTGTCCCAATCTCCTGGTAAGTGAAGACATTCATGGGACATGCCTTTTGGGCTAGTGTCCAATTATAAGTGAGTATATACCGTGTGAGTCTTTCTCTTTCTGGGTTAACTCACTCAGTATGATCGTTTCTAATTTCCCCATTTGTCCACAAATTTCTGGATTTCCTGGTTTTTTATAGATGAGTAGTATTCCATCCTGTAAATGTACCACAATTTCTTTATCCATTCTTCAACTGAGGGACATTTAGGTTGTTTCTATGTCCTGGCTATTATGAATAAGGCTGCTTTGAACATGGTTGAGCATATATCCCTGCTGTGTGGTGGAGCATTTTCTGGGTATATTCCAAGGACTTGAATAGCTGGATCTTGAGGAAGCCCTATTCCCATTTTTCTGAGAAAGCGCCAGATAGATTTCCAAAGTTATTGTACTAGTTTGCATTCCCACCAGCAATGAAGGAGTGTTCCTCTCTCTCCACATCCTCGCCAGCATGTGGTGTCACTTGAATTTTTGATCTTAGCCATTCTGATGGGTGTAAGATGGAATCTCAGAGTCATTTTGATTTGCATTTCTCTGATGACTAAGGACATTGAGCATTTCTTTAAGTGTTTCTCAGCCATTCGATATTCCTCTGTTGAGAATTCTATGTTTAGTTCTGAGCCCCAGTTCTCAATTGGGTTATTTGGTTTGGTAGTGTTTAATTTCTTGAGTTCTTTATATATTTTGGAAATTAGACCTTTGTCAAATGTAGAGTTGGTGACGATCTTTTCCCAGTCTGTAGGCTGTAAAAGACGATTTTAAATTGGGGTGTAGCACTAAGCAGACTTTTCAGCAGATGAAATACAAATAGCTGAGAAAAATTTTTTATGATATTCAGCAACTTTAGCCATCAGGGAAATGCAAGTTAAAACTTCTTTGAGGTTACCATTTTAGAAGGGCTAACATTAAAAAAAAAAAAAAAAAAAAAAAAAAAAAAAAACAATGGCATGGATGTGGGGAAAGGGGAGAGGGGAACCTGTTCCCTGTAAGAGTTAAAATCAGTATATCTGCAGTGGAAATTAGTATTGAAGTTCCTCAGAAAGCTGGAAATATACTGTACAACCCAGATATAACTACTCCTGGAAATGCTTGTAAAGGTTTCTTTATCCTACTTACAGCAATACTTGCTCATCAATGTCCACAGCTGCTCTAGCCACAATAGCCAGTAAGGGAAAGCACCATAAATGCCCATAAACTGACAACTAGATAATGAAAATGTGGTGCACATACACAAGTATGGGTGAAAAGAAAAACAAACTTCACGGGTACATTGGTGACGCTGGAAATAGCCATACTGATTGAGGTGACTCAGGCAGAGAGACAAAAAAACGTGGTCCATTCTCTCTCATATGGGGATGCCAGCTTTCAGTCTTTGGATATGTATATTTAAGATGGCGTGCCCACAGAAGTCAGGAAAACTACTAAGAAATTCTGTGGGGGCTGGGTAGATTTTAAAGGAAAAGGGATAGAACACAGGTGACATGAAGGGAAAAGTGGAAGAGGAAGGGTTAAATGAGAGGGCGCTGTGATGTCTGAATAGAGAAGGAAGGATGGGAAAAAAATAACTAACATTAAAAAACTTTGAAAAAGCCAAATGTAAACCTATTCCTGTGGAAGCTCCCTAAAATATATACATATGCATACATAAAGCTGTATAAATGGGATAACCCTGTAACAGAGAGCAATGTCTCTGTCAGATCGTATAGGCTACCAAATAAATGCTCAACGCCAGGTCCAGGCTACCTCTAGTCAAACATTAAGGCTACTGGCTATTGTCATTGCTTTAGTTACACTACAAAACTAAATGATAAGACACCATTGTTGAAGATACCAAGACGGTACCCCTAGCTTCATCCCTACTGGTTAGCTCTCACGGTGCTGAAAGGTTACCTGTGTGCTATAAGGCAGGAAGAATAATACACAGCCTTACCCAGCTGTGAATGCTTCCAGCTTCAATAACAAAGTGGGCTGGCAAGACAGGCCCACGGATGGAACAGTGGCACAGATACTGTTTAGGTAGTATGCCACCATCTGATTGCATTTAATGCCCACTCCACAAGCCAGAACTCCTGCCTCATACCATTAACTGGGCCAAAACCCAAACCTACTACTATTATTCTAAGTGCATGTAGTAATAAACTGCATGCTAAGTTCTTATCTTTACACTGATAAGTTAGTGCATCTTTCAACTCCTAACACAGAAGTTTGCATTTATATAAATGGTGGTTAGTATACAGATGCAAAACTGGTCAACATGCAGGAATAAAAGACTATGAGGGCCGGGCGTGGTGGCGCACGCCTTTAATCCCAGCACTCAGGAGGCAGAGGCAGGCGAATCGCTGTGAGTTCGAGGCCAGCCTGGTCTACAAAGTGAGTCCAGGACAGCCAAGGCTACACAGAGAAGCCCTGTCTCGAAAAACCAAAAAAAAAAAAAAAAGACTATGAGGGTTTCAACTCTAAGTGAGCCATCTACATTACACTTGTTACCCCTAAGGCTCAGGGATCATCACTAAAAGGGGGTTAGAAAGCTTGGAAGCCACAGGTGGTGGATGTCGGCAACAAAACAGAACTGGCCAGACAGGACAGTGTCTTTGCACACATGAACTCACAGAGGCTGTAACTACATGAACAAGACTATGGCAGCCAAAATCCTAGCACGGATGATAGAGGGGCTGAAGTCCCACACAGAGCTGAGAAGCTATCGGCAATGATGTTTGCTGATAAATGGAAGTCACCTTTCTTCAGAGATGTGATTCCTGGGAGGCTACCCATGTTCCTGTAGGTGGCCTTACATCCTTGAACATACAGGCAACACTAAGAGGACTCAGTGGACTAAATGACTAAAAAGGCCAATCCACCAAAAATACATAATAATCTTAACAGTAACAGAATAACAAAATACACAAATATAAACGTATCACAATAAGATGATGCAACAGATTGATAATGATGATTATATATAGTTTTTCAACCTATGAAAGACTTACTGGACTATAATTCATCAAGAGTAGAGTTTTGAGGGCATATATTTCTAGTTCTTTGGGGAAAATACTGATGTACATCCAATGATAAATGTAGGATTACCTTCACAGGAACTGCCAGACTCTTGGCAGAGCTGATGGCCTTGTGCTCTTACAGCAGTACGAGAGTTGCTCTGTGTCCCTGCCAGCACTTGGTATTGCCCATCACTGTTTTCTTTGTTCTCTTGTTTTAGCCATTTGTCTTAGTTAGACCTAATATTGCTGTGATAAAACACCATAACTAAAAGCAATTCAGCGAGAAGTTTTTCTTACACTCTCACTTCACAGTCCATCATTGAAGAAGTCAGAGCAGAAACTCAAGGCAGAAACCTAAAGGCAGGAACTGAAGCAGAAGCTCTGAGGGGGAAAATTTAGCCAAATTAACTGAATCCCAAGACCAGTACTTCAGAAGAATAACTATAAATATGTTCAAGAATCTTCAAGAGCATATGAATAAATGTCTTAACAGAAACTATGAAAACATACTCAAATGAAATAATTAAAACAACTCAAAGCAATACATGCCATGGAAGTAGAATTTAACTAATCAAATCACGAAATAAATCCAAACTGAAATAAAATTAGAAGGGAAAAACTGAGAATGTTTTTGTTTGCTTGCTTGCCTGCTTGCTTACTTTTCTTGGTTTTCGAAACAGGGTTTCTCTGTGTGTGTAGCTCTGGATGCCCTGAAACTATCTTTGTAGACCAGGCTGGCCTCAAACCCACAGAGATCCACCTGCCTCTGCCTCCAGAGCACTGAGATTAAGGGCGTGTGCCTGGCTTAAACTCACAATGTTAAACAAAAGGTTCAGAAATAAACCTCACCAGCAGATTCAAAGACATGTGAGAGAGAAGTTCAGATCTTGAAAACAAGTTATAAAAAAACAAATACTTCAGCAAAACAAAACAAAACCAATGTTAAATCTAAAAACAATCTAACATAATCCAGATATAAAACATTCACAAAATCTGGGAGCTATGAAAAGACCAAACCTATAAATAATATGTATAGAGAAGAAAACCCATTTCAAAGGCACAGAAAACATTTTTAACAAAATCATAGAAGAAATTTTCTCCAATATAAAGACAGAGATGCCTATCAAGAAGAATATAGATCACCAAATAGACAGGAACAAAGAAGAATTTCTCCAGGACACATGATAACCAAAACACTATGTTAAATATACAGAAGAAAGAAAGGACACCAAAAACTGCAAAGGGAAAAAGAACAAGGCATGTATAAAGGCAGGTTCCTTAGAAGAACATCTGACTGCTCAATAAAGACTGAAAGCCAATAAAGACTGAATGGATGTTCTACAAGCTCTAAAAGACCACAGATGCCAGTCCATACAGTGATACTGGGGGGGGGGGACCTATTAATAACAGTTGACAAATAAAGAAAAATATCCCATAATAAATCTAATAGAAGAGAATGTTGGGGAAGAACCTTGAATCCATTGGCACAGGAGGCAACGTTCCGAAAAGAACACCAACAGCAGCTGGGTATGGTGGCACAAGCCTATAATCTCAGCACTCGGGAGGCAGAGGCAGGCGGATCACTGTGAGTTCAAGGCCAGCCTGGTCTACAAAGGGAGTCCAGGTCAACCAAGGCACAAGGCTACACAGAGAAACCCTGCCTCGAAAAATTAAACACAAAACAAAAAAACCACCAACAGCAGCTCAGACACTAAGATGAACAATTAATAAATCCTCATGAAACTCTAAAGCTTCTGTAAAGCAAAGGAAACTGTCAATAGGACAAAACAGCAACCAACAGAATGAGAAAAGATCTTCACCAACCCTACATCTGACAGGAGGATAGGGCTAATATCCAAAATATATAAAGAACTCAAGAAATTAGACATCAACGAACCAAATAGCCTAATTTTAAAATGAGGTACACAGCTAAACAGAGAATTCTCAACAGAGGAATCTCAAGTGCTCAAGAAACACTTAAAGAAATGTTCAATGTCCTTAGTCATCAGGGAAACGCAAATCAAAATGACCTTGAGATTTCATCTTACACTCATCAGGATATTATGATCAAAACCTCAAATGGCACACATGTTGGTGAGGTTGTGGAGGAAGGGGAACATTCCTTCATTGCTACTGGGAGTGCAAATTTGTACAACCACTATGGAAATCAATCTTGTATTTTCTCAGAAAACTGGAAATAGTTCTACCTCAAGATACAACTATACCACTCCTGGGCATATACCCAAAAGATGCTCCACCATACCACAAGGACACTTGTTCAACTATATTCATAACAGCTTTATTCATATGTCAGAAACTGGAAAAAAAACTAGATGTCACTCGACTGATATATTTACACATAAGAATATTAATCAGCTGCTAAAAACATCATGAAATTTGCAGGCAAATGGATGAAACTAGAAAAGATCATCCTGAGTGAAGTAGCTCAGACCCAGAAAAACAAACATGTTATGTACTCACTTATAAGTGGATTGTAGCTATAAAGTACATGATAACCAGACTACAATTCACAGACCCAAAGAAGCTAAGTGACAAGGAGGGCCCAAGTGAGGATGCTTGAATCTCATTGAGAAGGGGAAATAAAATAGACATGTAGAGGAAGGGAGGGAACTGTGTGGGAGAGGGGATGGGAAACAAACTGGAGCCTTCAAGGAGGAATCAGGAAGAACTAGGAGAGACAACTGGAATCAGTGTGGGGGATGGGGTGCATCTCTGGGATGAGCTAGAAACCTAGGACACTGGCTCCCAGGAATCTATAAGGGTGATGTGAGCTAAGACTCCTAGCAGTGGGTGATATGGAACCTCCTGTAATCAGGCCAGACTTCAATGGAGAGAATGGGACACCACCCCAGCCACAAAACCTTTCACCCCCAGTTTTTCCTGCATACAAGATGTGCAGCGATAAAGATGGAGCAGAAACTGAGGGAATGGCCAACCAATGACTGGCCCACTTTGAGACCCATGCCATGAGAGAGAGCCCATTCTCGGCACTATTAATGATATTCTGCTATACTTGCAGACAGGAGCCTAGCATAGCTGTCATCTGGGAGACTTCACCCAGAAGTTGATGGAAACAGGTGTTTCACAGGCAAACATAAGGCAGAGCTTGGGAAATTTTTGGAAGAGGGGAGGGAGGATTGCAGGAGCCAGAGAGGTCCAGGACACCACACACACACACATACAAAAAAAAAAAACCTAAAGTATCAACTAGCCTGGGCCCATAGGGGCTCAGAGACTGAACCACCAGCTAGAGAGCATGCATGGGATGGACCTAGGCCCCTTATACATATGTAATAGATATTCAGCTTGGTCTTCATATGGGTCCTTTAACAGGTGGAGCAGGGGATGTCTCTCACTCTGTTGTCTGCTTTTGGGTCCCTTTCCCCTAACTGAGCTGGCCTGTTTACCTTAATAGAAGAAAGTTCACCTAGTCCTATTGCAACTTAATATGCCAAGGTGGGTTGATCTGGGGAGAGAGGAGTTAAGAGGGAGTGACTGGGAGGAGAGGAGGGAGAGGAAGTTGTGATCAGGAATGTAAAGTAAATAATTAAATTTAAAAAGATAGGATACAGAACTAAGCAGAGAGTTCTCAAAAAACTGAACACAAACGGCTGAGAAACACTTCAACAAATGTTCAACATCCTTAGCCATCAGCAAAATGCAAATTAAAACTACTTTGATATCTCCTCTTACCCTAGTTAGGATGGCAAAGATCAATAAAATAAGTGACAGCAACCGGGCGTGGTGGCGCACGCCTTTAATCCCACAGCACTCGGGAGGCAGAGGCAGGCGGATCACTGTGAGTTCAAGGCCAGCCTGGTCTACAAAACGAGTCCAGGACAGCCAAGGCTACACAGAGAAACCCTGTCTCGAAAAACCCAAAAACAAAAATTTAAAAAAAAAAAGTGACAGCACATGCTAGTGAGAATACTGGGATAGGAGTCCAGATTGGTACAGCCACTATGGAAATAAGTGTAGCAGTTCCTCAGGAAGATGGGCATATATCTACCCCAACACCCAGCTATACAACTCTTGGGCATATACCCAAAGGATCCTCCATCCTACCACAAGGACACTTGCTCAACTATGTTTACAGCACCTTTATTGATAATAGCCAGAAACTGGAAACAGCCTCCATGTCCCCTCAACCAGAAAATGGAAAAAAAAAATATGGTACATTTACACAATGGTGTGTTACTCATCTATTTAAAAAAAAAAATGGCATCATGAAATTACAAAGGAAATGGATGGAACTAGAAAAAAATCATCCTGAGCTGAGTTTACCCAGACCCAGAAAGACAAGTATGGTATGTACTCATTTATAACTGGATATTAGCTGTAACATAAAAGACTATCATGCTGTCTTCAGACCCAGAGAGGCTAACTGTCAAGGAGGGATTAAGAGGCGATGCAAGGATCTCCCCAGGAAGGTGACATAGAATGCATTTCACTGGTGGATTGAGGGAGGGTGGAGTTGGGAACAAGACTGATCAGGTGTGGGGGTAGAATACAGGAAGAAACACTGAAATTGGGGGATATTTCAGGGGTGAGGTGGAAACAGTGCAATGGAAAGTTCATGGAATCTATGAAAGTAACCCTAGCAAAGACTCCCAGTAATGGGGGACAAAGGACCTGAGCTGGCCATCTTCGGTAACCTGGCAAGGCCTCAAGTGGAGGGATTAGGGACACCAACCCACCTACAGTTGATGTTGCATGCAGAGTATGCTGGGACCAGAGCCTAGAATCATCATCAAAGAGAACAGCGAGACTTCATCCAGCAGCTGATGGGAGCAGATGCAGAGTACCATAGCCATACATTAAGCAGAGCTCAGGGAGTCCTCCAGAGGAGGGAAACGAAAGATTGGGGGAACCAGGGATATCAGTAATGCCAGGAGAACATGGCCCACACAATCAGCTGACTGAGTCTCATAGGAGCTCACAGAGATCAGGGGAGCCTGTAGGCGTCTGACCCAGGTTCTCTGAATATATGTTATGGCTGAGTAACTTGATGTTCTTGTGGGATTCCTAATAGTGGGATCAGGGGCTGTCCCTGACTCTTTTGCCTGCTCGTGGGACCCTTTTCCTGCTACTGGGTTACTCCATCCAGTCTTTATGTGAGAATGTGTGCCTGGGCCTATTGTAGCTTGTTATGCTGTGTTTGCCTGATGTCTCTGGGAGGCCTGATCTTTTCTGAGGGGAGGCAGAGTCGGGGTTAATCCGGGGAAGAGGAAAGGTAGTGGGGAGAGAATGGGAGGAGGGGAGGAAGGGGAAACTATGGTCAGGAGGTAGTATATGAGAGAACAATTTTAAAATTGATTGAAAAATCATCTAAACAACGGCACTGGCTTATGAAATGAATTTCATAAGGCATATATGCCACTGCAGAGCAACTAAGAGAAAGCAGAGACACTGGGCAGGGTAGCAAGAAGGCAGGTGCAAGGCTCCACACACGCTTCAGCAGGAGAATGCTTGCCAGCATGCATTCATGACCATGATTCAGTGAACATCACTGAAAAGATGGGATGGGGTTTAAATGATCTTCAATATCTGTAATAAATAAATGCATATTTTGAATAACACAAACCCCTATCATGACCTATTTATGATTCTTACATTTTGAAATGTACACATGAAAATGTAAACAAGCTGTGCATCTGCTGAGCATGATGGGATTACCAACAATATTTCCAGTCACCGTATGGTCTATATTTTCCAGGTCAAACATAAAATCTACTGGAATATATATGTATATATATGTGTGTGTGTACATATATATGTATACGTATACACATTTTAAGTAAAGCATTAACAGAAAGAGAGATGCTCAGGAAAATAAGACATACCCAAGTATGTCCACTAAGCTCTGGTTCACAGCACTGCCAGGTTTTTCTAGACCAAAATTCCAAAACTTTCCCCATTCCTCTGGCAAGGTTACATGTCATCACACGGCCAAGTTCACTACAGCACTGGCCCCGCTTCTCAGCACCACTTTCATGTGTTACTACTTTTCTCATTACTATAACATAATACCTTCCTTACAAGAAAAGACGTAAGGGAGGGTTTATTTTGGCTTACAACTGAAGGAGATACATTACAGTAGGGATAGCAGCGGCAGTGAGAGCAGTGGCAGCTCTTCACATTGCATTAGCAGTCAAGAAACAGAGAGACTTTGAGCAGGGTTTTCTCTATCTTAACCCACTTGGTCTCAGCAGGCCCTTTGGGATACTCAGAGGCTCTCAAGAATAATACTTCCCTATGTCTGGAATGTGGGCCTCAAATCATAGTTCCCTGAGCAGTTGGCCCAGGACATATTCCTTCATTTGGCCACTTGGTCTACTATAACTTGTCTTTCAAAAGCCAAAGTACTTTCCTGGTGGAAAACAAAAAGGTTGCCTGGCTGTTTTTGTCTAATTACAGTGATCCAGTATAGAGTACCTCAGGCCCATAAACAGTCTAATCACAGAATGTCTTGTCACTTTTAAGATTAACTCTCTGTGTGTTCATGTGGGCTGAACTACTGGCCTGACTATTAAAACAGTTTCTGTCCTCTCACCCATAATCCTGGGCAAATCACTAATCTTTCTGTGCCTACCAGCCCATGGAATTCTCCTGTGTTTGTTGTTAAAACACACACACACACACACACACACCAGAAAAATGGAGGATGATAACAAAATTAAGAGCAGTGAAGAGAGTAATTCAGTCTTTACAACCTGGAATTCCTTTACCTTCTTTGTTACTCAGATCATGGCCTATACCAGCAATTGACTTAAAAGATTGCTTTTTCACAATCCCCTTGCATGAACAGGATAGGGAAAGGTTTATTTTCTCAGTACTTACTATTAACAACCGTAGTCTCATAAATAGTTAAATAGTTAAATAGTTCACTGTATGTCAATATTTTGTGTAACAACCACTAGAAATAATTCATAGGTAATTTCCTCAATCTATTATTTATCATTACATAAATTATATTTTATTGGCTGATTCTGACACAGATACTTTAGAGAAAATGTTTAAGGAAACACAAAAAATTGTGCCATGCTAGCTAGGGGTTACAGATTGCTCCAGAAAATACAGAGAGGAGATTCTATTAGCTATTTGAGTTATGAAGTAAGTCAACAAAAGGTACAGATCAATAGAGATCAGTTGCAAACTCCTAATGATTTTCAAAAATTAATGGGAGATATTAATTGGCTGGGGCCTACAGGTGTATTAACTACTTATGAATTTTTTTCAAACGTTACAAGATTTAGATTTAAACAACCTAAGATGTCTAACAGCTGAAGCAGAAAGAGAGATAACTCTGGTAGAAAAAAAAACTGAAAGGCATATATATAGATCAAATTGATCCTATACTTAATTGTATTTGGTTATTTTGCCTCCAACTCATTCTCCTACTGGGTTCAATATACAAAAGGAAGATAGAATTATGGAATGAGATTTTTTAGCACATAAACAAAGCAAAAGAAGATGTGCATAGAAAAGGTTTCTGAGTTAGTCATACAAGGCAGAGTAAGATTAAGTCAACTGTCAGGAACAGACTTGGTCAGAATTGTGGTGCCTCTTACTAATGATGACATTATGTCAATGTGGGTGATCAGTGAAGATTGGTAAAGAGCTTACAGTAACTACTTGGGAGAAATTAATAACAAGTATCCTAAATGCAAGCATTTACAGTTTATAAAAAGGAACAAACTAGATTCTCCCACATACTGTAAAGGGAACACCAGTTCTTGAAGCACCTACATTCTGTACAGATACAAATAACTTGAGAATAGTAGACTGTAAGCCAGACAAAATAAGCAGGGTGCTCCAAAGCCCGTATACTTCAGTTCAAAAATCAGAGTTGTATGGAATCCTAATGTTATTATTATATTTTCTTAAAGCTCTTAATATCATTACTGACTCTCAATATACAGAAAGAGATGTTTTAAATGTGGGAACTGCTGAATTCATTCCTGATAATTCAGAATTAACTTTGTTATTTATGCAGTTGTGATAAGTTATTAGAAATAAAAACTATCCATTATACATTACTCATATTTGGTCTCATACAGGTTTGTCAGGTCCATTGGCAAAAGGAAATGAGGAAATTGACCAATTATAATAGAAAATGTGTTAGATGCCACAAACTTTCATGAAAAACATCATGCTAACAGTAATGATTTAAAGAAAAAAATTCTATCACTTGGCAACAAGGCTAAGAAAAAAATTTTTAATGTCCTATGTGTTAATCTGTATAACCAAATTCCATTACCCGACAAAAGTAACCCTAGGGGTAACAAAAGAAATGAAATCTGGCAGATGGATGTATTTCATTTTACAGAATTTGGAAAACAAAAGTATGTACATTGTACCATTGATACATATTTGGGGCTTCAATGGACAACTTCTCTGAGTTCTGAAAAAGCTGATTCTGTAATTGCACATTTCTTAGAAATGGTAATTATTGGGATACTTGCACAAATTAAGACTGACAAATGCCCCCAGATATGTATCCAGTAAGATGAGGTCTTTGCATATTATCATAGAAAGCACATTACTTGTATGCCACACAATCTTTCAGGACAAGCAGTTGTAGAAAGAGCTAATAGTACTTTAAAAGAGATGTTTATTAAACAAAAAGAAAGAGTAAAGACCCCAGGGACAGACTAAATAATGCTTTGTTAACTCTAAATCTCCTTAATGTTAGTGAAAGAGAAACAAACAGCAGCTTAGAGACACTGGGCTATAGAAAAAAAAAAAAAAAACTATGGAATTAGACCAACCCATATATTATAAGGGCATGTTGACATCAGATTAGAAATTTGCAAAAGTAATAAGATGAGGACACAGTTTTGCTTATTTATCTACAGGAATTGAAAAACTATGGATACCAACAAAACATACTGCTGCTGGCTCATCCTGCTGCTGCATTTGCTGTTGGCTGGACTTCTGGATATCCTGACTACAAAGATTGGACTTGCCTCAGGGAGCTAAGTCTAAAGAGGTCTTCATCCCCTTTCCCCCCTAACCTTCTCTCATACCTAGTTTTAGGGGGAGTAGAGGTATAAAAACCCAAATAAAATAGACAAAAGTATGCCAAAGAGGGGGGCTGGGTATAGCTATATATGCTTATCTTGGAGTCATTTACTCTATTCTTTTGGTCCATGTATGTTTTTCTTCCAGTGCCATGCTATGGATCTGTAGTATAATATGAAATCAGATCTAGTGATGCCTCCAGCATTACTTTATTCACTCGGGATTACTTTGAATATCCAGGGTATTTCTTTTTTTTTAAGATTTATTTATTTATTTATTATGTATACAGTGTTTTGTCTGCATGTATGCCTGAGCACCAGAAGACGGCAGCAAATCACATTATTATAGATGGTTGTGAGCCACCATGTGGTGCTGGGAATTGAACTCAGGACCTTTGGAAGAATAGCCAGTGCTCTTAACCTCTGAGCCATTTCTCCAGCCTTCCAGGGTATTTCTTGATTCCATTTGAACTTTCGGATCTTTTTTCTCTAGTCCTGTAAGAATTGTCATTAAATATGGATTGTGGGGGCAGGGGCTAGAGAAATGGCTCAGCGGTTAAGAGCACTGTCTGCTCTTCCAGAAGGGCCTGAATTCAATTCCCAGCAACTACATGGTGGCTCACAACCATCTATAATGTGATCCTATGCCCTCTTCTGGCACGCTGGTGTACATTCAGGCAGAGCATAAATAAATAAATTTTTAAAAAATATATGGATGGAGATTTCACTGACACTATAGATTGCTTTCAGTAATATTCCTATTTTTACAATATTAAATGAGCAACTCTATAAACACTGCAAATTGCTTTTCATTTTCTAATACCTCCTTCAATTTATTTGTCTAGTGTACACTATAGGTCTTTCACTTCATAGGGTTAAGTTGCTGACGTTTGGCTTGTTGACTTCATTTTTTGTTTTGTTTTTAGAAATATCAACGATGAGGGTTTTTATCATGTATTTGCATTTGGTAAATAGAAAAGCTGTATTTTTTTAATTGTGCATGTGTGTGTGTGTGTGTGTGTGTGTGTGTGTGTGTGTGTGTGTGTACGGGAGTCAGTTCTCTCCTTCCATAATGCAGGTCTCAGGACTGAACTTGGGTCTTTAGAATTGGAGGCAAGTGCCTTTACCTGCTGAGCCATCTTGCTAGCCCTGCTAATGCTTTTTGTGTGCTAAATTTACACCCTGAATGCTTACTAAAAGTATATATAATAAAACTTTCCTGGTATAGACTTTGCGGTCTTTAATTTTCTCTTTATTTTGTTTGAGTCATGGTCTGACTGTGTAACTTTGGCCCATAATGTAGAGCAGGATGGTCTCAAACTCAGAACTTCTGCTTCTCCTTGCCTCAAGAGTGCTGGAGTTAAAGGCACACGCTACCACTCCTGGCTGATCTTAATGTGAATAAATATAATTTAGGTTTCTGTTTTCTTAGTTTTCTCTTTTATTTCTATTTCTTACCTTTTGCTCTATCTGCTTTGGACAATAAGGTAATTCTGGTGCCATATTTAGTTTAGTAGCACTGTTTCCCTTTCTATTTTATAGATACAATCATTTGAAGAACACTCATATGAGCCCTTCAGAGGTCTTACAGAACTAACAGAGAATGACCCAACCTTCAGCTTTTCTTTTTTGGGAGATAATTACTGTTTAAATCTTGTTTTATGGTTGCTTATAGTCTCTTGGTTCAAATTGGAAGGTCATATAGAGAGAGAAATATATTCACTTTTTGTGTGTGATTTACTGCAACAGGTTTCAAAGTATTTTGTAGTGCTCCTTGATAGTTTGGTGGTATATTATAAAATTCAGGGGTTTTTTTCATCTCTAAGGGTTTGTTGATACTGCCTAATTTCTGAAAAAAAAAAAAAAAAAAAACTGAAAATGCAGTACTAAAATTACCCGCGACTGTATCTGAGCCTATCTGCCTTTTATATCTGTATTTGCTCTATAAAATTATTCATTTTAACACCTTCATTGTGGCACAGTATCAGGACCAAGACAAAAAAAAAGCACATTCACGGTATTCGACCTCTAGTTCAAGCAGAGCTTTTCTTGCAGGAGTTGTCGTGAAGGCCATATAGCAGCAAGCAGTTAGCCAAATAGCACTGACTCTTCCCCTCTTCCTGTCCTGTATACTAAAAAAGTAAATAAATAAATAAATAATTTATGTGTGAGTGTTTTACCTGCATGTGTGTAGTATTATTCATGGAAGCCAGAAGATGTTACAATCCCTGAAACTGGAATTACAGAGGGTTGTGAGGGACCATGTGGGTGCTAGGAACTGAGTTTGGTTCCTCTGCAAGAACCAAATACTCTTAATCACCAAGCCATCTATTCAGCCCTTGTATGTATTCTTATGAGAAAAAAAAATGTGATAGCACGTAGTAGCCTAGACCACAAATAGCTCAGACGTCCTCTTGCAGTATGTGTGTGATTACTTTCTATCTTGAATGTTTATATTTCAATAAACCTCTACCTCTATACACACACACACACACACACACACACACACACACACACACACACACACACACACACACACCCCCCACTGGTATAGATATATTTATAATTCTTAGCTTCTTAGCTTGCTTGTGTTTTTTTAATATGTAGAGACTGTGATTATTAGTATTATCAAACTGAGAGTATTTAGACCATTGGGCATATCTGAGAGGGGATTATCTTGATTATATTCACTAATGTGGAACAAACCAAAGTAACTGTAGGTGGGACCATTTTCTGAATAGGAGATCTTAGATTACAAACCAAATGGAGAAAATTCATTGCTCTCTGCTTCCTGACTATGAATGTGATGCAACAAGCTGCTTCAAGCACCTGCTATCTTGAATTCCTCCACATCATGGACTATACCCTGGGACTGGGAGGCAGAACAAAGCCCTGTCTCCCTTAAGTTCCTTTTTATTTTAATTTTATGTGTGCCCGCATGTATTCTGTGCACCACATGCATGCAGTGGAACTGGAGTTTCAGATAGTTGTTAGCTACCAGGTGGTGAATTCAGACCTGGGTCCTCAGCAAGAACAGCCAATGTTTCTAACTGCTGAGCCATCTCTCTAGCCCTCTGGAGCTCCTTTTGACAGTGTTTTGTCACAGCAACAGGGGACTCAATAAAATTACCTACTTTCCTGAAGGGAAGGAGCTATTGATACACTCATTCACACAGTACTCTAAGAGTCCGGTCTGAAGCTCAAAAATCCTAATTCAGACTTCTAACTCACACTAGGTAAAATATGCTAAGCCTAAATGACCATTCAGCTCATCTCTATATAGCTCACTACTTCTGTATAGTTGGAACAAAGACAGTGAGATGCAGCGTGCCTCTCTGGTTTACCTTAGAAATGATGTAACCCAGGATGACCACTTTCTTCACATGATATGTTACAAGCTAGCCCATCTAGTTCTCTATAGATTCTTCTATGAAGCACAGGATAAATCAAGAAAAGCTAAATTATTCATTCTGTCACTTAGTAAATTTACTATGTACCTACTACATAGACAGCTTGCTGCCAGGTGCCAGGACTGCAAAGGTGAAGACAGATAAGGTCCCTACTTTCTGAGGGCTTAAAGGTTTAATGGGGGAATGCTGGAAGCAATTGCATGCTGAGTTGGCAGAAGCAAGCGAGCTTCCTAGAGGCAGCCCACTCGTTTTTGCACTGCTGATGAATGGATGTGTCTCTGAGTTAGGCAAGGCCCCAAGGATTTTGTCTCAAGACTGTTTATTGAGGCTGGGCATGATGGCAGTGCATGCCTTTAATCCCAGCACTGGGAGGCAGAGGCAGGCGGATCTCTGTGAGTTCAAGGCCAACCTGGACTACAAAGTAAGTCCAGGACAGCCACGGCTACACAGAGAGACCCATCTGGAAAAACAAAACGAAATGACTGCTTATTGGTTGCTGGTTGCTCTACTGCCTTTCCATGCTTGTGTCACATATCTGGCATGGCAGAGCCCCTCACTGCCTATCGCTTCACTCTCTTGGGCCGACTTCCTGAAGATTATTTTAAAGATGTACCTTCATGACATAGGGTTGTTTAAATGAATTGATGATTTCATAATCCCTGATGATGATTTTAAAGAATTTCTGACTTGATTCAAGTAATTTAAAAACCTTCCTGAGCCGGGCGGTGGTGGCGCACGCCTTTAATCCCAGCACTCGGGAGGCAGAGGTAGGAGGATCGCTGTGAGTTTGAGGCCAGCCTGGTCTACAAAGCAAGTCCAGGACAGCCAAGGCTGCACAGAGAAACCCTGTCTCGAAAAACCAAAAAAAAAAAAAAGAAAAAAGAAATAAATGAAAAATAAAAACCTTCCTGGAGTATAGCGAAAACTGCTAGGAGCTCCATATGCCAAGCACTTGATTTACACTGAGAGGGAAAACAACATAAGATAAACTAGTGACCAAGGAAATAAATTCATTTTAAGGTTAGTACACAAGGATATTGTGTACACCACAATAAAAACAGACCCTATGAATGTAGAAACAAAGACAAGACAGACACCTGTTTCTTAGAAAAACCTTGACATAAAAAAACTCTTGCCTTATTCCACAGGAGACCTACAAATCACCACCTGTGCCGCCGCCATGTCTTTCGTGATACCCGAGAAATTCCAGAACATTTTGTGAGTACACCAACATCAATGGGTGGCAGAAGATAGCCTTTGTAATCACTGCCATTAAGGGTGAGGGGCGGAGACATGCCCATGTGGTGTTGAGGAAAGCAGATATTGACCTCACCAAGAGGGCTGGAGAACTCACAGAGGATGAGGTGGAGCACGTGATCACCATTGTGCAGAATCCACAACAGTACAAGACTCTAGACTGGTTCTTGAATAGACACAAGGATGTGAAGGACGGAAAGTACGGCCAGGTTCTGGCCAATGGTCTAGCCAACAGGCTGCATGAAGACCTGGAGCAACTGAAGATTAGAGCCCATTGGGGTCTACCCCACTTTTGGGGCTGACTTTCATGTCCAAGGTCAGCATACAGAGACCACTGTTGGTGTATCCAAGAAGAAATGAGTCTCTGGACCTTTGCCATTAATAAATACTTTATATACCTGAAAGGAAAAAAGAAAAACCATCTTGCTTTGATCAGATAACATGTATTTGAAATAAGAAAAAGATTAAATTTCTGCTTTGAACTCAAAATGAACATATAGATAAAACTATGCTTTAAACTTATCTAGTTAGATCTTAGGATCAAAAGTCTACTGTAACTCCCCTTTTGTGTAATGGTTCTATCAATTTTTGAATGAGACAATTTTTCCATACATAGAGAACCTTTGTACTAGATCGTATAGAAACCCAAGACAGAATTAAACAGTTGAAGCCATCTGCTTCATCCAAAAGTGTCTGTCTGCTTATAAGGCAAATTGTTTGTATATATTGTATGTAAGTATCTGTATGCTTACATATAAGTAGATAAATGTTGTCTTTGGGAGCTCCCTTGTTTTGTCTATTGATTGTATGTGTGCATGTGTGTGTGAAGTTCATTAAAATCTGCTTGCTTTGTCTGCCAAACATGTGCTTCTAAGTTTAGTAAGTGATTAGCAATCTGCAGTGTTATATAAGCCTTCTTAATTAGGTCTCTAGCTTCCAGCAAGCCACTGTTCACTGCCAAGCCATCAAGTCAAAAGGAACTGAGAGCTTCTTCCTTTTTCAACTCTTCATCGATGACCACCAGACTTAGCTGATTAAGACCTCCTGCTGTGGGCTGGAATGATGGCTCCGAGGTTAAGAGCTCTTCCAGAGGTCCTGAGTTCAAGTCCCAAGAACCACATGGTGGCTCACAATCATCTATAATGTGATTTGATACCCTCTTCTGACGTGTAGGTGTACATGCCCGCAGAGCACTGTATACATAATAATAAATAAATAAATCTTTAAAATAAAAACACCTCCTGTTGTTAAATAGCAATGGTTCTCAGCTCAAGAGCTGTTGTGATGGCAGAGGAGCCAGAAGGCCTGACTTGTTACTTCTCTCTTCCTTAAGAGTTAAAGTGTAAATAGCAAAGTCACCAGCCTGAAAGGTAAAGAGCAGAAAGATGAAGTATAGAGAAACACTAGCCACCAGCTGGTCGTTCACTGATGCTGCAACCCACCTCCATTCGCCCTGTGTACTGGAGCTGGTCTCTAACATCCTGGCGCCCTGGAACAGGGACCTGAGGGAGGTCAGTCTTGTCACAGCTAGGACCTCAACTGAGCTGCTGCAGAGTCCCTAGCAGAAAGCTGAGAAAGAACAAGTGAGCAGTTGGAAGTTGAAATTGCTTGTTGCCACCAGCACCTAGCTGTTTTTTGTTGGCTACTGACATCTTTGTGTACATTTTCTAAATATCCCTCAGGGTGGGACACGGTGAATCTACAGACAGATGGTCATTTTACCTATGGGAGATAACAAATACTAGAGGGTTTGCTAATGTGAAACAGAAACTGGAAGAGTCTTTTGAGGAATTTATTGCCTGGCTGAAGGAGACAGTGGAAAAGGTAGTTTCTAGCTCTGAGGTAAAAGATATCATTTTAAAGCAACTGGCCTTTGAAAATGCTACGCCTGTCAGTCATTACAGAGAAAAATTAGAGAATCTGAAAATATTTCTGACTTTATCAAACCATGTACTAAAATTGCCTCCTCATGTCCTCAAGGTGTAACTGTTACAGTTGCTTTGCAAGGCCAGACTACTAGCCAGTTTGTATCTAGTCAAGAAAAAGGAATATCTGATCAGAGGGACATGGCTTACAAATGCTATTCATGTGGCAAGCCTGGACATATTAGCAGACAATGTCCCAATAAGACAGAGGCCCCATGAACTTTACTCAAGGCACAAATCCAAGCTTGCCTCCTTTGCTATGCCCTCGCTGCATGAGAGGATCCCACAGGAAGAGAGAACGGAGATCCAGCTTTCATAAGAACGGTACTCCTTATCTGACACCACTGTACACCTTACATAAGTAAGACCAACACTGAATCAGAGGAACTGGGTGAAGAAACTACCCCAGCTCCCCCCAAATAACAAAGGTGACCCAACAACCTCAACCAATCCACTTGTCAGCAAAAAACCATTCAGCAATTTCAATGGGCAACTGAGACTGCACCTCTGTTTCATCTCTTTACAGAAAATAAATATGGTTCCTGGGGTGATTGGTTTTGATTTCACTGGAGAAAGTGAGATTATACAACCTCCTACCAAAACGGTTCATGTCCATTCAGAACAGAAATTTACTTAGCTGCTCTTACTCCCATATCAGGGCCTTAACCCACAAATAAAATTGAAATAGCTAGCTGTTGTGGCAAACAAGCAACTTCAAAAGAGTCACATTGAACCTTCCACTAGCCCTTAGAGCACCACAAATTTTGTTCTTGAAAAAAAATCAGGCATGTGGAGAATATTATAAGCCCTTAGAAAGATAATTGACATTCTAGAAGGCATGGGAACTCTTTTTTTTTTTTTTTTGGTTTTTCGAGACAGGGTTTCTCTGTGTGGCCTTGGCTGTCCTGGACCTGCTTTGTAGACCAGGCTGGGCTCGAACTCACAGCGATCCACCTGCCTCTGCCTCCCGAGTGCTGGGATTATAGGCGTGCGCCACCATGCCCGGCTGGCATGGGAACTCTTTAGTCCGGGCTAACATCACCTTCTGTCATTCAGAAGATGATAATATTATTGTCATTGAGTTTCCATGATTTCCTTTTTACCATTCCACTGCATCCTTCTTACTGTCAATACTTTGCCTTTTAACTTCACCTAACCCTCAGAGACCTTATTAAAGGCCCTAATGAGAAATATGTCCTTAAGATATAGTACATATTAATATATATACATATATATATACACACACATATATATCTCTTTACTCTTTGTTAGAAATTTATGGATAGTGCTATCTTACAAGCCTATAAAGTTTACCTGACGTTTATCTTATTCACCATATGGATGATATTTTACTTTCTTACAAAGATAAGGCTCGTTTAGAAGAGGCTTTGAGTTCTTAATTGAGCAGTTGAGCTCATATGGACTTCATATGGTTCCCAAAAAGTTCAGATATAATCTCCATTTTACATACAGTCAGCCATCAACTTCTAAACCAGACAGCCTTATAACAGATACATGAAAAATGATAGAAATAAACATTAAGAACTGTTTGCAAAACTGGAGGTAAAGACATTCCTCCTGCCGCATATTTTATTTACAGCCTGTTTAGACAGACACTAACAAATAACAATAGAAGCTCCATTATGCTCGGGAGCCCTCAGCCGCTCCTTTCTTGTTGTAGCCTCAAAATAGGTTCTGCCCTGGCACAAAAGCCTTGGAGAGGGAGGCAACAAAGCACCAGAATCCTAACTGGCCTCCATACCCCCAACACCTGGGCATAAGCCACTCCCTGAAACCTTTTTAAAAGGTAAAGAGAAACTAAAAGACACTCATGAGATTTACTGCCATTGTTACTGGGCCCTCAAACATTAATAAACTTTTAGGTTGGGAAATGCAAACTAGCACCTTCCAAGTCATTTTACTGAGGGAGAGAGAGAGAGAGAGAGAGAGAGAGAGAGAGAGAGAGAGAGGTGTGCAGCTCAGAATAATCCAGTTCCCTAGGTTTGAAAGGACTGCCACCCCCACCCGACTCCCACCAGAGCCACATAGCTCTGAGAAGCTAATACGGGCCTGGTGGGCACTGTAAGCCCCCAATATCAGAGGCTTATTTCTTTTGATATACTACTATATATGTCACTTCAAAATGGAGCCACTTGGAATGAAGAGGCCTTATAAGACTATTGCTTAAGTAGATCCCCTCAGTTTCTACAGCTAAAGTGGGCGTGGGGAGCTTTGAAAGCACAGGTTGAATGCTGCTCTTTACCCCGATCTCAAAATTTTTAAATCAAACCTACTAATCAATAACTGCCTCTGAGCACACTCCCTAAGAACATTTATATATATATTTGCAAAATTTATCCAAAAACGTCTTTAAAATATCAATTGGATTTGTCTTTAACAATATCTACAGCTAAGTTACAGCTTCAGAACCAGCCTAAACCCATGACAATGTTTACCTTTGGCTCTCACTCAGAGAAGCCGCTATGGCTGCTGTCCTATCAGGTCACAGGCAGCCCAGCTACCCAGGCTCCACCTGGAGCTGCAGGGCTTGACTCTAATGACAAAGCTTTCTGGGTTCAAGAAATTAAAATATCTCGTCCAATATCCTTTATGCTACAGACTAACATGATGTTTTCTCTCCTGATCCCAGAGAATAAATTACAGGGTTGGGCCACTGCCTTCCACAGCAGCGCTTGCTTTCACTGATAGGTCAGCTTCAGGCCAGGCTGCTTTGATTCCTGAGGGTCATAAAGAATCTTTCCCCATGCAAGAAACTTCTACACTGTGGGTTGAGCTGACAGCAGTAGTCACTGCTTTTTAAAGTCTAAAGACAGGAAGCTCAGCAGAGCCATGCGTTCTCATGTATTTGCGCCTCTGTCTCATCTGGGGAGGCTTTCAAGGATATAAAGCAGCACCTGTTTTACAATGCTGAATATGCCAAGAGCATTAGAAACTGCTTGCTGTTTGTACTTCAAAAGACTTTTTAAAATGATGTTTAACTTTTAATGTTTCACACTCCACCGGCCTCTGTGTCCACAGGGACAGGCTCTTATGGAACAAGCTCATCTGGCCTTTTAGGGCACAGATATCTAGAATAGAGATACCCATCTCCTGATCATAGTCTAATTCATGCCTTATACCTCTGTCAAAATAAAAGCCCCACTAACCGGACAATAAAAGGAACCCGATGTATCATTCCGGAAGAAGCTGTTTGCACGTTTCCATGTGACACTGATCACCTCTATGGATGCCAGACCAATTGACTGTCCCAAGACACTCCCTCCAATTTGAAGGCAGAGGCTTTCACCTGCCTCAGCCATCAACATCTCCAGGCAAAAGAAGACCCTGAGGACCGGCACCTGCATCCTCTACCTGTTATGACCCTGATCCTGTTATTGCACCTTTTGCTATTCTGCACCCTGGGGTTACAGGGGATATAAGAATCACTTAATATGGGTCTATATATAACATTTCCTGTTTTTAAAAAATGCTCACTGGGCATGGTGGCATAGGCCTTTAATCCCAGCATTCAGGAGGCAGAGGCAGGTGGATCCCTGTGAGTTCGAGACCAGCCTGGTCTACAGAGAGAGTTCCAGGACAGCCAAGGGCTATTACACAGAGAAACTCTGTCATGAAAAACCAAAAACAAACAAACAAAAGCTATTTAACTATCATGGAAGTTTCACATGAGCCCTAATGTTTTTTGTCACCACCTGTGTGCTGGAGCTGGTCTCTAGCAGGGTAAAGAAATTTAGATAACTATAACAGAAATAGACACACCTAAGCTTAGGTCTAACATTCAGTAGTACATTGAACAGAGTGATTCTGAAAAGTAGGACAAGCAATAGCCTAAGATGGTAGCTAGATGATCTCTGTTACCTGACTTGGAGCTTTCCAACAGATAAACCTCTCTCCTCATCTACCCAGCTTGGCTAGCTCCTGGATAAAGTCACAGGTCAAGATACTCAACTTGTCCCCTTGAATAAAAAATTTTAAAAGATAAGTTGGGACATGTAGAGTTCAGAAGCTAGAAACCATTATTATCCCTAAGTTGAAGTAAGTAGGAAGGGAGAACATGTTACTAGAGCCTACTCAAAGTTGGGGTCACGGGAGAAAGAACACCCAAGAGCACCAGGCGGTGGTGGCGCATACCCTTAATCCCAGCACTCGGGAGGCAGAGGCATGCAGATCATTGAGTTCGAGGCCAGCCTGGTTTATAAAGTGAGTCCAGGACAACAAAGGCTACACAGAGAAACCCTGTCTTGGAAAACCAAATCAAACCAAACCAAATAAACAAAACTACCCAAGAGGACCTCTAAAGTATAAAGACTCAGCCTGTGGCAACTGTGGCACCTTCTGCCTTCTAACCTTATGACCCACTCAGTACTCAGCCAACCCCAGCACAGATCAGTCTTCCATAGGACAGACCAGAGCTATGAAATGCTTACTTAGGGAGCAAAACAGAAAGTAACCAGATCACTTCAGTTCACTGCTGACAACTCTCTAAAAAAAAAAAAAAAAAAGTACTATCTTTTAAACTTCCTAAGAGCACATGTGTGTTCTAGCAACACTTTTTGTTTTTCAATCTATTAGTAACACACCATCCCACACACAGAAAATCCTCATTATTCCCTAGTGGCATTGCCATGGGTTATGGGCCAGCCTTCCTGACCAGAACATGAGGCACATACCACTGTGAAGTCACATGGGTTGTTTCTCAAGTTCTAGAATCCCCAGAGGTTCTGATTCAACACTGTGAGTGCCTGCTCAGTTTCTTCTTAGCTCTTTAGTGTGCCACACTAGAGCTCTCTTTTCCTAAATCAAAATGAAGTTAATCTTACTGAGTCTTTATCTGCTTGCATCTGTCAGAGGTAAGTCTTCTCTTTAAACAGAAGCACTGGGTGGAAACCAGAGAAGGCTTCTTTTAAGGTATTTCTGCCCCCTTGAAGAAAGACAAGTCTTAGTTACCCAAACCAACCTGACTTAGAGTCAAGAGTTAACTAAGCAAGAACAAATCTAAGAATTCCTGTACCAACTGATTTCTCTTGGTTTTGGATGTACAAGTAGAAGGGCCCATGGGCCTAACATGCTCCCACTTTGAATATTTGTGACTGGTAAGATAACACGTTAACAACACAACTCAAATTCTGCCTGGTAGTTTTTGAAGGTAAATTTGGGCTGTCATCTTTTAGTTTAACATTCACCCTACACAAAGATTTAAGTTTTCACCAACACCACAAAGGAACTGAACCTCAATTTAGGCTGGAGTTACTTGGCATTGAAAGCTACCTGTACCAGGTACTGTGGCATCTCTAACTCCATCTTTCATGAAGGAGAAGCAGAGAACATCTGCAATTTGAAGCCAGCCAGGACCTCAGAGCCAGACCCTGTTGTGGAGGAAGAGAACGATTTGCCTCCTCTCTCTCTCTCCCTGTCTCTATTCTTCTTGCCTTTCACCCAGAGGAATTGGAGGAGGGGTTGGTGGCAGACTTCTGATGACACGAATGAGGGTCCCTTGATTTCTGATTCTGCCTTTGTCAGGTAGGGACACTTATGTCCCTTCATGTGCTTTTCCTGTTTAAGTGAGAGGATACCTACCACATGTAATTCTTGTGTCTTTAAGTCTTATCGGTGATCTCCAAACTTTTATTTAAACACCCCTGTTTCGGGTCTCCTGGAGTATTTAGATGACCTTCCCCCAAAATCTAAACTGTGTTTAAGTGTCTCATCTAGACCTGCCAGAAAACGTAGCAACTCCACTTGTCTGGCTCCACAGGAAATCAGTCTTGACCCCATTCTTTCACTGCTCTATTTCTTCTCTCCCCTAGGAGCACCATCTGGTCAGCCTGATAACCTTCTTGACTCTGTAGACAACCAAGGTTCTGTTCAGCAACTTTCGAGTGAGTATTTCTCACTTGCAAACCCTTCAGATGGCGAGGCTTTATATGAAACTCCTTCGAGTGAGAAAGCTCTGACTGATCATGGTTCAAGTGACCATGAGTCAAGTGAGCATGCTACAGGTGAACATGCTTCGGGTGAACATGCTTCGAGTGAACACGCTTCGGGTGAACATGCTTCGGGTGAGCACACTTCAGAACAGATTTCAGAACACATTTCGGGTGAGCACATCACGAGCGAGCACACTTCCAGTGAGCACACTTCCGGCGACCACACTTCAGGCGAGCACACTTCAGGTGAACAATCTTCAAGTGAATCGAGTGAACAGCCTCCAGAATCATCTTCAGTTGAACAAGTTTCAGGTGAAAAGACTGAGGAGTTGGACGAACAGACTTCTGCTGATGGGAGTTCAAGCACACCATTTCCAAGCACATCTTCAAGTAAGCCACAATGGAAGGGGATTAGTCTAACTGGAGGTTGAGGCCAACCTGGGCTACTTAGTCCAATGAAAGCCTAGCAACACCCTGTTTCCAATAGGGAAGAGGGAGGAGGAGGGGAGAACACATCAGGACCTAAGTTTAATTGAAGCAGTGTAAAAGAATCATTAATATGTCATAAACAGCTGTCAAAGACTTTCAACCAGGTACCGGTGGCACACACCTTTGATCCCAGCACTTGGGAAGCAGAGGCAGGCAGATTTTTATTAGTTCAAGGCCAGCTTGGCCTATAGAGCTAGTTTTAGGACAGCCAAGTCTACACAGAGAAATCTTTTTTTGTTTTGTTTTGTTCTGTTTTTGTTTTTTGGTTTTGGTTTTAGTTTTCCGGACAGGGTTTCTCTGTAAGCTTTGACTGTCCTGGACTCGCTTTGTAGAACAGGCTGGCCTCGAACTCACAGCAATCCACCTGCCTCTGCCTCCCAAGTGCTGGGATTAAAGCCACTAGGCCCGCCCTTTTTTTTCTCTTAAGACTTATTTATTACTTATACAATATTCTGCCCACATGTGTGTTTGCAGATCAGAAGAGGGCACCAGATCTCATTATAGATGGTTGTGAGCCACCATGTGGTTGCTGGGAATTGAACTCAGGACCTCTAGAAGAACAGCCAGTGCTCTTAACCTCTGAACCATCTCTCCAGCCCCCTACACAGAGAAATCTTACCTCAAAAAACAACAAAAACAAAAAAACAATTTTTCACAATAGCAGAAAGCATTTTTCAGGTTTCATGTGGCCCTAAATGGAACACAATTTGGAGAACCCTCTTAAGAAAAAAATATTAACACTAATACAAAATGCTACTAGACTCTCCAACGCCATTGTTCATAAGAACTTATGAAGGGTCAGCAAGATGGCTCAGTGGTGACAGCTGAGGCCAAGCTTGACAACCCGAGTTCAATACCTGGGGTCTATGTTGTGGAAGGAAACTGACTCATTCAAATTGTTCACTGGCCTTTATTTATGCCCCATTTACAGTAGAAAAACAAGAAAAATCTAAAGTTTGATATCTCAAATTATTATCAGATACAAATAGTTCACTTCACTCAATATTGTTAATTCTAAATTTTTAGGTGGTAAAAGGTGAAACTCTTATCCCTAGTGTCAGCCACATTTCTAGAAAGTAGTAAATTAAACTTAGGTCTGCCTAAAGCTATGCTTCTTGCTAAAGGATAGCACTAGAGACAGTATAAGGGTACGGAAGCATTTCAGAATTTTGTCACTGATCTTCGATAAGTGAAAATGGAAACAGTTCCTGAAGGTTCACGCCTGCTATTTCAGTACCTGGGAGGCTGAAGCAGGATGACTGGTAGGATTTTTAAATCAGACTGAGCTAAATAGTGAAATCACTTACTCACTTACTCACACACACACACACACACACACATACACACACACACACACGGAGGGAGGGAGGGAAGGAGAGAGGGAAGGAACAGGGAGAAAGGAAAAAGGAGGGCAGGGAGAAAAATGCACTCATTACAGGGCTGGCAACATTCTAGCCTTCAAGTATAGTTACTATTAGGTAAATTGGTTTTTGTTTGGGGGTATGACAGAGGTTCAGTTACTTAACAGTTTCTCTTATGAAAACATGTAAAACAGGGCAGAAGGGCATTTACTTACAAATCCAAGAAGCCAATGGGATAGACTTTTAAAAGTTCTCAGATAAATTTAGTATTCATCAGCAATAAAGGCTATAAAGAAGAGAGAAGGTATTTCCTCTGATTCAGAAAAGAGAACATGGTAGCCCAGACTTGCAACCCCATCACTGGGCAAGAGCTTGTCTTCAATAGCAACAAGGGGAATGAATGGCGAGTTAAGAGGGAGGAGGTACTGGGGTTGTAGCTCAGAGGCTGAACTCTTTCCTAGCATACCTAAGGCCCTAGAGGTTCAATTCCTAGTACTGCCAGAACTAAGAAATCCCCACAATCCCCACTCCCCATGTGTGTGACTCAAAGTGCTCTGTTGGGAAATTTCATCAGGCTTTTTTCAAATTTCAGACATAGCAATAAATTGCCACACATGTACATATATGAATGATGATGGAAAATGTCTTCGTGGAGAAGGAGTATGCACCACTCAAAATTCCCAGCAGTGCATGTTAAAGAAGATCTTTGAAGGTAATAGGAACTTCCTGAGAAGTAGGAATTGCCAGACAGCACATTAACCGTCTCTTAAATAAAATGGGGGTAGGGGGAGCAATAGGGTTCAATGAATTTGAGGATTCAGAAGAACCTCATTTCTTCAAGCACTGAGCAGAATCTCCATACTGACAGGCCTATGGTTCTTTTAGAGAGGAGAAAGAAAACTGAAAAGAGGCTTTCTTCAGAATAAAGAAACCTTTTAAGTTTCCTTAGGCTGCTTCAGAACTGTCTAGTGTGTTCGTGATTAAATCTTCCTAGGACACAACACAATGTATAACAAATGGTAGGCATTTAGTAGACAGTGCATAAACATTTTCCCTATTTTTCTATAATTATACATTTAACCAACACTGAATAAACAACAATACATACTATGTGCCCTACAAAAAGATGCATCAAATAGGCAATATAAAGATTGTGGTCTAACCTAAAAAATACTACGGAGAAAAGTGGCGAGGTGATATGTGTCTTTTCTCACTGCTTGGGAGGCTGAGGTAGAAGAATTAACCTGGGCTACACAGCAAGATAATGTCTAAAGAAGAGGAAGAGGCGGCAAAGCACAGGAGTACTGAGAGCTCACAAGTAAAGGAAAGCAGGCGAGTCTAGAGAAAGGGTATACAGAAAGGACATGTAAAGTCCAGGAGTACCCAGTTTGGGCTGTACATCAGAATCACCTGAGCAGCTTTTTAATAAAAAATCCTAATGCTCAGGACTGGCAAGACGGCTCAGTGAGCAGAGGCTCCTACCTGCCTAGCAATCCTAATGACCTAAGTTAGAACGTAGCAGGAAAGTAAGTAGGTACAGGAAGGACAGTGCAGTTCCATATAGGACAGTAAATTTTAGTTGTTAGTATATCTGCTTGGAGATGATCATCACTTAAATGGAAAGAGAATTTGACTTAGGTTAGTAGAGATAACTGAACTCAGAGAAACATAAGACAGAAAAGCCAGGGAAAACCTTGACAGAAGAATATCAAGAAAGGGTGAACAGTATCAAGTTCATGCAGAAAGCGAAAAGTAAAAAGGCTATAGAACTTAAGAGAATTTTCTACTGCATTTTTTGAGAGAAAAGTTTCATTTTTGAGTACTTGGGGATGGGATGTGAATAAGAAGGAAGTTCAGGAGGCCAGACAGATAATGGCAGAAAAGTAGTGTTGTCAAGAGAAAATACTGAGTTTGGTGAAATTCTACCATGAGAGGGAAAAAAAAAAAATAATAATGAAGACATAAGCAAGAGTAATGGGTAAAGAAAGCACACAGTAGGGGATAGGAAAATATACACACAGAAGTCCATGCCTGGGAATGATGGATAAAGGAGAATGTTGGAAGATGCTTTCTCTTAATGCCAGTCTGTCTCCTACCCTTTCAGGAGGAAAACTCCAGTTCATGGTTCAAGGGTGTGAGAACATGTGCCCATCTATGAACCTCTTCTCTCATGGAACAAGAATGCAAATTATATGCTGTCGGAATGAACCTCTCTGCAACAAGACCTAGAAGCCTGTGCCCCCATTTCTTGCTCTGACTCAGGCTACTTCACCACTCTTTGCTCAATTTATATTCAGCTTCAACAACTAATCACACTAGTCTCTGCCTGATCATCAGACAAGCATAATTAATACCCATTGCCCCTGTCTTCTGACTTTACTTGGCCCCATCCTTCCCCAGATTTTCTTTTTTGCAATAAATTTTTATTGTTAATACAGGCTTCCATCACTGCTTTTTATCAGTCTAGCTGTTCCTTTCCATAACCAAATAAAATGAACGTTTTGCACAACCACTTGTGAAAGTTGAAGAGGTCTCCTAGATTGGATACAACAGAGAATTACAAAGTACATAGTAATTTCTCATTGATCATATACATTGTAGGATTGTCTTCCACCCCTACTTGTAAAAAACACAACTCAAATGCTTTTGCTTCTGAGCTTCTCAGTCTTCACAGTCCACTATTAACATAATGAGGACAAAAGACTCCTTTCCAAGCCGGGCAGTGGTGGCACACGCCTTTAATCCCAGCACTCAGGAGGCAGAAGCAGGAGGATCTCTGTGAGTTTGAGGCCAGCCTGGTCTACAAAGTGAGTCCAGGACAGCCAAGATAACATAAAGAAACCCTGTCTCAAAAAAACAAAAAAAAAATAAAAGACTCCTTTCCACGTAAGCAACCTATAATCCTTAAATCATTGCAGAGAATCATCTGCTCAGCCACAGAGGAACAGGTGAAATACCCAACAGTCTTTCAAGGTGTTTGCACATGAATGGTTGCTCCTTGTTCTCAGGAAAGAACCAGAAGGGTCATTAGGAAAGATAGCATCACCCTTACTCTACAAATAAGGAAATGCAACACATAATTTATTATTTCTTTATACACCATGTTATTACAAATTGGCTAAGGTTACAGAGCTATATTGAGAGCCACATCGAGATTACAAAACCAAATATGCATAACCTCAAAGTGAGTCTTCACACTAAACATCATAGAGCCAGGGTGGTTTGGGGTTTTTTTGTTGTTTGGGGTCTTTTTTTTTTTTTTTTT